>CANTUQ010000068.1:3257500-3900000 GCA_947683425.1 Excoecaria cochinchinensis | reverse complement strand
AGGCTGACTTTTTTGAATTTTCAACCCGCAAGGCATTTATCCTCTGCTTTTGATTTTTAGTCTTTAGCCATGGAACCTCTTTGGTCTGTCGATGCTAACTGCTTCTTCGAACTCATCTCCATCACTGTTTGTCAGAATGCTGCTCCCTTGGATGACTTTTCAAGAACAAATGGGTTTTCATACGCTGGTCTGATTTACCCTGTCTGTCTCGGACACTCGGACCTATTTGCTTAAAGACCAAATCTCACTCTTTTAGTAGGTGCTTTTTGACTTTCTTCTCAAATGATTGAGCAAAGTGTTTTCTGATAGGTCTGATTGCGATAGTAATCCCACAACCTGTTTTCATCCGACGTGCTTAGCTGTTGTAGCCGCTGCTTCCATGATTGCCCTTAAAGATTTGGCGTGCTTCGACAGGCAGTAGTGCTTCCGCCCCATACATCGAGGAATAAATAGTGACTCTTGTAGGGGAGCTTACCTCTTGTACTGCACACCCTCCACACTGATGAACTGGATGGATAGCTTGTGAATCAGTCAATTGGTCCTTTTCAGGAGCCAAAAAGAATGGCAAAGTATGGGTATATGTAGATCAACGGGATTTGAACAAAGCTTCCCCCAGATAACTTTCCCTTGCCCCATGTCGATGATTAATTCTTTTTTTCTTTCTTTTTTTTTTGTTATATTATTATTTATTTTTTTGTTTTTTTTTTGTTTGTTTTTTTTGGCTTTTTTTTGTTTTTTTTTGACAAGCCTGGTTCGAATCCTAATAGTTCACACATGCACGCACTTCCTTTCTTAACTATTGGGAAAACATTGACCAACCAAGTCAGATGTTGTACTCCGATAAAAAATTTAGCCTCGCTTCTGCTTATAGATTTCTTCTTTTATCCTTTTCTGCCTATTCTGGATTGAGTTTTCTGGGCTCCTGCTTGACTGATCCATGATCGGGATATGTTGGCACAGCGTGTTTGGCGACTTCACGTTCATTTCTCGTCGTGTCTTCATAGGTCTACCAAAGACTTACATATTATTATTTTTTTTATTTTCTCTCTTTTAATCTCTCTTCAGAAGTCACATCAGATCTATCAAGATTCTCTTTGGGTTTCCAAAGTCTCGAGATTAAATGAAATGGCATCATTTGAATTACTATTAAATATGAATGTGTCATGATTACGCATAGTGAAATCACAAGAAAATGTCACACAGATAAGTCAAATCATTCATTTCATTTAATTTAATAAAAACCAAAAATTAAAAATGTCATCATCAAATAGTTCCGGGATAAAAAGAACATCTAAATAGCTATCTTCTTCTAGTTTCCACCAGCACAGCTGTTTCGGCCAATGCTTCATCACCATCCGCGGGAACCGTCTTCCTTCTCCACTTAGGTACTCAATTTGTCTTCCTCTCCTTCTTCCACTCTTCTGGGTTAGAGATCTGCTTGCTATCAATGAGGTCTTGAACTCGGTCCCTTAAAGTCCGACAGTTGTCCATCAAATGCTCGGTGTGTTGGTGGAAGGCGCAATATTGATTCGCCCTGTGGTTGGGCTACCCTTGGCTTCTGGCGAGCTTAGGAGGCATTGGCTGTAACATCCCCCTTTTCATTAGCTTCTTAAAAACCCATGACAAGGATCTACCCAAATCAGAATAGTGCCTTTGATTTATTTTCGTGATTGGCACTCCCGTCCTCTTAACATTGCCTTTACTGTTATTGCGGATACTCGGACTTTCATTTTTCAGAGCATGCATCCTCACTGTATCTTTGCTCTCTTCAGGCACAATGCCACATTCTAGAGTATATCCTGTATCTCCTCTTTGCTCGACTGGTGAAACAAGTGCAACCTTGTCTCTAGGCTTAGGAGTAAAAGGAGATGCTGTGGTCGTCACTGTATAGGCCTTTTCGACAATGGCCGGCTCAACTTGTTTAAGGGTAGTCGCCATAAGTTAAGCTTGAAGAATTAGTGCTATGTCATCTATTCTTTCCTTAATCATGATCGACAACCTTTTTTTAAGCTCCTCAAACCTTTTATCAATCTCTTGGGCCATTAAGGCACAAGTCTCTTCAATATGTCGCGGAGGATCAGCCATTTTTAATGCCCGATTAGATCCATCTTGTTTTCCTTCCTCATCTTTCTCCCCCCCTCTCGCTAGTGGACCAATAATTTATCGCTGCTACGAAAATCCCTCCTTCGTCTGCCCCAGGGTGATTGATAGCGACGTATCCATTGCCAAATAAGTCTTATAGTACATACTATTCAGGCAAGCTTGAACTGATCATGAAGACAGGTTGTGGCACAGCATTACAAGCATACTTTTTCTTATTTTCCCTCTATTTAGGATTAGTGATCCTCTTGCTTTCGATCAAGTCCTAAATTTCATGCCTCAGCCTTGCACAACGGTCTGTCATATGCCTCGTGTGTTGGTGGAAAGCACAATACTCATCATCTTTATAACCCGATTATCCTTGGGTTTTGGCTGGCTTAGGCGACGGGGGCTGTAGCTTCCCCTTTTTTATTAGTCTCTTTAACACCCACAATAAAAGTCAGCCCAAATTCGAAAAGTGCCTTCGGTGCACCCCCGCTGCCGCCACCTCGGCCATCTTCTCAGTCTTGTTGCCACTACTGGAGCCTATCCATTTATACACCCCCTGACTGTTATAGCCCGTCTTAGCAAACCCTTCACCACTCACCTTCTTGGCCATATGTTCACTTTCTGCCTCTATGGCAATGTCCTTTAAAGACTTCGAATCTTTCAACCCTTTCATTTTGAGTCCTTCCCTCAAGTATGGGCTTACGTTTCTAATGAACAGCCTGATCTGATCTAACGTATCGGGTTTTTTTTTCATCTCCATCACCCGACTCCTCCACCGAGTGAGGTAGTCATGGAAGGATTCACCTTGCTTCTGATGCAAAAGCTCAAGGTCCTTCAATGTTATTTCTATTCTGGTGCTACAATCATATTACTTCATAAACTCCTCCGTCAATAGATCCCAATCTTCTCTGGACCTCCTATCAAACTCGTGGTACCAATCAACCGTTGGACCTATCAGACTGAGGCAAATGTACTCCACCTTCTGCTTCTTCGTCAGCCCCGTACCCTTCATGATCAGGGTGTACTGCTTAATGTGTGCAGAAGGATCTAAAGTACCATCAAATTTTGGCAAATTCAGCATCTTAAACCTCTGGGGCAATAGCTCCTCATCACCCAACTCCATATCATTAGGGTTGATCCTTTTTCAGCTGACAGTAGACGTGTGATCGCATCAATCTTTTCCTCCATCTTCTTCACCACATCATCGTCCACTTTGGGGACTCTTCCCCTCATAGTTTGAGGGATTACTAGCTCATCCTCTTCTTCTTCTACGAAGTCATCCCTCGGATCTGAAATCCTCACCCTTCTCTGCTCAACTGGCATCGCCGCTCTAAGCTCACCAGCTGGTTATTTCTCGGTAGCAGATGCTATGGGAGTCTCCCCCACAACAGGCATTTCAGCTTGCTCCATAGCCGGAGCTACAGACAGTTGTCTAGCATTTGGTGCCATCTGAGCGACAAGGTTCCCCATCATCGCTAGCATCTTCCTTTTAAAGTCCTCAAATCTTTTGTCCAAATCTTCATTTCTTGCGGTAAATTTGCCATTACTGACCCAGAGGGTTGTTCCTAATAAGAGTCCGGATTTTTATCCCAATCTAAACCCGATGTAAGCGCTAACCCTGGCAGCTCAGCTACTGGATTACTGATCAGCCTTCCACTAGGATCCCTAGACCACCCGAATGAATCTATGATGGCTAAAAAACTAAATTTGTTAGCGCAATGCATGAACGACATTAAAGATGCATGGTCATGTTGGTGCAACATACACAGACACATGCAAGCAAATAGGTTATTCCAACCTTATCGGTCGCACACACGAGGTAGTGTGGTCTCTTTCCTAGCGGGACTAGTTCACGGGTCAACAGGGGACCCTATGAACGCGCAAAGTGCACGGTGGAAAGCCGGCAGCATAATGTCTCTTATCTAATGTGTATTCATATGAGTTTTGGCCATTACGTATTTAGACAATTCAATCAAGTTAAGGTGGGCTTACCGGGGTATGAAAGCCTTTGATAAAGGACCACTTAATTTGCTTGATTTTGTTTAATACGTGGCGGCCCACATCACAAGCATTATATTAAGGAGATGTCACCTAGTGGAAGTTTTTATTTGCCATTACATGAGCTTTGGCCAAAGCGATGATACTTTAGGGCTACCCAAGCATGGTCCTTGCCAATGGGTCTAGCTCATCACGAGCATAGCGACCAATTGGGTCTCCATTTGATATACCAAAGGTACTAAGCTTGGGCTGGTGATTATCCTTAACACTTCCCTACGATGAGTGAAAGTAGGGTCGTGCTTCGGGAATGCACCGGGGTAAAATAAGGGACCAACTAGCATAATTCTAAGGCTCTAAAATGATGCAATGCAATTTTTGTAAAGAGGTAGAATATTAAGTTATAAAAACCCAATTATACATTTTAACCAAGTCACTTTCAGACCAAAGTCACAAAAGTCACTAGCGGAGTCACCACTGTGACACGCACCAAACCTAGGAAAGACCCTCGTGATAAGGCCCGCTTTTAGGGCTCGAGGGATTGGTTCGCATCTTTTTGATTTTGGGTGCCATGAGATATGTTGGAATCCCTACCTAATAAAATATTGGGGAGTTCATCTAGCCTCATGGTACCTTTAGGCACCTTTGAGGTATTTTGGAGTCGCCACCCAATTTACGAGAAATTGGGAAAGGTCATCTAACCTCTATGGTCTAAACCAGAGATGGTGTTCGGAACTTCACTCTTATTTATGTCTTGGTTAATTATAAATGAGTTTTTAGATTTGTAAAATTCTATCTCTCATCTCACACGATTAATGCATTTTATTTTAAGAGCGCATCGCAAGCATTCAAAAGCAGTAAATAAAAGCTGTAAAAAAGCGGTAAATAAAGCGATAAAGAAAAGGGATACACACGCTAAGCACACAATTACAAGAGAAATTGAGACATAATACAATCCCAAGTAAAAGAAAGTCAAATAAAATTGCCCCAAAAATAATTAATTATAAGGGCTCACAAGATATATGAACATAAATTTAAAACAAACAAGCAAATTCAAACATAATTAATGACATGCATAAATCGGGATATGTATTTGGGTTAGGAACATTGGTTCCTTCACGCTCAATTAAAAAGGGATCGATGAGTTGTTCGATTGTTGGTTTAAAAACCGGGATGAGTGTTTCCCTTTTTGAAAAACGTAACTCTTCATTTTAATTTGTGACATTTTACATTTCTTGGCTAAAATGAGGGACATTGGTTCTAATTTTATTAATAAAATCCTGATTTAGTTATAAAACATTTTTGTGATTTTTTATCTTACATGTGCATAAAATAAAATATTATATTTACAAGCAAGCACAAACACAAGTGGGGAATAGAAAAGGTCTCACCCAAACGATGCCATCTCCTATACATCGTGACCCCTTCGTGTCGTCACGGAAGTGCTCACACGAGGCAAATTACGTTTAAACCCCAAACAAGGAAAAACAATAATAAAAATATTAGTAATAATTCTAAACATTAACTAAATAAATATAAAGTCAAAATAAATATGAGACATGTTAATTCAATATACAAATGATTCATGTGCGAAGGGAATTAAAAATAAATCATGTAAAAACCTAAGAATAATAATAAGGACAATGACAAAGTAATAACAATAACAACAATAAAATAATAATAATAATAATAATAATAATAATAATAATAATAATAATAATAATAATAATAATAATAATAATAATAATAATAATGATGATGATGATGATGATAATGATGATGATGATGATGATGATGATGATGATGAGGACAAGACAAAAAAAAGCACAATAATAATAATAATAATAATTATAATAATGATGATGATGATGATGATGATGATGATGGCAAAGGAATAATAATAATAATAATAATAATAATAATAAACGTTGACAGCAGCAAAAAGGTAAAAGCCCACAATGAAATGATAATAATAATAATAATAATAATATTAATAAATGCATGATAATGGTGACAGAAAACACATGATAGAAAAAAGGAAAACATAAATATGTAATGACATTGATAATAGTAATAATCATAATAAACATTACGGCAACAGGATGATGATAATAATAAAAAAATAATAAAATAATAATAATAATAATAATAATAATAATAATAATACTAATAATAATAATAGCATGGTAATAATAGCAAAAATAGAGGCAAAGATGGCATTAATAGTGGTGGAATATTAACAATAACAATAATAAATAAAATGAAATGAGATGAAGAAAATGGGCTCAAGAATATTTACCCTCAGAGTTTATATATCGAAAATAGGATGTCTCAATCTGTCCTCTTGTTGAGTTTGCGATGGCAAAATACCAAAAATATTTAAGAAAATCTAAATTTTTAATACAAAAAAGACTCAAAAATGATTTTTGATGGAGTGATCAAGCCAAGGAAATTAATTTTCCTTACTCAAGCCAAACCAAGAATAAAATCTTTTAGAGAGAAAAATAAAAATTAATTCCTAAGATTTTTTTGAAATCCCTTTTCCTCCCTTGCTCTCGTCTGCTTCTTTCCTAAGTGAGAAAACCCTTTTTTCTACCCAGGAAGCAACCACTCTAGGAAATGAAGGCCAATCCCTTTTTATTTTCTTCATCTCCTGGAATGGAAAAAAGCCAAAAAAACTTTTCTAATTTTATTTTTTCAAAATAACCCCAAAATGTGAAAAAATACCTGATTACTGAGACTGCAAAAATTAGATGAGAAAACAACCTGTGCGGCCTCGTGTGAGGTCGCATCTCACCAAAGTGAGATGTGTGCCTCACGTGAGGCCACTACCCCCCTTTTTAATTTTTTTTAAATCAAATTCCAACGTTGTTTTTTTTAATTAAATAATTTAATTCTTTTTTTATCCATCATTTTCTTTTTTTTTTTCTTTCTAATTAATTAATTTAATTTCCTTTTTAAATATATATCTCTCTTTTTTTTAATCAATTTTTTTATATATATAAAAATAACACTTCCTACCCTTTTTATATTTCTAATTTTTTATAATTTTATTATATATATTTATTTGTCTATTTTTTATTTAAAAAAAATAGGGTCCCGATAAGGAAAACATCATCTTCGACATTTTTGCCAGTGAATAGGCGATACTTTCATCATCGGGTAATCCTGATCTTAGACCGCCTCGGGACCCGGTGTCTACTCCACCCCAATAAGAGATTGGGATGGTCCTCTAACCTCATGGAGCCTAGGACTATGCAACTTGAGCCTATTTTGGGGATGAAGATATATTTTGAAGACTCCATCTCAATAAAACATGGAGATGGTCCTCTAACCTCATTGAGCCTAAGACTAGAGATGGTTCGGGACTTCCCGTTTATTCATACCTTGATTAAATTATAATTGAGTTTTGAAGATAAAATTTTATTCTGTTTTATCATCCATTTCAATGCAGTTAATTAAAGCGCAAGTCGATCACATAATAAAAGAAGAGAGTAAAAGCAAGATTAAAATAAGATAAACGAAAACCCAATAAATTACAACAAAACTAGGAATGTAATCAACCCCCATTATAAATGACATGTAGTTATACAGAAAACGGGGCATTTATTAGGGATGAGGACATTGGTCCTCGCATGTATACTCATAAAAGAATAGTTTTAAAGTGACAATTGGTTTTGATGAAAAAATTAGAAAATTGGTCCCATTTTATTAGAAAAGCTTCGATTTAATTAATATAAACATCTAGCCATTTTTATGTTAGCGAAATGAAAGTAATATTTACAATAAATGGCATATGGAAATTGAAATAAAGGGAAATAGGATAAAGAAATAAACCCGAATAATGTACTCAAATCATCGCGGTGTCCTCCATTTTTAATATCCCAAATCCAATAAAGAAACAACAAACCTCACAAAAACAAAAACAAAAATCATGTAAGTGCAACAATCAACAATAAAATAAACATGAAATTAAATAAAGACAAAGAATTTATGAAAATTATTCATGGAAAATAAAAGAAAAAAATAAAAATAAAGGATAAATGAAAGAAAATAAGGAAGCCCCAGGGATGGCCCATGTCGCGCGAGCGACGGCCGTCCCTGGGTCGACCAACGGGTGGAGTTAGAAATCCTAGATGGCCCGTCGCTCGGCTGAGAGACGATTATCGGTGGAGCCTCTGCCCGTCGGTCATCCCTGATCCAGAAAAATAAAGAAATTTAACCAAAACTCTTTTTATTTTGTTGAGCAAAATGGATTTATGTGTATAAAATCAATATGAAAGGATAAAGTGCGAAAGAGGTTGATCCAGAGTATTTACCCTCAGAATGTTACCTTTGAAGGAAGGCGAATGTCGCGTGATTTATGTCCCTTGAATTCTAAAAGGATTGATCCGTTATGTGTAATTTGAGGAGATTTTTTACCGCAAAATTGTACTTTTTGAAATTGGATTAAGAAAAGAAAATTAGATTTTTCTTTCTCGATGTTTTGGTATCAATTCTGGATGCTGAAAAGGCTAGATCGGATTAAAAATGAATTAATTTTATTCTCTTAGATTTGCCTTGATTTGAAGAGTATTTGATAAAAAATCTGGTGAAAATAACAACAAGAACCTTTTCTTGAGAAAATAAAAACTTTCTAGGTGATAAATATTGCTAACCTTGAATAATGAGTCTCACTCCCCTAATTATAGGTTGAGGAAAACAATTCAAATAAATTTAAATTTTAAATTTGAATTTGAAAAAGATTTCTGAAATCAGAATTAAATATGAATAATTTGTAGAATATTTTCAAAATCAAATTTGAGATTTGAAAATATGGGAAAATCTTGGAAATATATTTAAAAAGATATGAAAATCTTGGAAATATAGTTTTATATCTTCAAAAAAAATTGTAAAATCCCTTTAAATCTTGCAGCAGATCACCGACCGACGGGCGTCGATGGAGGACCGATGGACATCGCTCACGGGGGCACTCTCGGTCTTTTGAGGGCGGACCACACCATGAGAGGTGGGTGTCGAGAGACTGCCGTCGCTTGCGAGAGGTAGGCATCTCTCAGTGTGAGAGACAGTCTCTCACACGCGAGCGATAGTCGGTGCTTGCCACAACGCGAGCGACAGGCATCGCTCCCTCGAGAGATGGGCTCATCCAGAGCAAGCGACAGGCGCTGCTTGCGCGAAGGAGGCCATCCTTTGGAACGAATGATGGGCGTCTATCCTGACCGATGGGCATCCTGTCTGTGAAGCAAAAATAAGATTTTCTAAAGACAAACTTCTACTTACGCCCGGAAATCTCCTATCATCAAGAAAAATCCTCAATCCCTGTAAATCCGAAGAGTGAAAGCTCACAACTTTCACCCACTTTCCCGGAAACAGGCATTGATATCTTCATCTGGTAACTCTGATCTGGACTGCCTCAGGACTCGTTGTCTACAGCTGGGTCTAATAAAGCCTTTATCAAATAGCTCCTGCAGTTGAATCTTTAAATTTTTCCATTCCATAGGAGCCAATCGATAAGGAGCTTTAGAAATAGGAGTAGTACTCGGCAGAATCTCTATGGATAGATCCACTTCCCTCTCTAGAGGCAAACCTAGCAACTCTTCAGGGATCACATCCACAAACTCCCTTACTACCGGAATATCCTGAATTACTACTTGATCATGCCTAGAATCCAAAACCAAGGCCAAATACGCCTCACATCCTTTTCTCATAAAATGCATAGCTTGCATAGCCGAGATCACTTTACCCAAAGGACCATAACTTAAACTTCTCAAAACCACAATAGACTGATCACAATCTCTGAGAACAACTGTCTTCCTACGACAATCCACCACAGCATACCCAAATTAAGATTAAACTCGTGGATAGGCAAACTAATCAGATCCACTAGAAACTCTACACCTTGCACTACTAGGGGACAATTCCTATACACTCTACTCACATTGACATTATGCCCTAAAGGACTAGTCACACAAAGCTCATAGTCTAACTGATCCACAACAGGCAATTTAGCACACATCTTATCAGAACATAAATATGATTATGTCGACCCAGGGTCTATTAGAGCATGCAATTCTATGTCAAAGAGTAGGGACTTACTAGTAGGGACTTACTAGCAATCACTTTAAGTACGTTTTGCTCATCTTGAGCTCTCATTGCATAAGCCCTCGTCGATGCCACTTGAGGACAATCCACTGTCTTTGAAGAAGCTCCGTCTCTAGGCCATCCCCCACGACCTCATCCTCTACCTCTACCTCGGCTGACCTGAGGGGCATTAGATCTAGCTCGAATAGCCTCCTGTTAATCCCGAGTGTTCTCACTTAACCTTGGGCAATTAGCCATAAAATGGTCCGTGCTACCACATTAGAAGCAACCTCCAGTTAGCCAACAGCACTCACCCTTATGGCGCTTATTGTAGTGCGAACATTACAGCACAAACTCACCTCTACCACCCGAGCCACCTCTACTGGCACCAGACACATAAGAAGATCCCTATCTCCTACCCCTCGTAGCTGGACTATTGGAAGACTCATTCGAGGAATTCTCTTGGCTATATGCCTTGAGCTCTGATGAAGAAATTGTTATAATAGATGTGCTGATGGATCAGAGCACTCTTGTGCCAAGAAAACTGTTAGTCTACACCAGAAAAAAGAAGCAACAGCCGAACAGCAACAAAGCAGGGGTACTGCAGGGAATTCCATAGTGTAGCTATGGTTGGAATAATTCTGTTAACAGAAAAATGGGAGAGGGAGTTAGTTATGCCTAGGGATCCAGCTCGCACTAGGGAAAAATGGTTTCATCTTTTGTTATTATATAGCTAGTGAGCAGAGGGAAGGGTTTTCTTTTCTTTTTTTTTTCTTATCTTTGAACAATTTGTATTTTGCTGCTGTGGAGCAGGGCTCCAGTTTCTGGGGAGTAGAGATTGTAACACCACCTTCCCATACGTCGGAGAACCCATTCGCTATAGAGTGAGAATCCTGTATGAGCAAGGGTGTCACCAGGCAAAACGGTATAATAACATCCATCCACATATAATAAACATACAGAAACATAGTGGAATTAAAACTTTGAAACCAAACTGAACATTCATTCATAGATGGAATAATAATATTCATTACAACTGTTCTGATATTACCAAAATAATTACATCATTCAGAATTACAAAGCGGAAGCTGAATAAAAGACTAAATACAATGAGAGATCACTATTATAAAAAGAATCCTGATAAAAAAAGAAGCTAAGTCCTATCATCAATCCCACTGTGTTGGCTTGACTGGCAGTGACTCACCCACAAGCTATACACCTTCTGCAACTGCACGGATGAAACACCCGTGCTAAGCGAAAACGCTTAGTGGGAACACAAACAATAATAATATGGATGGCCATTCACAATGGTCGTCAAGGCAAAACACATTCATGATGGCATAAGTTGATAATCATATGACATAGTCATAATCGTACCTCATTCATAAGCATTCAAAAGCTCATGCTCACATTCACATGCTAACTGATTCATATGCTCATAGATAGAGTCATTCAGATTCACATACTTGTAATCGTGATAATTCGGATTAACATTCTCACAATATAACATAGTATAACACCTGCTGACTCACAGTAGTGGATAACGAGTGAACGCATGGCGGTACCTTACGGGTACGAACCGAAAAGCAATATTACATTTTCTCATTTCAAAACATTTTACAGAGGGGATCTTAAAGAAGATCAAAACACATTGAAGTTCGCGAGGAACTAAATATGGACCTGATCAGGGTCCAAAAAAGAATTGAGGGCTGCAGCTACTGAACTCTATTAGGCATGCCTAACTATCCACTTATTTGACTCTAGCAGGTCATGTATAATCCATCATATCACATTTATATAATTCATAAAATATCCAAGTATAAGATATCCAATTGTATTCATAAACTTCATAAAATAGTCCAAGCATAATTCTAAAAACATCACAAGTTCGAAAATTAAACATCGGAAATCACAAATGACAACTCAAATTGAAGCCAGGGGTGTCACGCTTACAAAGTCTATTGTGATCGCGAAAGAGGCCAAACTGGCCCCAGGTCGCGATCGCGGTAGTCTTCGTGCTCGCGCGGAGACAGAAGCACATCTCACTGTCGCTCTTGCGATGGTCGTCGCACTCGTGACAGTGAGCGACAAACAAAGGGCTATCGTGCTAGCGCACAGGCGAGTGCACGCGATAGGGGACTGGACAAAGCGCTGGGTAGCCGAGAGCTCTATCGTGCTCGTTACATGCGTCGCAATCGTGGCAATGAGCTCTCGCTGCGGTCGGCTCGGCAGCCCAAATCCGCTCAATCACGCAAATCCGCTCGGCCACGCGCAAGGGCTGAATTCCCCGAGCTCTGTCGCGACCTCACGACAGTGTTGCACTTGCGACAGAGTCGTGATTTCCAGCTCCTACGCGATTTTCTACAAAAATTCACACTTTCAAAACACCCAAGCCTCCAATCTCAAACATACATCAATCCAAACTTCATCTTACCTCAAATCAACCTTCCCATCATCACAAATAACATAAAACACAACTTAAATAAAAAATTAACACATCAAAATCATGGATTAACACAATCAAACCTCTCAAGAACAACAAACCTAGAAAATTTCAGCAAAATTCATCGAACTTCAAATTTGCTTCAATAAATTATCATCCATGCATCATAACTTAAATCAAATACCCATAATATTAGCACTAACATAAACCACATCAAACCTCAAATTTCTAGAATTTCATACAACATACCTAATTACTCACATCTTAATAACATACATGCACCCACACTCTAATTAATCTCACAAAACATACATACTATCCCAAAATGCCATTAAAACATACCAAGACACTCACAAACACATGCAAACATGGTGTTAGCCTATTTTACATGATAATTCCGCAAGCATACGGTGTACCGAAATAGTACAAAAGATGTCGATCCCACGAGAAATGTTCTAATTATTACACACTATTACTACTCAATTTTAATCTTGTATACAATGATCATAAATTTGTTGATTGAAAGTAGAAATACTATGTCTAATTCTAATTAACCTAGTTATAGATAATTGGAGAAGATAAAATATCAATGATTATAAAATAATAAATAGAACTTGAATTAATTATTCTTGATTATGATTATATTCTTGTCATGCAAGCCAAGTTGAATAAAATTCCAATTTACTCTTTCAATATAAATTAGAGTGCCTAAAACATGCATTTATAATTCTAACTCACAATTTTCATTGATGAATTAAAGTGTTATATATGAAAATTTCAGCTATAATAAATAGCCTATAACAACCATTTAATATTATGATTTCTCAAATAATACTTCAATGATGAAATTCTATTAGATGTAAGTAAGAATTTATCTTTCAATTAAATACTTACTTATAATGATCATGCATAAAAATACTAATAGAAATTTCTACAAGAAAGAATATTTAATTGATATGAATAATAAAATATAGCACTAAATAATCAAGTTTATAAATTCATCATTAAATAATTACAAAGAAGAAGTAAAGATATGAAATGAAGAAAGAGATCTTTCAACCCTTTTTCCCTTCCACAAAGGATATCTTCTTCCTTGCAAGTAATCTTCTCTTCAAAACATAAAATCCTAAATTAAAACTTAAACTAAAGAAATGTACTTTCTAACTTATAGAATTCTTAATAAAATATTCAATTAAAACTCTTCAACTCCTAAATTTACAGTTAAAACTAATATTTATAAAGTTCAAAAAGTTATATCCCTTCAAGTGTCCCTTAGGAAGGTTGCAAGACTTGGTAGAAAGTCATATTTCTTCAAGGCAAAATTTGAATTTAACTTCCAACAGTCCTCTTTGTCGCGATTGCGACATCTGTCACGCTCGCGACAAAACACGCCTTGCTCTACGCTCCACTTTCCTCGCACTGGTTTTCCCTCCGTGCCACATCACGACCTCACGATGGGCGGCCTTGCTCGTGATAATGCCCGCTAGCTCCCTTCCTCCTTCTCCTTGGCTTCCTTCAAGTGCGCGTCCTGTCGCGCTCGCGATAGGTCACTTCTCTCCTTGGCTTTCTTTCTTCCTTTCTTCCTTTGTCTTTGGCTTGGCACTTTCTATCGCGCTCGCGACAGACTGATTCTTCCTTAGCTAATTTCTGCTCTTTTTCTCCAATCTTCTCCATTTTCTCCTACACACACAAAACTCAAACAAAAACATAAAACACACCTAATTCTAACACAATTAACTATACATAAACATTATTTTAAACATAAAACATGGATTAAATATGAGCTATTTAGACTCATATCAAACCCCCCACACTTAAACATTTGCTTGTCCCCAAGCAAAACATAACAAATAGTCAAACAACACAAACACATAACACACAAAAAGATGCACACAATTATGGAGCTTACTTACATATTTTATAAACATTTGGAAATGTCATGTATATGCTTTTATCTCTTAACAAATTAGTCTAGATATGCACATCTCAATCAATATCATTATCCATCATACTTGAACAATCATGCACATTTTGGAAAACCATAAAGTTGCAAAACATAAGAATGTTTGACCTCAAGATTTTGAATATCTTAACACATGTAAAGATTATTTCACACAAGATATTGCCTAAATTAATTCTCACTCAAATACTACTTTTCTTAATCATTCAATCACTTAATGTGTTTATAGGTTAGTGTTTCTTTCATTCCTTAAATATGCCATTGCATACCATAAGCCTGTAAATTGTAAAAATCTCCACTACTAGTATAAAGTAGTACATGAAATCAAAGGGTCTTAAAAAGGGTTGTAATTTGGCTTATGTATAGGTAAGATAATTTTGGTTTAAGTAGCTAATATTGTGTAGAGAATAAGTACCACTATACCACAAGAAATGTAAAGAGAAAAAACTAAGTATAGCATGATATTCAAAGTTTCTATTCTAATTCCCTTCCTAATGTCCACCCTTTTTTCTTTAGTTTCATTTGCTTTTCTCTTTCTCTATTTTTTTAATTTTTTATTTCTTTGTCTTTTCTTTGTGGGTGCATTTTATGCTCCATCCCACTTATTTATTTTTTCTTTATTCTTGTAGAAACTAGATTTTTTTAATAATGAACTTTTGATACATAAATAAGGGAATTCAATTTAGACATCACTATAATCATGCTTATACTAACAAATGTATCCCATGGTATAACAATCCTAATTCTCAACATAACAAGGGCAACAAAAAATGAGTAGTTATTGTTTAGCAAAGGATTTGGTTAATAATATATATGCTTAACAACAAAAACAGGTTAAGGCTCAAAATGGCTACCTAAAGTCAAAAAGGTTAGTTATTTAAAGCAAGCTAAAGTGGTTTAATCTAATTGCCCTTTTCATTTCTCATGCACATCCCATACTAAATGTAATCTCAAAATTTACTAATGATAAGTTTTAGAGGATATGGCATACTAAGGCTCTCATACAAGAAAATATTCAAAGTATAAGGCTCAAAAGCTCACATAGCTATAGGTCAAACTACCCTAAGCAATGCATTGGCAAAATAAACTTTTTATACATGTGAAAAGATACTCAACTTAAAAAGACCCCACACTAAAGTGTTTTGCCAAGTCATGACCTTCACTATGTACAATTAATTGCCCAAATAAAAATGAAAATGACATTTTTCAAGATATGGCATATATAGACATAATTAAAAGAAATACAAGCTTACTCATGCATATATTCCCAAATATTCATCAAATATATAATCTCTAAAATATAATGCACAAAATAACCTATAAAAATAATAACCCTACATGCACATATGTACAAAACAACTCAACATACCTAATATTACAACCTAAAACTAGCAGCGTATGCATAACACAGGCTATACTAAACACAACATAGCAATAATGCCCCCACACTTAAAGGACACAATGCCCTCATTGTGTGAAAACAAAAAACATGAAATATATACAAGCAAACACAAAACACTATAAAATGAAAACAAAAATAACACAAAAAATAAAAGAGTTAGGGGAAAACTTAGCTCAATTCCCACTAGGGGAATCAGGTGGAGATGGAGAAAATTCTACATTTTGCTTTCTGAAAAAGGAAAAGAGCTTGCGACTCATACTCTTATGGCCCTTATGGACAGCCTTCACAGTAGTCTCTAAGGACTCCATTCTTGCAGTCATGCTTTGGTTGGCAGCTTCTATACGATCAAGTCTAGTAAGCACTTGCTACCAACCAGCATTTGCACCTTCACCAGCACTAAATCGAATAGCCTCTTCCTCCTCATCACCTTCATCATCATCATCAGAACCATCATGCACTCCAGCTGCTGTGGACGACTCAGGGGCTTTCCCTTTTGCCTTGTCTAGGTGTGAACTGTCACCCTGCAAACCTCTATCAACAAACTTGGGTGGCCAACTGCCTTTTGTCAAAATGTTAGCCTGCCTCAAGTAAACTAAATCAAGCATAGTAACAGTTTCACCCTCTTCTAACTGAAAATTATGCAAGTCCCCTAGATATCCTAAAATAATCCCTATCACCATGTGACACATCCCAACAGTTTTACTTTTTACAGTAGAGGCATGATATAAACCATCAAATATGAAATCAATGGAACAAGGGGTTTTCCTAGACTGTAACAAATTAAACACAAATAAATCTTTGGTCTGAACCTTGGAACTCTCAACTCTACCAAATAAGGCATGACATAAATATTTTTAAAAAAACATTAAAACATCATCTTTAATTTGGCGAATTGTGGAATTCTTATTATTGAAGGAATCTAGACCAGACAATTGTTTCCAAACAGGCCCAGGATCAAAAAGATGTGCATCAAATCTTTTTTCATTAAGAGGAAACCCAAACCATTCATGTAATTAAGGAAACCCAAAGAAATATTCTTTCCTTTGGTGTCTAAACTTCATCCTATCCCTACCCTTATCTACATAATCAAGGGAAACAAAAAATTCAATGGTCCAATCACATTTAATAGGAAGATTCAAATGCACAAATTTCCACCATTTCATATACTTTAAATATTTTTCAAATTTATCAGTGATTCCCAAGTGACTTAATAGAGAAAAATCTACATGCCACATGCCAACATAGGTTTTTTTTGTCAAAATATACAAAATTTTCACCTTCCTCCTCAGAAAATATAAGGAAAAGACACTCAAACCTATTTTGTAGGTGCACGGGATCTTAGTTTGCACTGGACCCTTCAGTTGCCTTCTTCTCTTTGTCAGCAACAGTTTTTGTTCTCACCATCTTGAGTGTTAATGAAATATAAAGAAGCTTTACTAAATAAACTCACAAAGAAAAATAGATGAAGAACAAAACTGGAAACTTAAGAAATATGAGAGAAGAAGAAGAAGTTCTGAGAGAATTTTGAGAGAAAAACAAAAGAAAATTTAGAGGCAACTCAAAAGTAAAGAGGAAAAACTGTAGTTAGGGCATTAGGCTTTTATAGGGGAGTAAAATTCTAGGGTTGTAACGGTTTAAAATTCAAAAAATTTCAAATTTTGTGCTCTGTCGAGACCTCGCGACACTGTCGCGCTGGCGACAGACACGAAAATTCAAATCAACTGCTTGCGAACCCATCACGATCACACGATAAAAATTTTTCTCACCTCCTATGTCGCGCTCGCGATAGAACGAAACTGCCCAACTTAGCATTTTTTTGTCGCGCGATCGCGATAGCAACCTGCGAAAATATCTTCAGCGCGACAGTGAGGAATTTTCAAAGAACATTTTTTCTCTTTTTCAAAATAATAATGTAAATTGAAATAAGTTGAATTACTCACTATCTAAGACAACCTGTAGAATCAAAAATAAACAATATTAAAAATATATTAATAAAAAATCACACAAAAATCTAATTGACAACATACAAAACAACTTAAAATTACACTAGGTACAAAATAAAAAGAAATGTAAGTAACTTTTAAACCATTTTTAAAGAGATATAGGAAACCTCTCTACCATGAAAAGTTTCCTCTAAATAGACCTTGCATCTTTGACCATTTGTTTTAAATAGTTCTCCTTTATTATTTTTGAGCTCTAAATAACCATGGTCAAAAACTTGGATGACCTCAAATGGTCCACTCCATCTAGACCTCAATTTTTCAGGGAAAAGTTTCAATCTAGAATTATATAATAGGACCTTATCCCCAATCTTGAAACTCTTGTATCTAATATGAGCATCATGTTATTTTTTTGATCTTTCTACGTATATCTTAGCATTTTCATAAGAAATAAGTCTTAATTCATCAAGCTCATTAAGTTGTAAGCATCTTTTAACACTTGCATCTTTAATGTCATAATTAAAGTTTTAATAGCCCAATATGCTCTATGTTCTAACTCAACAGGCAAATGACAAGTTTTTCCATATATTAACCTATATGGTGTCATTCCAATAGGTGCTTTAAATGCTGTACGATATGCCCATAATGCATCATCAAGCTTATGTGCCCAATCCTTCCTAGAGCTAGAAACTATTTTTTCTAAGATCCATTTTAGTTCCCTATTAGATACCTCTACTTGACAACTAGTTTGTGGATGATATGGAGTAGCTACCCTATGATGCAGACCATATTTATGCAATAAGGAATCAAAAGAGCGATTAATAAAATGCTTACTGTAGCGCACGCCGGAACCTAGCAAGGGCCCTCGCCATTAATCCGCCTTCGGGATTCGAGGGATTGGTTTGCGTCTTTTGATCATGGGCGCCACGAGACATCTTGGGTGTATTCCTCCCAATAGAACATTAAGAAGAACCACCTAGCCTCATGACGCCTATAGGCACCTTTGAGGTATCATGGAATTACTATCCAATTTACAAGAAATTGGGAAAAGATTCTAATCTCTTAATGGTCTAGACCAGAGATTGGTGTTCGGAACTTCACTCTTATTTTTGCTTTGATTAATTATAAATGAGTTTTTAACCTCTTAAAATTATATCTCTTATCTCACACGATCAATGCATT
This sequence comes from Excoecaria cochinchinensis, assembly GCA_947683425.1. Taxonomy (NCBI): domain Eukaryota; kingdom Viridiplantae; phylum Streptophyta; class Magnoliopsida; order Malpighiales; family Euphorbiaceae; genus Excoecaria; species Excoecaria cochinchinensis. The sequence continues at coordinate 3,880,909 of CANTUQ010000068.1, read as the reverse complement.
TAAATTTAAAGGCGCATCGCAAGCATTCAAAAGCGATAAAAGGAAAGCGATAAATAAAGCGATAAAGAAAAGCGGTAAGTGAAAGCGATAAACACACAAGCACACGATTACAAGGGAAATAGGGCGGAATACAACCCAAATGAAAGGAGATTAAATAGAATTTGCCCCAAAATTAATTACAAGGGCCCCAAAAGAAATGAATTAAGAAATAATCAAACACAACAAACGTAAAGAAAGATATACATAAATCGGGGCATTTGTTAATTTTAGGAACATTGGTTCCTTCGCATTTGTTCGAAGTTTAGGATCATTGGCTCCTTCCCGTTTATTTAAAGAGGGTTTGAAGAGTCATTTTGGTTGTTTGATGAAAACAGGGATGAGTGATCCCATTTTTGGAGAAAATTGACTCTTCGTTTTAATTGTGATGTTTTGATTGTTGGGCTAAAACAAGGGACATTGGTCTCAATTTTATTAGTAAAAATTTCAATTTAATTATAGAAATATTTTTGTGATTTTCTGTCCCACGCGTGCATAAATAAATATTTGCAAATAAACACAAAACATATAGAAAGAGGGTTGAAAAGGTCTCACTAAACCGAAGTGTTGGCCCGCATATCGCGACCCATCCGGGGAGTCACGGGGACTCTCACATAACCCGATTCAAATTTAAATCTCAGACAGGAAAATAATATTAAAAATGTTAGCAATAATTCTAAAAAATTAATCAAATGAAGATAAAATGAATATTGGGCACAATAATAAATAATGATAATAACGATAATAATAATGATGCAACACAAAAAAATAATACTAATAATAATAATAATAATAATAATAATAATAATAATAATAATAATAATAATAATAATACACAATAATGAGTATAACGTAAATAAGCATGATAATGATAACAAATATAATGATAGTGATAATGATGATAATAATAGTAGTAGTAATGATAATAACAGGAGAGTCAAAAAAAAAAGATCAAAGTAAAGCAAGCAAATAATATATTAACACATTAAAAGGCTAAAAATAAATAATAGACGTGGTAATAATAGCAAAAATAATAATATTAACAATAATAAATAATGAAAAAAAAATAAGTGAAAATGGGTCCAAAAATGTTTACCCTCAGAATTTATAGATCGGAAAATAGGATGTCTTGATCCGTCCTCCATGTCGAATTTTTTATGGGGATGAACACGAAATAATGTTTGACAAAATCTAAGTTTTAAACAAACAAAACTTGGAAAATAATTTTGGTATAAAGATTCAAGTAAAGGAAATTAATTTTCCTTGCTCAAACTAAAACAAAAGTGAAAAATCTAAGAGAGAAGTAGAAGAGAAACAATAAATTTTGAAGAGCCTTTTTTGAAAACTTTTTGAAAAACTCTCAGCTGCCTCCTCTTTATTGAGAGAAAACCAATTTTTTCCTTTGAATAAAAATGTAGCCTCCCTCTAGAACTGAGCCCCAAAAATCCCCTTTAATTTTTGCCTTGGCAAAAAATGGGAAGAGGACAAAGTGCTTTCATTTTTAGTTAATCAAAACAAGCATGAAATGGTGAAAGAAATGGGCAAGGACAGACTGAAAAAAGAAAAGAAAAGGATTAGAAGGAAAAAACATAGAAAGGGACAGCACGGGGAAAAATTGGCCCGCGTGTGGGAAGGGTAGCGCGTGCACCCCGGGCCTGGCTGGGGCGCGCAAAGCCTCGCAATGTCGCGGCAACGAGCGCCCCTGTGGGGCGCGCGCAGTAGGCTGCCGTACGCGGCATCCGCTATGCTCACGCCCGCAGTTGTGCGCAACCTATGCAACGGACACGGCCCGCACGTGTGGCACGCAAAAAGAAAAAAAATAAATAAAAATAATAAAAAATAAAATAAAAGGAAATAAAAGGAAATAGAATGTAAATAGTGAAAAGGAATAAAAGAGAACAAAAGAGACAAATTTTTGCACTGAAAATTTGGAGGGGCAAATAGATTTTTTTTCTCGACAAGGAGAACATCATTTTCGACACCTTCACTGGCAAGTATTGCTTTCATCATAGGGTAATTCTGATCTTGGACCGCCTCGGGACCCGGTGTCTACACTTACCTCCATCACTTATAATGGCTCTTGGCACTCCAAACCTTGAAAAGATCTTCTTTAAGAATTTGATCACCACATTGGAATCATTAGTTGACGTTGCTTTGTCATCAACCCATTTGGATACATAATCAACTCTAACCAAAATATAATTTTTTCCAAAGGATGTAGGAAAATGACCCATGAAGTCATTTCCCCACACATCAAATATCTCCACTTCCAAGATATTGTTCAAAGGCATTTCATCTCTCTTCCCAATGTTACCAGCTCTTTGACATTTATCACAATGAGCTATAAATACTCTAGCATCATGAAATAAAGTAGGCCAAAAGAAACCACATTTTAGCACATGAGAGGCAGTCTTAGTACTACTATTATGACCAGAATACAAAGATGAATGACAAGGTGTTAAAATGTTTACATACTCACCCTCACTAACACACCTACGGATAATACCATCCCCACTTATCTTAAATAAATAGGGCTCTTCCCAAAGATAATTTTTTACATCACTAAAGAATTTTTTCTTTTGTTGCCATGTCAAATCATTAGGTATAATTCTTGCAGCAAGAAAGTTAGCAAAATATGCAAACCAATGACTATTTACTTGCTCAATGGACATAAGAGATTCATCCGAAAAGGATTCATTAATTTCATTGTTATCTCCTATAGGGCCTTCATCATTTTCTAACCTTGATAAGTGATCAACCACTAAATTTTTAGACCCTTTCTTGTCTCTAATTTCAAGGTCAAGCTCTTGTAATAAAAGAATCCAACGAATTAATCTAGGCTTAGCATCTTTTTTAGCAAATAAGTACCTTAATGCAGCATGATCCGCATAGATGATTACTTTAGATCCGAACAAATAAGACCTAAACTTATCACATGCATAGACAACCGCTAACATTTCTTTTTCAGTTGTTGTGTAATTAACTTGAGGTGATGACAATGTATGGCTAGCATAGTAAATCACATGCAAATGTTTACCTTGTCTTTGTCCTAACACACATCCAACAGCAAGATCACTGGCATCACACATAATTTCAAAAGGTAATTCCGAATTAGGAGAAGTAATTATAGGTGCACTTACAAGAGCATTTTTTTAAAGTTTTAAAAGCTTACATACATGCATGAGAAAATTCAAAAGGTACATCCTTAACTAACAAATTAGTTAAAGGCTTAGCAATCAAGGAAAAGTCCTTTAAAAACCTTCTATAAAAACCAGCATGTCCCAAAAATGACCTTACCCCCTTAAGTGTAGTTGGTGTAGGTAATTTTTCTCTCAATTTTGTTTTAGCTCTATCTACCTCAATCCCTTAACTTGAAATTTTATGGCCTAGAACAATTCCTTCTTCAACCATAAAATGACATTTCTCCCAATTTAGTACCAAATTAGTTTCCTCACATCTAGCCAATACTCTATTTAAATTACTTAAACATAACTCAAATGAGTCCCCATACATAGAAAAATCATCCATGAACACTTCCATAATGTCTTCTATCATATCCCCAAAAATAGAAGTCATGCACCTTTGAAAAGTTGTTGATGCATTGCATAACCCAAATGGCATTCTTCTATAGCAAAAGTCCCATATGGACAAGTAAAGGTGGTCTTTTCTTGGTCACTAGCATAGATAAAAATTTAAAAATATCCTGAATAACTATCTAAAAAGTAATAATGAGAATGGCCAGCTATCCTTTCTAACATTTGGTCAATGAATGGTAAAGGAAAATGATCCTTTCTAGTGGCCGAATTTAACTTCATATAGTCAATACACACCCTCCAACCGGTGGTGGTTCTAGTAGGAATCAATTCCCCAATATCATTTCTAACTACCGTCATACCCCCCCAAGAACTATCCGAAATTGGATAAATAATCCCAGCAACTAATAGCTTAATGACTTCTTTCTTAACAACTTCTTTCATTTTAGGATTAAGTCTTCTTTGTCTATCAGCTTTTGGTTGACATTCATCTGCCATGTTAATCCTATGCAGTACTACATTAGGACTAATTCCTTTCAAATCATAAATTTGCCAACTTATACTCTTTATTCTCTTTCTAACAACCTCTAACAATGAAGACTCTTGTGCACTAGTGAGTTTGTTAGAAATAATAATAGGTAAGGTATGATTAGGACCAAGAAATGCACACCTCAAATGACTTGGTAGCTCTTTTAATTCAACATTAGGAGGACTTACAATGGAAGGTGGCAATGGAGCTTCATTTCTATTTAGAAGTTCAGGCCTTGAGCTCTCTTGCTCCACCTCTTCATTGACTTCTTCTTCAAAATGAACCTCTTCTTGACCTGCATTGTCTAACACTTCCAAAACACAAGCATCTATGACATCTATTTTCATGCACACATTATCATCCATGGGATATTTTAGGGACTTATCCATTTGATATTGCACACTATCTTCCCCCACTCTTAAGATTAAAGCGCCCTCATAGACATCAACCAAAGCCCTACAAGTTCTCATGAAAGGTCTTCCTAAAATCAATGGACATTTCACATCATATGAAAAATCTAGAATAACAAAATCAGCTGGTAGAATGAATTTATCAACTTTCACAAGCACATCTTCCACTATGCCATATGATTTTTTAATAGATTGATTGGCCAATTGCAAAACCATAGAAGTAGGTTTAACATAGTCCAACCCTAACTTCTTAAAGATAGTCAAAGGCATAAGGTTTATACTAACCTCCAAATCACATAAACATTTAGGAAAATCAACATCTCCTAAAGTGCAAGGAATAGTAAAACTACCATTATCCTTAAGCTTAGTAGGCAAATTATTTGAAATTATTGAACTGCATGCTTCAGTCAACTCTATAGTGAATATATCCTCCCAACTTCTTTTCTTTGAAATCAAGTCTTTAAGAAATTTTGCATAGTTAGGAATTTGTGTAATGGCCTCAATAAAATTTAAATTTATGTGTAAGTGTTTCAATTTATCAATAAAAGATTGGAATTGCTTATCATGGTGTTGCTGCTTTAAGTATTGTGGAAAAGGCGGATAACGTCGAAAAACTTACGGAGTTTGTGCTTTGATCACCCCTTCTATCGCGCTCACGATAGTGGGCGGATTCTCAGTCCTCGCGCTCGCGAAAGGAAGTGCGCTTGCGATGTCTGCCTGCCCCTCTTCTGTCGCGCTCGTGATAGGTGTCGCGCTCATGACAGAAGGTTCATCCTTCTGAAAATTCTTCTATTTTTCCTACAAATTCTCACCCATATTAGTAGAAACAAATTCATTGTTATAGGATTTACTTGACCTCAGTTTAATGGCTTTAAGATGTTCCCTTGGATTCTCTTCCGTATTACTTGGTAGATTTCCTTGCATTCTTGAAGGTAAAGCCTTAGCTATTTGCCCTATTTGTACTTCCAAGTTATGGATGGATGAGGCTTGACTTTTAGTGAATTTGTAAAACTTTGTTTCTAGCCTCTTTTGGTTCTCTTCTTGTGAACTAAATTTTAGGTTAATCCCCTCTAAGAACCTATCCATTTTAACTTCTAAAGCTCCAAACCTATCTTGAGGTGGTTGAAATCGTACACCCCTATTTTGGTTACTACTATTCCCCCATGAAAAATTAGTATGGTTTCTCCAACCAAGATTATATGTATTTGAATATGGGTTACCTCTTCCTTGCCCTTGGATAAAACTAACTTATTGCTCAGAATTATTTATTCCCAAATTGCATACCTCACTTGTATGACCTTGTTGGCCACAAATAGTGCATACCTTTTGTGAACTACCCCCCAATCCTAGGCTACTAACTTTTTGAGTTAAATCTTCTATTTGGGCTTGTAAGGCCACAACAGAATCTATGGCATGAACCCCCTAGCATTAGAATTAGATTCCCTTACTCTTTCGGTGGGCCACATACAATTGTTCATAGCCATTTCTTCTAGCAATTTAAAGGCAGCTTCTATTGTCTTCCTCATCAAGGAGCCACCAGCTGCAGCATCAATAGTACCCCTAGTTGTAGGGTTAGCTCCATTGTAAAAGGTTTGCATCAATAACTCCCTTGGAAGGTTGTGATGTGGACACATTCTCTGCAATTCTTTAAATCTCTCCCATGCTTTATATAAAGATTCATTGTCATTTTGCACAAAAGTTGTGTTATCTTTTATAATTTTTGCAGTTTTGGCTAGAGGGAAGTATTTTGATAAAAATGCTTGGGCCAATTGGTCCCAAGTGGTTATTGATCCTCTAGTTAATGAATTCAACCAAGCCTTGGCTTTATCCTTCAAAGCGAAAGGAAAAAGTCTAAGCTTAATTGCATCCTTATAAACTCCATTACTTTTAAAAGTATCACATATCTCTAGAAAATTTGCCAAATGAGCATTAGGATCCTCATTTGCCAAACCATAAAATTGAATACTATTTTGTATCATTTGCAAAAGAGAAGGTTTAATTTCAAATTGGTTAGCATTTACCGTAGGCCTTACCATACCTTGTTGAGCACCACTCAATGCGGGTGTAGCAAAATCCATCAACCTTGGTGGATTTTCCTCTTTAGCCATAATTGGTCTCTTATTCTTGTTCTTCTTTTTATTGGATTTTCTGTTACTTGACAAATATCTCTCTATTTCAGGATTCAAAGGTTCAAGCTCTTCTTGAGAACTTCTTGTACTAGGCATGAACTTATCAAATCCTATAAAAACAACACAAAACAAAAATTAAGTCAATTAAACAAATAAACAAATAAAATAAAATAAATATTGTAATCCAAAATCATAAATCAAATTTCACAATGGCAATAAATAAAACATCATTCCCCCGCAACGGTGCCAAAAACTAGTTAGCCTATTTTACATGCTAATTTCGCAAGCATACGGTGTATCGAAATAGTACAAAAGATGTCGATCCCACGAGAAATGTGCTAATTATTACACACTATTACTACTCAATTTTAATCTTATTTACAATGATCATAAATTTGTTGAATGAAAGTGGAAATACTATGTCTAATTCTAATTAACCTAGTTATAGTTAATCGGAGAAGATAAAAGTTCAATGATTATAAAATAATAAATAGAACTTGAATTAATTATTCTTGATTATGATTATATTTTTGTCATGCAAGCCAAGTTGAATGAAATTCCAATTTACTCTTTCAATATAAATTAGAGTGCCTAAAACATGCATTTATAATTCTAACTCACAATTTTCATTAATGAATTAAAGTGTTATATATGAAAATTTCACGAATAATAAACAACCTATAACAAACCATTTAATATTATGATTTCTCAAATAATACTTCAATGATGAAATTCTATTAGATATAAGTAAGAATTTATCTTTCAATTAAATACTTACATATAATGATCGTGAATAAAAATACTAATAGAAAATTCTACAAGAAAGAATATTAAATTGATATGAATAATAAAATATAGCACTAAATAATCAAGTTTATAAATTCATCATTAAATAATTACAAAGAAGAAATAAAGATGAGAAATGAAGAAATAGATCTTTCAACCCTTTTTCCCTTCCACAAAGGATATCTTCTTCCTTGCAAGTAATCTTCTCTTTAAAACATAAAATCCTAACTTAAAACTTAAACTAAAGAAATGTACTTTCTAACTTACAGAATTCTTAATAAAATATTCAATTAAAAACTCTTCAACTCCTAAATTTACAGTTAAAACTAATATTTATAAAGTTCTAAAAGTTATGTCCCTTCAAGTGTCCCTTAGGAAGGTTGTAAGACTTGGTGGAAAGTCATATTTCTTCAAGGCAAAATTTGAATTTAACTTCCAATGGTCCTCTCTGTCACGATCGTGACGTCTGTTGCGCTCACGACAAAACACTCCTTGCTCTTCGCTCCACTTTCCTTGCCCTGGCTTTCCCTCTGCGCCACGTTGCAACCTCGCGATGGGCGGCCTTGCTCGCGACAATGCCCGCTAGCTCCCTTCCTCTTTCTCCTTGGCTTCCTTCAAGTGCACGTCCTATCGTGCTCACGACCACTGTCGCACTTACGACAGGTCAATTCTCTTCTCTGCTTGGCTTTCTTTCTTCCTTTCTTCCTTTGTCTTTGGCTTGGCGCTTTCTGTCGCGCTTGCGATGCTTGTCGCGCTCACGACAGACTGATTCTTCCTTAGCTAATTTCTTCTCTTTTTCTCCAATCTTTTCCATTTTCTCCTACACACACAAAACTCAAACAAAAACATAAAACACACCTAATTCTAACACAATTAACTATACATAAACATTATTTTAAACATAAAACATGGATTAAAGGGGGAAATCGGGGTGTTACAATTCTCCCCTACTAACAAGAATTTTGTTCTCGCAATTCTCACCTGAACTGAACAAATGTGGATACTAAATCCTCATCGTTGGTTTTGGTTCCCAAGTCGCTTCCTCGACGCCATGATGCTGCCAAAGAACCTTAACTAGGGGGACTTGCTTACTCCTCAACTATTTCACTTCCTGAGCTATAATGGCTTTCGGTTCCTCATTATAAGAATAATCCGGCTGAATTCGAACGTCTTGAACCGACAACACATGCGACGGATCCGATCTATACCAACGAAGCATGGAGATATGGAAGACATCATGCATCCGATCCAACTCCATCAGTAATACCAACCTATAGGCTACCGGACCAACTTTGTCCAAAATCTCGAAAGGCCCAATGAACCGAGGACTAAGTTTACCTCTCTTGCCAAATCTCAACACTTTCCTCCATGGCGACACCTTAAGGAATACTTTGTCCCCGACCTCAAATTGTATATCCTTTCTCTTCAAATTGGCATAAGACTTCTGCCTATCCTTAGCCAATATCAGATTTCGCTGCACAACTCTGATCTTCTCCTCTATATCCCTGATCATCTCTGGCCCAACAAAAGAATCCTCAGTCAACTCTGTCCAACCAACCAGAGTCCTACACAGTCGACCATACAAAGCTTCAAACGATGACATCCCAATGCTTGACTGAAAGCTATTATTGTAGGCAAACTCCATAAGTCGTACATACTTGTCCCAACTACTAGAAAAATCCAAAGCACAAGCCCAAAGCATATCCTCTAAAATCTTGACAACCCGCTCGGACTGACCATCTGTCTGAGGATGAAATGCCGTGCTGAAATTCAACTTAGTACCCAAAGCTCTCAACAATTCCTTCCAAAACATGGATGTGAACCTTGGATCCCGATCTGACACTATAGACAATGGTACACCATGCAGTCGCACCACCTCATCCACATAAATGCTTGCCAACTTATCTATCGAGTAGTCCAATCTAACCGGTAAAAAATGAGCCGACTTCGTAAGTCGATCCACAACAACCCAAATGAATCATGCTTCCATTGAGTCACTAGCAAACCCGACACGAAATTCATGGCAATGTCATCCCATTTCCATATAGGAACGGATAAAGGAGTGAGCAATCCCGAAGGGACTTTATGCTCAGCCTTTACCTGTTGACAAGTCAGACACTTTGCCATGAATTTCACAATGTCTCTCTTCATCCCAGACCACCAATAGAACTGCTTCATATCCCGATACATCTTGTCACTACCAGGATGCATAGTAAAGACCGTAGTATGTGCCTCACTCAAAAGCTTCTTCCTTAACTCATCACTCTCGGGCACACACAAACAGTTTTTATACATAAGTACCCCATCCAAAATTGAAAACTCGGACTGCTTACCCGATCGGACCTCTTACAAAACCTGCTGCAATCTAGCATCATCCTTCTGAGCGTCCACAATCGACTGTCTCAAGGTCGGCTTCACTCTCAATTGGGCAACCAAAGCCCCATCTGAATCAAATATCCTTCTGAACTGCCTTAAGAACAAAGCCAACACCGACTTTCTACTCAAAGCATCCTCAACCACATTGGCTTTGCTCGGATGATAACCCACAATGCAGTCATAGTCCTTGAACAACTCCAACCATCAGCGCTATCTCATATTCAACTCTTTCTGCGTGAGGAGATACTTCAAACTCTTATGATCCGTGAAAATCCTACACTTCTCCCCATACAGATGATGCCGCCAAATCTTCAAAGCAAAGATCACAGCTGCCAATTCCAGATCATGCGTCGGATAGTTCTTCTCATGATGCTTCAACTAAGAAGACGCATAAGCCGCAACTTTACCTTCTTGCATCAACACGCATCCGAGTCCAACTCCTGAAGCGTCACTATACATTACAAACTCTTTACCCGAGATGGGTTGAGTCAGTACAGGAGCTTCAACTAACAATCTCTTCAACCTCTCAAAACACAGCTGGCACTTATCCAACCATTCAAATCTAACTCCTTTCCTCAACAATCTCGTCATAGGAGCAGCAATAACTGAAAAATCCTTCACAAACCGACGATAATACCCTGCCAAACCGAGGAAACTTCTCACTTCGGGAACATTCCTAGGCACTTTCCAATCCACAATTGCCTCAATCTTAGCCGCATCCACTTGAATACCTTTAGCTGACACAATGTGACCCAAGAAAGACACCTCTCAAAGCCAAAAGTCACACTTACTGAGCTTCGCAAATAAACGGTGCTCCCTCAAAACTTGCAACACTAACCGAAGATGATCTTCATGCTCACTCTCATCCTTCGAGTAAACTAAAATATCGTCAATAAACACTACCACAAATCGGTCAAAATATGGCCTAAACACTCGGTTCATCAAATCCATAAATGCCGCAGTTGCATTTGTCAACCTGAACGGCATCATAAGAAACTCATAGTGGCCATACCTTATCCGAAATGTAGTCTTAACCACATTCGCATCCTAAACTCAAAGCTGATAATATCCTGACCGAAGATCAATCTTGGAGAAAACACTTTCACCCCTGAGCTAATCAAACAAATCCTCGACTTTAGGTAAAGGATACTTGTTCTTCACTGTGACCTTCTTAATTTGCCTATAGTCGATGCACATTCTCAAGGTACCATCCTTCTTCTTAACAAATAACACCGGAGCTCCCCATGAAGATATGCTTGGTCTAATAAACCCCTTATTCAATAACTCTTGTAGCTGAGTCTTAAGTTCCCTCAACTCTACAGGAGCCATCCAATAAGGTGCTTTCAAAATGGGCGAAGTACCCGACATTATCTTTATGGACAACTCCACTTCTCTCTCGGGAGGCAACCCAGGCAACTCACTTGGAAACACATCACCAAACTCCCTAACAACTAGGATATCCTTAATCTCAACCTGGTCACGCTTAGAATCCAATACCACTGCTAAAAATGCATCACAGCCTTTCCTCATACACCTCTTAGCTTGCATTATAGAAATCACATTACTCAAGGAACACGACCCAAAACCTTTAACCACCATAGAAAACTGATCTCTATCTCGCAACACAACCACTTTCCTATGACAATCAACCACAGCCCAGTGCTTGCTCAACCAATCCATACCCAAGATCAAATCAAACTCCCAAAATGTCAACTCAATCAAATCCGTAGAAAACTCAACACCCTGAACCAAAAGAGGACAATTCCTATACACTCTATTCACATTGACATTATGCCCTAAAGGACTGGTTACACAAACCTCATAGTCTAACTGATCAACATCATGCAACTTATCAAACAACTTACTTGTGCATAAATATGAGTGTGTAGAACCAGGGTCAATTAGAGCATATAACTCAGTGTCAAAAAGTAGGAACTTACCAGCAATCACATTCGGGGCATCTTGCTCATCTCGAGCTCTCATAGCATAAGCTCTAGCTGGAACAATCAAGGGACGATCAATAGACTTTGATGGAGCTCCCTCTCTAGGTCGACCACCTTGACCTCTACCTCGACCTCTACCACGACTGGCTTGTGGTGCATTAGATCCAACTCTGCTAGCCTCACATTGATCACCAGAAGCCTCACTCAACTTCAGACAGTTAGCCAAATAGTGATCAGTGCTCCCACATCGGAAATAACCACTTGTGAGCCATCTACACTCACCATGATGGCGCCTACTGCAGTGAGAACACTCAGGAAATAATTCAGTCCTATTACCAGAACCACCTCTACCCGCACTAAAACCCATGGCAGAACCTTGCCTCCTACCTCTCGAAGTCGACCCTGAAGAAGACTCATCATGCGGGTTCCTAGACCTCTTACCCAAAGATGATGATGATCCTCCACGAGGGGGATTCCTTCTCTAAGCCCTCTATCTCAAAATTAACTCGGATCTTTCGGTCCGGACTGCTGCTTGCATATCTGGTAGTACCCAATGCCCGGAGTACTCATCAAAGAAATAATCATAGCCCTCAAGGACTCATTCAAACCAGCTTCAAAGTGCCTACATCTGAACTCCTCTGTCAGAACACCTTCTGAAGCATACTTAGAAAGACAGTTGAACTCTTTCGCAAACTCATAAACTGACATAGCCCTCTACTTCAAACTCAAGAACTGTGCCCACTTAGCATCCTTGTAAGCCCTAGTCACATACTTATTGGTAAACTCTTGCTCAAAAAACTCCCAAGTGACCGGGTCAGGCAACTAGGGATGCTTACGGACCAACTTCCACCAGTCATAGGCGGATTCCTAGAGCAAAGCCACAACATATTCCACTTGCCTATCCAGAGGGCACCGAATCTCATCCAAAACACGCTCTACCTTCTCAATCCACTTCTTAGCATACCCAGACTCATCCAAACTAGTCCCATAAAAGTCCTCTACACCAGCTTTCCTCATGCTCTATAAAGGGGCTCTCAGAGTTGTCAATTTCTCTAAGACACGAGCCATATCCTGAGAAATCTTCAATATTACCTCGAAAGGCATTGGTGCGTCTTCAGGTTGGACCCTAGGAGTTTGAGCTGAAATAGACTCTGAAGGATCATATGCTTGGGGATTCACACTCTCAGTGAACCCCTTAAGTGACCCTCGAACCGAATCAGAATCCATCTAAAATAAACACAAAGATAACCGCATCAGCCAACACAGTCCTAGACATATAGCTATGCACAACAACACCTAGAAAATGCCTAAACCGGGGCTCTGATACAAAAAATTATAATACCCCCTCCCAATACGTAATAGAACCCATCTGCTATGGAGTGAGAACCCGTATGAGCAGGGGTGTCACCAAGCAAAACGGTAAAATAATATCCATCCGCATATAGTAAACATACAGAAACACAACGAAATTAAAACTTTGAAACCAAACTAAACATTCATTCATAGATGGAATAATAATATTCATTACAACTATTATGATATTACCAAAATAATTACATCATTCAGAATTACAAAGCGGAAGTTGAACAAAGGACTAAATACAATGAGAGATCACTATTACAAAAAGAATCTTGATACAAAAAGAAGCTAAGTCCTATCATCAATCCCACTATATTGGCTTGACTGGCAACGACTTTCCCAAAAGCTATACACCTTCCGCACCTGCACGGATGAAACATCCATGCTAAGCGATAACGCTTAGTGGGGACACAAACAATAATAAAATGGACGGCCATTCACAATGGTCGTCAAGGCAAAACACATTCATGATGGCATAAGCTGATAATCATAAGACATAATCATAATCGCACCTCATTCATAAGCATTCAAAAGCTCATAGTCACATTCACTTGCTAACTGATTCATATGCTCATAGATAGAGTCATTCAGATTCCCATACTTGTAATCGTGATCATTTGGATTCACATTCTCACAACATAACATAGTATAACACCTGCTGACTCATAGTAGTGGATAACGACTGAACGCATGGCGGTACCTTACGGGTATAAATTGGAAAGCAATATTACATTTTCTCATTTTAAAACATTTTACAGAGGGGATCTTAAATAAGATCCAAACATATTGAAGTTCGCGAGGAACTAAACAGGGACCTAATTAGGGTCCAGAACAGAACTGAGGGCTGCAGCTACTAAACTCTATTAGGCATGCCTAACTATCCACTTATTTGACTCTAGTAGGTCACGCATAATCCATCCTATCACATTTATATAATTCATAAAATATCCATGTATAAGATATCAAATTGTATTCATATACTTCATAAAATAGTCCAAGCATAATTTTAAAAGCATCACAATTTCGGAAATTAAACATCGAAAATCACAAAAGATAACTCAAATTCAAGCCAGGGGTGTAGCGCTCGTGACGTCTGTCGAGCTCGCGACAGAGGCCAAACTGGCCCTAGGTCGCGATCGCGGCAGTCTTCACACTCACACGGAGACAGAAGCACATCTCACTGTCGTGCTCGTGACTGTCATCGCGCTCGCGATAGTGAGCGGCCAACAAATGACAATCGCTCTCGCGCGCAGGTGGTTGCTCACGATAGTGGACTGCCCATAACCACTCGGCAGCGGAACGCCCTATCGCTCTCTCGATAGTGACCTCTCACTGCAGTCGGCTCGACAGCCCAAATTCGCTCGGCCACACAAATCCGCTTGGCCACGCGCAAGGACTGAATTCCCTGAGCTCTATCGCGATCTCTCGACAGTGTCGCGCTCTCGACAGAGTCGTGATTTCTAGCTCCTACACGATTTTCTGCAAAAATTCACACTTCCAAAACACCCAAGCCTCCAATCTCAAACATATATCAATCCAAACTTTATCTTACGTCAAATCAACCTTCCCATTATCACAAATAACATAAAACACAACTTAAATCAAGAATTAACACATCAAAATCATGGATTAACACAATCAAACCTCTCAAGAACAATAAACCCAGAAAATTTCAGCAAAATTCATTAAAGTTCAAATTAGTTAAATAAATTATCATCCATGCATCATAACTTAAATTAAATTAAAACCCATAACATTAGCACTAACTGATAAGTTGCAATTATAATAATATTTTAGATTAATTCTTGGGATAATTATGTGTTTTATTTATTTAATTTTAATATTAATTAATTAATTTTTGACATTTTATTAGTTTTTAATGTTTTTATCGTTTTTAATAAATTTTGGGATGTTTTCAGGTGTTTTATTTTAATCCGGAGCTAAATTGGAGGTTCGGGGTTGATTTTAGGAGCATTGGGTGCAAGGAGGCAGATTTTGCCTAAAGCACAGTTGTGCTTTTGGAGGAAGCATGCAGACAGCCAATCACGCTAGAAGCATAGCCGTGCTTATACGAAAGGCACAGCTATGCTACGCAACAAGGCGCGCGCACGGAGGACAGCGTCGCACACTTTCTCGCCCATAAGCACAGCTGTGCTTATGCGAGAAGCACAGCTGTGCTGCGTCTTTTCCCACCTGATCGCACACACGACGCCCTAACACTCACGGACACAGCTGTGCTTTTACAAGACACAACTGTGCTTTTCTTCAGATATTAAATGGAAGCGCCGCTGCATCTAAGGGGTGGCTGGGAGATTTAGGATTATTTTTCTTTTAGTTTCCAGCAGTCTTTTATTTTATTTTAGGTTTTAATTCTCCTTTTAAATTCTGTTTTAGATAGATTTAATTTTAGATTGCAATTTTGTTCTTAATTAATTTAGATTATTTTTAGTTTAAATTTATATTTTTGGGGATTCAAGGAGATTCGCAGGTTGATGAATAAGAGCTTCAAGATCTATTTTCTCTCTTATAAAGGGTGTATTCTAAACTTTGATTTTTCATATTTTATGTTTATATTCTTGATGTTAGAGTAGTTATTCTTGCTTAGGAGTTCTTGAATCATATTTGTATTTTGGATATTTGGATTTAATGAATATTTTCATGATTTCTTTTATTTCTCTTGTTATTTTTTCTGCAATTATAATGATTATTAGGTTTGATCATGATTTAGTCCGAAATGATGATTGATTTCAAATTTAATTTGTGTTATAATTTATTTATACTCAGTTTTTATCATTCTTGCTGTGTCTTTTGGACTGCTCCGGAATGGGAATCTAAAAGTGCAGGATTTTATGATTTAAGACTAGAGTGGGATGTGAGGAATATATGGATTTTGGGTTGTTTGGCTTCGGAATGGGAAAGCAAACTGAATCTAGGACTTTAGACCCGTGCTTAGGCTAGTTGTGTGGCTTGCTCCGGAATGGGACGTTATGCAATTAGAGTAGCTTGCTCCGGAATGGGACGCTTGGGTTTAGTTGGGTTGTCCAGAATTTCATGTTTATATTGTTTTACCAATTTCCAATTACATTTATGAGGATAGAATTTCCTAAGCATTTAATTTCATCCTTGAGTAATTTCTTGATGAACACTTTTATTTTTAATTATTAATTAATTTTCTTGCTTAGCTTAGTTTTCTCCACTAAACAAACCGGGGACATCTCATATTCACTCATCTATAAATATTTAACGTAACAATCATTTTTCCCTTGGGTACGATAACTCGGGGTCTTAACTATACCCCACTTTATTACTTGTCGATTCGATACACTTGCCGAACGCCGATCAAATTTTTGGCGCTGTTGCCGGGGACAAACGATGTTGTTTGTTTCATATCTTTAGTTGAGTTAGTTTGATATTTGTTTTTATTCTTCTTTGTTTTAATTTGGTGTTTATTTTTTGCAGGAAAATTTTGAGATATTTTCAAAATGATGCAAGATAGCAATCAAGACTATGAGTTGGTCCTTTTGCGATGCCAAGTGAATGATATGATGAGAAATGTATTAAACTTCACTAGTCACTTATTCACCATCTTTTGAAGATCCCTACTCTCAATGGGTATCACAAGAGTCTCACTGTGCCCATATCGAACGTCTTTTAGACCACATATATTGTAGAGAGAAATAATACCAAGCGGAAAGGGGAGAGTTGCTGGCTACATTCAACTATCAAGAGGAGAGGATCAAGGCTCAAGGGGATCTATTAAAGAGTCAAGCATTGGAGATCCAAAATTTGGAATCCAATTTGGAGCTTTTAATTGTCTCTTCGAGTGATCAAAGAGATGGTGGTGAATTGAGTCATGCATCTATAGAGATTAACGAGAATTTTGAAATTTTTTAGGATGGGTTGCATGAAGAAGAAAAGGAGCCAATCATTGTTGAAGACAAATCTTGTGTTTGTTTGGAAACTAATTTCAGTTTTTCTGTGCAGGATAGTGCACCAAAGGAGCAAGAGTTGTGTGATTCTCAGATGGAAGCACTGGATTCATTCCATTTGAAGGATTTATTTAGGCTGGAAGAGCCGGTAGAGTTAGTTTATAGTGAACCCAAGGTGGAGTCATACTTCATCGAAGACATGGAATTGCCCACCTTGGTGGCTTTCGATGATTTTCTCCTACTGACAGGGGAAAATGAGGAGCAAAAACCAGAAAGACCATTATTTGGTTCGCAAGCTCGTCCACCCGAGAGTAATATGAGTCGAGCTGGGACTCATTAAACCAGAACTTTTTTTCTTAACCCTTTCTATTTAATTATATGTCATTTATATGTGTTTTTGTGTTTTGTGTTTTTAATTTTTAACTGTTTATTTTTGAGTCTTTATAAAAAAAAGGAAAAAAAATTGTTTTTATATAAAAATAATTTTCCTTAAATTTTTGGTGTGTTTGAAAGTTAATTTGTTGTTTTTAATGTTTAATTTGTTGATTTTTAATTTTTGGTTTTATTTGGTTTTGATTTGTTTTATTGTTTTGGAAATTAATAGTGGAGAAGTAATGGAATTTCAAATGAGCAGCAAGAAGTGAAATTTTGAGTTGTAAGGGCAATAGCATTTAACAGCTATCTCACGGTGACAATTAAAATTGTTGTCACCGTGAGATGTGGTTCATCAGGACAGTAGCGTCAGGTAAAATGCGAAAACACAGCTGTGCTTTTCGAAAGCACAGATGTGCTTTCATTTAAAAATGCCAATACGAAGCGCTGTGTGAAAAACACAACCATGCTTCCTTCAAAAGCACAGCTATGCTTTTCACCCAGACCCGCTTTAACATGCTGTTTCCTTTACTTTCGCTGCTCCTCTCTTTTCTTTTCTCCCCTGTTTCCCCCTGTTCTTCAATTTAAAAATTTTTTCTCAATTTTTCTCTTCGATCTCCATTGCCAACCCAAGCTCATCTCATGACTTTTGATTTTATGCATTTTCATAGAGCTTAATGGAATTCTTTTCATCTTATTTCTGCATTTTCCTCCTTTTATGCCGATTCTGATTTTCCCCAACTTCTGCAAGAAATTTTAGATTTTTGGGTTAAAAGAATTAAGAGCTCTCTCCCTCTTTCCCATTATTTATCTCCCAAATTTCTTAAGTCAGTAGCTCAATTCGACAGTTCCAAGTATGTAATTTCCTCATTCTTACGCAATCTATTTTTTCATTTTAGTGGACTGTGCTTGATCCTCAATTGGTAATTTTGTTGTGTCAGTGGTAATTTTTGATGTGTTTTGCTTATTTGGGCCAACATGGACAGAAATGGGTGTTTAGGATTGGAAAGATCGTGCTTAAAAATCTAGTTGTAATCATGTTCACCAGCTGTTTGATAAAATGCCTGAATGAGAAATTCATGTAAATTTTGGGCTGATCATGTGATTAATTCAACATTTTTATCAATTTATTCTGACCAGCTCTGTCCCTATGATCTGTTGAGGATATTTTCAAATTCATTTTGCATAAATCAGGTTGTTTATTCACTGCTGATTTGGAGCTTTCAACTGTTGGAATTTATCTTACATTTTGTATATGGAGCAATTATTTTGAGCCTAATTTCATATTTGCGTCTTTGCTAAATTGCTTTTATAGTAATGTTGAGTTGATGGGTGCCACTAGAATTGAATTTGAGCTTAATAATCATTGTGCTAGATGGGGTATATTCTTACACTTTATCTTGAAATATAGCTGCTGGAAATTGGGAGTTTGGGCTTTAAAATTCTGAATTAAGTGTTTTGAGATAATTTGGGCATCATGTATGGTATGAATATGGAAAGAAATATTTTGCAAATTAAATTCAAATTGCTTGAGATTACGCTTGGCATTTATTTTATTTTAGAAGCATTTGCAGTTGCCTTTAGTTTTTAATTTAGATGCAATTGATGTCACACCCCAAACCGGGCTTAGTCGGAATGTGCTTGCTCGGTCGGAGTGATTGAGGGTAATTCGGTAATTCGTACATGAGTTATATGGATAATAAGGATTTATTTGCTAAGAAATTAATTAAATAAATCAAGTGAATGAATAATTATGGTGTGCTAGTAGTGTATGGTAGTAGGATATAAATGGGCTAAGAGATTTTATTGAGTGATTTATGAGCATGGTGCCTTGGATGAAAAGTGGGTTATAAGGAAATGTTAGGGTGTGACTTAGGTTTGGTACTATGGAGATATTATTCACTACAAGAAAATTACAATTTAGCAACGGAAAATAGCAACGGAAAATAGACATTTTCCGTTGCTAATCAAAAATAGCAACGGAAATTAGCAACGGATCTTTCGGTTGCTAAATCGTTGGATGCTAATTTTTAGCAACGGAAAATAATTCCGTTGCTAAATTTAGCAACGGAATTTCAATTCCGTTGCTAAATTTAGCAACGGAAAAGAATTCCGTTGCTAAATTCAACCAAGTAACATTTTGGTGTCTTGGTCATTTTTAGCAACGGAAAATTTCCGCTGCTAAATTTAGCAACGGAAACAATACTTCCGTTGCTAATTTAGCAACGGAAAGGGTTTTCCGTTGCTAAATTTAGCAACGGAGTTTTAGTTTCCGTTGCTAAATTTGGCAACGGAAACGTTACTTCCGTTGCTAATTTAGCAACGGAAATATTTTCCGTTGCTAAATTCAACCAATCAAATTTTCCATATTTCTGTTGCTGATTTGCTAAATTTAACCATAAAAATTATCCAATTTTATTGGTAGCATAAGATTTTAATTAAATTTTAATTTTATTGGTCATAAAAAAAATATAATCCAAATTTATAATACTATTTACTTGTAATAGTATAAATGTATGAGAATAAAAATTCTTAATACATATTCTACTGTAAAATAAGAATCCATAGAAACTAATAAAAACACAACATGAAAGCGGTCTCAATACCTAAATATAACAAATATATAAACTATGTAGTTGGTGAAGGAGGACGATCTGGCTGCTCTGACTGCTGAGAGGTGTTGCCCTTGCTTCTCATCTCTTTCATCTCATTCTTTAGTTGGATTACAGTATCGAGCAACATGCTGACAGTATTCTCTAACTGAATGACTCTCTCAGAAGGTTCAGAACGCCTACTACTAGCAGCTGTAGATGATGCATGGGAATGCGCATGGAATGTATTTGCAATAGATCCTAAGCCAAAAATCCTTCCCCTATTATTCTTACCACCAACTGCTTCAAGAAATATCTGACTCTCATCAACATTTTCAGAGTTCTGCCGCTGTTGAGTGAGAGTCTCTTGTAATTGCTCCTATAATTATAATAGTTACAATAAATTAAGTACATTATAATAAAATAATTAATATTCATATATAAAATTTACATACATTGAGTTGTCTGCAACGCGTATTAACAAATGTCTGACCATCATGCTTTTTTGTATGGGTGTACATAAATACTTCAGGATATGTAGGCCTCTTACCCATGGACTTTTCCTGCACAACCAATTAAACTCAAGTTTAAAAGAAATTCAGCAAAATTTCGTTCGAAGTAAAAAAATCTACCAAATACTTTACATTAGAATATCAACAACGGAAACAGACATACATTAAACCATCATTATTCAATCAGCCCAAAATTCACAGTACAGAAGAAAAACTAGGCAATTGATAAAAGCAAAATACGGGGATAGAACAACCAGTCCAAGATGCACAGTATCTACCTGTAGAAAATTCAGCCAATAGACAAAAGCAAGATACAATAAACCCATTATATCAGAGATTACAATGCAGAATATTTTCAATATCAAGCCTTGGAATAAATGGTATGAAGACAGAGAATCCACAAAGCCAAACTCAATCTAGATATAGGATAAAGCTTAGTTTTTATAAATTGATGGGGATTTGACAATTTTTTTTTCAAAAATGGAAAAAAAATGATAAGAAAAAAAGAGAAGTCATTATTACCAGGTTATCTGCATGCTCGTGATGGCTCAAAGATCCTCCAGTGTGCACGGCTAAACTCTCTCCATCTGAACCTCCCCGTCTATTTGAAGAATTTCTCTCTGAAATGGCAATTGCATCGGGTGATGCCCAGTATTCCTGCCAACGACTCCATATTTCTTCAGAAATAAAAGAAGGTCGAACACCTTTCTTGTGAAATTTAGCAACAAATTCTTTATATCGATGACGAGCACGCTTTTCCCAAACTTGATAAATGACCCCATTAAATTTTGAATCCCAAAAAAATTCTTTCTGAAAGAAAAACATAATTTAATTACTGTAAAATACAATAGATATCTCATTAATGTATGAAATCAGCTATTTCATAACAAATAATTGTAATTTATTTTTTGTACCTCAAACTCTTGATAGTAAAAATCTCTTGTCTGCAGAGAGAGATTCTTCCATACATAACCCTCAATTTCTATCCTCTCTTTGAACGTGGATCTAATCTTTCTTGAGCACTTACCTGATGGAATAAATATGGTAATATGAACAAAATTAGATCAGTTTCAAATTAGATATATAGCAACAGATATAAACTTATGTTATCTTCTAATACAAAACTGGATCAATACTCACATATCATTGATAATCTTAATGTAAATTCTTCCATCAACTCCTTTCGCACCAGGCTGGAAGCCTTCTTCTTCATCCTCAGCATCTACTGTCGGTTCATTAGTCGGTATAGATCCAAAGTCTGGTGCGGGAGTAGATGCATCTACAGGTTGTGCTGATATATCTGGATTGTTTGATGCCGAATCACTTGCTAGATTAGAAGAGCCATTGGGGTTTGTAGTTGGTGAAGGTGATGCCCGATATGGCTGTTTAGATGGGTGCACTTGTGTACTGTCGTCACCATCAGATGTTAATCTGAACCTGGGCGGCAACAATTTGTACTTTCTTTTTGGTGGCATATTTTGTACCTGAAAAACAAACAAATGGATTATTGTTATTGTAATAGAACAATATAGTTACAGCATATATCACAATATTACATTGATTCAATAATAACATATTTGGATTATGACAGAAAATATTTATAGTATCATATGGAATGAAAATAAAAAGTAAGTATTTAACCGTTTGAAGATTTGAATTTGCTTACTGAGATGAGCTTTCTACAATTTTTTAGCCATTTTCCCTAATCTAATAGCAGCAGTAACTAAGTGAAATAATGTTAAAAGTTAAAACCAAATGCTAGAGAAAAGGCCTATTATATATAGGTGCTGCTGGCAACATAAGCTATGTTTCTCATAACTTTCAAAATTATGCAAGTCCAATAGCTAAGTCTTTGCTACATGGTAAAACAAAACAGTGCAAATGACACCAATTGCTGGAAGCAGAAAAATGGGAAACAATAGAAAACAAGGCATTTAACAACATAAAACATTATAAACATATAAATTTGAATACAAAACTGGAACATTAACAACATTAAATTTGAATTAAAGCTAGACGACTTCATGGAAAGTCCAATTGATTAAAATTACTGTTAAAATCATATTCACAATTCTCCTGTTCAGGTGGCTACAAAGATGCAGTGTATATTTTTTTTTCTAAGAAAAAACAACTATACTGCTTTTATCAGTATATTTAAAACAGGTTTTTCTCAAAATTTAATAGGCCATAATCTCTGTGACATGGATAGTACAGTTTGCTTGCCATTCAAAGATATTGCCAATGAGAACTAGGAATAACAAAAATTAATACTTACAGATTAGGAGACAAATCCAACAGAACCAGGCCTGTATAGCTTGCAAGCAATTATGTTATCAATTGTTCCAACAGTAGCAGGGCTAATAACAACCTGAAACGCCATCATACACTAAATTTAGACATCGGGCGGTACTCGACATTCTATTTACACCAATCGGATGTTACGCCGTGCTTGATGCATTAGCACAAGAAAGAAAATACTGTTCCCATTTTAATTAGCTAAAGCCTAAAGGGGAGTATGGGAATAATCTCAATTACATAAATGTCAAATTCATCATCAAATATGTTTGCTTTTTCGACATTAGATGAGAGAATTTCTATGAGTCCTTATCTATAGCTAACCTCATGATGATAAAATATGAAATCATGTGATACTAAAAAGAAAAAAAAAACTCCTGGAAATTTTTAAGATTTTATTTTATTTTCTAAAGATGACTTCATTCAAAGCCTTAGAAAAGGCAAGGACATCACATATAAGTGAAGAATTACAGCCATAAATTACATATTAAGAGTCCCATATCCCTGGTCTACTGGAAATTTAAAATATCAAAATACAGAGTTAAAAAAACTCGAAAACTCTATAACTCCTAAACATGTGGACTCATTTAATGGCATGCTCTCCACACATCGATAAGACAAGTTTAAAATACAATAAACCTGCCTGATTAAGCACAAGAACGAAACTCTTTCACTGCCTTTGGAGATCTAGATTGAGATTTTTAAATCTTCTCTCCGTTTGCTTGAAACTTCACCTACTGCTAAAAAATCTTCATTTGGCGCAGCAGAGGTATTCCGAATCACTCCAAAACTACAAAATATCATAGATCCAAAGCTTAGAGTGCCAACTATGGTGCTAAAGTAAAGAGAGAAAAGACCCCTAAAAACCCCATTAAAGGACGAACATATTCACACAGAGTTACAAAAACCTAGAAAAACTAGACAGAGGAGGGGGGGGGGGAATAACTAGTGCCAGAACGAGAAAATACTTTAGATAGAAGAGTAAGATTTTGAAATACAAAACTATGAAATTTATATGGCAAGATATAAATTTTCAACACAGGATTGTCTTGAAATTTTGATCCAAATGCAATTCAAGAATACAAGTGTTCAACAAAAATTAAATGCGTATAAGGAAATTACTGTCAACCAAACAACAAATCATACTACTTAATAAAAAGTTTCTATCCACAGTAATTTAAAGGTACAATTAAGACATGAAAACCAAACAAAAACTCATATAATCACCAAAAACATCATCACGTCCTGTAACATCCTCGTGTTTTCATTCTCACCATAATCTTCTTTAAATTCATTGTCATTATTTTCAAAATTCAATAATAATGTGACTAACTTGACTACCTTGCTAAAAGAATAAGAAATCTACTTAATCTATACTCTAAACATCAAATTCCCAAATAAAATTTTCAAATCCCTAACTCTGCCATCCTAAGAATTTCACCCAAATTTAAGATTAATGGTTAAATATACTTACTCTACAACTATCATTGAAAGGGGAAGGACTGGAGGGGATTAACGGTGGCCGGCGGTAGAAGAAACGGCGGAGGACGAGGCTAACCCGAAGTAACTCGCGAAGGAGAAGAGGGAGCTGCCGTCGCGCGGAAAGGAGAGGAGGGGAAGAGAGAGCGGCGTCGCTGGCGGCAAGCGGCGGGAACAGAGGCGAGGCGGCTAGGGGCAACGGGGATGGAGGAGCTGATCTGATCGAGGGAGGGGGAAAGGCCGGAACGGGAATGGGGAGAGAGGGAAAGGAAAGAAGAAAAAGAAAGGAAAAAAAATAAAGAAGAGGGAGGGGACTAAAAACGAGGTAGTTTTGAGTTTTTCAGCCTGAATATTTAAATTTGATAGCAACGGAATCCGATTTCCGTTGCTAAATAGCAACGGAAAAACATTTCCGTTGCTAATTTAGAACTCGATTTTTAGTGAGGCTGAAAAAATCGGTTTCTAAATTAGCAACGGAACTTATTTTCCGTTGCTAATTTAGCAACGGAAACTTTACTCCGTTGCTAAATAGCAACGGTTTCCGTTGCTATTTAGCAACGGAATGAATTTTCCGTTGCTAAGTTAGCAACGGAAAATAAGTTCCGTTGCTAATTTAGCAACGGAATAAATTTTCCGTTGCTATTTTAGGACCTGATTTTTCAGCTCAATATTTAGCAACGGAAAACTTATTCCGTTGCTAAAATAGCAACGGAACAGATTTTCCGTTGCTAATTTAGCAACGGAAAATTTGTTCCGTTGCTAATTTAGCAACGGAAAATCTATTCCGTTGCTATTTTTTGTTCCAAAATTTCCCGCCACGTTTTGGCGTATTATTTAGCAACGGAAATATAATACCGTTGCTAAATTTCGTTGCTAAATGTTGGCGCTAAAAATTCCCTCCATTTTTAGCGACGGAATATCACCAATTGTATTTCCGTTGCTAAAGTTTTAAAATTCAACCAATTTTAGCAACGGAATCTAGTTTCCGTTGCTATTTAGCAACGGAAATCAATTTCCGTTGCTAAATTAGCAACGAAATTATTTCCGTTGCTATTTTTCCGTTGCTATTTTCATTTTTTCTTGTAGTGATTGTAAGAGGTGCTTATGAGTGTTGGGTGTATGGTGCATGTAAGAGTAAGTCAAAGTGGGCTTGTAAGATTATGACATGTGAACCTATGGGAAGAGGGCATGTGGTTTTGGATAGGAAGCAATTAATGGGAAAGGTAAGAGGAAAAGAGAGAAAGAGAACACATAAATTGGAAATTCCCGTTCTCCCTCTCTCATGTCCTCCTCTTCTTCTTCCTTTCCTCATTCTTTGCTCTTCCTCCTTGCCTCCCTTTTTGGCTGGAAGTGATGCTTGTTTAGAGGTGATTTTGGGAGAGTATTAGAGCAAGATTAGAGAGGTAAGAGTTAGTTTGGCTTGTGTGTGTGTGTAGTTCTTCTCCTTCTTTATTTGCTTTTGATTTGGATATGTTAGTGTTTGGATTGAGTGATTTTCTGGGTTTTGGTTTGTGCAAGTTGGTGATAACAAGAGGAAGCTCAGGGGAAAGGAAAAGATTGTAGATAGAAGCTAGAAAGTGACTTTGGATCTTTAATTTCCAGGTTTGGGAGATTTTCTTTATATATATGAATCTTTGTATATTCATGTATGATATAAGCTTTGTTGTTGATGATTTAGGATGATGGTAGTGAGTGTTGGTTAAATTGTTCATTTGTGCATGTGAATAGGTTTTTGGGTGAAAACTGGGTTAGAATGCACTTGACCTTTCTTCGGTTATTAGGCCGTGTTGTGAGTTTTAGAACTCCAACAGATATGAGACTAGTGCCGTTTGAAAGATAAGACATATTCCTACAAATTCCTTACAAATAGGTTTGAGCTAATTTTACCTGTAAGGATCTCAAAAATGGTCATGAAGTAGAGCTATCTTCTCTGGCCGGGTTCAAGGGAGCATTATAGGTTGTTTAGATCCTATCTGAATCTGTAGATGTCCAATTGATCTGAAATTTGTTGCATTTAAAAGTTCACATCTTAGGGAACAAGTGTTAAGAAGGAAGGTTTGCCTAAAAATGTTGTTTCGATGTCCGTTTAGTCTGAACAAAATTGATGTTGTTGGGTTTTTGTCTGGAATTCCGTGGCCTTGTCACGAGTGGTGATGACCGTGACGACTCGTGACTAGCCAAGAGAGGTCTGTCACGAGTGGTGATGACCGTGACGACTCATGACAGAGGAGACTTGTCACGAGTGGTGACGACTCATGACGAGCCAAGAGAGGTCTGTCACGAGTGGTGACGACCGTGACGACTCGTGACAAAGGAGGCTTGTCATGAGTGGTGACATCCGTGACGACTCATGACCGGCCAACCTTGTTAGTCACCACCCATTTTTCTGGAATTTTTGCTCAATTTTAACTTAAATGAATTTCGTATCTCTTCTGAATGAACTTATACTATTGTATGATATATGTCATACTTTTATGTGCTTTTATATAAGTGATATCATGATCCTTTAGATGAATAGTATATTGTACTCTGAAATATGGATTGAATGGTTAATGTCTGATTGCAGTAATATGCCTAGCCCATGAGCTCAATGTGCCTTGTTCATATAATTGGTTTATGCATATTAAATATTATGACTGTTTATATTGAGCATGAGGTATTAGAAGGTGAATGTTTTGTGATTCTGCATGTCGATGTATGAATTAGTATTTACGATCATTGGTGGTATAATATGGTTCCTTACATGTGATATTGATATGCCTTGAATAATGAACAATGTTAAAGTGTGTGATTGGGTTGCTATATAAATTGTTCAATGCATGACTGACATTATGAATTTATTTATGAGTCTATCATACTATGGGTTATGTATGATGATATATATATATATATATATGATGTTATTCGAAACATGATCTGTTTTATGCATGACCTGCGAGAGTCAGTCTAGTGGATAGTTAGGCATGCCTAATAGAGTCTATATAAGTGTAGCTGCAGCGCCCTTTGAACGATTTGGACCCTGATCTGGTCCCCGAATGGTTCCTCGCGAACCCTATTATGTGTATGTGTATGGATCTTGTTTAAGATCCTGTTCAGGGAAACGCTTTTGAAATGTGGAAAGTGATTGTGCTTTGCGATTTGTACCCGTAAGGTACAGTTTGTTACTCGTTATCCACTATTTTGAGTCAGTAGGTATTTCGTTTGCTTTATCTAATATGAATATGAGAATATGATATCCAAATGTGTAAGATTTCAGTCATGCGAATCAGTTATGAATTCGAATGTGATTATGAATCTCTGATTGGGTTAAATGTGACTCAAACATGCCTATTATGTGCGATTATTCATATATACCGTATTATGACTGTGTTTGAATATAATCAATTGTGATTATAAGTATGTGAATCAAAATACGTATGAATGTGCTCTTGACCTTGGAATGTTATATATGTATGGTGTTATGTTGCGTGCGCTCTCTCTTTCTCTCTCTCTCTCTAGTTTATCCTAGTGTGGTGATTTGATGTTATACCTTGGGTTCCATTTAGTGTATGCGTCTTGTGACATGATTAAAGTATGTGTTGATACCTGGTAATGATGTATGGTAGTTGAGTGTATTATTGCTTGGTAACTGTGTTGAATGAGAATGGGTTTCAGCTAAAGTAACGGTACCTTGGTATGATATTTGCATGTGTAATTATTCACGAGATTATATATGGTGAAGTGTTGCTAGCTGATCTTTCGGCAAGCCCGGTAAGTATATGCATGAGAATTTGTAGGTAGTTTTACATGAATATCTGTATCTACTGTGATCCTTTGTCTACTTGGGGCTTTGCTTAATATGATATTGAGATGAGTACTCAGGTAATATGTATAAGTATGTGGGTATGATCTTCTGAATGCATGGCTTTCCTATGCAAGCTTGTATATCCATCTATTATGGTTATTTGCATGTGCCATTTACGTATGTGACTTGCTTTGGCGACCATTGTGAATGGTCGTCCATATTTCTTGTATGTTCTCCCCACTAAGCGTTATCGCTTAGCACGGGTTCTTTTTCCCGTGTAGGTGGCAGGTCTGGTCCGGTTCGAGTTGCACATCTGCAAGGGTCGGCCACATAGGAGCTAGGAGTTTTGGTTTTTGTCCAGCTTCTTTATGTTGGATTTTGTAATTCTGTATAAAATGTATATGTAATAATATGTAAAGAGACTGAAGTAGTATTTTGGGCGATGTAAATATTTGTTATTAAAAATTTCCCCTATTTTATCGTCTGTCTGTAACATCTGTTGCATGGTGGGGAATTTACATATCTGTATGTTTCTGCTTGGTGTATGTGCGTTTGTGAAGTCTATATGTTCTGTTGTACTCCTCAAGTTTTAAATTCTTCTGTATTTTTACACGCTTTGTATCGCTTCTGTCCGGTAACACACCTACTCGTACGGCTTCCTACTCCCTCATGGATGGGTTTGCCTACGTATGGGTTGGGGTGTTACAATTGATATTGTGTTTGATTGTGTTAAGACAATTGCATGTTTGCTAGTTCCCGACTTGATGGTATTAGGATAAGTTGTAATGGATGCCAATTTTTCAAATTCTTATTTACATGCAACTTTGAATTTTTCCTACATATTTTTGCTATGAATAGAGCATTGATTAAGCAAACTGTGCATTGTTCTCTATTATTCTCCATTAAATTGCATTTATTTTATTCTTGGCAATTGTATTTCAATGATGAATTACTTGTGCGTATTTTATTCTCCACCTTGTGCTTTTCATCTTTAATTTCTTTAAATTCTACTTTGTGCAATCTTCCAATTTTTACTATTTTATGCATAGACTTTGTACTTCAATATGTTTATACATTTGCCTTATGCTTAATGTTTCAATTTTTGCATCATCATTAGCTAGAAAGTGTATTTATTTTGCAAATTTCTGTTGTGAAGTTTTGGTGAGTTTTGATATTATTCTTCCAATTTAATTATAGATGTGGTATGCGCTTAATGAAACCAAGAATGTTTGAACAAAGTTTATACTTTCTTTTTCAGGAACCATGGTTCGCAACAGAGATGAGCAACCTTCAGAGCCTATTCAGCCTCCTGATTGGTTGACTCCAGCACAGCGCACATTGTTCAACAAGCTGGCTGCAAAGATCATTATCTCTAGTAGGTTTATGAGTATGAAGACACTCATTGACCTGGGCATTCAAGAGAGGGTATTAACTTTACTGAGGAACATTGGATGGGAGGAGTTCTTTTCTCTGAATGGCCCTACTCATCCTCAGATAACATTGGAGTTTCTTAGTACTTTTTAGTACTCTCCAAGGTTAAGGATGATAGGAATACCATTCAGTTTAGAGTGTGCAATATTCCCTATTATCTTTTGATTTCAGACTTAGCTACATATTTGAGATTGCCGGTGGATGGAGAGGTGCAAATAGTTGGTGAATCAGCTGCACATTGGGCAATTATTAAGAAGCCCAATATGGACTTTCAGGCGAGAAACACCAAGTCAACAAAACTCCGATCTCCAGTCTATCAATACCTACATAGAGTGATGACATCTTCAGTGTTCATGCGACCAGGGTGTCCAAGCAATGTGACTACACCAGATTTATTTTTCCTTTATGATATGGAGACCGGTATCAGAGTCAATACCGTACCCTGGTTGTGTAAGCAACTGAAGAGAGCTACAGCCACCTCAAGGAAGAGGATTGGGATTGGTGGGTTGATCACCATAATCATGAGAGCCCTACATCTGCCTACTGCTGATATGGGACGACACTTGACATCATCTTATTTGATTGATGAGGAGGTAGTACTCAGATGTAGGATAGCTATAAAGGATCCATCTTCCGAGAGTGGATATATACTGAGGAGAGCGGAGGAGTTGGAGGCCCATGACTTGGGTGATGATGGAGAGGGCGATTCTGATGATGCCCACCCACCAGCTGATCATGATGTTGATTCTCCACCACCACCTCCGCCACAGAGAGCGACAGCTAGTATGTCCAGTAGGAGGGTGAGGCCGCGGATTGACATACCATTCTCCCCTCTAGATATGAGTCGCTATGCTCAGGGTCATGATGAGCCATCTTCTTCCACAGCCCCTCCACCCTCAGTTCCACAGCTAGATGCTTCTTTAGTCCAGACTTTGATATCTGAGATTCAGTCTATCACAGCATCGATGACGCAGTTTGAGACTTCTATCAGCATGCTTTAGACTTCTTTTAGTGAGTTGAGGAGGGAGCAGACAGCTTTCCAGGAGAGGGTTTGGGATAGATTGGATGAGTTGAGCAGAGGATTGGCGGAGGTTAGGGCAGCTACCTCTCAGAGTGACCAGTTGATATCTGGCATGGACCTGTCAGTGCAGAGAGCTTGGGAGCGTTTGTCTTCCATTGAGACTCAGATGGAGCAGGTGCGCCGAGATATGGTCCTAGGAGCTGAGCAGAGAGACGCATTCTTAGGAGTGTTTCAGCAGAGGATTATTGCACAGTTGGACAGGTTGAGCAGTGAGATTCGTGGATTTTTTACACCTGTTTCCACTGTATTTCCTCCACACTTGAGACGACCACCACATTAATTTATTGTATATCTTTTAGGAAGTGATTCTTTTATAACAGATTTTGTAATCTATTTATTTTGTAGTTAATGAAATTGATGTAGTAAGGCATAATGTTATTTTTATTTACTTTGTTATATTTTGAAATTGTGTGGCTGAGCCAATGCCGTGTGATAGGATAGATATTTTATTTGTGTTGGCTGTGAATATCACATAATTAAGAATATTTCATTTTGCACAGAGATTATTGGATTTTTGCACAGCTTTTGAGTTTCTTTGTTTTTACACAGGTGGCATGTAGGAATTTTGTATGGTTTTTAGTTTTGTACAGTAATTGTTTTATGTTTGCCATTTTGAGATGATTGCAATAATTTTCATATTGCACTGAACTTTTTGCACAGTAAGGGAAAATTTTTGAAAAATTTATTTGTGTACTTCATTTCTTTGCACTGAGGATAGTGCAACATTTCGAGTTTGGGATGGAGTACCATTTCATATTGTTCAAACCAAAACCAGTTTTGTTTTGTATGTGTTTTTTTAGTTTGTTGTGTTCAATTGGTTTTTAGTTAGTTTTGCTTTGTTTATGGCGTGTTTGTGCCAAGTTTGTATCTGAATATTTTTATGGTTGTTTCTTTTTGATTTTCCTTCGATTTAAATTTTTATTTTGTCCTAGTGGTTCTCAATTGTGAATAATTTTGATCACAGTTTTAGAAATTTGTGTTTTCTTCAATTTTAAGTTGAGTGAGAAATAGTCCTGTTGTATCTTTATTTGCTAGACTGCATGTAAACCTTGATTATACCTTGCAATTTTTAAATTTTGAGCACTTTGGGCCTGTTTTTAAAAATTGACAAAAATCTAGTTGCAATTAGGAGATTAGATGAAAACTGACTAAGAGCACTAGAACCTTTCTGATTACCCATTGAAGCGACCCTCGGATGAGACATAACTTAGAAAATGATTTAGGCAACCATTCATTGTATAGCTCTTTTAAATGACTTTTCCTACCTTGATTTCATAGTCTCTTGTTAGCCCGTTGAGCCTATTATTTAGTATGCTGAATGCGTGCTTGTTTTATTGTTACACATATTAAAACTACCTTTAGCCTTAAATGATTTTTGCCTCCCCTTTGAAGAGTGGCCACTTTAGTAAGGTTGGGTTTGTATTTTGGGCCAAAAGGAATTTAGTTTTTGTCAATTTTTAATGTAAATTTCTGTTTGAGAATTGATTGGTGTGTGTAATAGAGAGTTGAGCCCATTTAAAGATATGAGTTTGGGGTTGACAGAGAGGAATGTGATTTATTGGTCTTTTGAAAATTAGAGCTCAATTTTAATTCTTGTTGATATTTTTGGATTTATTAAGTGCTTCATGAATTGTTAGTGGCTAGTTGGTTTTTTATGCTTCTTTAAAAAAAAATTTGAAAAGGAAGAAGCATTGCAAGTTTTTCCTAGCTAATTGAGCAAAATGTGAGTTTGGGGTACAAAATTTAATAAGACTTGAACTAGTGCCTTGTGAAGATCAGTGTTGAATATTATATGGCATTTGTTATTGTGAGCTGAGTTGATGAGCTAAGGTGTCTTTAAGACCAATTTTATTTTGATGGTATGTAATTGAGTTGGGAATTTTCATTACTCTAGTTGGGTGGTTGTGGTTTTGTTTAATTAGTGGCCATTTTTCTCTAGTGACTTGATCTTTCTTTGTTAGCCAATTTACCTAAGCCTAACATTACAACAAAAATGTAAGACCTCTTGATTCTTTGTTTTGTCTTGTCCTATTTAGTAGAGATGACCTTCTAGTAAGGTTTGGTACGTAAGAAGAGGTATATGGTGTTTCTTGAACTTTAAGTGGAAAGCCATGAGTGCATTCATGCATTCGAGTTGATTCTTGTTCCCAACATTGTATCTAGAAGGTTAGTTTTTAAATGATAAAAATTCTGTTTTGGCCTTTTGCACACACACAGAGAAATTGCTTAGTATGTTCTTGTGTTTATTTGTTATTTAGTAAGCATTGGTATTTACAAGCCTATTTTCTTGTTCCTTAATTGAGAATGACTCCTTATTTTCTTTTGTGGAGATTGAAATGATTGAGAATGAGGTTCATTTAGTTTACTCGAGGACGAGTAAAGGTTTGAGTTTGGGGTAGTTGATAAGTTGCAATTATATTAATATTTTATATTAATTCTTAGCATAATTATGTGTTTTATTTATTTAATTTTAATATTAATTAATTAGTTGTTGACATTTTATTAGTTTTTAATGTTTTTATCGTTTTTAATAAATTTTGGGATGTTTTCAGGTATTTTATTTTGATCCGGAGCTAAATTGGAGGTTCGGGGTTGATTTTAGGAGCATTGGGTGCAAAGAGGCAAATTTTGCCTAAAGCACAGCCATGCTTTTGCAAAGCACAGCTGTGCTTTTGGAGGAAGCACGCAGACAGCCGATCACGCCAGAAGCACAGGCGTGCTTATGCGAAAGGCACAGTTGTGCTATGCAGCAAGGCGCGTGCACGGAGGACAGCGTCGCGCACTCTCTCGCCCATAAGCACAGCTGTGCTTATGCGAGAAGCACAGCTATGCTGCGTCTTTTCCCACCTGATCGCACACATGACGCCCTAACACTCACGAACACAGCTGTGCTTTTACAAGACATAGCTGTGCTTTTCTTCAGATATGAAATGAAAGCGCCGCTGCATCTAAGGGGGGGCTGGGCGATTTAGGATTATTTTTCTTTTTGTTTCCAGCAGTCTTTTATTTTATTTTAGGTTTTAATTCTCCTTTTAAATTCTATTTTAGATAGATTTAATTTTAGATTGCAATTTTGTTCTTAATTAATTTAGATTATTTTTAGTTTAAATTTATATTTTTGGGGATTCAAGGAGATTCGCAGGTTGATGATTAAGAGCTTCAAGATCTATTTTCTCTCTCATAAATGATGTATTCTAAACTTTGATTTTTCATATTTTATGTTTATATTCTTGATGTTAGAGTAGTTATTCTTGCTTAGGAGTTCTTAAATCATATTTATATTTTGGATATTTAGATTTAATGAATATTTTCATGATTTCTTTTATTTCTCTTGTTATATTTTCTGCAATTATAATGATTATTAGGTTTGATCATGATTTAGTCCGGAATGATGATTAATTTCAAATTTAATTTGTGTTATAATTTATTTATACTCAGTTTTTATCATTCTTGCTGTGTCTTTTGGACTGCTTCGAAATGGGAATCTAAAAGTGCAAGATTTTATGATTTAAGACTAGAGTGGGATGTGAGGAATATATGAATTTTGGGTTGTTTGGCTCTGGAATGGGAAAGCAAACTGAATCTAGGACTTTAGACCCGCGCTTAGGCTAGTTGTGTGGCTTGCTCCGGAATGGGACGTTATGCAATTAGAGTAGCTTGCTCCGGAATGGGGCGTTATGCAATTAGAGTAGCTTGCTCCGGAATGGGACGCTTGGGTTTAGTTGGGTTGTCCAGAATTTCATGTTTATATTGTTTTACCAATTTACCAATTTCTAATTACATTTATGAGGATAGAATTTCCTAAGCATTTAATTTCATCCTTGAGTAATTTCTTGGTGAACACTTTTATTTTTAATTGTTAATTAATTTTTAGCTTAGTTTTCTCCACCAAACAAACCGGGGACATCTCATATTTACTCATCTATAGATATTTAACGTAACAATCCTTTTTCCCTTAGGTACGATAACTCGGGGTCTTAACTATACCGCACTTTATTACTTATTGATTAGGTACACTTACCGAACGCCGATCACTAACATAAACCACATCAAACCTCAAATTTCTAGAATTTCATACAACATACCAAATCACAAAAATGCACAAATTCAAAGAAATCCCAAACCTGAAATTCCTATGCTCCTAGTGGCATACTCCGCTCCCACTTGCCTTCTCTTTCTCCTTGGGATCTCGAGTAGGCGCTTCTAAACCCGAAAACCCAAGAATCATACAAATACAAAAATCCAAAATTAAAAACACATCTAACCAAAAATAAAAGAAGAAGATGAAGAAGAAGAGAAACCCACTACAGACTTACCGATAAAGCTTAGGAGATGATCAATTCTACCAAAACCACTTAGATCTAAGCTTAGGGCACACTTGAGGAGGAAAAAAGGAAGAAGAAACAAAAAGAATAGGAGGGAAACAGGAAAGAGGCAGCAAATGGCTATCCCCTTTTTCTCTCTCCTTCTATTTATACCTCCTCCCGAAAACTCTAGCCACATGTCACCCTAGGATTAGTGGATCTTGATCACTCACACCCTACACACATGCAAGACACTACACACTAGACTAACCCTCACTAATGCACACATAACTCCCTTATGAGCAAACACACACGAGCAAGACCTAATTACTCACATCCTAATAACATACATGCACCTGCACTCTAATAAAGCTCATAAAACATACATAGTATCCCAAAATGCGATTAAAATATACCAAGACACTCACAAACACATAAGCAAGCATGGCTCAAACTATTAGGAGGAAATCGGGATGTTACAAAGATTATCTTCCTAGGGATTGTAATCTTGTATTACAGTCATTTATCAATGAAATTGGTCATTTCTCTTATCTATTATTCCATTTAATTTATTATCTTACTTGTTTATTTGGTTATCTTGAATCTATTCCTTATCATTGGCACCGTCTGTGGGAAACAAATGGTAGACACACCACAAACCCGCTTGCAATCCTTGCAAAATAGGATTGATTCCCATGAAGAAACGGATGGTGCAATACAACGTTCAATCGCTGCTTTTCAAGAACTCGTTGAAGAAAAACTTGACAAAATGGATGCCAAGTTAAAAAAAAATCGAAAAGCAACCCATAGCAGAAGGCACGGAAGAACGACATATCGATAGTGAACCCGACTCTAACAATGAGATGCCTAAAAGAGTTTTCATCCAGTCCAGCACCAGATTCGGCCAACCCAGCTCTCCTCAATTGGATACTTGCATCACAAATGATCATTTTGGAATGGGATCAATGTCCCTACCCAAGGTGAAGGTACCGGAGTTCTCTGGACCAGAACCATATAGTTGGCTTGCCAAGGTTAAGTTATATTTCAGCATCCATCAAATTCCAGAGAGGATGAAGCTTCCAATAGCCTAGATGTGCATGACAAGAGCAGCAACCACCTGGTTTTCTCAAGCAATTCATGACAACCCACAACTGACTTGGGAGCAATTTAAGCTCAAGCTGAATGGGCATTTCAGCAGACGGGGGACCAAGAACCCCTATGAGGAATTACGGACCTTCTTTCAAACCAGAACTGTGGATGGCTACATCGAGGATTTTGAATCGATCATTGGATACATCCCCAAAACATCATAAGCTCAATACCTTGGAGACTTTATGGGAGGATTGAAAAAAGAAGTAGGAAGTGGGTTCGATATCTCAAACCACAAACATGTGATTAGGCCATGGAGCTCGCTAGGGATGCTGAACTTACTTTTAGTCCGCTGGTAAGACATGCAATAGCAAAGGAGAGAGGCAAAGGAGCTTCGAGTCGGTTTGAGGTAACCCACGTCTATCCCCCTATGGTGCATCCTCTTATCCCCAAAGAGATGAGTCAACTCGACCCAAGAATTAAAAACATGGGCCCTGGCCCATTAACACAAGCTAATGCTCCTCCACAATAATCGTCCCACCCTCCCAATAGAATACAGCACCTACAACATAATAGAGGACCACGCCATCTGTCTCTGATGGAGATCGAAGAGCATCGACGGCTAGGCTTGTGCTTCAAGTGTACCCAACCATACAGCCTGTAACATTATTGTAGTGTAGGGGAGCTGCAGGTACTGGTTTTGGAGAATGAACTACTCTTAGACGCAGATGCGCAGAAGGGGGAAAATGCAGATAAAGTTGAGTGTGGAGAGTACGGTGAAGGGGATAGTGAGTGCAATTGCCTTGAAGTTCTTTTTGGAGCAGGCGACCAACCTCGGGCACTAAAAACGTTGAGGCTAGAGAGATTTATACACGGAAAACCAATCATTCTGCTAATTGACTCAGGGGCAACACACAACTTAATTTCACGACAACTAGTACGATCACTAAACCTTCCCATTAATTTTATCCAATTTAAGAATATAAAACTGGGTAATGGGATCCGAGTCCTTGCCCAAGAAAAATACAAAAATATTGAGCAGCAATTGGGCACTATCATGTTGCGTTTGGATGCTTTGTTATTTGATTTGGGGCCACTATATGCCGTGTTAGGTATAGAATGGCTTCGAACTTTGGGTACTGTTAAGCATAATTGGGATCAGAGGTGGATGCCATTTGAATACAGGGGCAAATAAATCCAACTCAAGGAATATCCAATACAAATAAATGACGAGCCCTTAGAGTAATTAAATGGGTGGAATAAAAATCTTTGTTCAATTTTGAAGGTAACCATATTGAATCTGTTTCACGAGTCACCCACAAGAAGGGCAAAAGTATATCCCAATGGTTGGTGCCATAGCGATCAAAAGGCATTGACGATGCAACTTGGAAAGGTGAACATATAATGGAAAATGAGTATCCCCAATTCAGTCTTGAGGACAAGACAACAATTCAAGGGGGCGGCAATGCTGAACAAATTTCTATAACAGATGGAATGATGGATCAGAGCACTCTTGGGCCAAGAAAACTATTAGTCTACACCAGGAAAAAAGAAGCAATAGCCGAACAACAGCAAAGCAGGGGCACTGCAGGGAATTCCATAGGTAGCTGTGGTTAGAATAATTCTGTTAAGGGAAAAATGGGAGAGGGAGTTAGTTATGCCTAGGGATCTAGCTGGCATAAGGGAAAAATGGTTTCATCTTTTGTTATTATATAGCTAGTGAGCAGAGGGAAGCATTTTTTTTTTTTATCATTGAACAATTTGTATTTTGCTGTTGTTGAGCAGGGCTCCAGTTTCTAGGGAGGGGAGATTATCTTCCTAGGGATTATAATCTTGTATTACAGTCATTTATCAATGAAATTGGTCATTTCTCTTATCTATTATTCTATTTGATTTACTGTTTTACTTGTTTATTTGGTTATCTTGAATCTCTTCCTTATTAACCACTTTCCAGAAGATGAGCTTCCACAAGAGGGATTCCTCTTCTGAGCCCTTTCCCTCAAAATAGTTTCCGAGCGTTCTGCTCATACTGCCGCTTACATAATTTGGTAATAGATGACCGTCAGAGAACTCATAAAGGAAATTAACATTACTTTAAGAGGCTCATTCAAGCCCGCCTCAAAATGTTGGCAACGAAAATCTTCGGTGAGGATACCCTTTAATGGCCCTAACATTGACCTAGAAGTATTAGTGAATGTCTACAATGTATTTAGAGTGATCACAGTGTAAAGTAGTGTATTGAGTGATGTTAATAGTAGCGAAGTTAACAGTTAAGTGTATTAGAAGTATAGCAATCCCAGTATAGGGGACCCTGGGTAGCTATACAGTGGACCCGGCGGCCGATTTTTAGATAATTTATTATTTGATAAAATCGATCTGTGGGCCGTCAGGAGTCCAGTGGTGAAATTTGGAGTGAAAAAGGAGTCAAATAGGCCTCCGAAAGTCTTTCTGAAGTTGGCCTCTTGTTGGTTCAATTGAACTAGAGTTTTACCAAGGTTTGACCGAAATTTTAGAAAATAATTTTGAGCTTTAAAGGGTGTAATGTGGGAAGTGTACAAGCTTAAAATAATTTTTAGTAGTTTTTGACAGCTTCAGAATGGTGTTTTACGGTAAAACTGAATTGAATCGGACCGATTTAGCTGAACCGGGCCCCAAATGGAATCCAATTTAGCTAAAATTTTGCAACGAGGCTATATTTGATGTTTTAAGAACAATGGAATTGGTTGGGAGTAAAAATAAGTTGAGGAACTCATAGACAACTTGAAACAGTGGAAAATTATCGAAAAACTGAAATTTTCGTTCAAATCGGTTGGAACGGTTTGATTCAAAATACACCTATAAATACCACTTAAGACCAGATTTCTCTAGAGAATTCCCTAGAGAAACCGACCTTCTCCTCCCCCTCCTTTGGCATAATTGAGTTTTTCATGTTTTCCTCCATTTTCTTCCATTTTCTCTTCATCGCTCCCCAACTCTTAGCCTCCCAAGCATAGTTTAACTCCTCTACAACATGGTGATGGTAATTTGAGTCCATTTGGTGGGCTAGGCGTGGGAAAAAGCAAGTGACAAACGTTATGTCTCAAAAATGAGGTAAGTGATTTAGGGTTCTATAATTTGATTTAAAGGTTCTAATGGGGGTTTTCAAGTGTGTAGAGTGTATTTATGAAGTTATTTTGTAAAAGGGAAGCATGGATTTTATGTTATGGCATTGTTTGAATTCTGCCACTTTAGGAAATCTTAAGGAGAAAGGTGTTTCAAAGGACTGAGGCTATGGAAAGGAAGCTTAAGGAGTGGATAGCAAGAATCTAAGGTGAGTGGATACAATATCCTTCTTTTCCCATGGATTATGTATGTGTTTTAGGTTATGTCTAAGTGTGAACATTTGATTTAGACATGTTTAATTAAATCTAACTTGATAAACATGCTTAGTAGGCTTAAATAATTGTGTAAATATGCTTAGAAAAAATTAAAATATTATGGTATAAAAACTCACATGTAGG
This sequence comes from Excoecaria cochinchinensis, assembly GCA_947683425.1. Lineage (NCBI taxonomy): Eukaryota > Viridiplantae > Streptophyta > Magnoliopsida > Malpighiales > Euphorbiaceae > Excoecaria > Excoecaria cochinchinensis. The sequence continues at coordinate 3,841,441 of CANTUQ010000068.1, read as the reverse complement.
TCGAATGGAAACTTAAGAAAAACATAATGTATATATGGCTTTTATGGCTTATAAATGATGGATATATTGAGTATAACTTGTGTAATGTAAGATGGAAAGATTAAAAGAATGAAAAACAAACATGATGGAATCTTGTAAGTAAGGCTGAATGGGTTTAAGTGGAATTTAAGTAAGAATGGTGGTAAATATGGCATATAAATGATGTTTATGATGGGTTAAACGTGAAAGGTGCATGATGGAGTGATTAATTAGAATTAAAGTAAACTAAATGAAAAGTTAGTACTTTGGCCGAATTGAACTTAATGGGTTTTTTGTGTGTGTTTTGATATTAAATGATATATTAAGGCACAAAATGATTGCATAATGATAATCGAGTGTGTATGCAAATTTATAAGTGAAAATAATATCATGGCCGAATAATATTTGTCCACATATTATGTAATTTAAGTGAAATTGATGAAATATGCTATGTAAATTGAGTAATATGAGATAACTAGTGTTAAAATGATTAAATAAGAGAGATGAAAGTGAATTATAAGTGATACAAAAATTTTAAAGTGAAGTGTATATGATGATCAAATGGTATATGTTGATATATATAGTGATATAAGTGAAAATCTAATATGGTTTACCATTAGTAATAGTCTAGTAGTAAAATCTAGTTCAGAATATAATTGGCTAGCCATAGGGATTCCACACCGCGGTACGAGTCATGGCGACTCGCTATTAATAAGCCAATGACGGTCTATCTCAGTGCAGTGTTCAGTGCTTTTTTAGTGTTTAGTGTTTACAGTGATCAGTGTAGTGCAGTGCAGTGAGGAATGGTCATATTGGGATCATTTTATAGTGTAGTGGATCTGTGGGGTCCACATCTCGCATATCCAGTCTGTAGATTTTCTACCGGGTATATACAAGGGGCATAATGATAATTATATAATAAAATTGATTAAAAGAGTAATAAATGTGAAAATGAGTAAAAATGGGACTAAAATGGAGTAAATATATAGTTTAGGGGTAAAATGGTAATTTTACATTAAGTAGGTAAAAAGTGATAAAGTTAGGTAAAAAGTATAAAAGTGACGGTAATTTGGTGATTTTTGCAAACTATAAGGTTCAAATGGTAATTTGGTATAAAAGTGATAAGTTAGGGACCTAAATGTAATTTGGTAAATTAATAAGGTTAAAAGTGAAATTTAAGTATAAAAAGGGTAAATTGGTAATTAAAATAAATAATTAAGGGTAAAAGTGAAAAATAAGAATAAGTGAGGTTAAAAGTATAATTTAAATATATGTTATGGCATTTTAGTAATTAAAGCGTAAAATGAGGACATATATGGAATTAGTGTAAAAGAAGGGACATGGATGGTATTATCATAAAAGTGGGGACATAGATGTAATTAATGGAAAAGTCAAGGGTAAGATTGGAAACCAAGGAAAAAGATTAAGGGCAAAAATGTAATTAATGCAATAATAAATTTAATGAAAGGATTAAAATGTAATTAGTGTATAATAAGGTTTATTGTTTAATTATGTAATTGAATTGATGAATTAATTGGCTAATATGATTAATGATTTAATAGAAAATAATAATAATAATAATAATAATAATAATAATAATAATAATAATAATAATAATAATAATAAATATTAAAAGTGAAATTTAGATCAATTAGTGGCCTGATTGTAATTATAGTAAATTGAAGTGGTAAAAATTGCACTAGAAGACTGAGAAAATACCACATTTACATGTGTTTGTGGCACCTTTGCCTATAGATGCATGCCCTTTGGATTATGCAATTCACCTGTGATGTTTCAAAGGTGTATGGTGTCAATCTTTAATGACTCCATTGAGAAGTTCATGGAGGTTTTCATGGATGACTTTACAATTTGTGGTATGTCATTTGAATCTTGTCTAGTTAATCTTGCTCTAGTACTTGAGAGATATAAGGAATATAACCTAGCACTTGTGAAAAATACGATTTTACAATTAATGAGGGAATAGTTTTAGGCAACAAAATTTCAAAATGGGGATAGAAGTTAATAAGGCTAAGATAGAGGTAATTGAAAAGTTTCCTCCTTTTATAAGTATTAAGGGTGTAAGAAGTTTTCTATGTTATGCGGGGTTTTATAGGAGTTCCATTAAAGACTTTTCCTAAATTGGTAAATCCTTATATAACCTAATAACAAAAAATGCTTATTTTGAGTTCAATGATGAGTCTATATAGGTTTATGAGCTTTTAAAGCAGAGGTTAATCACAACTCTTATAACGATATCACCAAATTGGTCCTTAACATTTGAAATCATTTATGATACCAGTGACTGTTGGGTTTTGGGTATCAAATACATAATATAAAATGTAGCATAATAAAATCAAAACCCACCATGATCCATGCAATTGAATTGATTGAAAAGAAGGTAACGAATTACCAACCTATTAATGTGCCAGAGCAAATCGATTAACGCCTTAGTTTCGATCTGTTCCACGTCCTTTCCGGATGAAAATTATCGAACCTTAGGTGTTGCTCCAAGAATGACCACTGTCTACTGGTATCCACACACGAATAGTGAATGGGACAGTAAGGGTGCTAGCTCCTTTCATGTGCAACTAAGGTTTTTTTTTTTTAATTTCTCTTTGTAACTTTTTTCTCAAAAGGCAATAGAAAAGAATAATCAATTATTAGGGCTATGACTAAATATATATCTCTTTATATATACATCCATACATTAACCCTAACTCAATTTAATGAGTGGTTAATGTGTATAGATATTTTAGGGATTATATTCCGTATTCAAAATAATGAATATTATTTTATATCTAAAATATTATTTCAAATTTTATATCTGACATATTTAAAATTTAAATCAAGCAATAAAATCCTCTAAACTCCCTAAAACACAAACAAACACACACCTAAACATACATATAAACTCACTATGACCACACAAAAGCTCAAAACTACTAGGGTGAAAATCAGGGTGTCATAACTTTTTTTGAGATTAGAGTTTGTTTGGACTACCACAGTGTGTGCTTGAAAATAAGGCCGGAGCTTAATAGATGATGTAACAATTGCTAAGGCTAACTATTTTAGAATGGGATACTTCAGTTCAGCACCCCTCAACACCTTGCTGGTATAACAAATTGGGAACTATTAGCCAGATTCCTCTCTCATCAAAACTGAACTGATAGCTCCAGATGAAACTGCAAGGTACATATACAAAATCTCGCCCAATTGAAGCCTACTCAGCAATGGCGGTGTGCTAAGAAATTGCTTTAGCTCCTCGAAACCTTGCTATCATTCCAAGGTCCGTTCGAACGTCTTTAAACTTTTGAGTGCCCTGTAAAATGGAAGATAGCATTTAGCTGAATAAGAGATAAAGCTGCCCAGGGCTGTTACCTTTCCATTAAGCTTTGACACTTCTCTAATGGACTTCGACGGTTCCATCTCTAAGATGGCTCGAATCTTTGCCGGATTTGCCTCTATCCCCCTCTTCAAGATCATGAATCCCAAGAATTTCTCGGACTGTACCCCAAAAGCACACTTCTTTGGGTTGAGCTTCAAACTGAACTTTCTGAGTCATATCATCTACGTACACCTCCATATTCCTCTCGAGCTGAGGAGCAAACAACATGTTCATCAACCTTTGATATATAGCCCCTGCATTTTTTAACCCAAAAGGCATGACTTGATAGCAGTAAGTAGCTTGATGGGTAATGAATGTTGTCTTCTCTTGATCTATTGGGTTCATTGGAATCTAGTGGTAACCAAATGAGGCATCCAAAAAGGCATATTCTTTGAACCCAACTATTGAATAAACCAAGAGGTAGATGTTAGGCAGTGGGTAGCTGTCTTTAGCGCAAGACTTGTTCAAGTCCGTGAAGTCCACACACATTCTCCATTTTCCATTATTCTTTTTCACTAGAACCACATATTGGACAGCCAGTCCAGATATAAAACTTCACGAATAAATCCTTTTTCAGCACTGTTTCCTTTGTCATTGCTATCTGTCGTTCTGGAGCATCATTCCTCTTTTTCTGTTTAATGAGCTTATAGTTCGGTCAGATATTGAGTGAATGGCATATTACTCCAGGAGATATGCCCTTAATATTCGAAGGCTTCCAGGCGAACACATCCATAAATTCTACCAAAACTGCAATTAGTGCTACCATTTCTTCCCCTTTCTTGCTTGCCCTAACTTTAACTTTCTTGCCCAGTGCTAGCTCAACTTTTTATAATGAGTCCAATGGCTCAGCTTTCCGAGCTTCCCTCATGGAAACATCCAAGGCATCCAACGGGAGTGCTTGGTTTGCTTCTTTTAACATTGTAACGTATGTTTCTCGAGCCACCATTCGATTTCCCTGAAGCACCACAATGCCTCCTTGTGATGCACGCTGAACCCCGAGAGCCCCGAAAGACCCGCTTTTAGGGAATTCGGGAGTGGTTTATGGAAACTTGCAAGAGATTGCAAGGGCATCTATTTTGGACAACAAGGAGGTTTCTTGGAGTCGCCACCCAATAAAATATTGGAAAAGGTCGTCTGGCCTCAATGAACCTAAGACAACGCATATGCATCCATTTTGGGCAAGCCAGAGATATTTTGGAGACCCCACCCCAATAGAATATTGGGATGGTCCTCTAACCTCGTGGAGCCTAGGACTATGCAAATTGGACCTATTTTGGCAACAAGAGAAATTTTGGAGATCCCATCCCAATGAGACATTGAGATAGTCCTCTAACCTCATTGAGCCTAAGACCAAAGATGGTTCAAGATTTTCCATTTATTCATACCTTGATTAAATTGCAATTGAGTTTTGAATTTAAGATTTTATCCCTTTTCTCATTCATTTTTAATGCAATAATTAGAGCTCATATCAATCACATAATAAAACGGTAAATAAAAGCAAGATTAAAATAAGGTAAATAAAAATAAAATAAATTATAATAAAACTAGGGGCGGAATACAACCCCCAATGTAAACGAAATGTAAATCATACATAAAACGGGCTATTTATCAAGGATGAGGACATTGGTCCTCGCATGCATAGTTAAAGAAAATAATTTTAAAGTGACAATTTATTTGGATAGAAAAAACTAGAACACTAGTCCCATTTTATTAGAAAACTCCAATTTATTTATAAAAATATTTTTGTGTGATTTTTAATTAAACGTGTATAAAATAAATGATTTTATTAATAATTACATGACAAATAAATTAAAAATACAAATAAAGGAAAAATAATAAATACAATAAAAAGATAAGTCCCCGAATCTCCTCCTTCGTTTGTATGGATGCTCAAACATGACAAAAATAAGTATTAAAGCAAAAAGACACAAATAAATTGATGTTAGTATTTAAATCAAAAAATCAATTAAATATATAAAATAATAAATAACAAATTGAAATAGATAAAATATGCATTATGGATGACAAATAAATTAACTAACCTGATAAAACAAATAAATTAGCATATTAACAAATGAACACAAATAAAAACCTAAATAATAATAATAATAATAATAATAATAAAATAACAATGATTGTCACACCCTGATTTCTCCCTAGTAGTTTGAGCCATGGGTATGTGTGCATGCGTGAGTGTGGGTTGGCATGTGTTAATTGTATTTTGGGGTTATATGCATGTTTTGTGGGTTTTGATAGAGTCTGCATGCTCATAGGGAAGTAGTGTATGTATTAGTGAGGATTAGTCTTGTCTGTAGTGTCATGCATGGGCTTAGTGTGTAACACCCCGATTCCCCCCTATTAGTTTGAGCTATGTTTGCTATGTGTATGTGTGCATGTGTGAGAGTTTTGGCATGTGTCAAGGGCATTTTTGGTAAAATGCATGTTTTATGGGTTTTTAATATAGTGTGGGCGCATGTGTGTTTGTAGGATGTAAGTGTGCGGGTTGTGTTAGTGTGTGCATGCTCACATGTTAGTAGGGTGTGAATTAGTGAGGTTAGCATTGTGTGTGGTGTAGTGCATATTAGTAGGATGTGTAATAGTGGAGCTGGTCTTATGTCTGTGTGATGCATGGTTGTAGGGTGTGAATTGTCAAAATCCACCAATCACAAGGGGACATGTGGAAAGGGGAATTAAGATGGGTATATAGTGAGGAGAGAGAAAGAGAGAGCAGAATTTGGTTCTTGCTCTCCCGTTCTCCCTTCCTCCTCCCCTCTTTGCTTCTTCTTTTTTCCTCTTCCTCTTGCTAACCCTTGGCTCATTCTTCTAGGATGGTTTGTGAGTGGATCTTGGTAATTCTAAAGAGTTGGTTTGGTAAGTTTGGTGCATTTTCTTCTTCTTTATTTTTTCTCCTTCTTTGTTGGTTTGAGTTTTGATCTAGGGTTTGTATTTATGTATTTTTTTTGGGTGTTCTTAGTTAGTGGAGCCTCCTCGCGATCGCAAGGAAAAGGAGAAGGCTAGTGGGAGTGGTGCTAAGTAGGAACAAAGGAATTTCAGGTTTGGGAAAAATTATGTGCATTTGATGATTTTGCTCTTGTTGATTTTCTGGAAATTTTATGGTTCTTAAAGGCTATGTTGGCTTATAAGACATGAGTTTTGAGCATGTTGAGTTAAGAAACTTGGATTGTAATTTGATTTGGATGATATATACATTTGGTTATTTTTTGGATTATAATTGCTGAGTTTCGCATTGGATGACTTGATCATGTTTATTGCATGTTTCTCTTTGGATTATGCGTTTTTAAGGTGGGTTTTAATTTTGTTTTGATGAGTTGAGTGTTTAATTTCTGGGTATGTTGAGTTTGATTTTGAGTTGGGGTGAAATTCTGTGAATTCTCTGGGTTTGGGTCTATCCACACGGCGGTATGGTATTGCATACTACCGTGTGAATCGTGAGTTTTCCTTCAGTATTGCTTGTCCGTGATTTTACACGGTGGTAAGGACATTCCATACCACCGTGTAAAGTCATTCTGCCTTGAAGGAATTCCGGGCTGTGCATTTTACACGGGGTATGGATTATCCATACTGCCGTGTAAAAGCATTATGCTTGTTATGTGTGGCATGTTACACGGCGGTATGGTTTTACCTTACCACCGTGTAGGATATCTTACATAGCGGTAAGTGTATATCATACTGCCGTGTAAAATGCCTCTACCCTGCAAATTTTGAAGATTTTAACTTTTGTTTTTTTAATTCCTTTTTCATTTATTATTGGTCGTAATCTTATTTGGTGTCATTTCAATTAGCTCCTAATGTTAAATTGTATTTTCTTATGCCTTGTCAAATTATATTGGATGTTGTGTTTGAATACGGAATGTGTTATGCATATCTAAGTTCATGGTTCTCCTTTATTAGCAATTTGATATACTTGAATGTGATTTAATGGATTATGCATGACCTGCAAGAGTCAGTTTAATGGATAGTTAGGCATGCCTAAAAGAGTCCTTTAGTTGCAGCCTCTGTACTATTCTAGACCCTGATCTGGGAACTGTTTAGTTCCTCGTGAACTTCTATGTGTATGGATCTTGTTTAAGATCCCTTTGTAAAATGTTTGAAAAGAGAAAATATGATATTGTTTTCTGATTCGTACCCATAAGGTACCGCTATGTGTCGATTCGTACCCGTAAGGTACCGCCACGCGTTTACTCGTTATCCACAATTTTGAGTTAACAGGTGTTATAATTTGTTCAATTATGCTATGAGAATATGAATCCGAATGATTATGAATATGATTATAAGAATTTGAATCTGAATGACTCTAATATGAGAATATGAATCAGTTGGCATATGAATATGTTTATTGAACGATTGAATGGTTATGAATGGAATTTTATTGTGATTATATCTTATGATTTTCAGCATGCCATTTCGTATGTGAATTGCCTTGACGACCATTGTGAATGGCCGTCCATATATTGTTGTTTGTTTCCCCACTAAGCGTTATCGCTTAGCATGGTGTTTTCACCCGTGCAGGTGTGTAAGGTGTTTAGCTTTTGGGAGAGTCGCTGCCAGTCAAGCCAATACAGTGGGATGGCTGTTAGGACTTAGTTTCTTTTTTTATCATCATTATTTTGTAATAGTGATCTCTCTTGTATATAGTATTTTGTAAGCTTCCGCTATGTATCTCTGAATGATGTAATTATGTTAGTATCATAACAGTTTTGTAATTGAACATTGTTGTTCTATGAATGAATGTTTAGTTTGGTTTAAAGTTTTAATTTCAGTTGTTTTTATGTATATGTTTATATTATGTGAATGTATGTTTGCTTCGCTCTGTTTGGTGTGACACCCCTACTCGTATGGGTTCTCACTCCCTCGTGGATGGGTTCCCCTACGTATGGGTAGGGGTTGTTACAGTTCTTGGTATTAGAGCTCCGATTTAGGCATTTTCTGGGTGATTGTTGTGTTTAAACATATGATTAGGACTATGTTGGCTGATGCGGTTGTCTTTGTCTTTCTTTTAGATGGATTCTGATTCTGTTTGTGGGTCGCTTGAGGGGTCCGCTGAAAGTGTGAATCCCCAAATAGTTGATCCTTCAGTGTCTATTTCGGCTCAAACACATAGGGTTCAGCCTGAGGCCGCAGCCATGCCCTTCGAGGCAATGTTGAAGATTTCTCAGGACATGGCTCGAGTTTTGGATAGGGTGACTGCTCCAAGAGCCCCTTTAGAGAGCATGAGGAGAGCTGGTGCAGAGGATTTCTATGGTACCAGTTTAGATGAGTTTGAGCTTGCTGAGAAATGGATTGAGAAAGTAGAAAGAGTGTTTGTGGAGACTAGGTGTCCTGTTGATAGGCAAGTTGAGAATGTGGTGGCTTTGCTTCAAGGGTCTGCCTATGACTGGTGGAAGTTAGTCCGTAGGCATCCCCAGTTGCCTGACCCGGTCACATGGGAATTCTTCGAGAGAGAATTCACCAACAAGTATGTGACTATGGAGTATAAGGATGCTAAGTGGGCACAGTTTTTGAGCTTGAAGCAAAGGGCTATGCCAGTATCAGAGTTTGAGAAAGAGTTCAACCGTTTGGCTAAGTATGCTCCTGAAGGTGTTTTGACTAAAGAGTTCAGATGTAGGCATTTTGAGGCCGGTTTGAATGAGTCGCTAAGAGCTATGATTATCTCTTTGATGAGTACTCTGGGCATTGGGTACTACCAGATAGTGCAAGTAGCAGTGCAGGCCGAGAGGTTTGAGTCTATTCTGAGAGAGAGAGCTCAGAGGAGGAATCCCCTCGTGGAGGATCTGGATCATCATCATCTTCGGGTAAGAGGTCAAGGAACTCGTACGATGAGTCTTCTTCAGGCCTTGCTTCGAGAGGCAGGAGGCAAGGTTCTACCAGGGGTTCTGGTTCTAGTAGAGGTGGTTCTGGTTTGAGGACTGATGTGTTGCCTGAGTGTTCTCATTGTAGTAAGCGCCATTGGGGTGAGTGCAAGTGGCTCACTGGTGGCTGTTTCAGAGGTGGTAGCACTGATCACTACTTGGCAAATTTTTTGAGGTATAATGAGGCTTCTGGTGATCAGCGTGAGGCTAGCCGAGTTGGTTTTAATGCTCCGTAAGCTAGTCTTAGTACAGGCCGAGGTAGAGGTCGAGGTGGTTGGCATAGAGAGGGAGCTCCATCAGAGTCTATTGATCGTCCTTTGACGGTTCCTGCTAGACCTTATGCCATGAGAGCTAGGGATGACCAAGATGCCCCGGATATGATTGCTGGTAAGTTTCTACCCTTTGACTCTGAATTATATGCTCTAATTGATCTTAGCTCCACACACTCATATTTGTGCACAAGTATATTGTTTGATAAGATGCATAATGTTGACCAGTTAGATTATGAGGTTTGTGTGACCAGTCCTTTAGGGCATAGTGTCAATGTGAGTAGAGTGCATAGAAATTGTCCTCTTTTGGTTCAGGGTGTTGAGTTTCCTGCTGATTTGATTGAGTTGTCTTTTTGGGATTTTGATGTGATATTGGGTATGGACTGGCTTAGTAAGCACCGGGCAGTGGTTGATTGTCATAGAAAGGTAGTTGTGTTGCGAGATAGAGATCGATCTTCGATTGTGGTTAAAGGTTTGGGTTCGATTTCTTTGAGTAATGTGATCTCCTCCATGCAAGCTAAGCGGTTTATGAGGAAAGGATGTGAGGCATTCTAAGCAGTTGTTTTTGACTCTAAGTGTGATCAGGTTGAGATTGAAAATATCTCCGTTGTTAGGAAGTTTAGTGATGTGTTTTCGAGTGATTTGCCTGGATTGCCTCCCGAGGGAGAAGTGGAGTTGTCCGTAGAGATTTTGCCGGGTACTTTGCCTATTTCAAAAGCAACTTATTGGATGGCTCCTATAGAGTTGAGAGAACTCAAAACTCAGCTACAAGAGTTATTAGATAAGGGGTTTATTCGACCTAGCATATCCCCATGGGGAGCACCGGTTTTGTTTGTTAAGAAGAAAGATGGTTCTTTGAGGATGTGTATCGACTATAGGCAAATTAACAAGGTCACAGTGAAGAACAAGTATCCTTTGCCTAGAGTCGAGGATTTGTTTGATCAGCTTAGAGGAGTGGGTGTCTTTTCCAAGATTGATCTTCGGTCGGGTTATTATCAGCTTCGAGTTCAGGATGCGGATGTGGTTAAGACTACATTTCGGATGCGGAATGGCCGCTATGAGTTTTTGTGATGCCGTTTGGCTTGACCAATGCACTTGCGGCTTTTATGGATTTGATGAACCGAGTGTTTAGGCCATATCTAGACCGATTTGTAGTAGTGTTTATAGATGACATTTTGTCTTTCTCGAAGGATGAGACTGAGCACGAACAGCATCTTCGGTTAGTGTTGCAAGTGGTGAGGGAGCACCATTTATTTGCGAAGCTAAGTAAGTGTGACTTTTGGCTTCGAGAGGTGTCTTTCTTGGGTCATATCGTGTCAGCTAAGGGTATTCAAGTGGATCCAGCTAAGATTGAGGCGATTGTGGATTGGAAAGCGCCTAGGAATGTTCCGGAAGTGAGAAGTTTTGTTTGTTTGGTAGGCTACTATCGTCGGTTTGTGAAGGATTTTTCGGTTATTGCCGCTCCGATGACTAGAGTGTTGAGGAAAGGAGTCAGATTTGAATGGTCAGATAAGTATCAACTGTGCTTTGATAAGTTGAATAGTTTGTTAGTTGAAGCTCCTGTACTGACTCAACCCACCTCGGGTAAAGAGTTTGTAATGTATAGTGATGTTTCGGGTATTGGACTCAGATGTGTGTTAATGCAAGAGTGTAAAGTAGTGGCTTATGCATCTCGTCAGTTGAAACCTCATTAGAAGAACTATCCGACGCATGAGTTGGAATTGACGGCTGTGATCTTTGCTTTGAAGATTTGGCGGCATTATCTTTATGGGGAGAAGTGTAGGATTTTCACAGACCATAAGAGTTTGAAATATCTCCTCACGCAGAAAGAGTTAAGCATGAGGCAGTGTCTATGGTTAAAGTTGTTCAAGGACTACGACTGCATTGTGGATTACCATCCGGGTAAAGCCAATATGGTTGCGAATGCTTTGAGTTGGAAGTCAGTTTTGGCTTTGTTTTTTAGGTAGTTCAGATGGAGATTTGATTCGGATGGGGCTTTGGTTGCCCAATTGAGAGTGCAGCCGACTTTGAGACAGTTGATTGTGGTCGCTCAGAAGGATGATTTGAGATTGCAACGGATTTTACAAGAGGTTCAACAGGGTAAGCAATCTGAGTTTTCGATTTTGGATGGGGTGCCTATGTATAGGGATTGCTTGTGTGTGCCCGAGAATGATGAGTGAAGGAAGAAACTTTTGAGTGAGGCACACACTACGGTCTTTACTATGCATCCTGGTAGTGAGAAGATGTATTGGGATATAAAGCAGTTCTACTGGTGGTCTAGGATGAAGAGAGCTATTGTGGAATTCGTGGCAAAGTGTTTGAAATGTCAACAGGTAAAGGCTGAGAATCAAGTCCATTCGGGATTGATCACTCCTTTATCCGTTCCTCAATGGAAATGGGATGATATCGCCATGGATTTTGTATCGGGATTGCCAGTGACTCAGAGGAAGCATGATTCAGTTTGGGTTATTGTGGATCGGCTTATGAAGTTAGCTCATTTTGTGTCGGTTAGAGTGAGTGGATTACTCGATGGATAAGTTGGCCAGTGTATATGTGGATGAAGTAGTTCGGTTTCATGGAGTGCCTTTGTCGATAGTTTTAGATTGGGATCCAAGGTTCACATCTATGTTTTGGAAAGAGTTGCAGAGAGCTTTGGGTACCAAGTTGAACTTCAGTATAGCGTTTCATCCTCAGACAAATGGTCAGTCGGAGCGAGTTATCCGAATTTTAAACGTTATGCTTCGGGCTTGTGCTTTGAATTTTTCTGGTAGTTAGGATCAGTATGTGCGGCTTATGGAGTTTGCCTACAACAACAGTTATCAGTAGAGCATTGGAATGCCACCGTTTGAGGCTTTGTATGGTCGACCACATAGGACTCCGGTTTATTGGACAGAGTTAATCGAGAGATCTTTCATTGGGCCAGAGATGATTAGAGATACCGAAGAGAAGATCAGAGTTGTGCAGTGAAATCTGAAGGTGGCTAAGGATAAGCAGAGATCCTATGCCAATTTGAAGAGAAAGGATATTCGGTTTGAGGTCGGGGATAAAGTTTTCCTTAAGGTTTCACCTTGGAGGAAAGTATTGCGGTTTGGCAAGAAAGGTAAACTTAGTCCTCGGTTTATTGGACCTTTTGAGATTTTGGATAGAGTTGGTCCGGTAGCCTATAAGTTGGCTTTACCGATGGAGTTGGCTAAGATGCATGATGTCTTTCATGTCTCCATGCTTCGTCTGTATAGATCGGATCCATCGCATGTATTGTCAGTTTAAGATGTTTGGATTCAGCCGGATTACTCCTATGATGAAGAGCCGAAAGCTATTGTAGCTCGGGAAGTGAGACAATTGAGAAACAAACAAGTCCCTTTTGTCAAGGTTCTTTGGCAACACCACGGACTCGAGGAAGCGACTTGGGAACCACAGGCGACGATGAGGATTCAGTATCCACAGTTATTCAGTTCAAGTGAGAATTTTGAGGTCAAAATTCTTGTTAGTAGGGGAGAGTTGTAATAACTCGATTCCCCCCTATCAGTTTAAGCCATGTTTACTATGTGTATGTGTGCATGTGTAACAGTTTTGGTAGGTGTCAAGGGCATTTTTGGTAAAATGCATGTTTTATGGATTTTTAATATAGTGTGGGTGCATATATGTTTGTAGGATGTAAGTGTGTGGGTTATGTTAGTGTATGCATGCTCACATGTTAGTAGGATGTGAATTAGTGAGGTTAGCATTGTGTGTCGTGTAGTGCATGTTAGTAGGATGTGTATTAGTGGAGCTGTTCTTGTGTCTGTGTGATGCATGGTTGTAGGGTGTGAATTATCAAAATCCACCAATCACAAGGAGGCATATGGAAAGGGGAATTAAGATGGGTATATAGTGAGGAGAGAGAAAGAGAGAGCAGAATTTGGTTCTTGCTCTCCCGTTCTCCCTTCCTCCTCCCCTCTTTGCTTCTTCTTTCTTCCTCTTCCTCTTGCTAACCCTTGGCTCATTCTTCTTTGGCTGGTTTGTGCGTGGATCTTGGTAATTCTAAAGAGTTGGCTTGGTAAGTTTGCTGCATTTTCTTCTTCTTTTTCATTTTTTCTCCTTCTTTACTGGTTTGAGTTTTGATCTAGGGTTTGTATTTGTGTATTTTTGCTTGGTTTTCTTGGTTAGTTGAGCCTCCTCGCGATCCCAAGGGAAAGGAGAAGGCTAGTGGGAGTGGTACTAAGTAGGAGCAAAGGAATTTTAGGTTTGGAAAGAATTATGTGAATTTGATGATTTTGCTCTTATTGATTTTCTGGAAATTCTATGGTTATTGAAGGCTATGTTGGTTTATATGTCATGAGTTTTGAGCATGTTGAGTTAAGAAACTTGGATTGTAATTTGATTTGGATAATATATAAATTTGGTTATGTTTTGGATTATAATTGCTGAATTTTGGATTGGATGACTTGATCATGTTTATTGCATGTTTCTCTTTGAATTATGAGTTTTTAAGGTGGGTTTTAAGTTTGTTTTGATATTTTGAGTGTTTAATTTCTGGGTATGTTGAGTTTGATTTTGAGTTGGGGTGAAATTCTGGGAATTCTCTGGGTTTGGGTCAATCCACACGGCGATATGGTATTGCATACCACCGTGTGAATCTTGAGTTTTCCTTCTGTATTGCTTGTCCGTGATTTTACACGGTGGTAAGGACATTCCATACCTCCGTGTAAAGTCATTATGCCTTGAAGGAATTCTGGGGTGTGCATTTTACACGGGGGTATGGATTATCCATAGCACCGTGTAAAACTATTCTGCCTATTGTGTATGGCATGTTACATGGCGGTATGGTTTTACCTTACCACCGTGTAGGATGTCTTACACGGCGGTAAGTGTATATCATACCGCCGTGTAAAATGCCTCTACCCTGCAAATTTTGAAGATTTCAACTTTCGTCTTTTTAATTCCTTTTTCATTTATTATTGGTCTTAATCTTATTTGGTGTCATTTCAATTAGCTCCTAATGTTAAATTGTATTTTCTTATGCCTTGTCAAATTATATTGGATTTTGTGTTTGAAAACGGAATGTGTTATGCATATCTAAGTTCATGGTTCTCCTTTATTAGCAATATGATATACTTGAATGTGATTTAATGGATTATGCATGACCTGTAAGAGTCAGTCTAATGGATAGTTAGGCATGCCTAAAAGAGTCCTTTAGCTGCAGCCTCTGTACTGTTCTGGACCCTGATCAGGTCCCCGTTTAGTCCCTTGCGAACTTCTACGTGTACGGATCTTGTTTAAGATCCCTTTGTAAAATGTTTGAAAAGAGAAAATATGATACCGTTTTACGATTCGTACCCGTAAGGTACCGCTACGTGTCGATTCGTACCCGTAAGGTACCGCTACGCGTTTACTCATTATCCACTACTGTGAGTCAACAGGTGTTATAATTTGTTCAGTTATGCTTTGAGAATATGAATCCGAATGATTATATGTATTTGAATCTGAATGATTCTAATATGAGCATATGAATCAGTTGGCATATGAATATGTTTATTGAACCTTTGAATGGTTATAAGTGGAATTCTATTGTGATTATATCTTATGATTTTCAGTATGCCATTTTGTATGTTAATTGCATTGACAACCATTGTGAATGGCCATACATATATTGTTGTTTGTTTCCCCACTAAGCGTTATCGCTTAGCACGGTGTTTTCAACTGTACAGGTGCAGAAGGTATTTAGCTTTTAGGAGAGTCACCGCCAGTCAAGCCAACACAGTGGGATGGTTGTTAGGACTTAGTTGCTTTTTGTATCATCATTATTTTGTAATAGTGATCTTTCTTGTATATAGTATTTTGTAAGCTTTCGCTATCTATCTCTGAATGATGTAATTATGTTGGTATCAGAACAGTTTTGTAATTGAACATTGTTGTTCTATAAATGAATGTTTAATTTGGTTTTAAGTTTTAATTTCAGCTATTTTTATCTATGTTTGTATTATGTGAATGTATGTTTGCTCCGTTCTATTTGGTGTGACACCCCTGCTCCTACGGGTTCTTACTCCCTCATGGATGGGTTCCCCCATGTATGGGTAGGGGGTGTTACATAGTGTGTGAGTGGTCAAGTTCCACCAATTATAAGTGACATGTGGCAAGGATTTAGAGGGGTATATAAAGCAAGGAAAGAGAAAGAGAGAGCAGAAATTTTGCTCATCCCTTTCCTGTTCTCACGTTCTCTCCCTTTGCTCTTCTTCTTCTTCTCCTTCTTGTCTCCACGTCATCCACTCTCTTTTAAGATCAAAGCCTAAGATTTGATGTTAGAGTTTGATAGATCAAGTGATTTAAGTGAAGAATATTATGGTAAGATGGGTTATTAGTTTTGGGTTTCTTCTTCCCTTCTTGGTTAGGTTTTGACCTAGATTGTATTTTGTGTTTGTATATGTGTGATTGGTGAGGATTTTGGATGAGAAAGATCTTGGAGGAGTTTGGGAACAAGAATGATTAACCAAGAAAGTTATTAGAAGCAAAGGAATTGAGGTATGGGAATTTAGGTTTTTGGTATACTAATTGATTGTGTTGAGTTTGGTTTGATTTCTGGAAAAAAATTGGGATTAAAGTTGTTTAGATATGTTTAAATGTCTTGGATTGTGATTTAAATTAAGTTAAAATGTCTTGATTGTGAGTTTTTAACTAAGGTAAAAGATTGAATGAGTTTTTGCAGTAAAATTTCTAATTTTATTAATTAGAGATTTTGATGATGTTAATAGCATGATTTAATTGTTTTTATGTGTATAAAAGTTGGGTTTTGTATTAATTATGAGGTTTTGAATGAGCAAATTGTATTGTGTTGAAGTTTTTTTTGAATGGGAAATTTTGAGTATGATTTTGAGAGAGAGAAGTTCTACAGATTTTGACGAGGGACTGGAAATCACGACTCTGTCGCGAGCGCAACACTGGTAGCGATCGCGACAGAGATCGGTGAATATCTTGCAGAGGAAGAGTGCACGAGACGTACACATTGTTCACGAGAATTGCACATGTGTGGTGGTCTCCTCTCCCTCCTATGCCCGCACGAGACGTGCACTTTGTGTGGTGGTCTCCTCTCCCTCCTATGCCCGCTTGTTTTCTCTATGGTTTGCCTTCACGGGTCATGTCTCTGAGCTCGACTCGTGATGGGTTCCTTTTTCCACAGGTGAGTTTGGCCACTATCGCGAGCGCAAGCGCAACACTCTTCGCGATCGTGATAGAGATCGGTGAACATCTTGCAGAGGAAGAGTGCACCAGTCATGCACCCGGTGCACGAGTCGTGCACCTTGTGTGGTGGTCTCCTCTCCCTCCTATGCCCGCTTGTTTTCTCTATGGTTTGCCATCACGGGTCATGTCCCTGAGCTCGACTCATGATGGGTTCCTTTTTCCACAGGTGAGTTTGGCCACTATCGTGAGCGCGACATCTTGTCACGATCACGATAGTCCCCTCTCTGTTTCAAAATATTTTTGGAAAAATCTTCTTCTTTGCATGGTTTCTCACCTGTGTTATTGCTTTATAAATTAAAATGAGTCCTTCAAAGGCTTCCATGCATGATAATAATTGAATTATGTGACTTTGCCTACTGTTATTATCTAATGATTATATGTGGGTAGAGTAATGCAATTTAATTGTTAAGTCTAAATGAGTGCATGATGCCATTAATATAGTTATGGTCAGTATGTTCATATGAATATTTTTATCCACGAAATACTATATGATTAGTTTCTAGCATAATCAATGTAATTAGTTCATATGATATTCAAGTATACTAATGCATGTGTCTATGTGATCATAAAAGAATAATGTTAGCAATTGATGAAATGTGTATATATGTGTAAAATGTGAAAGAATTTTATAATGATATGGGAATTTAGCCTGCGTTAGCCGAGTCGTGGATAGATAGGCATGCCTATAGAGTTCTGTTAGCTGCAGCCCTTTGTCCTATTTGGACCCTCATCAGGTCCCCATTTGGTTCCTCGCGAACCTCAATGTGTACAGATCTTGTTTAAGATCCCCAATGTGAAAATGTTTTGAATGAGAAAAATATGATGTTGCTTTTCGAATCGTACCCACGGGTACCGCCATGTGTTCACTCGCTTATCCACCCCCTCGACTTAGCAGGCAATTAAAAGAGTGAAATAATGTGAATTAAAAGATAAGCTCTGTGATGATTTACAAATGATTATGTGAATAAGTGTAACGACCCAAAAAGGGTCTAGTCGGAATTTGTGCATTAAGTCGAGAAATTAAGGGTATTTCAGTAATTGTGCATATGGGAATTTGAGTAATTGAGGATTAAATTTCAACAATTAATTAAAAAAACGTTTAGTGAAGAGTGTATTGAGTGGATTATGTGTATGGTGCCTTGATGAAGAAATAGTCAAGATATTGGACACTTCGGACCCCTGGAGAGTGACACATGGCATGGTGGTTGAGGGCATTTAATGAAAAAGGAAGAGAGAGGGAAGGGAGGGTAGAAATAGGAGAAGCTTCCCGTGGAAGCTGTCTTTTTCCCCTCTTTCTTCACTCTACCCGTCCTCTCTACTCTTCCTTTCTTCATTTTCTGCTCTCCACCCTCCCTTGTCTGCTTCTTTGAGTTTTAAGGTTGGATTTCTTGAGTTTAAGAGCTGATTATTGAAGAGGTAAGTACTTGGGTTTTGATATGGGTTCTTCATCTCCTTCTTCTTCTTATTTTCTGGTTTTGGATGAGTGAATGAATGGTTTGATTTAAGTGTGTTTTTGATTGGGTTTTGTGCAAGAATCGGAAGAGAGAAGGAAGAGCATGGGAAAAGAGAAAGTGGGATTTTGAAGTGGACGGATTGAAGCTTCATTTTGAGGTTTGGGAGTGTTTTGCCCTTTTCTCTTTTTGGATCATTTGTGTTATGCTTTATTTTTCTGGTGATCTTGAGTGATAATTTATGTGTAAATGCATGTATGTGATTGAATTGGATCATTGGTTTGGTATGATTCAAGTGGTAGTGATTTGCATGTAAAGTTGGAAGTGAAATATCATGAGTTAGTGTAAATTGTGATTTGCATGTTCTTATGATTAAATTGTGATTTCTTGTTCAAATTAGTGTAAATGAAGTGTATATTGATGATAAGTATGTCTTGGTATGCATTGGAGTGATGAGGTAAGTGTTATTGCATGAATGTGTGGTTTTGAAATTATTGGGCTTGAAGTGAAGTGCAGAATATTGAGTTTCTGGGCAATACTGGGCTCTGTCCCGAGCGCAATGTCTATCGTGAGCGCGACAGAGTTTGGAATAGCCTTCTTGTTGCTGAGGAGTCCTCTGTCGCGGGTGCGACGTATGTTGCGAGAGCGACAGAGAGCTCGGTAGGCCGAGCTTCGGTAAGCCGAGTCCCAGCACGAGCATGCATCCGAGCACGCACGTGAAGGGGAACTGTTCGGTCTCTATCGCGAGTGCGATAGAGCTCGGTAAGGTGAGTATCTGTCGAGCCATGCTTCGTCACGAGCGCATGACAGGGCACCCTGTGCTCTATCGCGAACGCGATGCACGTCGCGATCGCGACAGAGACCTTTCCTGCCTATCCCATTTTTTTAATTGTTTCTTTTTGCCCCACTTTGCATGCACGGTTTCTCACTATTGCATGGTACATGGCTTTGCTTATGCCTGGATGATTATTGTTCTAGTGTGGTATTAGTGATAATGATAATGATGGTGTTTTGATTCATGCCTTTGGATAATTTAAAGTATAGTAATTATGAGTAAGTAGTTGAGCCTGAAGTGTCATAGTAGTGGATAGATAAGCATGCTTATAAAGTGATAGTGAGTGCAGCTGCCAGTGTTGACCCCACTTCAGGTCTAGTGATTATGGCTGACCTCCGTTATGGTATTTGTGAAAATGTTTTGAGATTTCGGTCTCCCATGCTACCTTCGGGCATAAAATATTTGAGGCTTTGGTCTCCAGTATAGTATTCCTGTATCCACCACCACTGAAATTCAAGCTATAGTTTAATGTATTTGGCATTTCACTTAGTGAAATGTTATGACTATTGAGTGAATCTAGTTATTGTATTTGGTTTTAGCAAGCTATTGTTAAGCTCTGTTTTCTCATAGTGATTATGATTCATATATCTCTGTTTTTGCTACTTAGTGCATTCAGTCTGTTGATGCTTGTTTACATATGTTTTTGTATGATATTAATGTATAGTGTTCTGTTCTCTTTGTTCCTCCCCACTAAGCGTTATTGCTTAGCACGAGTTATTTTCCCGTGTAAGTGGCAGGCTTTTGGTTCCGCTCGAGTCATGCATCTGCAGGGTTGGCCACTAGGTGTAGAGTCTTGTTTTATTTTGTACTCCTCCTGTATTCTTTTTGTGAATCATTTTGTTATTGTATATTTATGAATCTTGGTATGTATTGTATATGTAATTTTAACCAAGGATGATTATGTAATTACTTGATGAGGTATATAATATATATTTTGAATATATTGTGATTATAAGTTTTATTATTGTTATTGTATGCTTTCGCTGACACGTATGTATGTTTCTGAGTGAGTGTTGGGTAGCACCCTAGTATCCTTCCAAAGGGGGTAAAGGGGCATTACATTTAGTGGTATCAGAGAGCCGATTTAGGTCATTCTGGTTGTCTTTGATTTTTTGAGTGTCGAGTCATTGCATGCGAGTCAGTTTTGTGTCGTGGCCTAATGCAGATATGTCTTGTGTAGTGTCTAGATGGAGTCCGATCTAAGTGAGAATGTTGGTGAGACAACGGGCAGTGTTAATGCGGTTAGAGTCGAGGAGTCTGCTTCGTAGCATCAGCGGTATGAGCGTCATGATATGCCTGGTATGGGATTTGGGAATCCGGCCTTTGTGCAAGATTTACTTCAGTTAGTGGATAAGTTAACGGCTCCTAAGGCTCCTACTGAGTTGTTGAGAAAGAGAGGAGCGAAAGATTTTCATAGGACTTCGTTGGACCAATTGGATGTGGCCGAGTTCTGGATTGAGAGGGTAGATCGAATTTTGCAAGATATTAACTGTCCTATGAATCAGAGGGCATCTTGTGCAGTATCGCTACTTCAAGGACCAGCATACCATTGGTGGAAGCTTGTGCTTCGCAACCCTCAACGAAAAGTTGAGTTGATATGGGAGTTCTTTAAGTAAGAGTTTAAACAGAAGTATGTGACGAAGGCATATTGGGAAGGCAAGTGGAAAGAGTTCATCAGTTTGAAGCTACAGGCTATATCAGTGAGTGAGTACGAGAAGGAGTTTAGCCGGTTAAGCAAGTATGTGCCGGAGTTGATTTTGACAGAAGAGTTTAAGTGTCGGCAATTAAAGGATGGTTTGAGGGAAGTGATCCGAGGACCGTTATCGGCTATGGCGGTCATACAACAGGTTGGTTATTATCAGTTAGTGGCGGCATGGAATAAGTTAGAAGAATCTAAGTCGATTAAGCTGAAGATTGAGCAGAAGAGGAACGCACCAGATAACAGACTTAGGAGTGGTAAGAAATCAATAGGAGTTCCGAGTGGCCAAGGAGTGAAAGGTTCGGGTCCAGTGCATTCAAAAGTCGGGAGTGTAGCGCCACCCTCTAGTAGGGGAAGTATGATTTCGGAATGCGAGCACTGTCAGAAACGCCATTGGGGCAAGTGTAGAAGGATCTCTGGAGCGTGCTTCAGATGTGGAAGCAAAGACCATATGGTAGCCAATTGTCTGGAGCAAAGAGAGCTTCAGGATCAACCCGAGAGTAGAATGAGTGGACATAGATTGAGAGGGAATCAAAGTGGTAGAGGCAGTGGACAACCTTCACAGGCGCCGTCGAGAACAGTGCAAAAATTGCCAACTGAAGAAGTGTATGTGTGACCACGAGTGCATGCAATGATCGGTGAAGATGCAGTTGAATGAGCAGGGAATTCTGGTAAGTTATATTATTAGTTTTTGTTTATGTTCGGTTTTTGGGTTGTTGGATTTGTTGTTAGCGGGGAAATTTCGAGGACGGAATTTCTTAATGGGGAGTGATTGTAATGACCCAAAAAGGGCCTAGTCGGAATTTACGTATTAAGTCGGGAAATTAAGGGTATTTCAGTAATTGTGCATATGGGAATTTGAGTAATTGAGAATTAAATTTCAAGAATTAATTAAAAAAATGTATAGTGAAGAGTGTATTGAGTGGATTATGTGTATGGTGCCTTGATGAAGAAATAGTCAAGATATTGGACACTTGGGACACTTGGGACCCTTGGAGAGTGACACATGGCATGGTGGTTGAGGGCATTTAATGAAAAAGGAAGAGAGAGGGATGGGAGGGTAGAAATTGGAGAAGCTTCTCGTGGAAGCTATCTCTTTCCCCTCTTTCTTCACTCTTCTCGTCCTCTCTACTCTCCCTTTCTTCATTTTCTGCTCTCCACCCTCCCTTGTGTGCTTCTTTGAGTTTTGAGGATGGATTTCTTGAGTTTAAGAGCTAATTATTGAAGAGGTAAGTACTTGGGTTTTGATATGGGTTCTTCATCTCATTCTTTTTCTTGTTTTCCGGTTTTGGATGAGTGAATGAATGGTTTGATTTAAGTGTATTTTTTATTGGGTTTTGTGCAAGAATCGGAGGAGAGAAGGAAGAGCATGGGATAAGAGAGAGTGGGATTTTGAAGTGGACGGATTGAAGCTTTATTTTGAGGTTTGGGAGTGTTTTGCGCTTTTCTCTTTTTTGATCATTTTTGTTATGCTTTATTTTTCTGGTGATCTTGAGTGATAATTTATATGTAAATGCATGTACGTGATTGAATTGGATCATTGGTTTGGTATGATTTAAGTGGTAGTGATTTGCATGTAAAGTTGGAAGTGAAATATCATGAGTTAGTGTAAATTGTGATTTGCATGTTCTTATGATTAAATTGTGATTTCTTGTTCAAATTAGTGTAAATGGAGTGTATATTGATGATAAGTATGTCTTGGTATGCATTGGAGTGATAAGGTAAGTATTATTGCATGAATGAGTGGTTTTGAAATTGTTTGGCTTGAAGTGAAGTGCAGAATGCTGAGTTTTGAAATTGTTGGGCTTGAATTGAAATCGTGGGCACGACGTATGTCTCGAGCGCGATAGAGAGCTCGGTAGGCCGAGCTGCGTTAAGCCGAGCCCCACCGCGAGTGTGCATCTAAGCGCGCATGCGAAGGGGAACTGTCGGGTATCTATTGCGAGTGCGACAGAGCTCGGTAAGGTGAGTGTCTGCCGAGCCGTGCTTCGTCGAGAGCGCGCCTTTGCGCGAGTGCGCGATGGGGCACCCTGTGCTCTATCGCGAGCATGACGCACGTCGCGATCGCGATAGAGGCCTTTCCTGCCTGCCCTATATTCTGAATTGTTTCTTTTTGCCCAACTTTGCACGGTTTCTCACTATTGTATGGTACATGGTTTTGCTTATGCTTGGATGATTATTGTTCTAGTGTGGTATTGGTGATAATGATAATGATAGTGTTTTGATTCGTGCCTTTGGATAATTTAAAGTATAGTAATTATTTTCCCGTGAGTGCAGCTGCCAGTGTTGACCCCACTTCGGGTCTAGTGATTACGGTTAACCTCCGTTATGGTCTTAGTGAAAATGTTTTGAGATTTCGGTCTCCCGTGCTACCTCGGGTATAAAATATTTGATGCTTCAGTCTCGAGTATAGTGTTCCCGTATCCACCGCCACTGAAATTCACGCTATGGTTTAATGTGTTTGGTATTTTGCTTAGTGAAGTTTTATGACTATTGAGTGATTCCAGTTATTGTATTTGCTTTTAGCATGCTTTTGTCAAGCTCTATTTTCTCATAGTGATTATGATTCATGTATCTCTGTTTCTGCTACTTAGTGCATTCAGTCTGTTGATGCTTGTTTACATATGTTTTTGTATGATATTACTGTATAGTGTTCTGTTCTCTTTGTTCCTCCCCACTAAGCGTTATCGCTTAGCACGGGTTGTTTTCCTGTGTAGGTGATAGGCTTTTGGTTCCTCTCAAGTCGCGCATCTGCAGGGTTGGCCACTAGGAGTAGAGTCTTGTTTTATTTTGTACTCCTCCTGTATTCTTTTTGTGAATCATTTTGTTATTGTATATTTATGAATCTCCGTATGTATTGTATATGTAATTTTGACCAAGGATGATTATTTAATTACTTGATGAGGTATATAATATATATTTTGAATATATTGTGATTTTAAGTTTTATTATCGTTATTGTATGCTTCCGCTGACACATATGTATGTTTCTAAGTGAGTGTCAGGTAGCGCCCCGGTATCTTTCCAACGGGGGTAAAGGGGCGTTACAATAAGCATTTGATGCATATGTGATAAATGCCATTTGACGCATTTGTGATAAATGCCATTTGACTTGTGCTCTACGTACTCCTCTGTTCTGGATCCTTTATGGACACCTATGTGGAAATGTACGGTATCTCCGGATACCTATGTGTTTTGTATAATCAACCAATATCTTTGAAATGGAAAGTGATAAAGCAATCAATGTTTGCTCTAACGAATGTGTATAAATGAATATTGACTGTCTAAGAAATTGTATGTGAATAAGGCATGTTATGAAATTGTTCAAAGTTACGAGTATGTTTGTCTATATGAAGTTTATGTAAAGGATTATTAAAATATTTGATATGCATGTTTTTTGTGGTTGAACATTTAGTAAATAAACTTTGTATATGTATATATATATTTGTTATATGTTTAAATGAGAACACAGGTACGTTATGTGCTGTTCACCTACGAAACTTTAGCCTGTGCAACTTCAGTAAGTATATTGGTAAGAAATTCATATGTATTTATTTGTGGTTTTAATGAATACAGTGAATGATGTATGGATTGGTAAGTAAGATAGATATTAAGCGTTATGCATGAGATAGATAACTGAATTTAGAAAATAATTTAAGATTAATTCTTGAATTATTTAAGTATAAAGGTTTTTGTAGAACTACGTGGTTCTGATTCCCTACCATAGGGATACGTAGGAAGCTTGGAATATTTATTTCAAGCCCGAACCAAATCTGTAAGTCTAAATGTTTTGTTTGGTTTTGATCAATTAATAGATTGAACAAATGAAATGTTTTAATTAAGTGCTATTACTGCAATTTTGCATGATTTTGGAAATGTTAGTCATAATAGGAATTTCCAGACTTTACATTTCGATTTGCAAACCGTATTCCTGAACTTCTCTAACTATTTATATGATTAATTAAATGAGTCTAGCAAACAATAAGTATGTCTAATGTAATTGTGAATCAAATGTAATACATTATTTTCTGGTTATAGTATATCAATGAATATGCATATGAAGTTGTTTAAGTTTTCATATAAAAGTAACAATATGAATTCATGTTAACTGAAGCCAGTTTACTTTATGCTTATGTCTATGTATATATATATATATATTGGTTTGCAAGTGTTTGCCTCAGCAACCACTATGAGTGGTTGTAACACACCCGCCGCCGCCCCCGTTGGAAGGGCGCCGGCGGGCGCGCTACACGACGCTCACTCACGACGCGATGAAACATACAGCGGAAGCATACATGCGCTAAGCGGAAGCATACGATAACCAAATAATAAAAATATACTTCATCATATAAAAAACAAACATATAAAGTTATATACAATATCCCAAAAGGTTACAAATGTTAAAAATCCTTTACAAAATAATACATATACAAAAGAAAATTACAGGAGGAGACAAAAATAAATAACTCGACTCCTATGTGGCCTGCCTGCAGATATGCGACACGAGCAACTCCCAAAAATCCTTCACGCTACCTGCACGGGATAAAAGCCCGTGCTAAGCGATAACGCTTAGTGGGCAGAAACAAACACAACAGAACACTATACAAGAAAACATGCACTAACATACATAATTCATTATGAATCAGAGTACAGAGATATAAATATATATATTCAGGATAAATAATACAATGCACTAAACCATTACACTATTCAGAGTCACACTATGATCAGAACACTTCACTAAATCAATACCAGACAGTTCACACAATAGCCTGAAATCAATGATGGAGGATACGGGAACACGGCACGGCAGACCGAAGCCTCAAAAACACTTTAATACCCGAAGGTAGCGCGGGAGACCGGAGTCTCAAAAACATTTTATCACTACACGGAATATGACCATCTCGGAGGTCGACCGCTTTGCCCAAACGGGGCGGACAGAACAGCTGTACACTAACCCTTCTTAAGCTTACTTAATTATCCTATACCTTGACACTTCAGGCTCGACAACACATTCATTCACACGACCTTACACAATCAAAAAACAAGATTCAATTCAAGATTCTAATATTGAATATATTCCTAACTAAAACACTAATACAATGGCATCACGAGTCATAGGCACAAACATATTTCATGCAATAGTGAGAAACCGTGCAAAGTGGGACAAAAGAAACACATTCAGAAAATAGGGCAAGCAGGAAGGGCCTCTGTTGAGATCGCGACAGAGCACGGGACACTTCCTCGCAAGGTCGCGCCAAGAGGCCTGCTCGCGACGAAGCACTCGCGGTAGAAATACTCGGAGCCGAGCTCTGTCGCGCTCGCGACAAGCGTCGCGATCGCGACAGAGACCAATTCCTTCCTCCTCGCGCGCACGCTCGACAGCACGCCCGCGCGGAGGGTTCAGCTACCGAGCTCTCTGTCGCGCTCGCGGCAAACGTCGCGATCGCGATAGAGGGCTCTTCATGAATAAGGGCCAAGTCCGCCTTCTGTCGCGATCGCGACAGAACCCAGATTCGCCCATTTCTGCACTTTTCCTTCACTAACCACACACAATTCTTCATACATGCACACAACATGCTCAAGCCCTTACCTCTCGCCTCCAGCACATCACCGCATCAGTCTCAAGCCACATAAACACATTTACACAATATGCAAACATCAATTCAACATGAAATTACTCACAACTAACTCAAATACACTAACGTGGCATGTTTAAATTCCGAAAACACATAACATCTTCACTATATCACTTACACTTCACTATAAATCACTACTTGATTTAAACATGCATTCATAAAACACTCAAGATTACAAATGACATGCAATCACAACATAGAGTTGATCCAAGGAGAAAATTAGGGAAAAACACAAAATCCACAACATAGCTCCCAATCACTTGCATGCATTTCAAACCCATTTCCAATAAACACTTAAAAATACAGCTCCCATACCTGGATAACGAAGCATCAAACCGAGCCTCTCACGAAACCACTTTATCCTTGCCCTTGCTCTTCCTTCTCTCTTCCGAAACTTGCACAAAACCCAGCCACAAACACTCAAATCAGACCCAAACCACAACAAAACCAAGATCCAAAGAACACTAACTAAATAAAGGAACCTCAAACCGAACTCAAACACTTACCTCCAACACTTCCAGCTCAAACCTTCAAAGATCCTACTCAAAACTCAAGAAAACATAATAGAAGAGAGATGAGAGTAGAAGAATGAAAGCAAGAGAGAGGAGAGGACGGGAAATGAGAAAGAAAAGAGAGAAATTGAGATAGCTTCCACGAGAAGCTAGGCAATTTCTGCCCTTCCCTCCTCTCTCTTACTTTTCATTAATTACTCACCAACCTCCAAGCCACATGTCACAATCCTAGAGAATCAATCTATCCATCTTAACATAACCACTCTAGGCACCATACACTAAACACACCCAAGCCTTTCTTACACAATTATCTTCAATGCACCAAAACTCACTCACACCATATTATTTCTTATAAATCCACTATCATCCTAGGCACCATGCACCTCAAACCACACAATAAAAGCCCTATGTCCACTTACACCCTACAACTATACACTATAAGCACACACTATTATTTCCTCTTCTATTAATTTATTAATTCCTTTTTAACACATCATTCCTTACTATCCTATTTTCCTCATACTCAAATTACGAAAATACCCTCACTTAGCCGACTTACCGCAAAAAAAAATCCGACCAGGCCCTATTTGGGTTGTTATAATCACTCCCCCTTAAGAAATTTCATCCTCGAAATTTCCCCGCTAATCACTTATATCCAACAACCCGAAACTGAAACCGAAACTTAATCGAAAACTAATAACATAACTTACCAGAAGGCCCTGCTCGATCTGCTATATCCCCTACTTGCATCGCATAAACTCTCGGATGTGCGGGCACTTCTTCGGTTGGCGACTTCTGCACTGTCTCTGACGGCGCTTGCGAAGGACGTCCAC
Source organism: Excoecaria cochinchinensis (assembly GCA_947683425.1). NCBI lineage: Eukaryota > Viridiplantae > Streptophyta > Magnoliopsida > Malpighiales > Euphorbiaceae > Excoecaria > Excoecaria cochinchinensis. Next base: position 3,813,716 of record CANTUQ010000068.1, on the reverse strand, counting down.
TGCCTCTTCCACTCTGATTCCCTCTCGCTCTCTGACCACTGGCTCTACTCTCGGGTCTATCCTGAAGCTCTCTTCGATCCGGACAATTCGCCACCATGTGCTCTTGACTTCCACATCTGAAGCACGCTCCAGAGATCCTTCTGCACTCGCCCCAGTGGCGCTTATAACAATGCTCACACTCCGGGATAACACTTCCCTTGCTAGAGGGTAGCGCTACACTCCCGACCTCCGAACGTACCGGAACCGAACTCTTCCCACCTTGGCCACTCGGAACTCCTCTCGACTTCTTGCCACTTCCTACCCCATCACCCGGTGCTTTTCTCTTGCTCTCGATCCTCTGCTTGATCACCTCTGATTCCTCTAACTTCATCGCCGCTGCTATAAGCTGATAATACCCCAAGGGTTGCAAAAATGACAATGCCGACAACGGACCTCTGAACACCTCCCGTAGTCCCTCTAGGAAATGCCTACTTCTAAACTCATCCGTCAACAAAGTCTCAGGCACATACTTACTCAACCGGCTGAATTCCTTATCATACTCACTCACGGTCATACCTCGTTGCTTCAGACTGATAAACTCTCTCCACTTAGCTTCCTGATACGCCTTCGTCACATATTTCTGCTCAAATTCTTGCTTGAAGAAATCCCAAGTCAACTCTGCTGGTCGCTGAGGATTTCGCATCACCAATTCCCACCAATCGTACGCTGACCCTTGAAGTAACGACACTGCACAAAGCACCCTCTGCTCTGCAGGACATCTAATCTCTTGCAAAATCCGACCTACCCTTTTAAGCCAAAACTCGGCCACATCAGATTGGTCCAAAGCAGTCCCATGAAAATCCTCGGCTCCTCTCTTTCTTAATAACTCAGTCGGAGCCTTAGGAGCAGTCAGCCTCTCTACCAACTGAAGCAAACCTTGTAATAAGACCGGATTCTCTTGACCAAAACCCACACCAGGAATTTCTTCTTGCTGACACTACGGAGCAGGTTGCCCATCTCTCGCTACACTTGCACTACCAACCGTCTCACCCACATGCTCACTTGGATCAGACTCCATCTAAACACTACACAAGACAAGACACATCTGCATTAGGCCACGACACAAAACCAACTAACATGCAAAGACTCAACACACAATAAACAAAGAAAACCAGAACCGCCTAAACCGGTGCTCTGATACCACATCCTGTAACACCCCTGCTGCCGCCCCCGTTGGAAGGGCGCCGGCGGGCGCGCTACACGACGCTCACTCACGACGCGATGAAACATACAGTGGAAGCATCCATGCGCTAAGCGGAAGCATTCGATAACCAAATAATAAAAATATACTTCATCATATAAAAAAAACATATAAAGTTATATACAATATCCCAAAAGGTTACAAATGTTAAAAATCCTTTACAAAATAATACATATACAAAAGAAAATTACAGAAGGAGACAAAAATAAATAACTCGACTCCTATGTGGCCTGCCTGCAGATATGCGACACGAGCAACTCCCAAAAATCCTTCATGCTACCTGCACGGGATAAAAGCCCGTGCTAAGCGATAACGCTTAGTGGGGAGAAACAAACACAACAGAACACTATACAAGAAAACATGCACTAACATACATAATTCATTATGAATCAGAGTACAGAGATATAAATATATATATTCAGGATAAATAATACAATGCACTAAACCATTACACTATTCAGAGTCACACTATGATCAGAACACTTCACTAAATCAATACCAGACAGTTCACACAATAGCCTGAAATCAATGATGGAGGATACGGGAACACGGCACGGCAGACCGAAGCCTCAAAAGCACTTTAATACCCGAAGGTAGCGCGGGAGACCGGAGTCTCAAAAACATTTTATCACTACACGAAAGATGACCATCTCGGAGGTCGACCGCTTCGCCCAAACGGGGCGGACAGAACAGCTGTACACTAACCCTTCTTAAGCTTGCTTAATTATCCTATACCTTGACACTTCAGGCTCGACAACACATTCATTCACACGACCTTACACAATCAAAAAACAAGATTCAATTCAAGATTCTAATATTGAATATATTCCTAACTAAAACACTAATACAATGACATCACGAGTCATAGGCACAAACATATTTCATGCAATAGTGAGAAACCGTGCAAAGTGGGACAAAAGAAACACATTCAGAAAACAGGGCAAGCAGGAAGGGCCTCTGTCGCGATCGTGATAAGTGTCGCGCTCGCGACAGAGCACGGGGCACTTCCTCGCTAGGTCGCACCAAGAGGCCTGCTCGCGAGGAAGCACTCGCGGCAGAAATACTCGGAGCCGAGCTCTGTCGCGCTCGCGATCTCGACAGAGACCAATTCCTTCCTCCTCACGCGCACGCTCGACAGCACGCCCGCGCGGAGGGTTCAGCTACCGAGCTCTCTATCGCGCTCGCGGCAAACGTAGCGATCGCGACAGCGGGCTCTTCATGAATAAGGGCCAAGTCCGACTTCTGTCGCGATCGCGACACTTGTCGCGATCCCGACAGAACCCAGATTCACCCATTTCTGCACTTTTCCTTCACTAACCACACACAATTCTTCATACATGCACACAACATGCTCAAGCCCTTACCTCTCGCCTCCAGCACATCACCGCATCAGTCTCAAGCCACATAAACACTTTTACACAATATGCAAACATCAATTCAACATGAAATTACTCACAACTAACTTAAATACACTAACGTGGCATGTTCAAATTCCGAAAACACATAACATCTTCACTATATCACTTACACTTCACTATAAATCACTACTTGATTTAAACATGCATTCATAAAACACTCAAGATTACAAATGACATGCAATCACAACATAGAGTTGATCCAAGGAGGAAATTAGGGAAAAACACAAAATCCACAACATAGCTCCCAATCACTTGCATGCATTTCAAACCCATTTCCAATAAACACTTAAAAACACAGCTCCCATACCTGGAAAACGAAGCTTCAAACCGAGCCTCTCACGAAACCACTTTATCCTTGCCCTTGCTCTTCCTTCTCTCTTCCAAAACTTGCACAAAACCCAGCCACAAACACTCAAATCAGACCCAAACCACAACAAAACCAAGATCCAAAGAACACTAACTAAATAAAGGAACCTCAAACCGAACTCAAACACTTACCTCCAACACTTCCAGCTCAAACCTTCAAAGATCTCACTCAAAACTCAAGAAAACATAAGAGAAGAGAGATGAGAGTAGAAGAATGAAAGCAAGAGAGAGGAGAGGACGGGAAATGAGAAAGAAAAGAGAGAAATTGAGATAGCTTCCACGGGAAGCTAGGCAATTTCTGCCCTTCCCTCCTCTCTCTTACTTTTCATTAATTACTCACCAACCTCCAAGCCACATGTCACAATCCTAGAGAATCAATCAATCCATCTTAACATAACCACTCTTGTCACCATACACTAAACACACCCAAGCCTTTCTTACACAATTATCTTCAATGCACCAAAACTCACTCACACCATATTATTTCTTATAAATCCACTATCATCCTAGGCACCATGCACCTCAAACCACACAATAAAAGCCCTATGTCCACTTACACCCTACAACTATACACTATAAGCACACACTATTATTTCCTCTTCTATTAATTTATTAATTCCTTTTTAACACATCATTCCTTACTATCCTATTTTACTCATACTCAAATTATGAAAATACCCTCACTTAGCCGACTTACCGCAAAAAAATGTCCGACCAGGCCCTATTTGGGTTGTTACAGTGGTTGCCCATTATTGTTTAGCCCGACTAAGCGTTATCGCTTTGTACGATTGTTTTCCGCGCAGGTTAGGAGATCATAGTAGCACAGCAGTCCGCCGAGTCTTTGGCCAACGAGCCTATAGAAGTTATAGGAAGTGTTATTAATTGGGATGTAATTAAGTTTTATTTATTAGCCTTTGTAATAAGTTGTAATATCTTATAGTGCGAATGCTGATGTGTTGATGACATAGGTTTAGCATGTGCATGTCTTGAGGTATTGTGTTCGAAATTTTATTATTCTGATTTCTGTATTACCATGTGTGTCTTTGTCTGGTAGCACCCTCCGCTCACCATAGCTCATCATTCTTCGATATGCTACGTGTGGGAGTTGGTGGTATTACAATGATAATGAAAAATAATGATAAAATAATAATAATAATAATAATAATAATAATAATAATAATAATAATAATAATAATAATAATAATAATAATAATGATGATGATGATGATGATGATGATGATGATGACAATAATAATAAAATAATGATAATAGGAACAATAAGATAATAATAATAATAATAATAATAATAATAATAATAATAATAATAATAATAATAATAATAAAAAGGAAGTATAAACAATTAAATGAAATAAAGTAAAAAGAATATTAAAAATATTAAATTTATATCTAAAATCACATAAAATAAATAAACAAGCGATAAATTAAAAGATCTATATGATGACTAATTAAATATGAACAAAAATAAATAAAAGAAAAATAAAATTAAGAGATCGAGCCTAGGATGTTTACCCTCAAATTTTGGATTTAATGGAAAAAATATGATTGATTTTCCTTGCTTTGATTCACAAAGTAGAAATAAAAATAAATAATAAAAATTGGAATTTTATCCCAAAAGAAAATTATTCAAAAAAAATAATAGAAGAAGAAATTAATTTTTTAAGAATAAGGAATTGATTTCTTTGTTCAAAGTATGATTATTGATTAAAATTGTAAAAAAATGGAAGAAAAAGAATTTAATTTCCAAGAACAAAGAATTATTTTCTTTGTTTCAAGAAATTATAATTGTTAATAAAAAAATAAATTTCAAGAACAAAAAATGATTTTTTTTGTTTAAAAAAAAATTTTTGAATAAAAATTGAATTTTTAACCTTAAGAAATTTTTTATTTGGAGAAGAAAACTCAAAAAATGTAGAGAGAATTCTTGGAGAAGAAGAAGAAAAGAAAAATGAAGATTTTTTTATCAAAAGAGAATTCTCCCCCATTTCCTCTTTATAAATTTTCTATTTAAATGAGTAAAAATGGAAAAAGTTCATTAATTAAGGAAAAAATAGGATTTTTATTAAATTCCCCTTAATTTAGATGGAAAAAAGAAAAATTATCAATAAAAAAACCCGAAAAAAGGTGAAAAAGTCAAAGAAAATCAAGAAAAGCGAAAAAAATGGGCGAAAAACGTGTTTGCGGTAGACCAGGGGCAACCGACGCCCGTTGGTGCGCGCGCTCCCCCAGCGCGCACTGTGCGTGGAGCGACGCCTCGCGTGTCGCTCGCGCGCGGGCACTCCGTTCGCTTGCGTGCTGCCGCATCACGCTGACGTGGCCGAAAAATATTTTATTTTTTAAATTTTAAATATAACTAAAAACACAATAATTTTCAAACTCCATTTTTCAAATTTAATTTTTAATAAAATTTTTATTATTTTTTATTTTTTTATTCAAAAAAATAAATTTAACAAGGAAATCATCACTTTTAACCTTTTTGCTGTGAACAGGCATCTAATCATCATTGGGTAACTCTAATCTAGGCTGACTCAGGATCCGGTGTTTACAGTTGCCCCCAGTTTTGGGGAAGCTAATGCACAGGTGCCTAGGTGAGAAAAAAACTCAGAGAAAAAAGGAAAGAGACATGTACCTGAGGCAGGTATCTTTCCAAACTGAGTGATATTGTTGGGGTGGTTATTTGCTAGCTTGTCGGCATGTTATTATTTGCTACCGCGAGTTACCGTGATCGTGTAAATCCTCATTGAAGTGGTATTTACCGTCAGCATGTAAGTCTTTGTTCAAGTGGTAGTGCCGTGGTCATGCAAACCTTCTGTGAAATGGTAGAACCACCATCATGCTAACCCTTGTGAGATGTGAAGTGATAGTGTCGTGGTCTTGCTAACCTTCTGTAGAATAGTAGTGCCGCCATCATGCTAACCCTTCTGAAATGTGAAGTGGTAGTGCCGTGGTCGTGCCAACCTTCCGTAAAATGATAGTGCCGCCATCATGCAAACCCTTCTGAAATGTGAAGTGGTAGTGCCATGATCGTGCTAACCTTCCGTAGAATGGTAGTGCCGCCGTCATGCTAAGCCTTATGAGATGTGAAGTAGTAGTGTCATGATCATGCTAACCCTCCGTGGAGTGGTAGTACTGTCATCGTGCTAACCCTTCTGAAGTGGTAGTGTCGTGGTCGTGCTAACCTTCCGTAGAATAGTAGTGCCGCCATCGTGCTAACCCTTCTTAGATGTGAAGTGGTAGTGCCGTGATCGTGCTAACCCTCTGTGGAGTGGTAGTGCCATCATCGTGCTAACCCTTCTGAAGTGGTAGTGCCTTGGTCGTGCTAACCTTCCGTAAAATGGTAGTGCCGCCATCGTTTCTGAAGTAGTAATGCCGTGATCGTGCTAACCTTCCGTAGAATGGTAGTGCCGCCATCGTGCTAACCCATCCAAGATGTGAAGTGGTAGTGCCGTGGTCGTGCTAATCCTTCTAAGGCGGTAGCGCCGTGGTTGTGCTAACCTTCCGTAGAATGGTAATGCCGCCATTGTGCTAACCCTTCTGAAGTGGTAGTGTCGTGGTCGTGCTAACCTTCCATAGAATGGTAGTGCCGCCATCGTGCTAACCCTTCCAAGATGTGAAGTGGTAGTGTCGTGGTCGTACTAACCTTACGTAGAATGGTATTACCGCCATCTTGCTAACCCTTCTGAGATGTGAAGTGGTAGTGTCGTGATCGTGCTAACCCTCCTTGTAGTGGTAGTGCCGTCATCGTGCTAACCCTTCTGAAGTTTGAAGTAATGCCCTTTGTGAGCCTTTTGGTTGATTGGCCCCTGAGAGGTCTTTGGTTGATTGTTGGATCGGTGTTTAGACTGATGTCGTCACTCGGCTTTTGTCGGTGTCTGCATCTAATCTTTCTTACTGGAAAACTGGAAAACCAAATATACAGGAAAAAGTGAGCATGCACGTGAAATGCATGGGTCATGCAGAAATGCAGGACAAGAATTCATCTAAGTGAGTTTGGAGGCGATAGCCGAGCTAGGCTCAACTTACTGTAAGATCGATGCCCTTTGGAATTGCTTTTGAATTTCGTGCCTTTGGGGTTGTGAGGTTCTCATCTGATACTTGTAGTCATTTGTTTGAAGGTAGTGCGTCCCTTGTGGATTTTCATACTAGCTTTTCTTAGTAGGAAATGTGTCCTTTGCGGATTTTCACATGACCCTACGCCTTATTTTTGCTTGGAATGGACCCAACCCAATCCAGCGGCTCTTTTTTTTTGAAAGATAGACTGCCTGTTTCCAGGTTTTCACTGTCACACCCCAAATTAGCCCTGGTCGGAATGTGTATGCTAAGTCGGGAATGCAAGGGTATTTCAGTAATTTGTGCATGAGAAATTTGGATAATAAGGACTTAATGGTAATTGATTAATTAAGTATGTTAAGAAGAGAAATGTTAGTGTGTGCTTGTGGTATACGGTTGTAGGGTGTTTTTGTTGTGGCATTAATCAGTGAAGTGTGAGTTTGGTACCTTGGCATGAGATATTTATTCAGGAAAGGATTGGGTGCATGTGAGTGTATGGTGCATTGGTTTGAAAAGTATAAGTGGATTTTGTGGTCCAATTGGGAGTTGCCAAGTGGGCTTGTTAGGTGGGCATTGAAAGAAGAAAAAGAAGACGTCAGAGGAAGAGAGAGGGAACACAGATTTTAGCAGTCCCGTTCTCTCCTCTCACGCTTCCTCTTCCTCTTCTCTTCTCCCTTCTCTGCTTTTCCTTTCGTTCTCTTTGGCCTGGAGTTGTGTTTGGCTTTGAGTGTGTTTTGATTGAAGAGGTAAGATCATGGATTTGTATGGCTTCTTCTTCTTCTTCTTCTCCTGCGTTTTATGGGTTTTGAATGGAGTTCTCATGGTTTAATTTTGTGTTCTTGGTTGGGTTTGTTTGCAAGTGGTTGAAGTGAGAAAGAAGGACAAAGGGAAAGATAAGGTGGGCTTCTAAGAGAGGATTGAAGTTGCATTTTCCAGGTTTGGGAGCTCTGTGTTCTTCAATTTCAGTTTGTGAAGTTTTGAATGTCTCTGCCCTAATTCTCACGTAGGATGTAAATGTGTCTGTTTTCTTTAATCTCTGGAACTTTGTGTGTTTTGGCATGTGTATATGCATGATTTATGTGAGTAGATGTGTTAGTAATGCATGTTACGTGTTGAATTGAAGGTACTGAGTTTGGGTTTTGAACTTACTGTAATTTTTAGGGTTTATGTTCTTGAGGAAATGAATGTGTTTATGCATGATTTTGATTGTTTTGATTATTGAATTAAGTTGGTTTTATGTTATTTTTGCTGTATGGAAGATCGATTGGAAGGTAAGATGAGATTGGTATTGTTTTGAATCAAATTGAAATGGTTTTTGTCGAGTTCTTTGAATTCTGGGCATGCTGGGAACGGAAAATCGCGATTCTGATAGAATTTCCGTTTCCAGTGTTCGTGTGTGTCGTGACAGCCTTGTGAGAGGCAAGTCACTAAGTCACGACTCGTGACTCCCTTGTGAGGCAAGTCACGGGTTGTGACTCCCAGTCACGATGCATGACTCTGTCTCCCAGTCACGACGCGTGACTCTTCGGCGGGCTGGAAGCTATCGCGGGGCGTGATTCACCAGTCACGACGCGTGACTGCCTTGTGAGAGGCAAGTCACGAGTCGTGACTTAGAGTCACGACTCGTGACTCCCTGTTGAGGCATGTCACGAGACGTGACATAAAGTCACGACTCGTGACCCTCCTGTGAGGCCGGTCACGAGTCGTGACATGGCTCGTGACCGACCTCCCTTCAGCCCCATTTTTCCGAATTAGCCCAGTTTCAACCAAAATGAATTTCCTATCTTTTCTATATGGATTTATACTGCTGTATGATTCATGTCATACTTTTATATGCTTATTGTTGTGATTTGTATTACATGTCATATTTCGAATGCGAAGGAATTATGAAGACTAACTTTCTGATTGTTTTGTCCTTAGCATGTCATATTAAAATGTAAAATATGTTATGCATGTCCTTGATCAGATCCTCCTCTAAGAATAACTTGCCATGCTTAAGAGTATATTGTATCATTCCACGTTTAAGATTATGCGCTATTAATCATTGGCATAATATGATTCCACATGTGTTCCTGACATGCTTTAGTATATTGAGTGGTGCTAAAATGTGATTGATTGAACTATTGCATGCTTCAGAATATAAATTGTATGTGGTATGATTGATATTGCTATGCCAAATTTATTTGAATAATATGGTTGATGTCTGAATGCATTATTATGCTTTAGTCTTTGAACTCAATGCGTTATGCTTATATGTAAATTGGATTATGCAAGATTTATACTTAGTTATCCTCACCTAACGCATGATTAGGATTTTGTATTGATAATCATTGGCATGGTAGTGCTTCTATACCTAATTTTGGCATGCTTTAGAATATTGTTTAATGTTAAAGTGTGTTGACTGTTTTATGTTTTGCAATGGGAATTGTATGATATATGACCGACTTTATGAGCATATTTATATGTCTATCGTAGTCTGGTTTTTGCATGATGTATATATATATTTATGCGTTGTGCGATTCGAAACGTGGAATATTTTATGCATGACCCGCGAGAGTCAGTCTAGTGGATAGTTAGGCATGCCTAATAGAGTCCCGTTAGCTGCAGCCCTTTAGACGTTTGGACCCTGATCAGGTCCCCCGTTTGGTTCCTCGCGAACCCTTTATGTGTGCGGATCTTCGCGATCCCTTTTAATGTGTTTGGATCTTGTTTAAGATCCCCCCCTCAGGAAAATGTTTCTATTGTGACAAAATAAAATGGTTTTTGATTCGTACCCGTAAGGTGTCCTTTGGCCGACTTGTACCCGTAAGGTACTAATCAGTTCACTCGTTATCCACTATTGTGAGTCAGCAGGTGCCTTGTTGTGTTGCTTTGAAATATCTATGAGAATGTAATATCCGAATGAGCATGATAAGGATTTCAGGAATCAGTTTATAAGTATATGAATGTGGTTTTGAGCTTCGGAATGTATGTCTTTATATTGCAAGCATGATTTTATATCTGACACCATTATCCGTACTTGTCATGTGTTGTATTATAAGTTTCAGAATGCTTTGAACGTGATTCGACTAATGTATTTATGTATGTGACTCAAGCATGGTTTTATTATGTATAAGCATGTGAACCTAAGCAGTTGTGGCTGTAAGTATGTAAGATTTAACTGTACTTTCTACTTGGTGATGATATGTGTAGACACCGGGTCCCGAGGCGGTCCAAGATCAGAATTACCCGATGACGAGAATGATACCGATTTGCGGGCAGAGGTGTCAAAAATGATGTTTCCCTTGTCGAGATCCTTTTTTTTATCAAAAAAAAAATTATTAATTTATTTTAAAAATAATATTATTAGAAGGTGTTATTTTTGATATTTGAAAAAAAGAGAAATTGAATTAACTAATTAATTTAACTGAGTTAAATTAAATTAATTAATTGATTTAAAGAAGAAAATTAAGTTGGATAATTAATTGGATTGAATTAGATTAGTTAATTAATTTGATTGAGTTAGTTAATTAGTCTAATTAGGAAAAATAAATAAGAATATAAAATATGAAAAAAAAAAGATTTAAAAGTTTTTTGTAAAAAAAAAAATAAAAAAAAAATAAAATTAAAAGTATGTAAAAACGTGGGAAAGTGGCATTTAAAGCCACTTTCCCAATTCATGGTCGCGTGGTGGCAGCTTGGCCACCGCGCGACCACCTGCCCCTCTCGCGTGCACATGCGCGCGCGCTGTGCCCTTCACCACGCGACCATCTACCCCTCGCGTGCTTCTTGCGCGCGATCATCTCCCTTCACGCGGACCTATTTTTCTGTTTTACCCGTCGCTTTCCTGCATTTTCAGACTGTTTTCTTCAGTCCGTTTTGACCGGCTTCCTTTCATGGTTTTATGCTAATTTGGGTTAATTAAAAATAAAGTTTTTCTGTCCCTTTCCTCTTTGATCAGAGGCCAGGAAAATAAAATAGGAATTGAGGTTCATTTTCAAGGGAGCTGCTTTTTTTCATTCAAGAGAAAATAACATTTTCTCTCAACCAACAAGAACAACAGCCAAGCAAAGAGTCACCGAAAATTCTTCTTTTTTCTTTTTTTTTTTTTTTATTTTTCTTCAAGAACATTTAATTTTTGGATTTTTTTGAGCTTGGAAAATCAATTTCTTTTGCTCAAAATTTCCACAAAAAATATTTTCTTGACTTAAATTTGTTCAAAAATATCAATTTTTATATTTTTTTTTTCAAATATTTATCACCAAAAATCGACAAGGGGAACGGATTGAGACATCCTATTTCCGATCTAAAAATTCTGAGGGTAAACATTCTTGGACTTGTTCTCTTTTATTTTTCTTGTACATTATTTATTATTGTTAAAATTATTTTTGGTATTATTATCATGTTTATTATTTACTTTTAGCATTTTAATGTGTTAATATCACTATTAATATATTATTTGTTTGCTTCAGTTTGATTTTTTGTTATTATTATTATTATTATTATTATTATTATTATTATTATTATTATTATAATATCATTATTATTATTATCCTGCTATTATCATTGTTATTATTATATGTTCATTTTGTGTTTATTATTATTATTATTATTATTATTATTATTATTATTATTATTATTATTATTATTATTATTACCTTTACTCTACTGTTGGCTTTTTCCCTTTTTGCTAGTCTCAACGTTTTGCCATTTATATTATTATTATTATTATTATTATTATTATTATTATTATTATTATTACATTGGTTGCCGTTAATGTTTTCTTATTACTATTATTATCTTTATTGCCATTAATTTATTGTTTGCTTACTTTATATTTGCTACTGTTTATTATTATTATTATTATTATTATTATTATTATTATTATTATTATTATTATTATTATTATTATTTCACTTATCATTATTATTGTTATTTCTACCACTATATTCATACTATTATTATTATTTTGTTGTGTTTGTCTTATCATTATAAATTGACTTACCTAATATTCATTTTATCTTCACTTAATTAATTTTTAGAACCATTACTAATATTTTTGATGTTATTTTTTGTCTGAGATTTAACTTGAGTCGGGTTATTTGAGCACCCCCGCGACTCCCCGGATGGGTCGCAACGCGTGGAGGGTCACTCCGGTTTGGTGAGATCTTTTCGACCCTCTCTTTATGTGTTACGTGTTTATTTGTAAATATTTATTTTATTTATGCACGCGTGCGATAAAAAAATCACAAAAATATTTCTATAATTAAATTAGAATTTTTACTAATAAAATTGGGACCAATGTCCGCTGTTTTAGCCCAACAATAAAGATATCACAATCAAAACGAAGAGTCGATTTTCTCCAAAATGGGATCACTCATCCCGGTTTTCATTCAAACAATCAAAACAACTCTTCGAATCCTCTTTAAATTAATACGAAGGAACCAATGTTCCTAAGTTTCGAACAAGTGCGAAGGAACCAATGTTCCTCAAATAATGTCCCGATTTATGTATGTTCTTTTATTTTAATCTTGAGTGAGTGTTTTAAATTCAAGTTCATTTCTTTTTTGGGCCCTTGTAATTAATTTTGGGGCAACTTTATTTATTTTAGGGGATTGTATTCCGTCCCCGTTCACATCTTTGATTTCCTTTCGACGGGGTTGTATTCCGCCCCCATTTCTTTTGTAATTGCGTGCTTGCGTGTTTATCGCTTTCTTTTATCGCTTTATTCATTGCTTTCCTTTATCGCTTTTTTGAATGCTTACAATGCGCTATTTAAATTAAAATGCATCGATCGCGTGAGATGAGAGGTATAATTTTAAGAAGTTAAAAACCCATTTATAATTAACCAAAGCATAAATAAGAGTGAAGTTCCGAACACCATATCTCTGGTTTAGACCGTTAGAGGTGAGAGACTTTTTCCCAATTTCTTGCAAACTGGGTGGCGACTCCAAAATGCCTCAAAGGTGCCTTTAGGTGTCATTAGACTAGGTTGTCCTCCCCAATGTTCTATTGGGAGGGATACACCGATGATGTCTCATGGCGCCCATGATCAAAAGACGCGAACCTTCATACCTCGAATCCTAAAGCGGATTCAAAGCGAGGGCCCTTGCTGGGTTGTCGGGTTCGGCGCGCGTCACAGTGGCGACTCCACTGGGGACTTGTGTTTGAGACTTCACTCCGAAAGTGCTTTGGTTAAAATGTATAATTGGGTTTTTAAAAAAAACTTAAAATTCTATCTCTTTTCAAAAATTTGCATCACATTTTAGAGCCTTAGACTTATGCTAGTTGGTCCCTTTTTACCTCGGTGCGTTCCCAAAGCACGACCCTACTTTCACTCATTGTAGGGAAGTGTTAGGGATAATCACCAGCCCAAGCCTTGTGCCTTTTGGTATATCAAATGGTGACCCGATCGGTCGTTATACTCGTGATGAGTTAGACCCGTCGGCAGGGATCATGCTTGGGTAGCCCTAAAGTATCATCACCTTGACCAAAGCTCATGTAATGGCAAATAAAAACCTCCCTTAGGCGGTATGCTCCTTAATACGATGCTTGTGATGTGGGCTGTCACGTATTAAGCAAAATCAACCAAATCAAATGGTCTTCATCAAAGGCTTTTATGCCTCGTTGGGCCCACTTTGGTTTAATTGAATTGCCCAAATACGTAATAGCCAAAACCCATACGAATGCGCATTAGATTAAGACTGTTATGCTGTCGGTTTTTTGCCGCGTACCATGCGCGTCCAATGGGTTCCCTGTTAACCCTCGGACGAAGCCCACCTAGGAAAGAGACCGCATGACCTCACGTGTGGGAGTGATAAGGTTGGGAGGATTTATCTGATTGTATGTGGTTGTGAAATGCTGCATAACTCACGATCATGCATTATAACTGTCATCCATGCATCATGCTAACCATTTGAGCTTTTCAGCCATCATAGATTCATCCAAGTGGACTAGAAGTTCTGACGGCCGGCTAGTGAGAACAGACTCACCCTTCGAATTGCTAGAATTGGTGCCTTTTTGGGATTCTGAGTCATTCTCAACAAGTAGCGAATCATCCTCAATGGCAGAAGAAACTGGAAACTTGACCACTCAAGACCTCGCTAGGAGACTGGAGGAATTTGAACGGCGGGTGTTGGACATGATGGGTGTCATGACAGAAAGATTTGCTCAGCCCCCTGCTCCCCAAGCACCAGTAGCTCCACCGGTAGCCCCTCCTCGGGGGCAAGCCAAACCACCTACTGGTGGAGAGGCTCCCCTCATTGGAGGTGCTGCCCACCAACCGGTAGAGGTACCTAAAGTTGCTGCTATGCCCATTGAGCCAAGGAGGGCAAGGGTCCCTGATCCCAATGAGGGTTTTCTGATGGAAGAGGAAGTTGAGGAGATAGCAGCCCATCAAGCCGTGAGGTGTAGAGCACCCAGGGTTGAAGATGAAGCTATAAGAGGAATGAGACAGCAAATTGAGGCAATCACTTGCCTGTTGACAGCTAGTAAGGGAATCAACCCCGAGGACAGAGATTTGGGGGATGAGGAGCTGCTGCCCCAAAGGTTTAGGATGCCCGAGCTACCCAAGTTTGATGGAACGTCAGACCCGTCTGCACACATAAAGCAGTATACCCTTGTGATGAAAGGCACAGGGCTGACTAAGAGCCAAAAGGTGGATTATTTCTGCCTGAGTCTAGCAGGTCCGGCAGTCGACTGGTATCATGGCCTTGATAGGAGATCGAAAGAGGACTGGGACCTCCTAACTGATGAATTCATGAAACAGTATGACTGCTGCACCAGAATGGAGGTCACTCTAAAGGACCTCGAGCTTCTTCAGCAGAAACATGACGAATCATTCCACGAGTACCTCACCAGGTGGAGGAACCGAGTTATGGAAATGTAGCGTAAGCCCGACACTGCCGATCAAATCAGACTGTTCATCAGGAACTCCTGCCCCTACTTGAGGGATTTGCTTAGCTTCAAAGGGCTCAGGGATTGGGAGTCGCTCAAAGACATTGCTGTGGAAGCCGAGGCAGCCTACCTGACAAAGAAGGCAAATCCAAACAACTTCGCCGGGAGAAATTTTGGGAACCAATCAGGGTACAAGTCAGGCGGAGCTGGAAGCAGTAATAGCAGAAATGGAAAAACAGCCGAGGTCTCAGCCACTGTAGTGGGACAGGGTCAGAGGTACTACTCTAACTTAGGTCGCTCTCTATCCTTGGTACTGGAAAGGTTGACCAAGGAAGGTAAGCTGAGACCACTAACACCTAAGCCAGCTGCAACTCAAGGACAGCCTGGGCATAGGGATGACCAGTATTGTGCCTTCCATCAACACACCGGGCACCTGACCGATTACTGTCGAACTTTGAGAAATAAGATCCAGGACCTCATCGACACCAAGCAGATCACGGACCCCGAGAAGAGAGAAAAGAAGAAGGCAGGATGCAATGCTGTTCCTCCACCAGAGATGTGATCGGGTCAATCCACTTGAGCGGCATGCTCCTCCAAAGCCATAAGAAGAAGATTATGTTTTAGACGTTTTATTGCTTTTCAATTCCAGAACTCTTTCATGACAATTCGGTTATTGTAATATAATGAACAATTTCTGTTTTTTTATGTGGTATTTCCATGATTTCATTTCTCATGAACACGATGCATCCATTCATTTTGACGTTAACACAATTAATACGATTCCATCTAGTCTCGAAACTTTGGGGAATCCAAAGAAAATCTTGATAGCATCTGATATAACTCTTGAAGAGAGGATAATTTTGAGAGATGAAAAAAAAAAAGCCTTTGCCTTGACCTGGTATGACATGTCGAAGATTAACAAGGACGTTCAGAAGACCAGGCTACCTTTCCTTGCCAACGTGATGACAAACAGAATTTTAAAGTCCATCCCTTTACATCCACAACATCCAAGTTGCATATGGTGCCGCTGAATAAAATCAAACTCCAAGAGCTATACCAGGAGTTAGACAAATACAACTCAAAACCACCACGAAGAATATACAACCCATCGAAACCAAGCCATATGACCTTTTTCCTCTCGACCCCTTTGAAATGTGCACCCTCAAAACCGATTATGACTGACCCTTAACCATCCAAAACCCTCATAGCCAAATTTCTTACCAAAATTTAATGCCTGACTAGATTGAACCACAACGGTCCCGATGGTTAAAATGAAAAGTGCACGTATGTGTAACTTCATGACTTGAACGAAGCTTGCCAAGAGAAGGAAAATTGGGGTGCAAAAAAAAACAAAAAAAATTGAAGAAAAGAAAAGAAAAAAAAAATTAGAAGAGAAGAAAAGAAAAGAAAATATTTTAAAAGAAAAGAAAAGAAAAAATTTAATAAGAAAAAAAGAGAGAGAAGAAAAGAGAGAATTGATCAGGGGGCAAGGGAATGCTATTTAGGGGCAAGTTTTGTTCAAATCCCGTTGATCTACACATGCTTGCACATTGCCATTCTTCTTCTGCCACTGAAAAGGACCTAAAAGGCTAATTCACAAACCATCCATCCAATCCCAGGCATCGAAAAAAAAATTATTTCGGAACTTAAACCACCAAAACCGATAAAAGTACCCCAGATCCTGTTGCCCTAGCTCAGCCATTGAACAGCCATTCCAGGGTTTGGACCACCAAAGCCAATAAAAGCCAGGACTCGAACCGCCAAAGCCAATAAAAGTCAAGCGTGAAACTTCGTATTCAAGCCCCAAATAATGAACCCATCACCTCAACCAGTCTGCACGAGAGCTAAAACCAAAACTTTGATATCAAGAGGAACCACTCCAAGAAGCAGCAGTCTCCCCGGCTGACGAAGATGAAAGTAAATTCGATCTACACTGACGGACTGAAAGAGGGTCCATGGCAAAGGCTAAAAAAAAGAATAAAAAAAAGGGAGAGAAAATATTCAATCAAGAAAACCCGTGAGGGCTGATTGATAACAGGAGTTTGATGCTCTCAAGATCTATCCCGACATTAGATGATGTCTCATATTTTTCGAGTTAATGCCAAATAGTGATCATGAGATATGAAATCAGATTGAAATATATGCATTTATGCAAAGATGTATTGGTATAACCAGGGCAGTTCATCTTGCACACTCAAGGTTGTCTGAGTCCAATATAAAGCCAGCACACTGTTACTATCTACCCTCCGGTGCTCTGTTTGCTCGAGTACTTCAGTCAACTCATCTCACTACCTACTGTGGAGCCAACCCTACAGCACCTTCCTAATAAAGAACCAAGCTCATACAACCAAAATCTGAGACATAAGCACATGCCAATCATACCTGAAAGACCTTTTGCAACAACTCCAACTTCTCTCTCCAAAAGAAAAAAAAAAAAAAGAAAAGGCCGTTAGAGATGAAAACCGTGACTGGCGCTCTAAGCAAAAGTTAGGCCGAAGGGCAGGGTGAAAACCTGGCGACAGGCAGTCTGCCCTACAAAAAATAAAATAAATAAAAGCCGCTGGATTGGGTTGGGTCCATTCCAGGCAAAAAATAAGGCACAGGGTTATGTGAAAATCCGACAAGGACGCATCTCCCGCTAAGAAAAGCTAGTGTGAAAATCCACGAGGGACGCACTACCTTCAAATAATGACTACAGGTACTAGAGGAGAACCTCATAATCCCCTAGAGGCACAAAATTCAAAAGCAATTTCAGAGGGCATCAAGCCAACCGCGACGGATAACCAAACCAGCTGACGCCTCCAAATCCACTCAGATGAACTCTTATCCTGCATTGCTGCATGACACATACATCTCACGTGCATGCTCACCATTTATACCTGCATATTTGCTTTCGAAATTTTACAGAAAGAAAGAATTAACGCCAACGCCAGCGAAAGGGCAAGCGACAACATAAATTAAAACATCAATTCAATCAAAACAAATATCAACCAAAGACCTCTCAAGGGGCAGACAATCAACCAAAGGGCTCATGGACAATACCACTACCACTTCAAAACAGTTTGCACGAGGAAGGTACTACTGCTCCACGGAGGGTTTGCACGATCTCGGTACTACTGCTTCAAAAGGTTTGCACGCTGCCGGTACTACTATTCTACGGAAGGTTTGCACGACAACGGTACTACCACTTCAAAACAGTTTGCACGAGGAAGGTACTACTGCTCCACGGAGGGTTTGCACGATCTCGGTACTACTGCTTTAAAAGGTTTGCACGCTGCCGGTACTACTATTCTACAGAAGGTTTGCACGACAACGGTACTACCACTTCAAAATAGTTTGCACGAGGAAGGTACTACTGCTCCACGGAGGGTTTGCACGATCTCGGTACTACTGCTTCAAAAGGTTTGCATGCTGCCGGTACTACTATTCTACGGAAGGTTTGCACGACAACGGTACTACCACTTCAAAACAGTTTGCACGAGGAAGGTACTACTGCTCCACGGAGGGTTTGCACGATCTCGGTACTACTGCTTCAAAAGGTTTGCACGCTGCCGGTACTACTATTCTACGGAAGGTTTGCACGACAACGGTACAACCACTTCAAAACAGTTTGCACGAGGAAGGTACTACTGCTCCACGGAGGGTTTGCACGATCTCGGTACTACTGCTTCAAAAGGCTTGCACGCTGCCAGTACTACTATTCTACGGAAGGTTTGCACGACAATGGTACTACCACTTCAAAACAGTTGCACGAGGAAGGTACTACTGCTCCACGGAGGGTTTGCACGATCTCGGTACTACTGCTTCAAAAGGTTTGCACGCTGCCGGTACTACTATTCTACGGAAGGTTTGCACGACAACGGTACTACCACTTCAAAACAGTTTGCACGATCTCGGTACTACTGCTCCACGGAGGGTTTGCACGATCTCGGTACTACTGCTTCAAAAGGTTTGCACGCTGCCGGTACTACTATTCTACTGAAGGTTTGCACGACAACGATACTACCACTTCAAAACAGTTTGCACGAGGAAGGTACTACTGCTCCACGGAGGGTTTGCACGATCTCGGTACTACTGCTTCAAAAGGTTTGCACGCTGCCGGTACTACTATTCTACGGAAGGTTTGCACGACAACGGTACTACCACTTCAAAACAGTTTGCACGAGGAAGGTACTACTGCTCCACGGAGGGTTTGCACGATCTCGGTACTACTGCTTCAAAAGGTTTGCACGATGCCGGTACTACTATTCTACGGAAGGTTTGCACGACAACGGTACTACCACTTCAAAACAGTTTGCACGATAACGGTACTACCACGCCACGGAGGGTTTACACGATCACGACATTACCGCTACAGCAATAGCCAGCACACCAAAAACTGCAACAATACCATCCGGCTTGGGAAAGCGACCGCCTCAGGTACGTGTCTTTTCCCTTCGTTTCTGAATTTTTGCTCACTTAGGCGCCTAGGTTCTAAGTTCCCCAAAATTGGGGGCAACTGTAGACACCGGGTCCCGAGGCGGTCCAAGATCAGAATTACCCGATGATGAGAATGATACCGATTTGCGGGCAGAGGTGTCAAAAATGATGTTTCCCTTGTCGAGATCCTTTTTTTTATCAAAAAAAAAAATTATTAATTTATTTTAAAAATAATATTATTAGAAGGTGTTACTTTTGATATTTCAAAAAAAGAGAAATTGAATTAACTAATTAATTTAACTGAGTTAAATTAAATTAATTAATTGATTTAAAGAAGAAAATTAAGTTGGATAATTAATTGGATTGAATTAGATTCGTTAATTAATTTGATTGAGTTAGTTAATTAGTCTAATTAAGAAAAATAAATAAGAATATAAAATATGAAAAAAAAGATTTAAAAGGTTTTTGTAAAAAAAAAAAAATTAAATTAAAAGTATGTAAAAACGTGGGAAAGTGGCATTTAAAGCCACTTTCCAAATTCATGGTCGCGTGGTGGCAGCTTGGCTACCGCGCGACCACCTGCCCCTCTCGCGTGCACGCGCGCGCGCTGTGCCCTTCACCACGCGACCATCTGCCCCTCGCGTGCTTCTTGCGCGCGATCATCTCCCTTCATGCGGACCTATTTTTCTGTTTGACCCGTCACTTTCCTGCATTTTCATACTGTTTTCTTCAGTCCGTTTTGACCGGCTTCCTTTCATGGTTTTATGCTAATTTGGGTTAATTAAAAATAAAGTTTTTCTGTCCCTTTCCTCTTTGATCAGAGACCAGGAAAATAAAATAGGAATTGAGGTTCATTTTCAAGGGAGCTGCTTTTTTTCATTCAAGAGAAAATAACATTTTCTCTCAACCAACAAGAACAGCAGCCAAGCAAAGAGTCACCAAAAATTCTTCTTTTTTCTTTTTTTTTTATTTTTCTTCAAGAACATTTAATTTTTGGATTTTTTTGAGCTTGGAAAATCAATTTCTTTTGCTCAAAATTTCCACAAAAAATATTTTCTTGACTTAAATTTGTTCAAAAATATCAATTTTTATATTTTTTTGTCAAATATTTATCACCAAAAATCGACAAGGGGAACGGATTGAGACATCCTATTTCCGATCTAAAAATTCTGAGGGTAAACATTCTTGGACTTGTTCTCTTTTATTTTTTTTGTACATTATTTATTATTGTTAAAATTATTTTTGCTATTATTATCATGTTTATTATTTACTTTTAGCATTTTAATGTGTTAATATCACTATTAATATATTATTTGTTTGCTTCAGTTTGATTTTTTGTTATTATTATTATTATTATTATTATTATTATTATTATTATTATTATATCATTATTATAATTATAATATCATTATTATAATATCATTATTATTATCCTTGTTATTATTATATGTTCATTTTGTGTTTATTATTATTATTATTATTATTATTATTATTATTATTATTATTATTACCTTTACTCTACTGTTGGCTTTTTCCCTTTTTGCTAGTCTCAACGTTTTGCCATTTATATTATTATTATTATTATTATTATTATTATTATTATTATTATTATTATTATTATTATTATTATTATCATTATTATTATTACATTGGTTGCCGTTAATGTTTTCTTATTACTATTATTATCTTTATTGCCATTAATTTATTGTTTGCTTACTTTATATTTGCTACTGTTTATTATTATTATTATTATTATTATTATTATTATTATTATTATTATTATTATTATTATTATTATTATTATTATTATTATTATTATTATTATTATTATTTCACTTATCATTATTATTGTTATTTCTACCACCATATTCATATTATTATTATTTTGTTGTGTTTGCCTTATCATTATAAATTGACTTACCTAATATTCATTTTATCTTCACTTAATTAATTTTTAGAACCATTACTAATATTTTTGATGTTATTTTTTGTCTGAGATTTAACTTGAGTCGGGTTATTTGAGCACCCCCGCGACTCCCCGGATGGGTCGCAACGCGTGGAGGGTCACTCCGGTTTGGTGAGATCTTTTCGACCCTCTCTTTATGTGTTACGTGTTTATTTGTAAATATTTATTTTATTTATGCACGCGTGCGATAAAAAAATCACAAAAATATTTCTATAATTAAATTAGAATTTTTACTAATAAAATTGGGACCAATGTCCCCTGTTTTAGCCCAACAATAAAGATATCACAATCAAAACGAAGAGTCGATTTTCTCCAAAATGGGATCACTCATCCCGGTTTTCATTCAAACAATCAAAACAACTCTTCGAATCCTCTTTAAATTAATACGAAGGAACCAATGTTCCTAAGTTTTGAACAAGTGCGAAGGAACCAATGTTCCTCAAATAATGTCCCGATTTATGTATGCTCTTTTATTTTAATCTTGAGTGAGTGTTTTAAATTCAAGTTCATTTCTTTTTTGGGCCCTTGTAATTAATTTTGGGGCAACTTTATTTATTTTTGGGGATTGTATTCCGTCCCCGTTCACATCTTTGATTTCCTTTCGACGGGGTTGTATTCCGCCCCCATTTCTTTTGTAATTGCGTGTTTATCGCTTTCTTTTATCGCTTTATTCATTGCTTTCCTTTATCGCTTTTTTGAATGCTTGCAATGCGCTATTTAAATTAAAATGCATCGATCGCGTGAGATGAGAGGTATAATTTTAAGAAATTAAAAACCCATTTATAATTAACCAAAGCATAAATAAGAGTGAAGTTCCGAACACCATATCTCTGGTTTAGACCGTTAGAGGTGAGAGACTTTTTCCCAATTTCTTGCAAACTGGGTGGCGACTCCAAAATGCCTCAAAGGTGCCTTTAGGTGTCATTAGACTAGGTTGTCCTCCCCAATGTTCTATTGGGAGGGATACACCGATGATGTCTCATGGCGCCCATGATCAAAAGACGCGAACCTTCATACCTCGAATCCTAAAGCGGATTCAAAGCGAGGGCCCTTGCTGGGTTGTCGGGTTCGGCGCGCGTCACTATATGAATGTGATGTTATGTGAGTATGTCTTCGGTCTCCGCTATTAGAGTGTTTTCAGCATGATATTTTATATATTAGAGTTGTGCAGCGGTTATGTGGTGCTTTGGATGCCATCCCTTGGATTTTGACTAGTGTGTGTATGGCATGTCAAAGTATGTTAGATAGCTAGTATTCTCAACATGATAGTTGGGTGCGTTATCATATGGTAATTGTGTCGCTTTGGATTGGGTTGTCAGTTCATGCATGGGTACCTGGTTATGACTATTATATGTGTAAATCTCATGTGACTTCGCACGGTAAGGTACTGATATTTGATACCATTGTAGGTTTATGCATGTGTTATAGTATGTAGTTCTGCATGATGATACTTGTATCATGTATTGTATTATGTCTATTTTGGCCTATTCTTGACATAAGTATATGGTTATGGTTGTGAGTTTTCGAATTAATGCCTTTACTATGCAAGCCTGATTATATATGTATTATGAATGTTGCATTTGCCATTGTGAATGTGTTATGCCTTGGCGACCAGTGTGAATGGCTGTCCATACTCTTGTGTGTTCTCCCCACTAAGCGTTTATCGCTTAGCACGGATTTCCTTTTCGTGCAGGTGGCAGGTTTGTTTCTGTTCGAGTCGCGCTTCTGCAAGGTCGGCCACGTAGGAGTTAGAAGTTTTGTATTTTGTTCAGCTTCTGTACTTCAGCTTTTGTATTTCTGTATTTTTATATATATGTAATTTTATGTAAGAATCTTGAGTTTACTTTTGGGTAATGTAAACGTTAGTATGTTTTTATGTTAAGTTATTCCCTTGTTTTATCTTTCGCTTTATGCTTTCGCTTAGTGCCTGCGTGTGTGTGAGTTATTGCACGATCAGTCTGTGCACGCATGTTAAGTCAAGTTTTTATTTAATCCGTAATTTTGTATGTATGTTATGTATGAATGTATGCTTCCGCATCGTGCATGTGCATATCTGTGTGAGTGAGCGTCGGGTAGCGCGCCCATCGGCATCCTTCCAACGGGGGCGGCGATGGGGGTGTTACAGTAAGTGGTATCAGAGCCCAGGTTTGATGATTATGGGTGTGTTGTTTGTTATGTGTTGAGTCTTTGCATGAAAGTCGGTTTTGTGTCGTGGCCTAATGCAGATGTGTCTTGTTTTGTGTCGTGCCTAGATGGAGTCTGATCCTAGTGAGAATGTGGGCGAGACAACGGAAAGTGTGAACCCAGTTGGTGCTGATCATAATGTTTTCGAGCGTCCTCCAGTTTAAGATTCCATTCCTGTTTCTGATAATAGGACATTAGTACAAGGATTGATTCGGATTTTGGATAGGCTAACTTCTCCTCGTGCTTCTCAAGAATTTGTTCGGGGTGTTCCTCAGAAGAGAAAAGGATCGGTTAGTGAAGTGCCAGCAGGGAAAAGGGTTCGAGAGGCATCGATGTGTCAACAATGTCAGAAGCAACATGGGGACAAGAGTAGGAAGAAGGGGGTACCGCCTTTATGTCAGCACTGCCAGAAGCGACATCGGGGCCCATATCGGAAGCTCTCAGGTGCTTGTTTCAAGTGTGGCAGTATGGAACATCAGATAATCGATTGTCCTAAGAAGATGAGTGAGAGTCTAGCTGGGCAAGCTAGAAAGGATGTGGAGGATTTGCTCAGATCTTCTCGAGCGCCCACAGAGTTTGTACCGTCTAGCAAGGATTCGAAGGAGACCGCAGGTTCTTCTGGTAAGTTACATTGCAAGCTTTTGTCTAAGTAAGTTTTGTTTGTTTGGGTTGTTTGGATGTAAGTGTTTCGCCATGAATTTCGAGGACGAAATTCTTTTAGGAGGGAAGAGTTGTCACACCCCAAATTAGCCCTAAGTCGGGAATGCAAGGGTATTTCAGTAATTTGTGCATGAGAAATTTGGATAATAAGGACTTAATGGTAATTGATTAAGTATGTTAAGAAGAGAAATGTTAGTGTGTGCTTGTGGTATACGGTTGTAGGGTGTTTTGGTTGTGGCATTGATCTAGTGAAGTGTGAGTTTGGTACCTTGGCATGAGATATTTATTCAGGAAAGGATTGGGTGCATGTGAGTGTATGGTGCATTGGTTTGAAAAGTCTAAGTGGATTTTGTGGTCCAATTGGGAGTTGCCAAGTGGGCTTGTTAGGTGGGCATTGAAAGAAGAAAAAGAAGAAGTCAGAGGAAGAGAGAGGGAACACAGATTTTAGCATTCCCGTTCTCTCCTCTCATGCTTCCTCTTCCTCTTCCTCTTCTCTTCTCCTTTCTCTGCTTTTCCTTTCGTTCTCTTTGGCTTGGAGTTGTGTTTGGCTTGGAGTGTGTTTTGATTGAAGAGGTAAGATCATGGATTTGTATGGCTTCTACTTCTTCTTCTTCTCCTGCGTTTTATGGGTTTTGAATAGAGTTCTCATGGTTTAATTTTGTGTTCTTGGTGGGTTTGTTTGCAAGTGGTTGAAGTGAGAAAGAAGGACAAAGGGAAAGATAAGGTGGGCTTCTAAGAGAGGATTGAAGTTGCATTTTCCAGGTTTGAGAGCTCTGTGTTCTTCAATTTCAGTTTGTGAAGTTTTGAATGTCTCTGCCCTAATTCTCACGTAGGATGTAAATGTGTATGTTTTGTTTAATCTCTGGAACTTTGTGTGTTTTGGCATGTGTATATGCATGATTTATGTGAGTAGATGTGTTAGTAATGCATGTTAAGGGTTGAATTGAAGGTATTGAGTTTGGGTTTTGAACTTACTGTAATTTTTAGGGTTTATGTTCTTGAGGAAATGAATGTGTTTATGCATGATTTTGATTGTTTTGATTATTGAATTAAGTTGGTTTTATGTTATCTTTGCTGTATGGAAGATCGATTGGAAGGTAAGATGAGATTGGTATTGTTTTGAATCAAATTGAAATGGTTTTTGTCGAGTTCTTTGAATTCTCGGTATGCTGGGAACAGAAAATCGCGATTCTGATAGAATTTTCGTTTCCAGTGTTCGTGTGTGTCGTGACTGCCTTTGGAGAGGCAAGTCATGAGTCGTGACTTAGAGTCACGACTCATGACTCCCTTATGAGGCAAGTCACGGGTCGTGACTCCCAGTCACGATGCGTGACTCTGTCTCCCAGTCACGACGCGTGACTCTTCGGCGGGCTGGAAGCTATCGCAGGGCGTGATTCACCGGTCACGACGCGTGACTGCATTGTGAGAGGCAAGTCACGAGTCGTGACTTAGAGTCACGAGTCGTGACTCCCTGTTGAGGCATGTCACGAGACGTGACATAGAGTCACGACTCGTGACCCTCCTGTGAGGCCAGTCACGAGTCGTGACATGGCTCGTGACCGACCTCCCTTCAGCCCCATTTTTTCGAATTAGCCCAGTTTCAACCAAAATGAATTTCCTATCTTTTCTGTATGGATTTATACTGCTGTATGATTCATGTCATACTTTTATATGCTTATTGTTGTGATTTGTATTGCATGTCATATTTCGAATGCGAAGGAATTATGAAGACTAACTTTCTGATTGTTTTGTCCTTAGCATGTCATATTAAAATGTAAAATATGTTATGCATGTCCTTGATCAGATCCTCCTCTAAGAATAACTTGCCATGCTTAAGAGTATATTGTATCATTCCACGTTTAAGATTATGCGTTATTAATCATTGGCATAATATGATTCCACATGTGTTCCTGACATGCTTTAGTATATTGAGTGGTGCAAAAATGTGATTGATTGAACTATTGCATGCTTCAGAATATAAATTGTATGTGGTATGATTGATATTGCTATGCCAAATTTATTTGAATAATATGGTTGATGTCTGAATGCATTATTATGCTTTAGTCTTTGAACTCAATGCGTTATGCTTATATGTAAATTGGATTATGCATGATTTATACTTAGTTATCCTCACCTAATGCATGATTAGGATTTTGTATTGATATTCATTGGCATGGTAGTGCTTCTATACCTGATTTTGGCATGCTTTAGAATATTGTTTAATGTTAAAGTGTGTTGACTGTTTTATGTTTTGCAATGGGAATTGTATGATATATGACCGACTTTATGAGCATATTTATATGTCTATCGTAGTTTGGTTTTTGCATGATGTATATATATATTTATGCGTTGTTCGATTCGAAACGTGAAATGTTTTATGGATGACCGGCGAGAGTCAATCTAGTGGATAGTTAGGCATGCCTAATAGAGTCCCGTTAGCTGCAGCCCTTTGGACATTTGGACCCTGATCAGGTCCCCCGTTTGGTTCCTCGCGAACCCTTTATGTGTGCGGATCTTCGCGATCCCTTTTAATGTGTTTGGATCTTGTTTAAGATCCCCCCCTCAGGAAAATTTTTCTATTGTGACAAAATAAAATGGTTTTTGATTCGTACCCATAAGGTACCCTTTGGCCGACTTGTACCCGTAAGGTACTAATCAGTTCACTCGTTATCCACTATTGTGAGTCAGCAGGTGCCTTGTTGTGTTTCTTTGAAATATCTATGAGAATGTAATATCCGAATGAGCATGATAAGGATTTCAGGAATCAGTTTATAAGTATATGAATGTGGTTTTGAGCTTCGGAATGTATATCTTTATATTGCAAGCATGATTTTATATCTGACAACATTATCCCTACTTGTTATGTGTTGTATTATAAGTTTCAGAATGCTTTGAACGTGATTCGACTAATGTATTCATGTATGTGACTCAAGCATGGTTTTATTATGTATAAGCATGTGAACCTAAGCAGTTGTGGTTGTAAGTATGTAAGATTTAACTGTACTTTCTAGTTGGTGATGATATGAATGTGATGTTATGTGAGTATGTCTTCGGTCTCCGCTATTAGAGTGTTTTCAGCATGATATTTTATATATTAGAGTTGTGCAGCGGTTATGTGGTGCTTTGGATGTCATCCCTTGGATTTTGACTAGTGTGTGTATGGCATGTCAAAGTATATTAGATAGCTAGTATTCTCAACATGATAGTTGGGTGCGTTATCATATGGTAATTTTGTCGCTTTGGATTGGGTTGTCAGTTCATGCATGGGTACTTGGTTAAGACTATTGTATGTGTAAATCTCATGTGACTTCGCACGGTAAGGTACTGATATTTGATACCATTGTAGGTTTATGCATGTGTTATAGTATGTAGTTCTGCATGATGATACTTGTATCATGTATTGTATTATGTCTGTTTTGGCCTATTCTTGACATAAGTATATGGTTATGGTTGTGAGTTTTCGAATTAATGCCTTTACTATGCAAGCCTGATTATATATGTATTCTGAATGTTGCATTTGCCATTGTGAATGTGTTATGCCTTGGCGACCATTGTGAATGGCCGTCCATACTCTTGTGTGTTCTCCCCACTAAGCGTTTATCGCTTAGCACGGATTTCCTTTCCGTGCAGGT
This sequence comes from Excoecaria cochinchinensis, assembly GCA_947683425.1. NCBI lineage: Eukaryota > Viridiplantae > Streptophyta > Magnoliopsida > Malpighiales > Euphorbiaceae > Excoecaria > Excoecaria cochinchinensis. The sequence continues at coordinate 3,785,888 of CANTUQ010000068.1, read as the reverse complement.
GGCAGGTTTGGTTCTATTCGAGTCGCGCTTCTGGAAGGTCGGCCACGTAGGAGTTAGAAGATTTGTATTTTGTTCAGCTTCTGTACTTCAGCTTTTGTATTTCTGTATTTTTATATATATGTAACTTTATGTAAGAATCTTGAGTTTACTTTTGGGTAATGTAAACGTTAGTATGTTTTTATGTTAAGTTATTCCCTTATTTTATCTTTTGCTTTATGCTTCCGCTTAGTGCCTGCGTGTGTGTGAGTTATTGCATGATCAGTCTGTGCACGCATGTTAAGTCAAGTTTTTATTTAATCCGTAATTTTGTATGTATGTTATGTATGAATGTATGCTTCCACATCATGCATGTGCATATCTGTGTGAGTGAGCGTCGGGTAGCGCGCCCGTCGGCGTCCTTCCAATGGGGGCGGTGATGGGGGTGTTACATTCACCCTATCCTTTTCCCTAAATTTTGCTTAGAGAGCCAATTACGGTTTTCATCTCTAACAGCTTTTTTTTTTTTGCAAAGAGGTTGAAACTGTTACCAAAGATCTTTCTAGTGTGATCAGCATGTACTTATGCTCATGTCAAAGATGTATGAGCTTGATTCTTCTCATGATGGTGCTGTAGAATTGCCTTCGCAGTTGATAGCAAAATGAGTCGGCTAAAGGACCCGAGCGGTGAGAGTAGTAGAGGGTAGACAGTAACTATGTGCCAGACAACTTTGAGTATGCAAAATGAGCTGCTTTGATCATATCAACATATTATGGCATAAATGCATATGTTTCAGTTTGATTTCATTATGCATGATCATTATTTGGCATTAATCTCAAAAATACAAAACCTCATCTACTCTCGGGATGGATCTGTAGACAACGGGTCCTGAGGCAACTCAGACCGAAGTTACCCTATGATGAAAATAATGCTTGTTCACGGGCAAAAGATAGATCGAAGTGATGGTTTCCTTGAAAAATATGTTTTTCATTTTTAATTAAAAAAAAAAGTTTTTTTTGGGCCGTTTCCTAGGGGCCTGTGGGGTGAGGCCCATCTCTCGGATGGGAGGCAGCCTCACTCAACCCACTATCCCCTAACATCTCCTTTCCTTGTTTTCAGGGAATTTGGTTTGAAAAAGCATGGGTTTATGGTTGATTGGGTGTGAAACCACCTAACCTTCTCTGAGATATAAAAAGAAAAAGTTAAGAAACTAAAGGGGGGATGATTGTAGGGAGCTGTGCTGAGAGGGGAAAAACACAGAGAAGAGTTTTGGGAGCAAGAAAATAATTCTCGTTTCTTAAAAAGCTTCTGAGATTGTCTCTTAAAACCAGGAAATCAATTCTTGAGTTGGAGATTCAATCACCTTTCTTCTTTTACTTAACGTAAACTTTCAGCAAAAGTTTTTCAACTCTATTTTAACCTTATTTTCAAGAAAAGCAAAGAGGAAACCAAAACTTCATCATCTGTAGGTCAAATATCATTCTGAGGGTAAATACTGAATAGCCATCTCTCTATTTATTTCTTTCTTCTTCTTCTTTCTTTCTTTCTTATTTCTTTTCTTCGTTCTACTGAGCCAGTAAGTTCTGTTCATTATACATACTGTATATATATATATTTCTTATTTGATCTTATTCACTTGTTTATTGCATATTTGTTATTGTCATGATTAAATAAGTGTGTTTGCTGCTTTAGTTCGCATGATATTTTGCATGTTTTGATAGCCTGATATTGCGTTCGTTGGTCTGTTATCATTTCCTCTATTCATCTCTATTTTTCTGAGTGTTTGAGTCGTGATCTTGCTTTCTCTTCCTTTTCTTTCCGATCATGCCATTTTCAGTTCTTTTTCTTTATTTCCCAATCAGATCCTAATCTCCCAGTCAGATTTTATTACTGGTTTGACTATCGGACGGCATCTCAATTTTTGCCCACTCAGTCGCGTCACTTTTCCCCGATCGGACTGCACAAATCATACATGCATTGCACGACTCGTGCAATGCATGCACGAGTCGTGTAGTGCCCGATCTTTTCCCCTTTCGTTTTTGCCCTGTTTTGTCCGACCGTGTGAGCGTAATGTATATAATATAATATGATTTGCTTTATTTTATTTTATTTTCCTTAATGCAACTATTTTATGTCTATTTGTTTCCACTCACTTAATTGTTTATATTTAATTAGTTTAACTGATTATTATTCGATTGATCTATTAATTGTTTATTTTATTCAATTAATTTATTTGTTCATTAATTGTTTAATTTACTTTATTAGTATTTTATTTATTTTGTTTTGTTGTCTCAAAATTATTTTATCTTCACGAATTACATTTCGTGCTCGGGTCAAGTTCCTGTTTCGCGTGTCGTGATTGTCCGATTGCCCGTTCGAGTCGTGCATTTTCTGCACGACTCGTTCCCATCACAGCGGCCATCACGACTCGTGCATTTTTACACGACTCGTGAAGGCCTTGTGTGACTCGTGTAAGGATGCACGAGTCGTGGACCTCTTTTGCATTTCCACTTTTGTTCTCACTTGGTCATTTGAATTGGTTATTTGAATTCACGAGATTAGCATTTTGTTTTTTATGATATTTTAATTGATTATGGCCATTTGTTTGTCATTTATTTACTTAATTATTTTTTTTAACTTTCACTATTATTATACAATTATTATTATATTATTAGGATATTTACTATTAATATTCCTATTATTATTATTATTATTATTATTATTATTATTATTATTATTATTATTATTATTATTTGGGTACCTTGGATCTTGTCTTGCATGTGTCTTCCCTTTATTTTCTTTATTCTTCATTTTTATTCTTATTAATACATGTCATTTAATCCATTTTGTATTCTACTCGTGTACTAATTTAATTTTATTATTCATTCATATTCATATTTATAGTGTTATTAATTATTTATTTATTTATTTTAATTAATTCATTTATTTTGTTACTAACTACTTTTCTCTTTTTACTTTGTCAATTTAATAAATCCACGCACATGAGTGTTTTCTCACCGAATGGAAGATCGGGAAAGTAAAGACTTTCAAATTGAGGGTTTGCATTTTAATTGTTGTATTTTTATTATTATTATTTTTATGTGTTGTATGTAAAATATATTTTTTATTATCCGTATTATAGAAAATCACATTTTTTAATAACTAATAACTTGGGACTTTTCTTAATAAATTGGACCAATGTCCTATTTTAACCAACAAAATCTCACTTTCAAATGGAGAACAAAATTTTCATAAAATGGGATCATTCATCCCGATTTTCTCAATCAATACCCAAAAAAATAGTTCTCTAATTCTTTAAGTTAAAAGGAACCAATGTTCCTAAAATGTAATAAATGACCCAATTTATGTATGATGCATTATTTTATTTTGTTTGTGTTATTTATTCATTCTTGGGCCCTTGTAATTAATTTTAGGGCAAGTTTTATTATGGTTTCTTATTTTATTTTGGTGGATTGTTCAGTCCCATTTTTTTGTTTTGTAATATATTTTTGAGGGATTGTTCTGTCCCAATTTTCGTTTATAATTTATTTATTTACTTACTGCTTTATTCATCGCTTTCAATATGCTTGCAAATGCGCGTTAAATTCAATGCATAGTCGTGTGAGATGAGAGATGAAATTTTAATTTCTTAAAAACTCAATTATAAACTTGATTTAAATCATTAATAAGAGTGAAGTTCCGATCACCATCTCTGGTTTAGACCAATAGAGATTAGTGACCTTTCCCAATTTCTTGTAAATTGGTTGGCGACTCCAAAATACCTCAAAGGCACCTAAAGGCGTTGTGAGCCTAGATGATCCTTTCCAATGTTCTATTGGAAAGGAGGCATCCAAGATGACTCATGATGCCCAAGATCAAAAAGACGCGAACCAATCCCTCGTGCCCTAAAAGCAGGTTCAGCAGAGGGCCTTTGATAGGTTTGGCGCACGTCACAAGATCTTAAAAGCATCAAACTCCTGTTATCGATCAGCCCTCTCGGGTTTTCACGATTGAAGATTTTCTCCCAGTCCTTATTTTCTCTTTTTTTTAGCCTTTGCCATGAACCCTCCTTCAGTCCGTTAGTGTTGATTGAATTTGCCTTCATCTTCATTAGCTGGGGAGGCTGCTCCTTCTGACAGTGGTTCTTTTTAGCATCAAAGTCTTGTTCTTGGCACCTGTGCAAATGGGCTGAGGTAGTGAGTTTTTTCGCTTGGATCTTGGCCATGAAAGTCTGTATCTTCCTTTTGATGGCTTTTATGGCTCACTTTTTGAAATACCCTTTAATGGTTGAGATGGAGTTGTACTTTGGTTTCAGATGGTTTAGGACATAACTATGGTGTAGGACAGGACTTTAGTTTTTTTTTCTTTTATTTTTTTTGCTTTTTTTTAAAGATAATGAGCTGTCCTCCTAAGTTTTGTTATAAGGGTCCCTGCTTTACTTATGTTGGTCTCATATGATTAAAGGTCGGTCTTGATTGGCTTTAGGGTAAACATCTCAAATGATTGGGAGGAAAGGACTCCTAAGAGCTTTGTTCTAATGAGCTATATATTTCTTTTGAAGGCCCAAAGTTTCATCTGTCTAACTTCTAATATAGCCCTTTAATGATCAGAATTTTATTTTGCTTGGCTGCCCTGTATGCATCTTGGATATTGAGGATGCAAAGGAATGGCTTTTGAAACTTCGCTTGACGTCATGTTGGCATATTGAGGCAGCGTTGTCCCAATAATATACTTGTCAATTTTCAACATATCATTTTAGATCCAGGCAAAGGCTCTTTCATTTTTTTTTTCTTTTTTTTTTTTTAACATTATCTCTTAGAATTTTTCTCTCTTCAGGAGTTACATCAGATGCTATCAAGATTTGCTTTGTGTTTTCTAAAGTTTTGAGATTAAATACTGCTATATTAGTTGAATTAATATAAAAAAATGAATGTATCATGATCATGTGAAACGAAATCATTAAAAACACCATACAAATAAGGAAAAATTGTTCATTTTATTGCAAACTGCAAATCGTGTCATAAAAAGTTCTTGAAATAAAAAGAATCAAGCATCTAAAAAAACTATCTTTTTCTCCACTCTCACCAGTGGATTAAGAAGACCCGATCATATTCACGATGGAGGGATGACATTATAGCTTGCCTTCTTCTTCTTATCTCTCTTTTTAGGATCCGTGATCTGTTTGGTGTCAATAAGATCATAGATCTTGTTCCTAAAAGTCTGGCAATAATCTATCGGGTGCCCAGTGTGCTGATAGTAGTCGCAGTACCGGTCATCTCTGTGCCTTGGCTATCCCTGATTCATGGGTGGCCTAGGCGTCAAAGGTCGTAGCTTGCCCTCTTTTATCATTCTTTCCAATACCCATGATAGAGAGCGGCCTAAGTTAGAGTAGTACCTATGACCCTGTCTATCCTCAGTAGCTGTAACCTCGACCGTCTTACAATTTCTATTATTACTGCTCCCAATACCACATGATTTATACCCTAACTGGTTCCTATAACCTTTTCTAGCAAAGTTATTTTGGCTTGCTTTCTTTGCTAGGTAAGCCCCTTCAGCCTCTACAATAATGTCTTTAAGTGACTCCCAATCTCTGTGCCCCTTAAAGCTGAGCAAGTCCCTCAAGTAAGGGCAGGAGTTCCTGGTAAATAACCTGATCTGGTTAGCAATGTCAGGATTTTGCTTCATCTCCATGACCCTATTTCTCCATCTAGTGCGGTATTCGTGGAATAACTCATCACTCCTTTGCTGTAAGAGCTCAAGGTCCTTCAAGGTGACCTCCATTCTAGTGTTGCAGTCGTACTGCTTCATGAACTCTTCGGTCAAAAGGTCCCAGTCCTCCTTGGACCTCCTGTCCAACCCGTGGCACCAGTCTACTATCGGACCCACCAGACTAAAGCAAAAATATTCTACCTTTTGCTTCTTGCTTAACCCTGTGCCTTTCATTACCAGGGTATACTGCTTGATATATGCAGATGGGTCCGAAGTACTATCGAATTTCGGCAGCTCAGGCATCTTGAACCTTTGGGGCAGCAGCTCTTCATCCCCCAGATCTTTATCTTTAAGGTTGATCCCTTTTCCAGCTGATAACATACGAGTGATCGCCTCAATCTGCTATCTCATCCCTCTCATAGCCTCATCCTCCACCCTGGGTGCTCTATGCCTTACAGCTTGAGGTGCTACTACCTCTTCATCTTCCTCCTCCATCATGAAATCCTCATTGGGATTAGGGTTCCTTTCCCTTCTTGGCTCAACAGTCATAGCAGCTCTATGCTCATTAGCAGGTTGATGGGCAGCAACTCTAACGAGGGGAGCCTACCCGCTAGCAGGCAGTTCGACTTGCCCCCGAGGAGGGACTGCCGGTGGTTGTGGAGCGGTAGGTGCTTATGGAGCAACAGGTGCTTGTGGAGTAGGAGGATGATCAATCCTTTCGGCCATGGCCCCCATCATATCTAACATCCTCCGTTCAAAATCCTCTAGTCTCTTAGCAAGGTCTTGAGTGGTTAATGCCCCAGTCTCTTCTGCCATCGATGATTCTATGGATGATTCACTAATCGATGAGAGTGACTCAGAATCCCAGTCAGACACTAATTTCGGCAACTCAAAGAGCAGATTTGTCCTTACTAGCTGACCGTTAGAACCTCTAGTCCACTTAGATGAATCTATGATGACTGAAAAATTTAAATTGTTAGAATGATGCATGAATGACATATACAATGCATGATCGTATGTTATGCAATATTTACAACCACATACAAGCAAGTAGATCCTACCAACCTTATCACTCCCACACATGAAGTAATGCGGTCTCTTTCCTAGGTGGGCTTGATCCATGGATTAACGGAGAACCCAATGGACACGTATGGTGCTTGGAAGAAAACCAGCAGCATAACATCTCTTATCTAATGTGTATACATATGAATTTTTGCCTTTATGTATTTAAACATTTCAACTAAATTAAGATGGGCTCACCTGGGCATGAAAGCCTATGATAAAAGACCATTTAATTTGGTTAATTTTGTTCAATATATAATGGCCTACATAGCAAGCATTGTATTAAGGTACATGTCAACTAGGAGAAGTATCTATTGCCATTACATGAGCTTTGGTTAAAGGTGATGATACTTTAGGGCTACCCAAGTATGGTTCCTGCCAACGAGTCTAGCTCATCACGAACATAATGATTGATTGTGTCTCCATTTAATATACCATGATTGTACGAGGCTTGGACTGGTGATTATCCTTAATACTTCCCTACATTGAGTGGACGTAGGGTTGTGCTTTAGGAACGCACCGGGGTAAGAATAAGGACTAAACTAGCATAGTTCTAAGGCTTTAATGAAATGCAATGCAATTTCGAAAAGGGACAAAAATTTTAAATTAAAACTCAATTATATGTTTTAACCAAAGTATTTTCGAAGTGAAGTCTCTCAGGTCCCCAGTGGAGTCGCCACTTTGACGCGCGCCGAATACCAGGAGGCCCCGAAGACCCGCTTTTAGGGCATCCGGGAGAGGTTCATGGAACTTGCAAGAGATTGCAAGGGCATCTATTTTAGATAATAAGGAGGTTTCTTGGAGTCGCCACCCAATAAAATATTCTGAAAGGTCATCTAGCCTCAATGAGTCTAAGACAACGCATATGTATCCATTTTGGGCAAGCCAGAGATATTTTGGAAGTGGAGCCTATGACTATGCAAATTGGGCCTATTTTGGCAACAAGAGATATTTTGGATACCCCACCCCAACGAGACATTGAGATGGTCCTCAAACCTCGTTGAGCCTAAGACCAGAGATGGTTCGGGACTTTCCATTTATTCACACCTTAATTAAATTACAATTGACTTTTGAATTTAAGATTTTATCCTTTTTATCAATAATTTTTAATACAATAATTAGAGCGCATATCAATCACATAATAAAACGGTAAATAAAAGCAAGATTAAAATAAGGTAAATAAAAATATAATAAATTACAACAAAACTAGGGGCGGAATACAATCCCCAATGTAAACGAAATGTAAATCATACATAAAACGGGCTATTTATCAAGGATGAGGACATTGGTCCTCGCATGCATAGTTAAAGAAAATAATTTTAAAGTGACAATTTATTTGGATGGAAAAAACTAGGACATTGGTCCCATTTTATTAGAAAAAATCCAATTTATTTATAAAAATATATTTGTGTGATTTTTAATTAAACGTGCATAAAATAAATTATTTTATTAATAATTACATGACAAATAAATTAAAAATACAAATAAAGAAAAAATAATAAATACAATAAAAAGATAAGTCCCCGAATCTTCTCCTTCGTTTGCGTGGATGCTCAAACATGACAAAAATAAGTATTAAAGTAAAAAGACACAAATAAATTGATGTTAGTAATTAAATCAAAAAATCAATTAAATATATAAAATAATAAATAACAAATTAAAATAGATAAAATATGCATTATGGATGACAAATAAATTAACTAACATGATAAAACAAATAAATTAGCATATTAACAAATGAACACAAATAAAAACATAAATTATGATGATAATAATAATAATAATAATAATAATAATAATAATAATAATAATAATAATAATATCAACAACAACAACAACAACAACAACAACAACAACAACAATAATAATAATAATAATAATAATAATAATAATAAAATAACAATGATAATGAAAAATAATAATAAAATAATAATAATAATAATAATAATAATAATAATAATAATGATGATGATGATGATGATGATGATGATGATGACGACGATGATGAGAATAATAATATAATAATGATAATAGGAATAATAAAATAATGATAATCTCAATAATAATAATAATAATAATAATAATAATAAGGAAGAATAAACAATTAAATAAAATAAAGTAAAAAGAATATTAAAAATATTAAATTTATATCTAAAATCACATAAAATAAATAAACAAGCGATAAATTAAAAGATTTACATGATGACTAATTAAATATGAACAAAACTAAATAAAAGAAAATAAAATTAAGAGATCGAGCCTAGAATATTTACCCTCAGATTTTGGATTAGATGGAAAAAATATGATCGATTTTCCTTGCTTTGATTCACAAAGTAGAAATAAAAATAAATAATAAAAATTGAAATTTTATTTCAAAAGAAAATTGTTTAAAAAGAATAATAGAAGAATAAATTAAATTTTCAAGAACAAAGAATTAATTTCTTTGTCCTAAGAACAAAAAATTGATTTCTTTATCCCAAGTATTATTATTAATTAAAATCGTAAAAAAAATGGAAGAAAAAGAATTTAATTTCCAAGAACAAATAATTATTTTCTTTGTTTCAACAAATTATAATTGATATTAAAAAAAATCTCAAGAACAAAGAATAATTTTCCTTGTCTCAAGAAAAATTCTTGATTAAAAATTGAATTTTTAACCTTAAGAATTTTTTTATTTGGAGAACAAAACCCAAAAAATGTAGAGAGAATTCTTGGAGAAGAAGAAGAAAAGAAAAGAAAAATGAAGATTTTTTATCAAAAGAGAATTCTCCCCCATTTCCTCTTTCTAAATTTTCTATTTAAATGAGTAAAAATCAATAATTAAGGAAGAAAATAGGATTTTTATTAAATTTCCCTTAATTTGGGTGGAAAAAGGAAATTATCATTAAAAAAACCAGAAAAAAGGTGAAAAGAAAAATGGAAAAATTGGTGAAAAACGTGTTTGCGGCAGACCAGGGGCGACCGACGCCCGTTGGTGCCCGCGTGCTCGCCCCAAGAGCACTGCTAGCACCCCGCAGCGCGCCGACGTGGCCGAAATATATATATATATATATATATATATATATATATATATATATATATATATATATATATTAATTTTTAAATCTAACTAAAAACACAATAATTTTCAAACTCCATTTTTTAAATTTAATTTTTAATAAAATTTTTATTATTTTTTATTTTTTTATTCTAAAAAACAAATTTATCAAGGAAATCATCACTTTTAACTTTTTTGCATGTGAACAGAAATCTAATCATCATTGGGTAACTCTGATCTACGCTGACTCAGGACCCGGTGTCTACACTCCTGAGGTGGGAACTTTTAGCAATGCATCCACCCCGGTTAGTAATAGCCCTCCAGAAATGACATTGTAAGCCAGTGGAATGACCACAACCATGAAGCAACCGGTACAAGTATGAACCACCTCGTCATCTCCGAGCTGTAAAGATAATTTCACCGATCCCTCTACCTTTATTGGCTGACCACATATCCCAATAAGTGGGGCAGACACTGGTTCCAAGATATTGGTAGACATTTTTGACGCCTTATATGCCTGCATGGTGATGAGGTTGACCGCACTACTCGTGTCTACCAAATTCTCTGGACTAAATAGTCCTGAATCAGGGCCTCCACCACTAAAGAGTCCGTGTGTGGTTGTCTAACATGATCACCATCCACATCCGAAAACCTTACTTCATAACTCATTACGGGAGAACTGGAGTCCAAGGAGAACACCTATTTTGCTTTTCTTTTTCTGGAGTCATCAAAACGTCATAATGTTTTCCACTTGCAATAACATGAATAATACATGTTGGAGCCTTCTTACTTGTGCTGGCTCAATTATCCTGTCTCCAAAGAGAACGAGATCGATCTCTACCCTTATCACTCGTCTTGACAAATTGGGTGAGCTTGCCCTTTTGAACCAAAAATTCGATCTCCCTTTTGAGCTGATTACAATCATTCATCTCGTGACCTTTATCCCTATGAAAAGTGCAATAAAGGCTCTGATCTCTGTTAGAACTTTCCCTCATAGGTCTGGGCCAATTCACCTTATCATTCTCCTTCATCCACTTCAAAATTTGTGACCTTGTGGCATTTAAGGGTGTCCACCTATCATCATTTTGATCTCCAGACTGTAATGAAATTACAAAAGCCCGGTTTGAGCCACCTGACCCCCGATTCCTTGAATCATTTCTCCCATTGCCTCTCTCATGGCCTGATCTGTATGAATCTCTACTCGTATCTTCGTACTGAGAGCTATTGCGAAGGCAACGTGCTTCATCCATCCTAATGTACTTATGTGCTCGGGATATAAGCTCCGTAAAATCACTTAGTGGCTTTTTACTTAGTGAGTCATTGAAGTCCTAGCACCGGGTGTTACGTATGAGGGCGTTGTTAGCCACCGTCAAGTTCAAGTTCTAGACATCCATTACTACAGTATTGAACCTTTCCACATAGGCTCATAATAGGTCGCCCTTATCCTACCTAACTAAATTGAGGTCAGCTAAGACTTTCGTTGGTCGAATAACTACAATAAAATTTGCAACGAACATATCAATGAACTGTTCGGATCTTACAATAGAGTGCTCGGGCAAATTGCGAAACCAAATCTGGGCAAACTCTATAAGTGTTTGGGGAAAGATCTTACATAAAGCAGTATCATCAGAGGTGTGAACAAGCATAGTGTGATGAAATTGATCCAAGTGAGCTCGGGGATCAGTACTGCTATTATACTTAGGCAAATTTGGTAACCTGATATTGGGGAATGGTGTAACCAAAATCTCCCCAGCTAGTGGTGATCTGAAATTGCTTTGACACTGTAGCGTATTTTTGTTCGGATACTTCTGCTTCCGTTCCTCAATAATCCTTTCAAACTGATCTGAGGTAAGGGTGGTAGTGGAACCTGGGACCAATGTGGGAGGAAAAGCTGGTGGGACAGGTATGGAGGCTAGGGGAGCTAGTAAAAAAAGCTGTGTGGGAGCTGGAGGAAGAGGTGCTTGAGGGGCAAGTGCTTGGGCTGCCACAACAACTGAAGTGGCTAATAAGGCTTGGGCTATTTGTGGGGTAAGGCTGGGGACAGGTTGAGGAGCTGGATTTTGTGCATGGTAGAAAGGTTGTTGAGCTGGTAACAGCGGAACTAGCTCATACTGAACCGGTGGAGGTTGTATTGTTTGTCCAAATAACTGAACTGGAGGTGGTTGAATTAATGGAGGTTGTTTTACCGGAGGGGCAGCAGTAGAGGTCAAGTCGGGAAAAAGATCCATTGAAAAAAATCCGAAAGTTTCCACGCTCACCGCACCCAATGATGACAATCCAAAATTTTTGAGCTGGCTATTTGGAGAAGTCACTTGAAAACACAGAACTCCGGCGGGTTTTTCGATAAAGGATACTTCAACGGTCAAGTCAGGAAGATTGACGAAGGTAAGTATATTGTAATTGGAAAAGAAATCAAGAAGAGAAACATACCTGGATTCCTCCTTTTATAGAGTTGGGAATCAGTGTTGGAATAGGAGTCCTCTTCTGCGTAGGATAAGCATTCCCATTAGGACAGGACTCAGAAGTCCTAACTGAGGTAGAGCTCAAAGACCCTGACTAGATAAGGATATTTCCTGATCAGATAAGATTAATTCCCAATTAGATAAAGTTGACTCCTGATTAGATAAGGTTGACTCCTGATTAGATAAAGTTGAACACGAAGAATCCGTGTTGTAATGGAGTGAAAATCTGAAGGATTTTGACAATCCTGATAACCCACTGAGACAAACTCTTTCCGAACTATTAGGATAGGCTAAGTTGTTATTGAGAGCTTGTTCCGATAAACTCCGCTGTCCGAAGTCTGGAGTAAGGCATAACCGAATTCATATGTGAAGTGTCCAGTTAACAATTTCTAATAAAAAAAATTATCATAAATTTGCCATTAATAATTATACATACATACATACATACATACATACATACATATATATATATAAGTTAGAGTTAAACACTAAAATAAACTACTAAAATACCTATTCTAATTTTTCAAAGTTTAGAATAAAAATTTTTAAGGTCTAGAGAAAAAGAAAAGTCAAATTTAAGCATTTACCAAAGGCAAAGTTAATTAAGTTAGTGAAAGGAAAATGTTTAGAAAATATTTATTAATTTTGTTTATTTTTGGCGAATTATATTTAATATGAATCATGTAATTATATGCATATTCAAATGTGAATAACTACTCATTATTAATTACACAAACTAACTAAATTTTCATTAAAATAATGATATAAACTAACTAAATTTTATTTATCTATTTAAATGAAAAATAATTATCATAAATTATTAAATTTTATAAATTTGTTGCTATAATTAATAATTATTAGTTATTAATAAGAGCGAGAATCTCGTCTTAACGACTAACATAATATATTGTTAAGAGAAAATAAATACTACTCAATTTAGTATTCCTAGCTAATACGTTCTGAAATGTCAAAAGCTAGCGATACCAGATGGCAATTGCAAGTGAGCCAATCAGATTAGCAATACTTTATTACTACAATAAAACATACCCAATCGGACCAGATGTGAGCACTCCGAAATTTGAATTAGTAATGTTTTTATAGAGAGAGTAGTGAGAGAGAGTCTTAAGAATTCTTATATTACCTGGGTCTACAGTTCCCGAGGGTATTTATAGAGGATTTGATAATTCATTTGAGTGGTCTATCATGATGTCAGAGTAGGTAAGCGGCGATGTGATAGAGAGTAGACAGTAGACATAAGTTTTGGTGTGTGTCAGTGGAATGATAGTGGAAGTGTGTAACACCCTTATACCTGCAATTTAATGCAAGTATCAAGTACTATAATAGCTAAATCCTTATTTTCTTAGATTTTATTCCTGAAAACTTTCTTAATTAAGTAATCATGCAACAATCCATACATAAACTTAAACAACATTACTTCTCAATAATACATAGGTATATTTACAATAACTATATACACACATATATTTAATGTGTCTCTTTACATGTCCAGAAACTACTGTACTTGTTTATACATATACATGTCATAATCTAAAAATCCACAAATTTACATACCCAAAACAAACTTTCCCAAATTTAATCCTTCAAACCCGTTTGCTCCATCTCAACTTTAGCTTCAAGTACCTAGGTGCAGTAAACAACTACGCGCTAAGTAACCTTGTGTTTAGCGGTCGATACACTACTAGCATTTTTTACAACATGCATGCAACACATTCATACATGTTACCATATATATTCAAATCATATAAATATCCGAATTGAAATTTATTATTAAATTTCCTCTTATTATTATTATTATTATTATTATTATTATTATTATTATTATTATTATTATTATTATTATTATTATGTTTTACTTCTTTTATATTCATTCATTTAATGTTATCATTTCTCGCTTCCGTTAAATATGGAAAATGATATTACATAAATGCTAGTTTACACTTATTTTTCTTTGTCCTATCATATAAACACTTTTATTATTCTTACTTATTCACATAATTACAGTTCCGTTCTTAAATTTACAATCTTATTCCATAATTATCGTTGTACTATTATTAGCATTTCTGATGACATACCTACATTACCTAGATATATTTACCGCTCCATACAAATGAGTAAATTTCCTATTAATCTTTTTCTTGTATACTAAATTCCTTTTCATCTCATTCATTCTATTTATTAATTATTTATTTCCATAATTTCTCTTTACTTATTTAATTGTGATCTTACTTCCAATAATACATTCATTACCTAAAAATTTCAATAATTCTACAAATATGTCATTTTTTTAATTATTATTTAATTCATAAAATTATAATTTTGTCCCTATAACTCTTATTTTATTACGTATTTACGATTTTGCCCTTGTTTTGCATGTTTAAGCGCATAATTATAATTTTACATTTACCCTTCTCTTTTACATTTTAACACAAAATTACAGTTTTACTATTTTTTATTGCATTACTACGATTTCATCCATTTTACTCATATTGTCCATATTTTATCACATTTTTACCTTTATACCACTATTTTCACTTTTATTTCCGAATTACTATTTTATTCTTTTAAATTACAAATTTACTACATATTCATTATCTAACTTCTTCAATTATCATTTTATCCATATTTTATCATATAATTACCTTTATACCTTCATAAGTTACACTTTTACTACATAATTTTTTTTTTTGACTGTTAAACTGCTATTTTGTCCCCAATGATTCATTTTTTAGCCATATTTACAAATTTTCCACTAGCTTTTCCCTTTTTTTCACGTATTTACTAATTTGTTCTTTAATTCAAAATCTTATCACATAATTACTATTTAAGTTATCATTTTATTTTATAATTACAGTTTTATCACTATTACTCATATCTTATCACCAATCTACGGTTTTCTCTTTGACTTGAAATTCTACCATTTTACTCCTAAATTATTATTTTATGTACAGTTTACAAGTTTATTACATAATTATCTTTTATTCACTTAATTTACAATTTTGCCCTCCAATTATTATTTTTTTGCCTATTTACCACTTTATTCTTAAATTTACAATATACACTTGAAGTTTCTTTTAAAATCTTAATTTACATTTTTACCACTTACTATTCATTTTTAACCATATTTACAATTTTTTCGCTAGCTTATTCACTTTTATCACATATTTGTTGATTTACTCCTTTGTTTATATTCTTTTTACGTAATTATCACTAAATATCCAATTTTTATCTTATTTTTACTGTTATATCAATATTACTCATATCTTACTACATAACTATTATTTTGCCACTAGAATTACAATTTTGACCTTATATTACTAGTTTATTTTCCAAATTATCAATTTGCTCCTTTTATATTCATTCTTTTTCTCAGTTTTACATTTTCTCCCCAGTAATTCCAGAGGAAACCGCATCATCGAATCGGATGCGCAGGACTAGCACCTCTAAAGGTCCAAGCCATGTGAAATCTTTATCTCATCTCTATCTCATTGTCTTTACATTACAGTGTGGGAACTGCTTTTGGTCCCACTAGAGCAAGGCGCCATGACTCGCTAAATGGTGTCCCTATGGCTAGCCATATACATCCTGTACTCCCAGTTTTTCTACTAGCTATTAAGGGCAAAATATATTTATTTTATTATTTTTTTCATTTTATATCATTATTTTCATACTTTTCATCATGCCACATTATGTAATGGTACTTAACCTAAGTACCAAACTTCACATTTGTCTCAAATCATACTTTTCATCATATTTCAAGGTACATCACCATAATTCATCATATCTCATGGCATCACATATGCATTTTTACATAAACATAATTAAGCCATCACACATTTTCCACAATGTTTCAATATATTCCATCATATTTCATCAATCCACATTAAATTTTCTTTATGTGCCTAATTCGCCCAAGCTAGCATAAATTTATTCCATCACTTTTTCTCACCACAATTTGTTCCATACATGTTTCAAGTCTTCCTAAGCTCATTTTTACCAATTATCCATTAAGATGTTATATGTATATGTGTTTTCTTATACTTACATAATAAATTTCATATAGGATTTTTCATGCTAATCAAATTTTTCATACAATTAACCATTTATTTCTACTAATTTAAGATTTAATTTCACTTATCTATCATTTACTTCAATTTAACATAATTATTATGTAATGTCATATCATCCATAATTAGCATATACTTATCATTTCACAATTTCTCATCAAATATTTTGTATTTACATTATAACTAAATAAAATTCATGAAAATCATTAGTTTTTCCATTTACTACACCATTCGGCTACATTCATCATTTCTACCTAAATTACTCTTTCCTTTCTACCATTAATTTTCATTATGTTCTTATAATATTTATTATATAATTATGCCTTTATTTCACCCATAACACATACACATAAATTTTTCATATACTTACATAATCTACCCTAAGCATGTCATATTAAATTAAATCTGTAACACCCCAACTCATACGTAGGCGAACCCATCCGCAAGGGAGTAGGAAGCCGTACGAGTAGGTGTATTACCGAACATAAACGATACAAAGCGTATATAATTATGAAAGAATTAAAACTTTTAAGGAGCAAAAATCTGAACATACATATTCATAAACGCGCATATTTTAAACGAAAACATACACATCTACAATTTTACAATCATACAATAGGAGTCTGAAATATTACATCGTTCTCTTTACATATTATTACTTATACATATAACACAGATATACAAAAATTCTAAATTACAAAAGCTGAACAAGATACAAAACTTCTAGCTTTTATGTGGCCGACTCTGCAGATGCGCGACTCGAACAAAAGAAAACCTGCCACCTGCATGGGGAAAAGAGCCCGTGCTAAGCGATAACGCTTAGTGGGGAAAACAAACATAATAATATGGACGGCCATTCACAATGGTCGTCGAGGCAAAATACATTCAAATGGCAATTGCGGATATTCAAAACACATATCTAAACAGACTTGCATAATAAAGGCATTCATTCGGAAACTGACACACATAATCATATACATATATCAGGAATGGCCAAAACAGTCATAACCCAAAACACGACACCAGTGTTATCATACTGAGCCACATACCCAAGAAAACATCTAAAACACCACACTTCTGCTGCACAACTCTAATACATAGCATATCATGTTGTAAACACTCCCATAACGGAGACTGAAGGCATAATCACATCACTTCACATTCATATCAAACCATGCAGAAAGTACGATTACATCTTATATACTTACCCTCACAACCGATCTGATTCACATGCTTGTACACAATAAAACCATGCTTAATTCATATACATAAATACATCGATCGAATCATTTCAAAGCATTCAGAAACTAATAACAAATCACATACCAAGTACGGATAATCATGTTAACTGAAAAGTCATGTTTACTAAATACAGATTTACCTTCTGAAGCCCGTAGTCATATTCATATACACATAAACTGATTCTTGCTCATTCAGATATCACATTCTGATGGCTATTTCAAAACAGAATAAAACAAACCATCAAAATACCTGCTGACTCATAATAGTGGATAACGAGTGAACTGATTAGTACCTTACGGGTACAAGTCGGCCAGAGAGTACCTTACGGGTACTAATAGAAAATCATTTTATTTTATCACAAAAGCATTTTACTGATGAGGGATCTTAACCCGATCCAACCACATTAAAAAGGATCGCGAGGATCCGTACTGATAGGGGTTCGCGAGGAACCAGTCGTGGGACCTGATCAGGGTCCAAATCGTTCAAAGGGCGCAGCAGCTACAAAGACTCTATTAGGCATGCCTAACTATCCACTAGACTGACTCTCGCAGGTCATGCATCATTCAAATCATGTGTCACATCAGACAATACATAAACATCATCATACTATTTATTTTACAAAGCATATGATATAGTTCCATCAACATACTTTAGTACTATTCAAGGTTCTAAGATTTATCAGAGTCAAATATGGAAATATTATCATGCCAATCGTTAACTTAACACTCAAACTTTGTTTTTAACAATTAAACACTTTTTACAAAAACAGGGTAGGTCACGGTCACAACCAGGTTGGTTGTCACCGTGACATACCAAAACTTTCGGCAGAAAGCACTCTTGGGGGTACCTCACGGTGGTAACCCATTAGGTTGTCACCGTGACATACCGTGAACCCAAAACAGAATGCAAATCTGCGGTAGGTCACGGTGGTAACCACATTCATTGCCACCATGACATACCAAACCCTCAAAATAGAATGCTATTCTTCACCCTTAATCATATCATTCATTCAAACTATTTATACATTTACATAAACACTTACTTACCCGGTTTGCCACATTACAGGTCTCTGTTTAAAAAGGGAAATTCATAATCTAAAAGCATTAAATCACCTTAATCATTATCATATTATATAGGCACTCAAGTAACCACATGAACCGTTAAAATATCATAAATACCTTGCATATTAACATATTCTAATAACATTTATTACCAATGCATGCATCGTATAATATTGTTAGGCAATTACTTTAATCATGCATTCATTATTCATATCCCCTATATACATTTTCCATTAAGCAAACTCAGTTCATAATTATACATACTTGTTCACATCATACATGATCAATACCTCAAGCATATCCTGTTCGATAATTAAAAAGCATATATATATACATTTAATTTCATTATTAAACTCTTATGCTATAGCTTAATCACTTATAATTTGGATTGACGACCACCTACATACTCATTTCCTAAGGTTAGAAATGAGTCAGACATGCTATAGGAACTTACCATGAAGTTCGGGTACATTTCGGGAAGAAAAACACTCAAATTACGCATATTAGGGGGTGGTCACGGTGGTAACCAATTGGTTGTCACCGTGAGGTCCAAAAATGAACATTCTGCCCTGCATTTTCATAGGTCACGGTGGTAACCATTTTGGTTTCCACCGTGACATACCAAAATGTTGCAAAACAGAAGCAAAATTTCGGGACTGGTTCACACCAAGATCTTGTACAGCCTATATCAAAGTCTAGAACTAATTTTTAGCCAAAACGTCCTTCTTAACAAATGTTCTATAGGATGTTAACTTCCAAATGAAACAAATTACAGGTCAATTGGACATCTATAGATTCAGATATGATCTAAACAAGCCACAGTGCTTCTCTGAACCCGTCCAAAGAAGATAGGTCTACTTCTTGACCATTTTTCGGACACTTAGAGTTACAATTAGCTCAAACCTATTTCTAACACATTTATAGACATATATCTTAGCTTTCTAAAGGTACTGATTTCATATCATTTGAAGTTCTATAACTCCCGAAATAGTGTGATAACCGAAGAAAGGTCCAGTGTATTCTAATCCAGTTTTTCACCCAAAAACCTATTCACATGCAACAATGAGTCATTTGAGCCAACACTCACTACCATCATCACAAATAATCACAATACACTCAAGAAGCTTGTATCATACATGAATATACCAAAAATTCATATACAGATAAAAGAAAGTTCCCAAACCTGGAAATCAAAAATCCACAGTCCCTTTCTAGCTTCTATCTACAATCTTTTCCTTGCCCTTGAGCTTCCTCTTGTCATCACCAACTTACACAAACCAAAAATCTAGAAATTACTCAATTCAAACTCTAGCATATCCAAATCAAAAGAAAATAAAGAAGGAGAAGAACCACACACACATACAAGCCCAACTAACTCTTACCTCTTCAATCTTGCTCCCAATCTCCACTAACTCACTTCTAATTCATTCAAAACCAAAAGATGGAACAAAGAAAGGGAAGACAAGAAAAGGAAATGGAAAATCGGGAAGATGAAAGGAAACAAACGTGGACTCCTCTTTTTCTTTCACTTTGTTTTTCTTTTTCACACTTAATGCACACCTACCACAAGCCATGTGTCCTAATCTTATTGGTTCCTTAATCCATCTTTTGACTTGTTTCACCTTGCACCATACTCCATACACACACAAACAATTCTTGAATAAATATCTTCAATACACCCAACACCACTCACACCATATCATTTCTTAGCCCACTCACATCCTACTTCCATATACTTCAAGCATACTCTAACAATTCCTTATAAACCACTTGTCATCATCCTACAAACCCAAGTGTCACAATCTTATCCAATCACTTCCTACATACCATACACATGTTCCACTAGATGATTTCTCACTTAACATCTTATTAATTAATTATTTTCTTTGCACTTTAGTCATAATTAACCAAACTTTCTCAAGCACAAATTACCAAAATACCCTTCACTTAACTGACTTAGCTTTCCGATTCCGACTAGGCCCGATTTGGGGTGTTACAAAATCCTCTAATGTTAATCTCAAGTTCTCAATTACATTATTTTGACTTTAATTTTATTTTCTTAATTTTAATTCATTAAAATTCCATAAAATTAGCTTATGTCTTATATATAATAATGTAGGTTTTATGGCAATTTCATTACCTATTTACTTTTCCATCAATTTTCTTATTCCATATGCATTATTTTAGCCTTAATTTCATTATTTTAACTTCAATTTATTAATATCTTATACATTATGTTTATGCCACATATTTACATAATATATATTTTAAGGCAAATTAACTAACTATTTAACATTCTCTCAATATAAACATTTATTATATATTATTTCATCCTTAAATAATATTTCATCAATTTAATTTTAATTATCCCTAACATTTGTCACACACATATGCACATATATACACATAAAAAATGTGAAAAGTGAAAGTTTATGTATCCACTAACCTTATTTTCTTTTACTCTACATTATTCTCCACTCTTTATTTCGTTTCTCCTATTTTTTCTTCTTCCATCTCCATTTCCTTCACTTGGTCGAATGATGCTCCAAGAAATTCACTCAATTCTTCGTTCTAATTCATCAAAAATTACATGAATAATAATTCTCTACATTAAATTCTACCTTAAATCAAATAAAACACAAAATTACACTTACTTGAATTTTTATCCCAACTTGCTCTCTCAAAAAATTCTATGAATTTTCTTCACTAAAAATGAGTTCTTGAAATAGTTGGAAGCTATTCTAGGGCCTTAGAATTATTTAGAAGTGAAATTGGATGGAATTATGGTGGAAATTGGATGAGAAAATGATGGATTTTCGGTGTGTGGTGAGGTCGGCAATTTGCAGAAGCTTGACGAATGTAGATTTTTCCACTAGAAAATTCTAAACTCCAGCCCTTATATAATTTCTAATGAAGGGCTAAGAATAAATCTAACACTATTCGATAAAATGGCCATTAATGTGCCATTTGTCAACATCCTATTGGTACATACTTTTTCCTTTGTATTTTTTCATAAAAATATTTCTAAAAATACTAAAAAATATCTCTTAAAATGAACAAAAAATTTTGGGTTGAAATGGTGTCGTTCGTGTAATTTTTCTATCAAGTGGAATTTTACTGGTCCAATAATTCATTTTTTTTGTCTCCTCCAAAAATTTATTTTTGACTTCCAAAAATTCTCTCATATTATTTCCGATGAATCTATGAAGTTGAAAAATTTTTTAGAGGTCTCTAGCATTTTTTTCAAGTCTGGTAAAAGTTAGGTCAAATCGGTTACTATTCAAACCGAACCGTGACTTATTTTTATTTATATTTTTTAAGGGCCTCTTTAAACTAAATTTTTTCTAAAATTATATACTCGGACTCGTCATGTATTGTGCTTTCCAACGGTCGAATAATAAAATTTTCTACTTCTAAATACATGTATTTGATTAAAGAGGTATGCATGTATTAAATTTGGTAAATGGCATTAAATGATAATAGTTGGCTTTGGATGAGGATTGACCAGCTGCTTTGGTTCTTACTCTCGTTGGTTTGCTTTTGGCCTTTGGTTTTGCTTTTCTTTTCTTCTTTCTTTGGTTTTCTGCCGTTTTCTTCCCTTGCTGTTGCTTTTTGTTCCTTTCTTCTTCCTTTGGTTTGTTTTGAGAGAATCCCTTAGGTTGGTTTGAAGAGTATAAGTCAAGGGTTGAGTTTAGTTCTTGAGAAGAAGGTAAGAGCCATTGGTTTTTCGATCTGACCTCCTTTTTCTTTCTGTTTTTGATTTAAAGTGAGTAGAAGTTTAATTCAAGTATTTGTCTTTGGATGATTTTGTGCAAGATGCTATTGACAAGAGGAAAAGATCTGAGTTGAAGAAAAAGAGTGATTCAAGCTACGTTTTGAGGTCGGGATCGTGTGTGCTTTTATTTTATATTCATTGTGATTGCTTGTGGTGTTTTTGTGGTATAGGTGCACATATGTTTATGATATACGTGTGTATATATGTTTATGAGTATGTGACTTGATCATTTGAGTGTGTATTGATGATAAAGTTTGGTTTTGGCAATTTCTGTTCAGTTGTCATTTGACCTCTGTGTAATTTTTTTTTATCATAAGTAGAGTTTTAGACCTCGAAATTGAGTTATTCTTGAGCCATTAGAACCCGGACTTCTATGCCTATAAATATATCAGAAATGACCTTGAGCAAATTCTTGCTCTAAGACCCTAAAAATTGGCCAAAATAGAGGTGTCTCAACCTTGGCCAGTTCATTTAACCAGTTCAGCTTATTTAGATTATATCTGATATTATAGATGTCCAATTGACCTAAATTTTGTTCCATTTGATTCTTAACATCCTAAGGAATAATTGTTAAGAGATAGATTTTTCCTAAAAATGAGTTTTAGATGTTGGTTTAGGCTGTACAAAATAGAGTAGTGAAGCAGTCCTGAGTTTTCGCTTCTATTTTGCTATTTTGGGTATGTCACGGTGACAACTAATTGTTTACCACCATGACCAATGCCCAGACAAGGCAGAATCTAATGTTTTTGGACCTCAAGGTCACAACCAAGTGGTTGCCACCGTGACCATCCCCTATTTTGCATATTTTGAGTGTTTTTCTTTCCGAGATGCACCAGAACTTCGTTGTAAGTTCCTATAGCGTGTCCAACTCATTTCTAACCTTATGAAATAAGTATATGAGTGGTTGTCAGTGGAAATTATAGGTAATTTAAAGCTTGGCATAAGAGTCTAATAATGGAAATTAAATGTATCCTTGCTTTTCAATTGTTGAACATGATATAACGTGTGATATTGATCATGTATGATTGAGGTATGATATAATATAATGCTTGGGTGATTGTAGTGCATATGATATAGTATGATTGAATCATAATGTGTGAAGTCTATGAACATGTAAAATGAATTGTGCATTTGATTAATTAGTAATGTAGAGTGCAAAGATTCATTGATATTATATTGCTACATGTGAGTGTATGCACATGGTTTGCTCAGTTATTATGTAAATAGTGTATAGTGTTTTGGAATGAACAGTAGAGTACATGCAATGTATATGATTCAGTGTATAGAGTCTATATGTTAAGCCTGAAGAGTCATAGCGGTGGATAGATAAGCATGCTTATAAAGGGTTACCGCGCAGCTACTACCGACCGTCCTGTTTGGGCGAAGCAGCCGACCTCCGAGATGGTCATACAGATATAGATATAGTACATGTTCTGAGACTTCGGTCCTCTGTTTATATAGCGCTCGTATCCACAACTAAAGGATTTTAGACTAGTCTTGTTTTATGTGTTGAAATGTACAAGAGTTGATGTATAAGTCTTGTTCTGTACATGCCTTTGCTTGAGTATGGGAAAATGTATATATGACCTATAAATGAGTAAAAGTTTACGTGCTTGGGAATGTGTGCTTAATAGATCATGTAATTAATGTTTTAACTTGAGCATGTTTATAAATGATGCATGTGATATGTGTGCGACTTCGGTAGAAGTCCTTTGCTTTATTTTCATCCCCACTAAGCGTTATCGCTTAGCACGGATGTTTATTTTCGTGTAGGTTTACAGGTTCAGATCGGTGAGCGGGCATCTGTGGCCACTAGGAGTTTTGTTTTGATCTCTTTTTGTATAAGATAGAAATAGAGTTTGTGATGTTTTGAGTAACATTATTATGTGATAAAAGAGTATAGTTGTTACATGTAAAGTTTATTGCAATATATGTACAGAAACGAATATGTAAAGTATAATGACAATAGTTCTGTAATATGTATAATATTTGTAAAATGCATGTTGGGCCCAAGTTATTCTAATTATTTTACTGTTATCGCTTCCGCCTTTGTGCATGTGTGTGTTCGAGTATGTGTGTGTTTGGCTTGTGGCGCCCCGATATTCCTTACCGGGGGCATGGGGGTGTTACATTTGGTCTCTATTGGGCTTTTGGCCTATGTTGGTTTTTGGGATTAGATTCTCAGGCCTAGTTTGATAATGGATATTATAACTAGCCTTTTAGTATAGAAATTTATTGAGACGTCACACCAATGGAAGTACAAAAACTAAGGTTATTTTCTCTTAAACTATTATATCTATGTATCTTAAAATTTGATCTACTTATATGATCTGTAATTTTTTTTTATTTAAACTTACTTTGACTTGTCAATTATTCAATCCATTTGAATCATTAAGTAAATCAATCTGATCCAATCCGTTATGTGATCTATTAAAGTTGATATATTTATGATCCATTTGGGTCATATGCCTTAATCATACCCGTTTATATTTTTATAATTTTATATTTTTTTTATATATAATGCACATATAAAAATATTTTTTAAAGTTTATACATGCATAATTTTTTTTAATAAAAAAATTTTAAAAATAAAAAGTAATGTCATAAAAGTTAACCATCTGGATTATGATCCAACACAATTTTTATTACCCTTAAAATTGTGACTTTCTTACGAATGGAGCTAATCCTTCATGTGCCACCTATAACTATATCCAATATCAAAATAACTTATTTATATAGTTTGTAAAAATAATAGTTATATAGTTTTTATTTTCTCAATTTTGTAAGGTGAAAAAGAAAAGGAAGAAAATAGAGAAAGAAATGTTGCCATTAGGAGTGTGCATCAGTCGTGTTCGAGTCAAATAAGAATCAATCCGAATATTAAAGACCCGAAATTTCTCTATATCTCTCACCCGAACAGACCCTAACTATTTTATAGGGATCGATTCAAACAACCTAAAAATTTTAGGCCCGACCCAATTAATGCTGACCAACACAAAATTCTTAATCAAGCCTACAGTATCTGTTTATCTCAAAAATAATTTTGTGATTTTTCAATAACAGATCCTATCAAAATCCATTCCTAACCTGGATCAGTAAAAAAACACAAATCTGCAATTAACAAAATCAAACACACAAAACCCAGATCTACCAAAAGAAAAACACAAATCTCAGTAAAAAAAGAAAAAAAAAAAGCAAAAAAACCTTAGAACCACAACCACTGAGGAGGAGGAAACAAAAAGAGAAAGAGATGGAAGTAGAGAGAGATCGAAGTAAATAGAGAGAGTGAGAGAGATGGAAGTAGATTAGAAGAGGAGGAAGGAGGGAGGGGGAGAAAGAGAGAGAGAGGGGGGGGGGGGGGGGGGGGGGGGAACACTATATATAGTCTTTTCGGTCAAGTTAGGAAAGGTTTTAACTCAACCTAAACTCGAAATATTAAGAATTTCCCAACCCGACCCAAATAACCCTAATAATCCTATCCGAATGTAATTTTTGAGTCTGGTTTATCGGGTTCTTTGAGTTTTGCCCACCCCTAGTTGCCATGAAGGACTGTTTTGAAAAGTGAAAAAAAAAGGTTATATGAGAATAACATGTTGCCATCCATAGACCTTCATAATCTGAAGGATGAATCCCTATTTGAGCTAAAGCTAAACTCCTCCCTAATATATGGTTCTTTACACTTTTTGACTGCCAAATCATATTTTAAATCTGATGATCAAAAATAGAAAATACCAAATATATAAAGGATCTTAGGTAGGGGTATGCATCGGTTGGATTCAAGTCAAATCTGGCTTGAGCAATCCAACACTTGAAAATTTGCTATATAATACCTCCGAAGCAACCCTAAGTATAATTCGGGCCGAACCTTATTAACTCAAATTTTTTGGGACCGATTCGACTAATCCTTTGTAACCCGAATTTGATTTAAAATAATTATATATATCTCTTTTTCTTATTCCTCCTGCAATTCAGATCCAAATTACAACTTTTAAAAAAGAGTAAATCCATAATAATATAATAAATACAAAGAAATTAGAAGAAGGAGAAGGATAAATTTGGAAACCGTCCACAAATTGTAACACCTTAAAAATTCTGATTTTATAAATAGTAATTTTCGATCCGTAAATAGTAAAATCCAAAATGAATAGTACTACTCAGGACTGTAATGCACTTTTTTTGAATATTAAAAAGTACAATTTATAAAGAGTCTGAGGATGAAGTTTGAGGTAGAATAGAGTTTAAACAAAGACTTAAAAGTCAAAAATTAAAATGAGTCATAGGTTCGATGTGAATAGTGCACAATGATCCAAATTTGACCAAGGTCAAACTTTGACCCGAGACTTCCAAATATTTAATCTGACCTTGGGTATTTATAATAAATGGTAAAAATGATAATTATAATGTCAAAAAGTATAAAATATGTTTCAGATATAAATATAAATTTTCGAACTTGTGCATTTATCGCCAAATCGAAAAATTTACCAAAACAATATAGTTTTGAGTCTAGAAATTTTTATACCCAAAGGATGATTAATATGAATTTTTGGTTATATTTATGAAGACATTTTGGTGGAAAAAATTAAATAAATATAATTGACAAATAGAAGAATGACAAGTGATATAATTTTATCCATCTGATCAAATAGTGATTAAACCAATCATGGCCATCCATTTGCATATATATATATATATATATATATATATATATATATATATATATATATATATATATATATATATATATATATATATATATATATGTGAGAGAAGTGCATGTAGAAGATTCAAGATCACACACACTTTCCTCTCCTCTCCCCGAAATTCTCTCCCTCTCTCCATTTTCTTCCATAGTCAATCCATGAAACTTAACCTTCATGCACCAAAATTAAGTCTAATTTCCATAAGGAAAATTTCCTACTTTCTCTACTTGCTTACTAATCAAGAATTGGCGAAAATTTTGCAAGAGTTAGTAAGGGAATTCGTGTCTTCCATAGAACATCAAGTAAGTAAAAATTGGGATTTTTGTGAATTAGTATAGTAGTTGATGAATATAATTAGTATAAAAGAAGAATTTGATGAAATTGAAAGAAAATTAAATGGAAATATTGCCCTTGAATTTCGACTTAGGTGAAAAACAAAAAGAAGAAAGAAGGCAAAGGGCAAAAAAAAAAAAAGAAAAGGAGATCAAAGGAAAGAAGAGAATTTTAAAATCGTAAGGTTAGTGAATACCAATAGTTCTATTTTTCATGCTTTAATATGTGTGTGATTATATAACTAACTGATATATGTACATGTAGAGTTTAGTGGAATTGAAGTTAAATTAATGAAATTGGTGTTTGGAAAATTCATACTTGAGTAATGAAGAATCACTTAAAAAAAATACGAAATTTGTGATCGCACAATTCATTTAGACACCATTGTCGCTATAGCCTCAGTAGCTAAATGTTTTGAGACTAAAACATTAAACCATCGTGAAATTTGACAGAATAACCACCCTAAAGGCCAATTACCATTTCTAAATGCATTCCACCATCAGTTGCCTTAAAATATTTATTTTTTGACACTAGCGACAAATGACCTGCCACCACTTTCTTCGTTAAAAATCTTACAGATTATTATTATTATTATTATAGCATCCAAAATTTAATGTGTAAACTCCAATTCTGCAATATTATTAATGTAACACCCCCATCGCCGTCCCCGTTGGAAGGACGCCGACGGGCGCGCTACCCGACGCTCACTCACACAGATAAGCACATGCACAACGCGGAAGCATACCTTCATACATAACATACATACGAAAATACGGGTTAATTAAAAACTCACCTTACTTGAGGGCACAGACTGATCATGCAATAACTCACACACACACACAGGCACTAAGCGGAAGCATAAAGCGAAAGATAAAACAAAGGAATGACTTAACATAACAACATACTAACGATTACATTACCCAAAAGTAAACTCAAGATACTTACAATAATAATACATAATTACAATACTAAAGAAATACAAAAACTGAAGTACAGAAGCTGAACAATATACAAAACTTCAAACTCCTATGTGGCCGACCTTGCAGAAGCACGACTCGAACAGAACCAACCTGCCACCTGCACGAAAAGGAAATCTGTGCTAAGCGATAAACGCTTAGTGGGGAGAACACACAAGAGTATGGACGGCCATTCACAATGGTCGCCAAGGCATAACACATTCAAATGGCAAATGCAATATTCAAAATACATATATTATTAGTCTTGCATAGTAAAGGCATTCATTCGAAAGCTCACATCCACATCTATAAACTTATGACGAACATAAACCCAAGTAAACATAATACCATACACAATACAAGTATTACCATACAGAACTATATACAATCTCACATGCATATACTTACCAAGCATAATTACATGAAATAATACACATACAACTATTATGCCAAAGTACCCATGCATTAACGGAAAATCTATTCACATGTAAAATAGTTATCAGGCAGTAATGCACCCAACTATCATACCGAGGACACTAGTTATCTAAACATACTTTTATCATGCCATACACACACACTAGACAAAAACCAAGGGACAACATCCAAAGCACCACACTTCTGCTACACAACTCTAATACATAGAATATCACGCTGAAACCACTCCAATAGCAGAGACTGAAGACATAATCACATAACTTCACATTCATATCATAACCATGCAGAACGTACAGTTAATTCTTACATACTTACCGCCACAACTGCTTCGGTTCACATGCTTAAATATAACAAAACCATGCTCAAGTCACATACATAAATACATTAATCGAATCACATTCAAAGCATTCAGGAACTTATAACAAATCACATGACAAGTGCGAATAATAATGTTAGACATAAAATCATACTTACATAATACAGACATACATTTTAAAGCCCATAGTCACGTTCATTTACATATAAACTGATTCCTCAAATCATTATCATGCTCATTCGGATATCACATACTTATCGTTATTTCAAAGTAAAACAAATCAACAAAGCACCTGCTGACTCACAATAGTGGATAACGAGTGAACTATCACCACCTTACGGGTGCGAATCAAACTATCTCCACCTTACGGGTGCGAATCGGAAAACCATTTTATTTTTTAAAAACATTTCACTGAGAGGGGGGATCTTAAGCAAGATCCCAAACACATTAAAAAGGATCGCGAGGATCTGAGCTCATAAAGGGTTCGCGAGGAACCAAACGGGGACCTGATCAGGGTCCAAATCATTCAAAGGGCGCTGCAGCTACATAAGACTCTATTAGGCATGCCTAACTATCCACTAGACTGACTCTCGCAGGTCATGCATAAAACAATTCACATTTCGAATCGCACAACGCATAAATATATATACATCATGCATAAACCAGAGTACGATAGACATATAAATATGCTCATAAAGTCGGTCATATATCATACAATTCCCATTGCAAAACATAATACAGTCAACATACTTTAACATTAAACAATGTTCTAAAGCATGCCAAGGATCAAGTATAGAAGCACTACTATGCCAATGATTATCAATACAAAATCTTAATCATGCATTAGGTGAGGATACTAAGTATAAATCATGCATAATCCAAATTACATTTAAGCATAACACATTGAGTTCAAAGGCTAAAGCATAATAACGCATTCAGACATCAACCTTAATATTCAAATAAATTGGGTATAGCAGGATATCAATCATACCTCATACAATTCATATTCTGAAGCATGCAATAATTCCATCAATCACATTTTAGCACTACTCATCATACTAAAGTATGTCAGGAATACATGCGGAATCATATTATGCCAATGATTAAAAACGCATAACCTTAATCGTGGAATGATACAAAATACTCTTAAGCATGGCAGAATATTCTTAGAGGAGAATCTGATCAAGGATATGCATCATAATACTAATCACAAATAACTTGGGATAACCATTCATATAAGCAAGGTAAAATAGCACACAGTAGGGGAAGAAGTCATAACAGCATTTGCAAATCATTTTATAAGAAAACTAGTCACATGGGGAACAAAGCGAAATAGAAAAGGCCATACAAGAGCATATAAAAGTATGACATAAATCATACAGTAGTAAATATCCATACAGAAGAGATAGGAAATTCATTTTGGTTGAAACCGGGCTAAATCGGAAAATGAGGCTGAAGGGGGTCTGTCACAAGCCATGTCACGACTCGTGACTGGCCTCAAAGGAGGGTCACGAGTCGTGACTCTATGTCACATCTCGTGACATGCCTCACAAGAGTCACGAGACGTGACTTTAAGTCACGCCTCTTGACTCTTCACAAGGGTCACGAGTCGTGACTCTAAGTCACGAGACGTGACTTGCCTCTCATAGGGCAGCCACGCTTCGCGACTGGAGTCACGCCTCACAAGAGTCACGAGTCGTGACTTGCCTCTTACAGGGCAGTCACGGTTCACGACCGGGAGTCACGCCTCACGACTTCTTCCAGCCCACCGAGAAATCACGCGACGTAACTGGGAGGCAGAGTCATGTGCCGTGACTGAGAGTCATGTCTCGTGACTTGTCTCTCACAGGAAGTCACGACACACACTGGAAACGGAAATTCCACAGAATCGCGATTTTCCGTTCCCAGCATGCCAAGAATTCAAAGAACCCGACAAAAATCATTTCCAATCTGATTCAAAACACCACCAAACTCATCTTACCTTCCAATCGATCTTCCAAACATAAAAAATAACATAAAACCAGCTTAATTCAACAATCAAATCAACCAAAATCATGCATAGACACATTTAATTTCCTCAAGAACATAAACCCTAACAAATAACAGTAAGTTCAAAACCTAAACTCAGTACTTCCAATTCAATCCTAACATGCATTACTAACACGGCTACTCACATAATCATGCATATACACATTCCAAA
Organism: Excoecaria cochinchinensis; assembly: GCA_947683425.1. Classification (NCBI taxonomy): domain Eukaryota; kingdom Viridiplantae; phylum Streptophyta; class Magnoliopsida; order Malpighiales; family Euphorbiaceae; genus Excoecaria; species Excoecaria cochinchinensis. Next base: position 3,754,539 of record CANTUQ010000068.1, on the reverse strand, counting down.
ACACATCAAATTCCAGAAATTAGACAATGCAAACACATTTACAAGCCTGGTGAGAAATAGGGCAAAAACAACTCAGAACTTCAAATGCAGGAATCAAAACTCCCAAACCTGGAATTGAAGATCCAAAAATCACACTTTAAGCTTCAATCCTCAACTCTCTACTTGTCCTTAACCTTCTTCTTGCAATCCAAAGCTTGTACAAATAAGAAATCCACACAATCCTTAGTTCAAACCCTAACTGAGGTAAAACCTGTAAGAGAAGAAGAAGAAGAAGAATAGCACGTTAAACCCCAACTTACCTCTGCAAGCAAAACATACTTCAAGCCAAACACAACTCCAAGCCAAAAGAGAATGAAAAGAAAAGCAGAGAAGGAGAAGAGAAGAAGAAGAGGAAGCGTGAGAGGAGAGAACGGGAATGCAATATGTGTTCCCTCTCTCTTCCTCTTTCCTTTCATCTTTTTCTTCTTTCAATGCCCACCTAACAAGCCCACATGGCAGCTCCTAATAGGACCACAAAACCAACTTAAACCTTTCCAAACCAAAGCACCATACACTCACATGCACCCAATCATTTCCTTAATTAAATATCTCATGCCAAGGTACCAAACTCACACTTCACTAAATAACTGCCACAACCAAAACACCCTACAACCGTATACCACAAGCACACACTAACACTTCTCTTCTTAACATACTTAATCAATTACTTATCATAAAATCCTTATTATCCGAACTTCCTCACGCACAAAATTATCGAAATACCCTTACTTAACCCGACTTAGCATGCACATTCCGACCAGGGCTATTTTGGGGTGTGACAACTCTTCCCTCTTAAAAGAATTTCGTCCTCGAAATTCACGGCTAAATACTTACATCCAACACCCCAAACAAATAAAACTTACTTAGATAAAAGCTTGCAATATAACTTACCAGAAGAACCTGCGGTCTCCTTCGAATCCTTGCTAACTTGTCGAGCTAGACTCTCACTCATCTTCTTAGGACAATCGGCAATCCGGTGTTCCATACTGCCACACCTGAAACAAGCACCTGCGAGCTTCCGACATGGGCCCCGATGTCGCTTCTGGCAGTGCTGACATATTGACGGTACCCACTTCTTAAACTTGTTCCCATGTTGCTTCTGACATTGTTGACATATCGAAGGTTCTCGAATCCTTTTCCCTGCTGGCACTTCACTAACCGATCCTTTTCTCTTCTGAGGTACATGCTGAACAAATTCTTGAGAAGCACGAGGAGCAGTCAATCTATCCAAAATCCGAATCAACCCTTGCACTAGAGCCCTATCCTCCGAAATATGACCAGAATCTTCAACTGGAAGACGCTCTGAAACATTCTGATCAGCACCAACTGGGTTCACACTTTCTGTTGTCTCACCCACATTCTCACTAGGATCAGACTCCATCTAGACAGGACACAAAATAAGACACATCTGCATTAGGCCACGACACAAAACCTACTCTCATGCAAAGACTCATCACATAACAAACAACACACCCAGAATCATCAAACTTGGGCTCTGATACCACTAACTGTGACACCCCCATCGCCGTCCTCGTCGGAGGGACGCCGACGGGCGCGCTACCCGACGCTCACTCACACAGATAAGCACATGCACAACGCGGAAGCATAACTTCATACATAACATACATACGAAAATACGGGTTAATTAAAAACTCACCTTACTTGAGGGCACAGACTGATCATGCAATAACTCACACACACACATAGGCACTAAGCGGAAGCATAAAGCGAAAGATAAAATAAAGGAATGACTTAACATAACAACATACTAACGATTACATTACCCAAAAGTAAACTCAAGATACTTACAATAATAATACATAATTACAATACTAAAGAAATACAAAAACTGAAGTACAGAAGCTGAACAATATACAAAACTTCAAACTCCTATGTGGCCGACCTTGCAGAAGCGCGACTCGAACAGAACCAACCTGCCACCTGCACGGAAAGGAAATCCGTGCTAAGCGATAAACGCTTAGTGGGGAGAACACACAAGAGTATGGACGGCAATTCACAATGGTCGCCAAGGCATAACACATTCAAATGGCAAATGCAACATTCAGAATACATATATTATTAGGCTTGCATAGTAAAGGCATTCATTCGAAAGCTCACATCCACATCTATAAACTTATGACGAACATAAACCCAAGTAAACATAATACCATACACAATACAAGTATTATCATACAGAACTATATACAATCTCACATGCATATACTTACCGAGCATAGTTACATGAAATAATACACATACAACTATTATGCCAAAGTACCCATGCATTAATGGAAAATCTATTCACATGTAAAACAGTTATCAGGCAGTAATGCACCCAACTATCATACTGAGGACACTAGTTATCTAAACATACTTTTATCATGCCATACACACACACTAGACAAAAACCAAGGGACAACATCAAAAGCACCACACTTCTGCTGCACAACTCTAATACATAGAATATCACGCTGAAAACACTCCAATAGCAGAGGCCGAAGACATAATCACATAACTTCACATTCATATTATAACCATGCAGAACGTACAGTTAATTCTTACATACTTACTGCCACAAATGCTTCAGTTCACATGCTTAAATATAACAAAACCATGCTCAAGTCACATACATAAATACATTAATCGAATCACATTCAAGGCATTCAGGAACTTATAACAAATCATATGATAAGTGCGAATAATCTTGTTAGACATAAAATCGTACTTACATAATACAGACATACATTTTAAAGCCCATAGTCACGTTCATATACATATAAACTGATTCCTCAAATCATTATCATGCTCATTCGGATATCACATACTTATCGCTATTTCAAAGTAAAACAAATCAACAAAGCACATGCTAACTCACAATAGTGGATAACGAGTGAACTATCACCACCTTACGGGTGCGAATCGAACTATCTCCAACTTACGGGTGTGAATCGGAAAACCATTTTATTTTTTAAAAACATTTCACTGAGAGGGGGGATCTTAAGCAAGATCCCAAACACATTAAAAAGGATCACGAGGATCCGAGCTCATAAAGGGTTCGCGAGGAACCAAACGGGGACCTGATCAGGGTCCAAATCATTCAAAGGGCGCTGCAGCTACATAAGACTCTATTAGGCATGCCTAACTATCCACTAGACTGACTCTCGCAGGTCATGCATAAAACAATTCACGTTTCGAATCGCACAACGCATAAATATATATACATCATGCATAAACCAGAGTACGATAGACATATAAATATGCTCATAAAGTCGGTCATATATCATACAATTCCCATTGCAAAACATAATACAGTCAACACACTTTAACATTAAACAATGTTCTAAAGCATGCCAAGGATCAAGTATAGAAGCACTACTATGCCAATGATTATCAATACAAAATCTTAATCATGCATTAGGTGAGGATACTAAGTATAAATCATGCATAATCCAAATTACATTTAAGCATAACACATTGAGTTCAAAGGCTAAAGCATAATAACGCATTCAGACATCAACCTTACTATTCAAATAAATTGGGCATTGCAGGATATCAATCATACCTCATACAATTCATATTCTGAAGCATGCAATAATTCCATCAATCACATTTTAGCACTACTCATCATACTAAAGTATGTCAGGAATACATGCGGAATCATATTATGCCAATGATTAAAAACGCATAACCTTAATCGTGGAATGATACAAAATACTCTTAAGCATGGCAGAATATTCTTAGAGGAGAATCTGATCAAGGATATGCATCATAATACTAATCACAAATAACTTGGGATAACCATTCATATAAGCAAGGTAAAATAGCACACAGTAGGGAAAGAAGTCATAACAGCATTTGCAAATCATTTTATAAGAAAACTAGTCACATGGGGAACAAAGCGAAATAGAAAAGGCCATACAAGAGCATATAAAAGTATGACATAAATCATACACTAGTAAATATCCATACAGAAGAGATAGGAAATTCATTTTGGTTGAAACCGGGCTAAATCGGAAAATGAGGCTGAAGGGGGTCTGTCACAAGCCATGTCACGACTCGTGACTGGCCTCAAAGGAGGGTCACGAGTTGTGACTCTATATCACATCTCGTGACATGCCTCACAAGAGTCACGGGACGTGACTTTAAGTCACGCCTCTTGACTCTTCACAAGGGTCACGAGTCGTGACTCTAAGTCACGAGACGTGACTTTCCTCTCACAGGGCAGCCATGCTTCGCGACTGGAGTCACGCCTCACAAGAGTCACGAGTCGTGACTCTAAGTCATGAGTCGTGACTTGCCTCTTACAGGGCAGTCAAGCTTCACGACCGGGAGTCAAGCCTCACGACTTCTTCCAACCCACCGAGAAATCACGCGTCGTGACTGGGAGGCAGAGTCACGTGCCGTGACTGAGAGTCACATCTCGTGACTTGTCTCTCACAGGAAGTCACGACAAACACTGGAAATGGAAATTCCACAGAATCGCGATTTTCCGTTCCCAGCATGCCCAGAATTCAAAGAACCCGACAAAAATCATTTCCAATCTGATTCAAAACACCACCAAACTCATCTTACCTTCCAATCGATCTTCCAAACATAAAAAATAACATAAAACCAGCTTAATTCAACAATCAAATCAACCAAAATCATGCATAGACACATTTAATTTCCTCAAGAACATAAACCCTAACAAATAACAGTAAGTTCAAAACCCAAACTCAGTACTTCCAATTCAATCCTTACATGCATTACTAACTCGGCTACTCACATAATCATGCATATACACATTCTAAAACACATCAAATTCTAGAAATTAGACAATGCAAACACATTTACAAGCCTGGTGAGAAATAGGGCAAAAACAACTCAGAACTTCAAATGCAGGAATCAAAACTCCCAAACCTGGAATTGAAGATCCAAAAATCACACTTTAAGCTTCAATCCTCAACCCTCTACTTGTCCTTAACCTTCTTCTTGCAATCCAAAGCTTGTATAAACAAGAAATCCACACAATCCTTAGTTCAAACCCTAACTGAGGTAAAACCAGTAAGAGAAGAAGAAGAAGAAGAAGAACAGCACGTTAAACCCCAACTTACCTCTGCAAGCAAAACATACTTCAAGCCAAACACAACTCCAAGCCAAAAGAGAATGAAAGGAAAAGCAGAGAAGGAGAAGAGAAGAAGAAGAGGAAGCGTGAGAGGAGAGAACGGGAATGCAATCTGTGTTCCCTCTCTCTTCCTCTTTCCTTTCTTCTTTTTCTTCTTTCAATGCCCACCTAACAAGCCCACATGGCAGCTCCTAATAGGACCACAAAACCCACTTAAACCTTTCCAAACCAAAGCACCATACACTCACATGCACACAATCCTTTCCTTAAATAAATATCTCTTGCTAAGGTACCAAACTCACACTTCACTAAATAACTGCCACAACCAAAACACCCTACAACTGTATACCACAAGCACACACTAACACTTCTCTTCTTAACATACTTAATCAATTACTTATCATAAAATCCTTATTATCCAAACTTCCTCACGCACAAAATTATCGAAATACTTAACCCGACTTAGCATGCACATTCCGACCAGGGCTATTTTGGGGTGTGACAATTAATTTTAAAAATATAATATATCATAAAAGTACATTAAATTTATATACTTCAAAGTACTTAGAAAAACAAATACATTAATTCAAACTAAATAATTTCATTTAGAATAGCCAACAAGTTGTTTATAATATCCTATAAAAAATTTGGAACTTCACATTAACTTTCTAAACTCTTCATCATTTCTCATAAGAAGCAACACATGCCTTCATGTTCTTCTTGTTATCTCTAATAGCATCCCCTCTAATTCCGGCACTTGCAAGACTAAAAAAAATATCCAAATTATTAGATATCAAAACACAAGGAAAACTAAGAACATTCACATCAAATAAATGAACTGCGCTTATATTCCCCTATAGTTTCCATTTGAGCAGCCCTTATATTCACATGTTAACATCAAAAGGGACCATTTCTCAATTTGCAATCAGCTAGTTGGACTACTTTAACTTGGAGCAAAATCCAACAGTTTAAACCAATAAAGAATGCCTTCACACCATAATTAACAGAATAAATTTGATTCGAAATTAAAAAAGGTCAATGGATTTAATAATCTCAAAATAATGACTTCCCAAATAGGGTCAAAAACCCTTTCTAAAACAGTCTTATCTGAAAGAACCAAACAAATAGTTACCATCAGAATAAATTTGATTTTAAATTAACAAAAACCAACTTTAGATATCACTCATTGATACCACATCCAGCCAAAAAGATATATAATTCTAGCAAAATGACATGGACATAGACACAAGTAGTTTCCTGCTAGAGAGGGCAAGTGAAACAAATAAGTAAATAAATATACACTTTTTGACATCAAAAATATCTTCAATGACTGCAAATTTTAACTTCCTTTTGAATCTGGCCAATTCAAGATAATTAGATTCATTGTACAGCAGAAAAAAGGCCTTGCCAAAAATATTCAAAAAATCTAAGGCTTTAGCAAAATAGGTCTAATAAAACACCACAAACTGCACTATATTGGAGAAGCAATAAGTCAATTTCTAACACGTCACCAAGAGATACACTTTTCTTTTTATTGAGATATGATTATCAAGCTAAAAAAAATTAATTACCTGAAGAGTAGCAATGGAGAAGAGGGCAATTCCAATATTGCAATGACCAGACCACTGTATGCCTACTAACAATTAACCAACAAATCATGCCGCATCTTAATTAATAAAGTAGGAGCTCCTCTTTGATTTTTCATTGAGCATAGAACCAAATGGCAAGAGGAAGAAAAGTAACATAATACATGGGCAGCACTAATCTACACACTTGGCTTTCCAATTCTGTGAGGTAACAACATCATAAGAACCACAATAGTAAATGCAAGAACTAAACATCATTGCTTCTTAATTTCTTCCAATATGAACAAAGGCATAGCAATTTTCAATATCCTATTATTGAATGACTTTGCAGCTAAGACCAAACCCAACAGAATATTTTACCAGTTCTCATGGGAATCATCAAATCAGTAGTAAGCAAAATGATTGTTTCAACTTGCACAATCATAGCACAAAAAGAATGGAACATGTGCCCATAATAGTGTGTACTACTGCAAAAATTCCTAGTTAAACAGATATAATGAAGATCCACAATCATTGACAAGGATTTTTTGCTAGTTAATGCAATACACTTACATCTTGTTTGGATCGGGGGAAGTGGATGGAAATGAGGGCAAACTAAGTGTAATAAACCTTACTTTCCCTTATTTGGTTGTTAAAATGGTAAAAATAGGAGAAGAAATGTGAAGGAAATAAGATTTCCCAATTCCCTTATTATCCCAATTTTATTTCTCTCCGATTTAGAAAGAAACAAAAGTAATTGAGAGGAAAAAACTATAACTTTGTGAAATGACCAAAATATCGTATTCTATAAATACAATTCTTTTGTCTTCAATTTGCACAGATCGTCTCTCCCTCTCCCGTCCTCTGTTCTTCTCTCCCTCCCATCCTTCTTCTCTCCCGCCATCTGTTCTTCTCTCCTGCTCATCCTCTCCTCTTCCACCATCCGTTCATCTCTCTTTGCCATCAGGTATGTATATTTATGTAAATTGTTATGTATGGCTCATATACAAGGGACAGATGCTGGAGTGGATTCGTGCAGCGCTTCACGAGTCGGTGGCTTCTCTTGCAAACCTTCACGAGCCGTCCAACGCTTTAGGAGTGGGGCGGTTTCTCTTGCAAACCTTCATGAGTCGTGCAACACTTCACGAGTCAGGTTACTTCTCTTGCAAACCTTCACGAGTCGTGCAGCGCTTCACAAATTGAGCCTATCTTCATGAGTCTGGCACCTAGACATACAAGGATATAAATGTCAAAATAATATATACTATTAGGAAGGAAATTAAATTTACTCTATATTTGTTTTAAGTTTCCAAACAACGGAAAAAAAAACCAAAGAAAATATAATTTACATTACCCTCATTTCTACTCATTTTCTCTCATTGAAGTAAATTCAATCTACCACAATCCAAAAAAAGCATTAAGCATTTAACGTCACTCCTCAGTACTACTCTAAAGCAGCAAATACTTGACATGTTCCTACCTATCTCCAGTACCAATATACTACCAAATTCAAAGTATGAATTTGACTACTACTAAGCAAAACAAAATTAAAATTTCACCATATGGGTTTCATATACCATTGGCTGCAAATAGATTGCCCAACAGCTACAAGGAGACTCCTTTTCTCCTCGACTTTCTTGGTGTTTTCCAAGTATCAATGCGATCTGAGGCATGGCAATGTGCTGATTTAGGATCTTTCCATTACCTACAGAGGGAAGCTGAATCACAGACATAGCAGTAGCACTGCAACCAATCAATAATACTCTGTAGCAAAAAATCATATAAATCATCATTCAAGCATTTTAACAAACAAGATATGTGCATTCTAGCTAGCTCTACTGATCCAAAAATTGTAGTACATACAATGTCAAGCCACGCCACAATCCAAGATTATTGAACAAGCCACAATCAAAGATTATTGAACAAATTAAATCATTAGATTCACATAAAGCTTCTTCATTAAGCTTAAAATATAAAATAATGCTAAAATCGAGGAATAACAGACGAAAGTGACAATAAGTGCATACTTAGAAACGCAGCGAGCCAGAGAAGAGAGAAAAATGAAAACCCAAGCTAAATTCCCACCAAAACTTAAGCAAACTGGGTGCAAGAGGCGAAATACAGGTGAGAAACCGATTTGGGTGTTTGGGTTGAAGAATCGCAGCAAAAGGAAAGAAAAAGAAAGAGAAAATGAAAGTGGGAAGTACAGAATATTAAAGTTGACTTACTTGTTAGAAACGAGAAGCAACTGGAGAGAGGCCGTCCTCGACTTGTCCACCGGCGATTCTCAGGAAACGGCGACTAGGGCAGAGCATACTAGGGAATTGAAGGTTTTGAATTCAGCTCAGAAGGGAAGTAAAAAGGAAACGAGGGAAAGAGGGAGGAAGACGCGAGAGGCAAAGAGGGGGATGAGTGAATGTGTGTAGGCTGTGGGAGATGAAGAGAGAGAAGAGCAAAAATGGGGTTAGGGCTTGTGATATGTCTAAAAAGCCCATGTCTTATTCTTTTTCTCTTCCAGGATTAATTTGATAAGAGTTTTTTTTTCTATAGTATGTTTAGAGTTCATTGATCTAATATTTGCATTAAATTTATTAAAAATTTGAATAATAACAAGTTATTTTAGTCAAATTAAAAATAAATTCCATAATATAATACTATTACAAGCGAAAAAAATACAATTAAAAAATTTATCCTAATTAATGAAAGACAAAAACACTATTATTAAATTTTGGTTAGAATACTTTTTAATTATATAATTTTGAAATTAAATGTTAATCATATCAAGATTAGCAAAGGAACTGAATTTCGATACAATTTCATATATATAGCATAAGTATATATGTATAATTTTTTATTAATATTATAATAATTAGTAAAATCAATAATCATAAATATAAATCTTTGAAAAAATTAAATTCAAAATAGACAATTTGTATAATATGAAATACTTTTAGCGATGAATTTGGCTACATAAAATTTTGATCACTATATGAAGCATGCATATCCATTTAAATAAATAGCGACGAATTTTTTGTTGCCAAAAATATTAAAATTTTTTCAGAGAAATATTATTATAAATAATGATATAGCAACGAACTTTTGTTACAAATTTTGTTGCCAAAAGTGGCTCTATGCCTCCAAATTTAGCGACAGGTTCAACTATACCATCTCTAAATTCGTCACTACTTTTATAGATATTCACCCAGAATGCTTTTGACGACAAAAACTAATAACTGTCGGTTGACGCGCACTGAACCCCGGATGGCCTTGAAGACCTGCTTTTAAGGTATTCGAGAGAGATTTATAAGACCCGTAAGGATTACAGGAGTGTCTATATTGGGCAACAAGAGGTGTTTTAGAGTCTTCACCTAATAAAACATTGAAAAGGTTCGTCTAGTCTCGTTGAGCCTAAGACAACGCATATGTTTTTATTTTGGGGAACCAGAGATATTTTGAAATTTTCATTCCAATAAGGCATTAAAAATGGTTCATCTAATCTCATAGAATTTAAGATGAAACATATGAGTCAATTTTGGGTAACAAGAGATATTTTGTAATTCCCTTCCCAATAGAACATTGGAAAGGTTTATCTAATCTCCTAAAACCTAAGACAATACACATAAGGGCCTATTTTGGGCAGCAGGAGATATTTTGGAATCCCCTTCCTAATAGAACATTAGAAAGGTTCATCTAATCTCGTGAAGTCTAAGACCAAAGAGAGTTCGAAACTCCACTCTTATTCATACCTTGGTTAAAGTCATAATTGGGTTTTACACTTAAGATTTCATCCTCTTTCTCATTCAGTTCAATGCAATAATTAAAGTTCAGATCAACCACATAATGAAAGCATTAAATAAAGCAGATTTTAAAAAAAGTAAATTGAAATACAATAATTTACAATAAAAAAATGGTGGAATACAACTCCCATTGTAAATGAACAGAGGGAAAAGGAAACATGCATAAAACAGGATATTCGATTTGAGGTGAGGATGTTGCTCCTCGCATGCATGCTTAAAAGATCAATCTTGTGGGTGATAATTTTATTTGGGATGAAATAAGTAGGACATTGGTCCAATTTTATTTAAAAAAATCCAATTCATTTGTAGAAATCTTTTGCCATTCTTACATTAGCGATATCAAAAATAACAATTTACAACAAATATAGATTAAGAATAATAAATAAGAGAGAATGGGGGTATGAGAAGTGAACCGTATCGACGTTTCCATATTGCTCATTAACTAGTTCTCCTCTTCCAACACCCAATGTTCAATAAAATAACTCACAAAAACAAATAATATATTAATAAACTAACAAAATGAAATGACGATGAAAAGAATTAATGGAAATAACAATGAATAGGTAATCTGAATAGTAAATAAAATGGAAATAAATTACTTTAAAATGAGTAAAAATAAAATTTAAAAGAAAGAAGAAAAGAAATAACAAAGAAAGGAGGAAAAGAGGCCTAGGGACGGCCCAAAAGACGCGAGTGACGGCAGTTTCTGGGCCGACCGATGGGAAGAAGGAAATTTCGGCGATGGCCCGTTGCTAACTTGAGCAACGATCGTCGATAGACCTTTAGCCTATTGGTCATTCCAGACTCCAAAAATACAAAAAAAGCAATCAAACACCCAAAATTTCACATTTAAAACCCTTTTTATGCGATTAATCACCAATAAATCAATATAAAATAATAAAATAAATTAAAAGTCAATACAGAATATTTACCCTCGGAATATTATCTTCTGAAAGTGAAAGTTGTGTGGATTTTTCCCTTGAACTCTACAAGGACCAATTGACAGTGTATAATTTGGAGGAAATTTTCTGCTGCAAAATTATTTTTTTAAAAAATAATTCAAGAGTTTTCCAAAAGTGTAAATCAAGAGAAGAAAATTAATTTTTCTTACTTGATTTTGCGTGATTTTTCGTAATAAAAACAAATGTCAAAAGGACAGATCAAGTGAAATGAATTGATTTTCCTTTCTCGAGTTTTTACTTGTTTTTTCAGAAAAAGATTTAAAGAAAAAAGAAATTCTTAAAATAGAAAGGAAAAGCTTTTGTTTATGAAATTTTTCCCCGAACCCTTTTCTTAGAACCTCAGCCTCCTATTTATAGGCTAAAACCAAAAATTCAAATCTTTTTAAATTTTAAATTTGATTTAGAAAATCAAATCAAAATCATTTGAATTTGAAAAAAAAATTATAAAATCAAATCAAAATCTTTTGAATTTGAAAAAACAATTTAAAATCAAATAAAATCTTTTAATTTTGGAAGATATTTTGGAAAATCAAACAAAATCACTTACAAAATCGCCGCCAGATCGCCGACCGACGGGCACAGCTCGGCGCACCAATGGGCATTGGTCGTGGGGGCAGCCCCGGTCTTTTGAGCGACAGGCAACAACGCGAGCGACAAGCATGAGCAATAGGCATTGCTCGCGCGAGAGGGGGGGTCCATCATGCGCAAGCAACGACCTGTTCCTCGTGTGGTTGCCCGCAACTCAAAAGATCGAGGCGGGCCCATCACTTGCGAGGAACGGGTGTCACTCACGCGAGAGACAGGTGCCACAAGCCCTAGCGACGGGCATCGCTCGCACGAGGGACAGGCGTCCCTCAAGCACGAAAGACAGGAGCGGCTCGTGAGAGGACCAGTCGTCGCTCGCTCCCGAGGGATGGGGCACCCGTTGAACGACGGCCGTCGGTCACTCTAAAAATAATTTTCTTAAATAAAAAGCTCATTTTAACTCGCACAAACTTCCAGCCACCAAGATCCTTTACATTATGAATTCTAAGGGCAAAAACTTGTAACCTCACTCCCTTACCCGCGGGACGGGTACCGATATCTTTATCGGATAACTCTGATCTGGACTACCTAGAGACCCGGTGTCTACAGTTGCCCCTAATTTTCGGAAAATTAGTATGCAAGTGTCTAGATGAGCCAAAATTCAGAGAACAAGGAAGGAAATGCGTACCTGAGGCAGCCCCTACCTTTTGGTAATTTGAAGGTTGCGGCTTATCGCCGCTGAGTCGTAGCGTATTCTACTATGACCCATTTGACATACTGCAGATATCGTATTGACAACCATTACATCTGTGAGCCGTGAGCCTGCTGACCACCATTGGATTTGCATGGCGTGTGTTTGTTGCAGTTGAGTTGTGGTGCATTCTACTACAATCCACTTGATATTCTGCAGCTATTTTGTTGACTACCATTTGGCCTACATAGCATATGCTTGCTAACCACCATCCGATCGGCATGACATATGATTGTCATCGTTTGAGCTGTAAGCATATTCTACTCACAACTCATCTTGTAGTTGTTTTGCTGATCACCATTCGGTCTGCAATGGCATATAACTGCCGTCGTTTGAGTTGTAACATCTTCTACTATGACTCGATTGATATACCATATTTGTCTTGCTTGCCACCATCCGGCCTGCACGGCATACCCTTGCTAACCCCCATCCGGTATGCAAGGCATGTGACTATTGTCGTTGAATTGCAGTGTATTCTACTACGACTTATCTGATATACTGCATTTATCTTACTGGCTACCATCTGGCCTGCATGGCATACCCTTGCTACCCATCCGGTCTGCAAGGCATGGTATCTGATTGCTAACCACCATCGGGTCGGCCTAACATCTGATTGCTTACCACCATCAGGTCGGCACGGTGTCTGATTGATGCTGTTGAATTGTAAACATATTCTGCTACAAATCAATTGGCAAAAGACTCTCTTTTGATGACGAATTTGACTTTTGTGTCGTGAGTTTTTAGTATATTCTTCCTGTAATTTCAAAAAATCTTATTAACTCATTGTGTTAATTATATTCTTTTAAAGCATGAACTTTACATCATTTACTTTCATTCATTTTCGTTTATCTTTTATCTTTCCTGTTATTTACTTATTTTTCTTTGCTTTTGTTTTGTTATTCTAATGCGTCAAGTATTTTTGAAGTAAAAAATGAAATGTTAACAAGAATATACATCAAACTTTAATAAAATTTAAATATCACTAATGAAAATATAAATTTTGTACATCAATAAACAAATATATAAAACTCCCTGAATACAAGCTAGAGAGGTGAATTATTTGAGGGCTCCTCTGGATCCTCCTCACTATCTGACACGGGGATAGGCCGAGCGCCTGATGAAGAGGATCCTACCCCAGAGGAGGATGGCCCAACTCTGGAGGTAGGGGGCTGACTGCTGTGTGCTGATGGCCCAGCCCCAGTGGCTGGCAGCGCAGGAATGATGACCAGTGGTGGTGCTGGAGGCTCTACCTAGGGAGCTTGTAGGAACTAGACCTGAGCATATCCATTTAGGAAGGGCTGAGTGCAGGTCCTGAAAATCCCAAGGTCTCGCTAATCACGCTACCCAACACCGTGAAGGCCTGTACTAGTTATGAGGTCTCGCGTGCGGATGTATCTCTGATGCTCGTGTGCCTGGTCTCAGTGTGCTCCCTCAGCTCTCTGATGGACCTATATATTGTAGGTATAGAGGTCTCTAGTGCCTCAACCCGGAACCTGAGAGCAATAACACACTCGTTCACGATCTGGACAACCTTATCGACCCTTTGAGCTGCTACTGCCTGCGAGGCACTCGACCCCTACCTCAACTCATCGATAACTCTCCCTTACCCCACTATAACTCTCTCCTACTGATCCAAGTGCTCAATCAAAATCCCGTCCCTCTCCTCCATCCATTGCTCCAAGGCGGTGAAGGCGGAAGTCATCGCTGCAATGATCTCCTGATGTGCCGGGTGAGATGGTGGTGATGGACTGGGCCATGATGTCTGTGCTTGATGCTATGGCGGTGGAGGAGCGGTGGATGTCGATGCCCCCTGGTGCTCTGGCTGGCTGTAGGGATGCAACCTTCTGGCCTTGTGGGCCTCTGAGCAACTACCTGCTGTGGCAGCGGCGGTGTGAAGCTCCGAACCCGCTGCGATGCTAGAGTGTTCAGCAGCTCATCCATGTCTATCTCTAAGTCCATGTCAAAAGGGGTATGTGGCTGCTTCTCCTCCGGCTGTAGCTGCTGTGGAGGCTGCTCCTTCTTTGCCTGAGTCTGCTCCTCCCCCTTGGGCTCTCCCTAGACCTCCTCGACTGGCCGGAGTGAAGGGAGATGGAATAGACATTTGGTCTCTGCTATCGTGAGTAACCTATACTCCTCGAGATGACCAGGCACCTGTGCTACCATACCCATGGTCTGTGTAGCTGCCGCATGCACATAAATGTCCTTGTTTAATGGAGGCCTGAGGCTCACCAAAGGAACCCTCAAATGCCTTAGTAACCTAATAATAATTCCCCTGGCACATATAAACGGGGCTGTCCCCCGTGCCAGCCTCACCAAATTATCCAGTATCTTATGGCTAATATTCAGGTGCCGGCCTGCCACCATCACCCATAGGCGCCATATCTTTGCACCGTTCACTGACCCTGGGTTGCTTGCCTGACCCAAATATGACCTAGAGAGGACCCTATGTATATACCTCAATGCCTGTGATGAGAGCATGGTGCTCTTCACCGTGTTGTGGTTGTATGGTGCTCCCGGTAGTGTGATGGCCCCCCCAGTGCTACCTCCTAATGGCCCATGAAGGTATCATCACATCTACTGCATGTGGAAGCCCCATGGCCTTGGCAAAGCCTCCAGGTGATACTAAAAAGATTGCCTCTGATGCGGAATTGAATCACCCTCCCTCTGAATTTGTCTCTGGAACCCCCGGTAGTGGAAGGTGGCCAGATACTCTCTAGCGACTTCTGGATCTATTTAGAAGGATGGTCGTAGGAACTCAGTCCATCCTGCTTCCTCTAATAGTGCATCCACCTCATGTAGCATCCCCATGCTCTAAAGGAATGGCCTAGAAATATATCGACTGGTGTGGAACTGTACACGCGCCAGAGCCTGAAACCTCGCTCTAATATCTGGGCACATCCACTCTTGAGCCTCAGGCTTAGGCTGCCCCTAGGGAACATTGCATCTCGGAGGCATCCAGAAAAGAAAAGAGTTAGTTTCGCGTGATAACTGTAGGTAAACTAAGCACAATTTCTAAGTTTTTGAAAATTTTGGTAGCATTCCGGCTAGAATGTGCCTACCCAAAAAAATTTTAGCAGCATCCCGGCAAGGATTTGTCTACCCAAAAAAAAATTGGATAGATCCCAGCAAGGATGTGCCCAACCTCCTGCACAGAAAACACAATAGAAAGGGTAACAGGACTTAGGGCCAAAGCAACAAGTTCACAAGTACCGAAGTTCTAAAAAGTAATTGGCGACTAGTTG
This sequence comes from Excoecaria cochinchinensis, assembly GCA_947683425.1. Classification (NCBI taxonomy): domain Eukaryota; kingdom Viridiplantae; phylum Streptophyta; class Magnoliopsida; order Malpighiales; family Euphorbiaceae; genus Excoecaria; species Excoecaria cochinchinensis. The sequence goes on along the minus strand of CANTUQ010000068.1, from coordinate 3,738,554 downwards.
ACCAGTTATCTCCTATTCCTAACTAGTGAAAGGGCATGCTTCATTATGCTATTTTATTTATGCATTATTTAATTTATTACATACTTCCTTATTATTAGTATACAGGGTTAAATTTTGTAGAAAACAAACGGGTAGAATTTCCCCTACATTTCGGAGCATGCATCTCTAACCTGCATTCAAAATAGAAATTTAAGTAAAAATGAGAGAGAAGTAAAAATAAGTGACAAAACTAACCTGGTGGTCAATGAAATGCACTAAAAATGAACTCAAAAAAACTGTGAAAAATTTAGTCCTAGACATGCACGATGGTAAGAGGACCGTTTTGGTGCAAACCGCACGTAAATCGAGGGAGGAAAAGCCAAAAAATAGAAGAGTCTCGTCGGTTTGCAGGAGAGAGAAAAAAAGAAGAAAAACAGGAAGAAGGAAAGCTGAGCGGGCACAAAACCACTCGACTTTTATAGGCATCGCATGACCAACGGGCTACTTGTTGAAGGACCGAGCGACGGCGTCCCGTCGGTCATTCGAATCCCATTTTTTCCCTCCTTATTTCCTTTTTCATTTTCTCTTTCTTCTCAAACCTTTTAAAAATTTTATAGTACCCTTTGAATATTTTGCCCTCTGAATTCAGTGCATGATGGCATCCATTAAATTTATTTTCTTGCAAAATTAAAATGGCGCAAATAAACGAAAAATATTTATGTGTGTGCGATGCATGAAATATGCAGGAGAAAATTCCCAGGCAGTCAACAGGTTGACCGACAGGCAGGCCATGCCTCGGCCCACCGATGCCTGTCGGTCACGGCTTTCTTATAAATACTTGTCTTTTTTCCATGAATTTCATGCCTTCTTCTTGGATTTTAACTAGAGCGTTCTATTTCCAGGTTATTTTAACTAGAGCCTTCTATTTCCAGGTGTTTTCCTCTTTTTTTCCTTTTCTTTCCCATTTATATTTAATTTTTGCTCCGAAATTTTGAAAAATTTGTCATCAATCCTTATTAAAATACACCGACTCGAAGATGACCGCCGAACCTAGGAAAATACCACCCTAACCCCTTATTTTTACTTGAGATTCCATAGGAGAGTTAAAGTGGATTAGCATCTTTCGTTAGCTGCAGTTCGCTTCTGGGACCCTCGTTTTCACGTCTTCCAATTTACTTACCAAGAGTTATACCCCCTGCCTGAAGAATTCCCTGCGATCATTGGAGTGAGGTTTCCACCTGGCACACCCCCTTGTATCCCAAGCTGTAGTTTGATTTATACGAGGGACATCGCATTGGTCTTGGGTATTACTCCTTCAGTTATGGCTAGATTGGTTCCTCAGGGCTCCATCTTTGCCTTAGGACCGTTGATCGAGGCACTAGAGGATTTTTCTGATGTACCCTCATACCAGGCCATCATTATTCTTCTATTTTACCTCTCGAGATCCTTGACGGTGACTTTTGAGGAGTTGATCGGCGATTTTCAGCTATTCAGGATCATGGATGGCTTCCATCGCGGGCCGACTCCCTTTCCACTAATTCTTACTGAGACGATCTTGGGCTTAGACTCTGTCTGTGCTGATCCTTCTACTGCTTTTACTGGGAGCCCCTTATTGCTCCAAGGAAGTCATTATTTTAAAAGGTAGTGCATCCCTTGTGGATTTTTACACTAGCTTTTTTTTATCGGAAAATGTATCCTTTCTGATTTTCATATAACCCTGTGGCTTATTTTTGCCCGAAGTGGACCCTACCCATTCCGGCAACCTTTTTATTTAATTTTTTTATATTTTTAATTTTATATATTTTTAATTTTTTATATATATTATTATGTGTTTTCTCAGGTATGGCTGCAAGAGAAACTGTAACACCCCAATATCCCCGTTGGAAGGATACCGGAGTGCTACCCAACGCTCACTCAGAAACATTCATACATATCAGCGGAAGCAGCAATAAAATAATAAAATATACATCACTTATAAAATTACATACCGATCCTTGATTACATTTACTTAATACTTATACAAAATACAAAACGCTATACAGCCTTAAACCACAACTATAAGAACTGAACGAAATAAAACTCCAACTCCTAGTGGCCGACCCTGCAGATGCGCGACGAGAACCGAACAAACCTGCCACCTACACGGGAAAACAGCCCGTGCTAAGCGATAGCGCTTAGTGGGGAGGAACAAAGCAGACAAAAACCAGTACACTAAACAGGAATACAATAAGTCATGCATAAACAAATATGCACACATACCGAAGTACTTACCATGGCAACACGCGAGATATCACATGCACGACATACTAAAAATCATACCAGAATATAATCACTATCAAGTCACTCATTACTTAGAACACTGCACTGAACAATTATGACACTATATAGACCACTATACCATAATGTCTTGCATTAGCATTTAAATGTAAACATGTATCACAATACAGAGTTCCCTCAATATCAAAGGACAAAGATATATGTCAAGAATCACTATAGGAAATCGGAATTGATAATAGAAAACACTAAACAAAGTGTTATAACCAAAGCCACACAATATACAAAACACTTCACGAGACCAATACCAAACACTTGAAACAATAGCCTGAATTCCAATGGTGGAGGATACGGGAACACGGCACGGGAGATCGAAGCCTCAAAAACAATTTTAATACCCGAAGGTAGCGCGGGAGACCGGAGTCTCAAAACATTTTATCACTACACGGAGGATGACCATCTCAGAGGTCGACCGCTTCGCCCAAATGGGGCGGACATAGGCAGCTGCACTCACTAACCCTTCTTAAGCATGCTTAATTATCCCCTACCTTGACAGTTCAGGTTCAGAACACTTATTCTAAACATTTTACACTAGACAAAATCATTAACTAAAAACACAAGTCAAAGCAGTAATACACTAGCATATAAACACAAAACATAACTTACATAGTATGAAAAGCCATGCGAAAAAGGAAAGAAGAAGATTTCTAGACAAAATAGGGCAAAACAGATAGGAGGAAGGCTCACTGTTGCGATCGCGACTCGTGTTGCGCTCGCGATAGTAACAGAGGGGAAGAAGGCCAGTCACGAGTTGCATACACGGTTGCGACTCATGACAAGCCGCCTCACGCCCACCAGATAGAGGGGTCACGAGTCGTGATCCTCCATCACGACTCGTGACGGGACTCACGTCGTGATACTTGGCAGAGCTCAAGGAGGGTCATGAGTCGTGATCCCCCATGACGACTCGTGACAGGACTCACGCATCGTGATGGTTGGTCACCACTCGTGACTCTCTCCTCACAACACAGAAGAACACACAGCAGCTCGCTAAACACAGAAGTGAACAACGCGATTCTGTCGCGATCGCAATAAGCATTACGCTCGCGACAGGATCGTGTTTTCCAATTCTCACAGAAAATGCAGAACACACAGCTAAACCAGAACAAAACCCATTTATCCCAACATCATTTAACATACAAAAACATGCAAATTCTTACCTCCACTGCTTCCAGAACATGCTCAACACCCAATTAACACACTGATCAGACACTTTAAGCTTGTGAAATCAAAATTACTAACAAATCCATAATTTATTCACATGTCACATACATAACTTCCAATAACACATATAACATACATCTAACACTAGCATTTGAACCAACATTCTTCACTCATACAACACATGCATTTACCCAAGCAAATCACTCAAATATTTTAGAATTAACAGACACAACAAACACACAATCCCAAGAGAACCAGAACAAAAACATCAAACTAACAGAGTGACCAAATCAACTCCCAAACCTGGAATTGCAGCTCAAAAACCTCAATATTTAAGAACCCATTCAATCTAGCCTGAGCTCATCTTCAAATCATCCAAACAAACCCAAGAATCACTAAACCAAAACCCTAACTTATCCAAATCAAAAGCAAACTAGAAGAAGAAGAAGAAGATCAAGGCACAAATAACCAAAACCTAACCACTTATCTCGACAATCTTGCTCCCAAACACTCCCAAACCAGCTCCAATCCACACACAATCAAGAGAGGAAACGCAAGAAATGGGAAAGGGAAAAAGCAAAGAGAAAATGGGAAGGAGAGGAGGGCAAAAACGTGAACTTCTGCCCTTCTCCCTTTCTTCTTTTCCTTTTCTTCTTTCTCATTAAATGCCCACACCAACCATGCCACTTGTCACCATCCTACAAACCCAAGTGTCACAATCTTGACCATTCACTTCCTAAGCACCATACCCACACACACTAGATAACTTCCACAATAACCATAACATCCTTGGTACAATATACATGTTCCACTAGATAATTCCTCACTTAACATCTTATTAATTTAATTTCTTCAATTAAGTCCTTAATAAATCAAATTTCACATACACTAATTACCAAAATGCCCTTAATTTTCTGACTTAGCATTTAAATTCCGACTAGGCCCTTTTTGGGTTGTTACAATCACTCCCCCTTAAGAAATTTCGTCCTTGAAATTTCCCCGCTAACCACTTACATAGGTAATTCCTTAAACAAATCTTCAAATCGCTATCATTCATACCATACGATTCTCAAAACAACTACACTTCACACCAGAACCAAACTACACATAACATCTCAATTCTAATACCTCAAATCCCTCTGATACACACATCACTATCCTCCTACATAGAACACTCAAGACACAAATAAAATCTTAACTCCTTCACTAGCACACGATTCCCTAACACTCTTCTCTTCTTAGTTATAACCACTAGCACTTCACACTTCTTATTGCACTATACTCTTATCCCAACACTTCATCTTAACAATAATCACTCAAAGTATATCCTGTCAGCTTTTCTCAATGAAATGCATACAATGATGCTTTTCACATACAGATGAGGGATGCGGATGAAATGGCTATGTAATGATTTATGTATGCAAGATGATGCGAAAATGCAACGTGAGCTGCAGTAATGCACTTTTTCCCATCCCCATGTTTCACTATGCTTATGTTCACTCGATTCAAAGGAAATAGCTGACAGGTATATAGAGTGAAACCTCAAACTCATACTAGGCATATAATCTTATATCACTCACTACATCCGACATCTCACTAATCCTTCATCTATACACTACACAAACATACACTACGCAACTGCATCTGCATTATGCCACAACACTAGACAGACTCGCATATAAACACTCGACACTCACACAATCACATAGACTATAACCGACTAAACCGGTGCTCTGATACCACTAAATGTAACACCCTAAAACCCCCGTTGGAAGGATACCGGAGCGCTACCCAACGCTCACTCAGAAACATTCATACATATCAGCGCAAGCAGTAATAAAATAATAAAATATACATCACTTATAAAATTACATACCGACCCTTGATTACATTTACTTAATACTTATACAAAATACAAAATGCTATACAGCCTTAAACCACAACTACAGGAACTGAACAAAATAAAACTCCAACTCCTAGTTGCCGACCCTGCAGAAGCGCGATGAGAACCGAACAAACCTGCCACCTACACGGGAAAATAGCCCGTGCTAAGCGATAACGCTTAGTGGGGAGGAACAAAGCAGACAAAAACCAGTACACTAAATAGGAATACAATAAGTCATGCATAAACAAATACGCACACATACCGAAGTACTTACCATGGCAACACGCGAGATATCACATGTACGACATACTACAAATCATACCAGAATATAATCAATATCAAGTCACTAATTACTTAGAACACTGCACTGAACAATTATGACACTATACAGAACACTATACCATAATGTTTTGCATTAGCATTTAAATGTAAACATGTATCACAATACAGAGTTCCCTCAATATCAGAGGATAGAGATATATGTCAAGAATCAATATAGGAAATCGGAATTGATAATAAAAAACACTAAGCAAATTATTATAACCAAAGCCACGCAATATACAAAACACTTCATGAGACCAATACCAAACACTTGAAACAATAGCCTGAATTCCAATGGTGGAGGATATGGGAACACGACATGGGAGACCGAAGGCTCAAAAATAGTTTTAATACCCGAAGGTAGCGCGGGAGACCGGAGTCTCAAAACATTTTATCGCTACACGGAGGATGACCATCTTGGAGGTCGACCGCTTCGCCCAAATGGGGCGGACATAGGCAGCTGCACTCACTAACCCTTCTTAAGCATGCTTAATTATCCCCTACCTTGATAGTTCAGGCTTAGAACACTTATTCTAAACATTTTACACTAGACAAAATCATTAACTAAAAACACAATTCAAAACAGTAATACACTAGCATATAAACACAAAACATAACTTATATAGTATGAAAAGCCATGCAAAAAAGGAAAGAAGAAGATTTCCAAACAAAATAGGGCAAAACACACAAGAGGAAGGCTCACTGTCGCGATCGCGACTCGTCTCGTTCTCACGACAGTAATAGAGGGGAAGAAGGCCAGTAATGAGTTGCATACACGGTTGCGACTCGTGAAAAGCCGCCTCATGCCCACCAGACAGAGGGGTCACGAGTCGTGATCCTGCATCACGACTCGTGATGGGACTCACGTTGTGACACTTGGCAGAGCTCAAGGAGGGTCATGAGTTGTGATCCCCCATGACGACTCGGGACGGGACTCACGCGTCGTGATGCTTGGTCACCACTCGTGACCCTCTCCTCACAACACAGAAGAACACACAACAGCTCGCTAAGCATAGAAGTGAACAACGCCATTCTGTCGCGATCATGATAAGCGTCGCGCTCACGACAGGATCTTGTTTTGCAATTCTTACAGAAAACACAAAACACACAGCTAAACCAAAACAAAACGCATTTATTCCAACATCATTTAACATACAAAAACATGCAAATTCTTACCTCCACTGCTTCCAGAACATGCTCAACACCCAATTAACACACTGATCAGACACTTTAAGCTTGTGAAATCAAAATTACTAACAAATCCAGAATTTATTCACATGTCACATACATAACTTCCAATAACACGTATAACATACATCTAGCACTAGCATTTGAACCAACATTCTTCACTCATACAACACATGCATTTACCCAAGCAAATCACTCAAATATTTTAGAATTAACAGACACAACAAACACACAATCCCAAGAGAACCAGAGCAAAAACATCAAACTAATAGAGTGACCAAATCAACTCCCAAACTTTGAATTGCATCTCAAAAACCTCAATCTTCAAGAACCCATTCAATCTGGCCTGAGCTCATCTTCAAATCATCCAAATCTCGCACAAACAAACACAAGAATCACTAAACCAAAACCCCAACTTACCAAATCAAAAGCAAACTAGAAGAAGAAGAAGATCAAGGCACAAATAACCAAAACCTAACCACTTACCTCTACAATCTTGCTCCTAAACACTCCCAAACCAGCTCCAATCCACACACAATCAAGAGAGGAAACGCAAGAAATGGGAAAGGGAAAAAGAAAAGAGAAAACGGGAAGGAGAGGAGGGCAAAAATGTGAACTTCTGCCCTTCTCCCTTTCTTCTTTTCCTTTTCTTCTTTCTCATTAAATGCCCACACCAACCATGCCACTTGTCACCATCCTACAAACCCAAGTGTCACAATCTTGACCATTCACTTCCTAAGCACCATACCCACACACACTAGATAACTTCCATAATAACCATAACATCCTTAGTACAGTACACATGTTCCACTAGATAATTCCTCACTTAACATCCTATTAATTTATTTTCTTCAATTAAGTCCTTAATAAATCCAATTTCACATACACTAATTACCAAAATGCCCTTAATTTTTTGACTTAGCATTTAAATTTCGACTAGGCCCTTTTTGGGTTATTACAGAAACTGAAGCTACTATCGGAGCCCCCTCCTAGTGTGATTAGCAGCTATTCATTGAGGCACTTTCTCTCCCGATAGCAATTGTACACCTTTGCCTTTCCCAACGAAGGAGTTGCTAGATTGGGTGAGGTGGCAGACAAGAACATTAGTTTCATGTGCCTTTGGCTTCCTATTTCTGCAGTGACCTTGGATGGCCCTTAGTTCAAGCTGTGTAAGCTCCACGAGACTACTTTTTATATCACGACCTGCTATACTCAACAGTTCGGAGGGATTGTTCCTCTATTTCTACCAGCACATACAAGAGGTGGTTGCTTAGTCCCTTAGTTGACAACAAGACCTATCAACTTAGGCATTTGGCTGACGAGAGTAGTCGTAGATCATAGTTTTAGATTTATATGCATCCAATAATAAACAATGTCTTTCTTTTTATAAAAGAACTAGAAAATAATGAACATATGAGTTGAATTGCCATCGTTTTATATATTTGCAAAGATTGTGTATATTTTAGTGTAATTTCCCTATATATGATCATTATCTACCATAGATTTAAAATGAAAAATTACATCTAATCTCAAAATTGATTTTGAAAGCATCAAACTCCTGTCTCTAATCAGCTCTCTCGGGTTTTCTTGATTGGATACTTTCTCCCGAGCCTCAAATTTTTGCCCAGGGTGCCTTTTTTTGGTTTTCAACGTAACAAGACACCCATTTTTGGCAAGGCCACATTTTTTTGATTTTCGAGCAGTAGGGCTATTATTCTTTTCTTTTGATTTTTATATCTTTAGCCATAGAACCTCTTGAGCCACCATCGCTGTCTGTTAGTGTAACACCCCGAACACACCCTAGTCGGATTAGGGTAGGTTCAGGGTGTAACGAAAACCGAAGGTGGTTGAGATATGAATGGAAGTGTCAAAAAGGATACAACCGTCATTAATTCGAAAGTTTCGGCGAGTTTCTATAAATTGGACAATTATATCATCGTGCCTCTAACGACATGAAGAGAATTATTCTTGGTGATTAAAATGTGTAATAGGATGATGGAAATGATTAAGTGTAGTAAAGGACGTTATCGGTATTAGGTGAAAAGTTAAGGGTATTTTGGTAATCTTCCAAATTGTGACTTAAATAAAACAATTAAGAAGATTTGTATGCCAATGTTTTAATAGAAGATAGTTATTTGCCAAATGTATGAAGAAACAAAAGAATAAAGGACTAAATTGATATTAAACATAAAAATCTAAGTGTAGCCAATAGGAGCATGGCATGTGGCTCAATATAGACCAAGTATGTAAAAGGGGAAAGAATGAGATAGGGGGACACGGGTTCTTTGGCTGGAAAAACTCAGAATTTTGCTTCTCCGTTTCTCTTTGTTCTTCATCTTTTAATTTGGTAAAAGAAAGAGAGATGGCAGTTGGGAAAAATTAAGCAAGAGTTATTAATTTAGAGGTAAGTTTAGGTCTTTTGTTATCTTTCTTCCTTTTCTTTGTATAAGATTTTAAGTTATGTGTTTTTGAGGGGAAACTCATGTGAGTTGTGATGTGTTTTAATTGAGGGAATCAATTGATGCAAGTTGGAATTGGATGCAAAATGAAAGAGAAAGAAGGGATAGAAAGTAAGTGAAGATATAAGGAGTCACCACATGAGGTTTGGAAACTCTTTGTTTATATATGATTTTGATTATACTAATGTGTTATTTAAGTAATTTGGATGTGTTGATGATGATCTTTGATGATGATAGTGAGTGTTGGTTTAAATTGTTTATTTGTGCATATGAATAGGTTTTTGGGTAAAAACTGGGTTAGAAAGCACTTGACCTTTCTTTTGTTATTAGGTCGTATTGTGAGTTTTAGAACTCCAGTGGATATGAGACTAGTATTGTTTGAAATCTAAGACATATTTCTATAAATGTCTTAGAAATATTTTTGAGCTAATTTTACCTGTAAGGGTCTCAACAATGGTCATGAAGTGGAGCTATCTTCTCTGGCCGGGTTCAGGGGAGCATTATAGGTTTTTTAGATTCTATCTGAATCTGTAGATGTCCAATTGATCTGAAATTTATTGCATTTAAAACTTAGCATCTTAGAGAACAAGTGTTAAGAAGGAAGGTTTGTCTAAAAATGTCGTTTCGATGTCCATTTAGTCTAAACAAAATTGATGTTGTTGAGTTTTTTTCTGGAATCCCGTGGCTCTGTCACGAGTCGTGACACCTGTCACGAGTCGTGACAGGAAGCCCTTGTCACTAGTAGTGACGATTGTCACGAGTCGTGACAGTAAGCTCCTGTCACTAGTAGCGACGATTGTCACTAGTAGTGACAGTAAGTCAAGCTCTTGTCCCTAGTAGTGACGACTGTCACGAGTCGTGACAGTAAGCCCCTGTCACTAATAGTGACGATTGTCACTGGTAGTGACAGTAAGTCAAGCTCTTGTCACTAGTAGTGACGATTGTCACTAGTAGTGACAGTAAGTCAAGCTCTTGTCACTAGTAGTGACGCCTCCTCTCCCACAGCATGATTCTAAATGTCTTCTGTCTTGAATTTTGATGCTTTAATTCTTGTCCTTTGTTCATTTTAACTTATGTTCTGGCTTTAATAGTTATTTAACGTCACCTCAGTTTTTAAGTTATATATATATGTAATGATTTTTGTTGTATTAATGCATGATCAGTTATGAACTCTATGTGTGATTGGAAATTTCGCTATGACGAATTAGCGAAATATTATGGTTAATGTCTGATTGCAGTAATATGCCTAGCCTATGAGCTCAATGTGCCTTGTTTATATAATTGGGTTATGCATATTAAATATTATGGCTGTTTATATTGAGCATGTGGTATTAGAAGGTGAATGTTTTGTGATTCTGCATATCGAACTATGAATTAATATTTACGATCATTGGTGGTATAATATGGTTCCTTACATGTGATATTGATATGCCTTGAATAATGAACAATGTTAAAGAATGTGATTGGGTTGCTATATAAATTGTTCAATGCATAAGTGACATTATGAATTTATTTATGAGTCTATCATACTATGGGTTATGTATGATGATATATATATATATATATATATATATATATATATACATGTGATGTTATTCGAAACAAGATCTGTTTTATGCATGACCTGCGAGAGTCAGTCTAGTGGATAGTTAGGCATGCCTAATAGAGTCTATATAAGTGTAGCTGCAGCGCCCTTTGAACGATTTGGACCCCGATCAGGTCCCCGAATGGTTCCTCGCGAACCCTATTATGTGTATGTGTATGTATCTTGTTTAAGATCCTGTTCAGGGAAATGCTTTTGAAATGTAAAAAGTGACGGTACTTTGCGATTTGTACCCGTAAGGTACAGTTTATTACTCGTTATCCACTATTGTGAGTCAGCAGGTGTGTTGTTTGTTATTCTGTGTTTACAAGCATGTGAATCTGAACGATTACGAACAGAAGAATGTGATATCCGTATGAGTATGATTTTTGGGATATGTGAATATGATTACAAGTCTCTGAACTGGCTAAATGTAACTCTGACCTGTATATTGTACCTTTGTGGTTATCTGTAAATGGTCTTGTTTATAGTATGTGTATGTGAAGTCGGTGCGTCACATAATATGGTCATTACATTTTTGTATAATCTAAATGCCTTGTTGATTGGATAAATTACATGATAAAGCATTTGCTAAGCAAGATGTGTGAAAATAATTTGGAACCCGAAAGGAATGTAAATAAATAAGCAAAGTGACATGTATATGATGTAAGGAAAATATAATAAAATATAAGTGATTTGTTAACGTTGAAATGCAAAGTAAGTGGATAATTGATGACCTCCTTGAAAGTATCTATTTTGTTATAATTGATTATATATTTTCTATGTTATGCTTTCCTTTGAACTCATTTGACGTCCATTCTTAATGGTCGTCTATATTTATATGTGTTTCCCACTAAGCTTTATGCTTAGCACGGATTTTCTTTTAATCCGTGTAGGTACTATTGATCGGGTCTTTCGAGAGTCTTTCCACAGCAGCCCGGGCCAATGCAAGCTTATGAAGTGTTATTAGAGTAGGATTTGTATCGTCTTCGGAATGTGTGCAAGATTTGTAATTTTGAATTATAAGTTTTGTAAAAGTGATATTGGTTATGTAAAAGATCTGTCTATAGTAAACCCTGAAGAAGTTTACTTTATAATGTGAATTTATAATGAATTTATATTTAACTATAATGTGTTTTTGAAAGGAAAGAAATTTTATAACTCATATTTTAGCTTGAAGGTTTATAAGTCTTACATGTTTGTTCGGTAATGCCCTTGACCGTCGTCGTGAACCACCGGTTCACGGTATGGTTTACTACATACGGGTAAGGGGTGTTACATTTAGTGGTATCAAAGCATAGGTTTAGTTGGTTCTGGACGACTAGAGTTTAGTGTTCAGTCTGTATAGTTTTTGCATTGGCCAATGCGGAGGTTTTAATTTTGTATAAGTGTTGCGATAGGAGTGGATAGACGTTGATGACATCAGCAACGAGACAGCTAAGTGTGAGATGTAATAAGTTGTGATCAGTTTATTGTGAATCCGATTCCTGTTATTAAGGTATTGGACATAGCTGTAGAGATTCTAGTTAGAGATTGTATGTAGTACAATATATGTTGTGTATAAGTTTTTCTTGAGGGGAAATATGGAATAAAAGATTAAATAGTGCTGGATTATCTATAATTGGAAGTATTTCGAGGATTGTTACACTCTGTACACCTATCAGCTACTTTACTAATGAGAGCAAGTATTTGAATGTGATACATCATGGGGGTTGGGGCAACTTGCATTGCCATTATTTGAACTGCATTAATACATTGCATCATATTGCATACATAAATCATTCAGCATCCATTACATTTACCTCTATTGCTCCTTCTTAATGAACATCAGATATGTGCATTTGCCTTAAGTAATAGGAAGCTGACAAAATGTACGTTGAGTGTAACAAAATTGAGTAAGTGAGGAATTAGTTCTTAAAAAAAAGAGAAGATAGAGAGAGTGAAGGATCACTGAATGTGTATAAGTATGAATAAGACATTTGTGTCTATAGAATTGGTAGGTTTGACCCTTCTTTGTTAATGAATTAAGGTATAAAATAAGATAAGGTTTCTATAGATTTTGGAAAAGGAATGGAATTGTCTCTGATTAGATTAATTTATTGGCTATAGATTTGAGCTTGCTTATAAGAGTGAATAAAATTGTGAACTTTTGTACAGGATGGCTAAATAATAGATACTGTAAGATATATGTGATATTTCAAAAGTGATAGACAAATTGTGACTAGTGATACTGGTAATTTAGGAGTGAATTGTTATAGATTGTTTTGATTAAGAGAGGAATTTAGTGAATGTGTGAGCAATTCTGTATTTAAAGGATGAGGTGTTTTATGAGGAAGGAGTTAAGTGAAAAGATTGACATGATAAGCATAGGTTAAAGGTATATATACATAAAGATATATGATGAATTGAATATTGGGAGTAGGTGTATGTCATGATTATATTGGAATTTGAATAAGGAATAATTCGATGAAAGAGGTTATATGTACATATGATGTGATAAGGTGGATTGAGAATGACATTTGGGACCTGATAGTAATGAAATGTAAACGATCTGTAACTCAAATTTTTGAGATGCTTATTTGAAAAGACGGATTTTCGGATATACGTAATGATACTAGTAAGAGTGATTTGAACTGTACGATGATTATGCAAGGTTGCATATAGTGACAATGACAGTTGACACTGATATTAGTGAAACAATTTGCTATTTGGATAGCAACGTTGAGGATTTCTCAAGCAGGTTATTATTGTTTCAAGATAATAACCATTGGTAACAAGGACTAATTAGAAGTTTAAGTAAATATTGAAGAGCTTTATAAATTATACTATATGACAAGAAGTAATAAGATGGATTATGTGCGAGGTAAAGCGTAAATATTCCATGATAAGTATACTGTTAGTGTGGGTGAATGTAGTGATAAAGAATTTTGATATTCAGAAAATCGGATATAAGTGAATTTCGAGGACGAAATTCTTTTTAGGAGGGTAGATTTGTAACACCCCGAACACACCCTAGTCGGATTAGGGTAGGTTTAGGGTGTAATGGAAACCGAAGGTGGTTGAGATATGAATGGAAGTGTAAAAAAGGATACAACCGTCATTAATTCGAAAGTTTCGGCGAGTTTCTGTAAATGGGACAATTATATCATCGTGCCTCTAACGACATGAAGAGAATAATTCTTGGTGATTAAAATGTGTAATAGGATGATGGAAATGATTAAGTGTAGTAAAGGATGTTATCGGTATTAGGTGAAAAGTTAAGGGTATTTTGGTAATCTGCCAAATTGTAACTTAAATAAAACAATTAAGAAGATTTGTATGCCAATGTTTTAATAGAAGATAGTTATTTGCCAAATGTATGAAGAAACAAAAGAATAAAGGACTAAATTGATATTAAACATAAAAATCTAAGTGTAGCCAATAGGAGCATGGCATGTGGCTCAATATAGACCAAGTATGTAAAAGGGGAAAGAATGAGATAGGGGGACACGGGTTCTTTGGCTGGAAAAACTCAGAATTTTGCTTCTCCTTTTCTCTTTGTTCTTCATCTTTTAATTTGGTAAAAGAAAGAGAGATGGAAGTTGGGAAAAATTAAGCAAGAGTTATTGATTTAGAGGTAAGTTTAGGTCTTTTGTTATCTTTCTTCCTTTTCTTTGTATAAGATTTTAAGTTATGTGTTTTTGAGGGGAAACTCATGTGAGTTGTGATGTGTTTTAATTGAGGGAATCAATTGATGCAAGTTGGAATTGGATGCAAAATGAAAGAGAAAGAAGGGATAGAAAGTAAGTGAAGATAGAAGGAGTCACCACATGAGGTTTGGAAACTCTTTGTTTATATATGATTTTGATTATACTAATGTGTTATTTAAGTAATTTGGATGTGTTGATGATGATCTTTGATGATGATAGTGAGTGTTGGTTTAAATTGTTTATTTGTTCATGTGAATAGGTTTTTGGGTAAAAACTGGGTTAGAATGCACTTGACCTTTCTTTGGTTATTAGGTTGTATTGTGAGTTTTAGAACTCCAGTAGATATGAGACCAGTGCCGTTTGAAAGCTAAGACATATTTCTATAAATATTTTAGAAATATGTTTGAGCTAATTTTACCTGTAAGGGTCTCAAAAATGGTTATGAAGTGGAGCTATCTTCTCTGGCCGGGTTCAGGGGAGCATTATAGGTTTTTTAGATCCTATCTGAATCTGTAGATGTCCAATTGATCTGAAAGTTATTGCATTTGAAAGTTAACATCTTATAGAACAAGTGTTAAGAAGGAAGGTTTGTCGAAAAATGTCGTTTCGATGTCCGTTTAGTCTGAACAAAATTGATGTTGTTGAGTTTTTTTCTGGAATCCCGTGGCTCTGTCAGTCATGACACCTGTCACGAGTCGTGATAGTAAGCCCTTGTAACTAGTAGTGACGACTGTCACTAGTAGTGACGACTGTCACGAGTCGTGATAGTAAGCCCCTGTCACTAGTAGTGACGATTATCACTAGTAGTGATAGTAAGTCAAGCTCTTTTCACTAGTAGTGACGACTGTCACGAGTCGTGACAGTAAGCCCCTGTCACTAGTAGTGACGATTGTCACTAGTAGTGACAGTAAGTCAAGCTCTTGTCACTAGTAGTGACGATTGTCACTAGTAGTGACAGTAAGTCAAGCTCTTGTCACTAGTAGTGACAGTAAGTCAAGCTCTTGTCACTAGTAGTGACGATTGTCACTAGTAGTGACAGTAAGTCAAGCTCTTGTCACTAGTAGTGACGCCTCCTCTCCCACAGCATGATTCTAAATGTCTTCTGTCTTGAATTTTGATGTTTTAATTCTTATCCTTTGTTCATTTTAACTTATGTTCTGGTTTTAATAGTTATTTAATGTCACCTCAGTTTTTAAGTTATATATATATGTAATGATTTCCGTTGTATTAATGCATGATCAGTTATGAACTCTATGTGTGATCGGAAATTTCGCTATGACGAATTAGCGAAATATTATGGTTAATGTCTGATTGCAGTAATATGCCTAGCCTATGAGCTCAATGTGCCTTGTTTATATAATTGGGTTATGCATATTAAATATTATGGCTGTTTATATTGAGCATGTGGTATTAGAAGGTGAATGTTTTGTGATTCTGCATATCGAAGTATGAATTAATATTTATACAACGGTGTGTTGTTTGTTATTCTGTGTTTACAAGCATGTGAATCTGAACGGTTACGAACATAAGAATGTGATATCCATATGAGTATGATTTTTGGGATATGTGAATGTGATTACAAGTCTATGAACTGGCTAAATGTAACTCTGACCTGTATATTGTACCTTTGTGGTTATCTGCAAATGGTCTTGTTTATAGTATGTGTATGTGAAGTCGGTGTGTCACATAATATGGTCATTACATTTTTGTATAATCTAAATGCCTTGTTGATTGGATAAATTACATGATAAAGCATTTGCTAAGCAAGATGTGTGAAAAGAATTTTGGAACCCGAAAAGAATATAAATAAATAAGCAAAGTGACATGTATATGATGTAAGGAAAATATAATAAAATATAAGTGATTTGTTAACGTTGAAATGCAAAGTAAGTGGATAATTGATGACCTCCTTCATGAAAGTATCTATTTTGTTATAATTGATTATATATTTTCTATGTTATGCCTTCCTTTAAACTCATTTGACGTCCATTCTTAATGGTCGTCTATATTTATATGTGTTTCCCACTAAGTTTTATGCTTAGCACGGATTTTCTTTTAATCCATGTAGGTACTATTGATCGGGTCTTTCGAGAGTCTTTCCACAGCAGCCCGGGCCAATGCGAGCTTATGAAGAGTTATTAGAGTAGGATTTGTATCGTCTTCGGAATGTGTGCAAGATTTGTAATTTTGAATTATAAGTTTTGTAAAAGTGATATTGGTTATGTAAAAGATCTGTCTATAGTAAACCCTGAAGAAGTTTACTTTATAATGTGAATTTATAATGAATTTATATTTAACTATAATGTGTTTTTGAAATGAAAGAAATTTTATAACTCATATTTTAGCTTGAAGGTTTATAAGTCTTACATGTTTGTTCGGTAATGCCCTTGACCGTCGTCGTGAACCACCGGTTCACGGTATGGTTTACTACATACGGGTAAGGGGTGTTACAGTTAGAATTGCTGCTCCCTTGTGCTCCCTTGGATAATAACTTCTTGAGAACAAATGGACCTTCCCATGTCGATCTGAATTTACCCCGTATGTCCGGAACACCCGGTCTCATTTGCTTAAAGACCAAATGTCCCTCTTTCAGCAGTACTTTCTGACTTTCTTTCTGAATGACTGAGCAACCCTTTTTTGGTAGATCTGGTTGTGATAACAGGCTCATAATCTGTTCTCGTCCAGCATGTTCAATTGCAACACTCGTTGTCGGGCCGGCCCAATCAGCTTCTAGAATCTTCGCTTTCATGACTACCCTGAAAGACTTCAGCTCTATTTTTACTGGCAAGACTGCTTATATTCCATATACCAAAGAATAAGGCGTGGCTCCTGTAGAGGTTCTGATGGTGGTTCTATAGCCCCAGAGAGCAAAAGGCAACTTCTCTGCCCAATATTTGTAGCTCTGAACCATTTTAGACAAGATCTTCTTAACATTTTTATTGGCTGCCTTAACTGCACCATTAGCTTGTGGGCGATATGGAGAAAACTTGTGATGCTCAATGCCATATTTTTGGAGTAGCTTCTTAGTTTCGACCATGAACTGCACTCCGTTATCTGACACAACGTGATGTGGGAGACCATATCGGCATATCAGATTCTTTTTAATGAACCTGGCCATATCCCGAGTGTGACGCGCGCTGAACCCCATGGCCTCCCGAAAGCTCGCTTTAGGGCTATCAAGTGGGATTCATTAAAACTTGTAAGGTATTTACAAGTGCGTCTATTTTGGGCAACAAAGAGGTTTCTTGGAGTCGCCACCCAATAGAACATTGGGAAGGGTCGTCTAGCCTCATCCAGCCTAAGACGGCGCATACATATCCATCTTGAGCAAGCCAGAGAGATCTTGGAGGTCTCAGCCTCTACCCCCTGGAGCCTAGAATTTGTAAATTAAAGTCTTTTGATGAGACTCAAGCGGTGTCTTGGAAGTCCTAGACCTCTCGCCTCATTGAGCCCCAAAGACCAGAGTGAGTTCGGGACTTCTCATTTATTTATACCTTGATCAATATTATGATTAAGTTTTGAATTCGTTTTTTCACCAACTTTCCACACGATGCATTTAATTAAAGCGCAATCATTCACATCAAAAACGATAAATTAAGCATTATTAAGATAAACTTCCATAAATCAAATTACAATAAAACTAGGGGCGGAATACAACCCCCATTATAAAGATAATATATAGATCATACAGAAATTGGGATATTCATTGGAGTGAGGACATTGGTCCTGCCATGCATATTTGTTACAAACTGATTTTTAAGAAGTTTCAATTTTGTTGGTTAAAAAAATAGGACATTGGTCCACAACTTTTGAGAAAACCCCAAATTAATTAGTATAAAATATTTGGCCATTTTCACTTTAACGACATTGAAATAATCTTAATAATAACATGAATAAAAAGCAAGGGTGAAGAAAGAACCCGTAGGGAAATCCTCAGATTGGCTCGACCCTCATCATTTACTACTCAAATTCCAAATGGTCAGAAAATAACTCATAGGAATAAACATCTCAGTATCAAAATTGATGAATAAAATAAAGAAAAGAAAATAATAGGAAACTTTAAAAGAAATAATTTGAAAAATAAAAAAAGGGAAAAATGAAAATGATTAGTATAAGTTAATTAAATCACACAAGTGCTAATCCAGAATGTTTACCCTCGGATTTTACCTTTTTGGGTGAATATCAGATGGTTTCGGTCCCCGCACGCTCCACAAGGATCAAATAAAAAAACAGATCAAAGTAAGAAAATTTGTATTTTCCCTTCTTGAAAATTTAATAGCGATCGAATGTTTGAATTAGCTGTATTGATGGAAACGAATGAATTTCGTTACCTAAAATTTGCTTAATTCACAAGAAGAATTTGAGTAAACCCATTAATTGGAAGAATTTTTGTCAAATAAAATTCTGAAAATAGAGATTTTATAGCTTTTTGGTAAATTGCTCACAAAAAACCTTTCTAAAAAAATTCAATCTCTCAAAAAAATGGTTAATTTCCTCCACCAAAAATTTATCAAATTTTCTAACCCCAAACAATGAATTTTACCTCCCAGTTTATAGAATTTTGGAGATAAAATCAGATAAGCATTAGTTTAAAGTTTGAATTTTAAAAGGAGTTTTAAAATTCAATTTTTAACCAAATCTTACCCAAAATTTGAAAGATAAGAGATAAAATTTTATCAAATCCGGCGATAACTGATCAGATTCACTACCGATGGGAATCCCTGCAACTACCGACGGGCGTCCCTACTAAGGGCACGCGTGGAAATTCGGCTACAGACGGGCCGAAACGCGGGACTAGGGACGGGCGTCCCTACTCAGATATGTGTCCGTCCCTAGCTACAGACGGGCCGTATCGCGGGACTAGGGACGGGCATCCCTATTCCGACACGTGTCCGTCACTAGCTACAGACGGGCCGTCCCTACTATGCATAGAGACAGGGATGACCCCAAGTAGGGACGGGCGTCCCTACTTCAGACGGCCATCCCGTCTGTGGAGCAAATATTCCTATTTCAAGCAAAATTTCCCAAACTCTTTCAAAACCTCACGCTATAGCGAAAAAGATTTTAATCCTTGTGAAACCGAAAGATGAAAACCTCCGAATTCCATCCATTTATCCGGAAACCAACATGGATCGCTTCATCGGGTAACTCTGACCTGGACTGCCTCAAGACCCGGTGTCTACAGTTGCCCCCAATTTTTGAAAACTAGTGCACTAGTGTCTAGATGAGCCAAAATTCAGAGAAGAAAGGAAAGAAACGCATACCTGTGGCAGTCCTTACCTTTTTGCCGTGGAAGTAACGATGCGTCGAGTCTGCTTCAGACTTACAGAACGCAAGGATTGCTCTCTTGAACTGCACCGAGTCTGTTCCAGACTTACAAAGTGCAGATGGTGATGCGCCGTGTAACACCCCCTACCCATACGTAGGCGATCCCATCCGATAAGGAGTGAGATGCCGTATGAGTCAAGGTGCCACCAAACAGATACAAAGCAAAACATACGATCATTCATAACATACATACTGAAATACAAGATAATTCAAAACTTTAAAGGAAAGAAAACCATAGCTGATCATGCATTAATATAATAAACCATTACAATAATGTTCTGATCAAACCAGCTGGTACAAAAGATATTACATAGCCAAAATATAAATACAAAGCGGAAGCTGAAACAAAACTGATACAGGAGAGTTCAATACAAAAAGAATCATTACAGATTACAAAACTGAGCGCTACACTAAAACCTTCTGTGTTGGCTTGACGGCGGCGACTCTCTCACAAAGCAAAACTCCTTCCGCACCTGCACGGGTAAAAACACCGTGCTAAGCGATAAACGCTTAGTGGGGAATCACACATAAAATATGAACGACCATTCACAATGGTCGTCAAGGCATAACACATTCACAATGGCAAAACACAATAGCTCATAACATAATTCATAAGAACATGCTCACAATTTAAACCATACATTCCGCATCTCAAATTCATATGCATTTCCAGATTAGTTGAACATACATTTCATCAATATACTCATGCAGATATCACATGTACATAGTCATAAGAGTAGAGCAAGCCAATCGAACACCAAAAGAACACCTGCTGACTCTGTGTAGTGGATAACGAGTGTACAGACAGTTCTTTACGGGTACGAGCCGATTACAGACAGTACCTTACGGGTACGAATCGAGAAACCATTTTACTTTTAACTTTCACAAATCATTTTAAAAAGGGACCTTAAAAAAGATCCTTACACATAATAGGATTTGCGAGGAACCAAACGGGGACCTGATCGGGGTCCAAACGAAACTGAGGGCTGCAGCTAAAAGACTCTATTAGGCATGCCTAACTATCCACTGACTTGACTCTAGCAGGTTATGCGTCATTCAGATCATATTTCAGAGCACAACATATAATTCATCTGAAGAATCATGGTATCACTCATATCAAAGCATATAAAAGTATGACATGCATTATACAGCAGTATGTGTCCATTCGGAAGTATTACAGAATCCATTTTTGAGTTAAAACTGGGAAATTTCCGAAAATGGGCCGAACGGGGTGACCGACGAGGTTGGCTGGTCACGAGTCGTGACTGGCATCACAACTCGTGACTGGCCTCCTCACAAGGCTTGTCACGAGACGTGACTGGGGGTCACGCCTCGTGACTGACTTCCTGGTCACGTCGTGACTTGCCTCTCTCTTGCTGGTCACGAGTCGTGACTGGGTGTCACGTCTCGTGACTAGCTTCTTTAGGGCTGGTCACGCGTGACTGCCTCAGGCCGGTCACGAGTCGTGACTGGGAGTCACGCCTCGTGACTGCCTTCCTCTTGGCTGGTCACGAGTTGTGACAGGCAGTCACAACTCGTGACTAGCTTCTTTCTAGCAGGTCACGAGTCGTGACTGGAAGTCACGTCTTGTGACTTGCCTCTCTCTTGGGTAGTCACGCGACAGACACAGCAAAACGGGAATTTTCTACAGTAACACGATTTTCCAGTTTTCCAGAATTTTCCCAGAACACATAAATCAACTCCAAACTTGAATCAAAATCACACACATCAAATCTTACCTTCCAGAAGATCATTCAAGCATCAAAATGACATATAACAACTTAATTCAACACTCATCACAATCAAAATCATACATAACTACATTCAAGAACATAAACCCTAGAAATTACAGTAAGTTCAAATCAAGCACAATCCACAAGTAAAAATCCCAAACCTGAGATTCTAAGCTTCAATCACTTAGCCCCACTCGTCCCAGCAATATCCTTGCCCTTAGGATCACGAGGAGCCTCAGCTAACCACAACACAACAAAGAACATCCAACAATGCAAACCCTAAGTTAAATCTAAACCTAAAGAGGAAAAAGAAGATGAAACAAATGGAAAACAAGATGAGAAGAATACAATTACTTACCAAAGAGATGCAAAGAGATGGTTAACTCCACCAATACAAACTTGAATCTACAACACAATTCTTAGAATGAAGAAAATGAAGAAGAAGAAGGTGAGTGAAGAAGGAAACGTGAATCTGCCAATTTCCTTTCTTTCTTTCCTTTTTCTTTTTCTTTTCTTTGCCCTAAGCATGTGTCCATTTCCTATTGGTGAAGCTAACCACTCACACCAAACTAACATGCACTACACACACCTAATACACTCCCAACTAATGTACACCCTACAATGGTATGAACACACACACACAAGCATATCCCAACTTAAAACACCATAATATGATATGCTCAAGTGCACACAACTATTACCCAATTAATACACACACTAATACCCTATATGCACCCACATACTAACAAAACCCAAAAACATGCATTTTTACCAAAATACCCTTATGATATGCCGAACACATGTACATGCATGCTCACACAGACAGGCTCATTCTACTAGGGCGCAAATGGGGTGTGACACGCCGAGTCTGCTCTAGACTTACAAACCGCGAGGGTTGCTCTCTTGAGCTGCACCGAGTTTGCTCCAACTTACAAAGTGCAAATTGCTCTCCTGAGCTGCACCGAGTTTGCTCCAACTTACAAAGTACGGATTGCTCTCCTGAGCTACACCGACTTTGCTCCAACTTACAAAGTGCGGATCAATCTATCGCGTGTGCCCCACTGTCCTCGTCTAGGCTTGCGCGGTGGCTAATCTGTCCTGCTAGCCTCGTCTCAGCCTACACGGTGTCTGATTTATGTCGCTAGTCCTGTTTAGGCTTACGAACTTTCCTTGCTCACCCCCATTCAATCTGCAAGGCATGATTCTGATCTGTTGACTCTCATCTAATATTGGATGTGATAATGTATGATCGATCTATCCCTCCTTTTGAATGTTGGTCATTTTTGAATTGATGTTACCATGTGCCTGTATTATAAGAGATTCTTGTTAATTCTCATACCAATTAACTTGATTGGTAGATTTATGAACATTTTTATGTCTCTCTTTATTATTTATCATCCTGTTTTCCATATGATCAATTGTTTTTTTTTTCTTTTTCACTCTCTTTTCTTTTAAGAATTTAAATCATGAAGAGATAACATGCAAATTTAATAGGTTAATCCGTAAATGTTTTTCCACTAAAAGGTTAAATTTTGTACAATATACAGATGTGATTACAACAAAAAGTATAAATACAAAGCCAGAAGAACTCCCTGAACAATCTACAATGGCGCATAATCTGAGAGCTCCTCTGGATCATCATCATCATCATCTGATATATGAACCGGTTGGCCTCATGATGAAGAAACAGATGGTCCCGCATCTGGAGCAGATAGCTGCCTGGGAGGGGCTGATGGTCCGCCCTGCTAAGTAGCCGAGGCTCTGGCCTGTCACTTGTATCTAGGAGGTACAACCACTAGTACTGATAACGGCTGTGCTCTCGCTGGGTCCTGCTGCTGGAACTGGACCTGTGCATATCCATCAAGGAAAGGCTGTACGCATACAGTCATGAACTGCAGTGTGTCAGTGATGACCCCCCTAACTCTCTGAAAGCGCCGGCCAGGCGGAGGGTCTGATCTGTAGAGGTAGTCCCCATACTCTTCAACCTATCCTCTGTATGCTCTCTAAACTCCCGCATGGACTGGGCGATCGAAGGTATGGCACTGTCTAGGACCTGGATCCTAAATCTGAGAGCCTCAACTAACTCATCCACCATCTGCATAGATGCATCTATCCTCTGGGTGGCCTCATCCTGGGAGGCCCTCATCTCCTGCCTCAGCTGACCCGCAAATCTCTCCTGCTCCTGTCTCAAATGGTTAATAAGCCTCCCCTGCTCCTGGTTAATACCCTGCTGCTGATCCAGCCGCTCTAAAATGACTCAATCTTGCTCCCCGAGCTGCTCGAGAAGGGCCCTGTCTCTCTCCTCTTGTCTGTGCTTAAAGGATGCGAACATAGAGGTTAAAATCGCAGAAAAATCTGGTTGAGCCGGGTGCATCAATGGTGTGAATGGAGGGGGAGCTGACTCTGGTACCCGCTCTGGAGGTGGAGCTGTAGAAGTAGATGCCCCCGGGTCCCCTGCTCTAGCATATGGACTGAATCTCTCAGGTGCCCGGGGAGCTGTCCGATGTACTCTCGATGGCGGAGGCGGAGTAGGACTCTATACTCTCTGTGCTGGAGGAGTAGCAAATAGCTCATCCATGGTGAACTCAATCCCCATGTCAGAAGGTGTATACGGCTGCTGCTCCTCATGTTGTGGCTGCGGCGGCTGACCGTCCTGGTGCTCTAGATGTCGGGGAGGCTGGTCCTCCTAGTGCTGTGGGTGCTCGGGAGGCTCCTGCTCCATCTGAGGTTACTCCTCTATCGGCTCTAGCAAAGGCAAGCTAAATGCACGTCTGGTCTCATGAATAGTGTGGAGTCTGTACGCCTCGTCTTGACCTGGTATCGGCAGTATCATAGCCATCGTAATAGCTGCCGGAGCATCCACATAAATGCTCTCATCCAAAGCCGGCCCCAGGATGTCTGGACGAATACCCAAACTCAGGAGTAGTCTAGTAATGACTCCGCCAACATACACTACAGGGGCTGCCCCCCTAGATACTCTCACCATGTTAACCAAGATCTCGTGGCTGATGCTGAGCCGCTGGCCTGCCACCATGGCCCATAAGCTCCAAATCTCAATGGCGTTGAGGGACCCTGGGTTACCAGCTCGTCCCAAATAGGAGCTGGATAAAACCCTGTGAACATATCGAAAGGCCTGTGACGAGAGTACCGTGCTCTTCGCTATATCATGATCATACGGCACTCCCGGCAATGCAATAACTGCCCAATGGTGGCATCTAACTGCCCTGTGGGGCGCTATAATATCCTGCCCGAATGGAAGCCCCATAGCCTTTGTAAACCGCTGACGGGTAATGCTATAATGGTGCCTCTCAATCCAAAACTGGATCACACCTTCCTCTATGTCGGATCTCTGGTACCCCACATACTATAACGTAGCAAGAAACTGCCGAACTATCTCTGGGTGAGTCTGGAAAGAAGGCGTTAGAAACTCAGTCCATCCCGCTCATGCCATCAAAATATCGACCTCGTCGGCCTTCCCGAGAGCCTCAAGGAACGGCCTAGAAATGAAACGACTAGCTCGGAACTGCACCTGAGCCAGCACTGCATACCTCTGTCTGGACTCGGCACTCATCCAATCCGGGGCCTGAGGCTCAGGCTGATCGCACAGAGCATATCGTCGCGGTGGCATCCTGAAAATAAAGTAAACAATTAGTTTGGTATCATAGTCATAAACTGACTTTACTCAAAAATTTAGGCAGCATTTCGACGGGGTCGTGATTAAACCGAAGAAATTAAAATAAAATAAAATAAAATTTGGCCAGCACCACAGCAAGGGTGTGCCCAACCTCCTGCATAAGAAAACAAAAAAGATAGGCCTCAAGCCCCAAGCAACAGTGCAATATATTCACTCTTGTTAAAAAACAGTGGGCAGCACCCCGGCAAGGGTGTACCCAACCTCCTGTATGAGAAAAAAGAAAGAAAGAGGGACAGGCCTCGGCCCCAGGCAACAGTGCAACATACTCACATTTGCTTCTAATTCTTAGTATTGGTTTCAAAGTGCATGCATTCCTAAGATCATGCCTGAATATCTAAAAACTCAATAACTAAAAATTAATTGTTCTCAAAATAGCACATATCCATGCATTTTATAACAGCACATTACTTCTCTATGTGTTAATTCTAGCGCTTAAAGCATTAAAAAAAACATAACTATGGCCTTTCAAATTGTACTACAGCAATTAGCCTAATTATACTAATCCAAAAATAAAATAAAATTAAATTACTCACCATAAAATAAAATAAATAATAAATAAAAACTAGAAGAATTTTACTAACCTAGAAGTTGAGACTCAATGAAGAAGAAAAGGACTAAACAGTGGTGCAAAAGAAACCAACCGAAAAAGCAAAAATGATAAAATGTAACTGAAGAAAGAGGGAAGAGCGTCGGTGAGAAGAAAAGAGAGAAGAAAGCGATTGTCCATCGGTACCAGCGTCCTTATATAGAATTTACGTACCGACGGGCTTTACGTCTATAGAGTCACAAACGGGCATGCCGTCTGTCTCTCTGGATTCTGCATTTAATGTCACACCCCGAACTGGGCCTAGTCGAAATATGCTTGCTCGGTCGGAATGAGTGAGGGTAATTCAGTAATTTGTACATGAATAATATGGATAATAAGGATCTATTTGCAAAGAAATTAATTAAATAAGTTAGGTGAAGGAATTATTATAGTGTGCTTGTTGTGTATGGAAGTAGGGTATAAGTGGGTTTTAGGAAATGATTTGGTGTGACTCAAGTGTGGTACCTTGAAGATTTTTATTCAAGAAATGTTTGTATGTGGAGTGAGTATGGTGCCAAGGTTGGAATTAGTCAAAGATGTATCTTGGATTTAATAGGATTATGACAAGTGGACCTTTAGGATGGTGACAAGTGGTATGGTTGGTGTGTGCACTAAATGAGAAAGAGAAATAGGAAAAGAAGAATGGAAAGGGGCAGATTCACGTTTGGACCTCCTCTCCTTCCCGTTCTCTCTCTTTTCTTTTCCCTTTCCCGTTTCTTGCATTCTTTCTCTTGGTTGTGTGTGAGTTGGATCTATTTTGGAAGAGTTTGGGAGCAAGGTTGAAGAGGTAAGTGGTTAGGTTTTGGTTATTGTGTTTTGAACTTCTTTTTCTTCTAGTTTGCTTTCGATTTGAGTAAGTTAGAGTTTTGGTTTAGTGATTATTGGGTTTGTTTGTGCGAGTTTTGAATGATTTGAAGAGGAGCTAAGGCTTGATTGAGTGGGTTCTTGAAGATGGAGGTTTTGAATCGTAAATCCAGGTTTGGGAAACTTTATGTTTATATATATGAATTTATATATATATATATATTCATGTATGTTATAAGTTTCTTGATTGTGTGGTTGTTGATTGATGATGATGGTAGTGAGTGTTGGTTTAATTGCTCAACTGTGCATGTGAGTAGGTTTTTGGGTGAAACTGGGTTAGAATGCACTTGACCTTTCTTTGGTAATTAGGCTGTATTGGGAGTTTTAGAACTCCAAATCATTCGATTCTTGAACCATTAGAACCATGAATACCATTACTTTAAATGTCTCAGAAATAGCCTTGGACAAATTGTCGTTCTAAGACATCGAAAAATTGATTACAAATGTAGTGTCCCTGTTGTGTCGGGTTATTTGACCAGTATGGGTTGTGGAGTGCATATCTGGAGTTGTAGACATCCAATTGATGTGACACTTGTTTTATTTGAAAGCTAAGACGTAGGAGAACATTTGTTAAGAAGACAATGTTTCCTAAAAATGAGGTTTAGAGGTCGGTTTTCACGACATTAGTTTGCAGTAAAAAGCAGTTTGTTAGGGGAGCTGAAGCGAGCCTCTGTCGTGAGCGCGACAAGGGTCGCGACCTCGCGACAGAAAAGTATGATTTGAGCCTTTTATTCTATATTTTTGAGTCTAGGATTGACCCGGATCAATCCCGTATCTTTCCCATTAGTAATTATGCATGTTTAGGGTAATTAATTGACTATATAAGTAATGATTGTTGGGAAAAACCTATGAATATGATTAAAATTGGTGATTTAACTAGTAATTAAGAATAGATATAACTCCATGAAGGTTTGTTTATTGATGAGTGCTATATTGTGATGGTCTCATGAGTAACCTTAGAATGACGTACCATATGTACGAATACAATTAATGTGAGTGCGATTGAGATGATTGACGAATAATGTTATTATTATAGATTGTGTATATGGATATTGTTAATGGCGTGTTTGATTGAAATACTTGATACGAATGTTGGATTATGTTATCAATAATGTGTGACTGGCTGGAGATGAGGTAAGAGACTTTTGGATGTGTTTCGTGTGTTTGTGGGTGAGTTTGAGGAAGGAAAGATCTTGCAAAATTCTGCAGATTTTCGGAATCATGACTCTGTCGCGATCGCGACACTGTCGCGAGCGCGACAGAGACCGGTGATGTCGATGCTGTGCCGTCGCGAGCACGCGATGCCGTCGCGAGCCCGCGATAGCAATAGCTTGTCTGCTCTCTGTCGCGAGCGCGACAACCGTCGTGATCGCGACAGAGCACATTGTTGGCCTGTGCTATCGCGAGCACGCGACTT
This sequence comes from Excoecaria cochinchinensis, assembly GCA_947683425.1. NCBI lineage: Eukaryota > Viridiplantae > Streptophyta > Magnoliopsida > Malpighiales > Euphorbiaceae > Excoecaria > Excoecaria cochinchinensis. The sequence continues at coordinate 3,710,331 of CANTUQ010000068.1, read as the reverse complement.
GTCGCGACCCCGCGATAGCAATGCTTGTCCTCTGTCGCGATCGCGACACTGTCGCGAGCGCGACAGAGCCGGGCCTTTCTCTCCTTCCCGCGATCGCGAAGTCCGTCGCGCGCGCACAGCGAAGAGACTATTGTCTCTATCGCAAGCGCGACAGACATCGCGAGCGCGACAGATGTGTTATGTTAAATGAGTTTTCTTTGGTGATTTCAATGTTTGAATTCCGAACTTGTGGCACTTTTAGGTTTATAATTGGACTATTTTGTGAAATATGTTAATATAATTGGATGTATTACGCATATCTATACTTATGGTCTCTCTCTAAGATTAACATGTTATGCTTCAAGTGTAAATTATATGATGCATGTTTGACTTTATTAACTTATTCATATGTTTCAACTATTGTTGATTAAGTACAATGATATAAAGTATGTGATTTGAAATGTGATTGGTGTGAAGCATGACCTGCGAGAGTCAGTCTAGTGGATAGTTAGGCATGCCTAATAGAGTCTATGTATATGTAGCTGCAGCGCCCTTTGAACGATTTGGACCCTGATCAGGTCCCACGACTGGTTCCTCGCGAACCCTTTGATATGAAATGTTTTTGGAATGTGGAAAAAGATGATGTTGCTTTTCGACTAGTACCTGTATGGTACATTATATTATATGTTCCCTCTGAGGTTTACCCGGTCAGAGATCGGGCTATATGTTCCCTCATGAGGTCTCCTCCTCAGTACTCGTTATCCACTATTATGAGTCAGCAGGTACTTTGATGGTTTGTTTTATTTTGTTTTGAAATAGCCATCAGAATGTGATATCTGAATGAGCAAGAATCAGTTTATATGTATATGAATATGACTACGGGCTTCAGAAAGTAAATCTGTATTTAGTAAACATGACTTTTCAGTTAACATGATTATCCGTACTTGGCATGTGATTTGTTATTAGTTTCTGAATGCTTTGAAATGATTCGATCGATGTATTTATGTATATGAGTTAAGCATGGTTTTATTGTGTACAAGCATGTGAATCAGATCGGTTGTGAGGGTAAGTATATAAGATGTAATCGTACTTTCTGCATGGTTTTGATATGAATGTGAAGTGATGCGATTATGCCTTTAGTCTCCGTTATAGGAGTGTTTACAGCATGATATGCTATGTATTAGAGTTGTGCAGCAGAAGTGTGGTGTTTTGGATGTTTTCTTGGGTATGTGGCTCAGCATGATAACACTGGTGTCGTATTTTGGGTTATGACTGTTTTGGCCCATTCCGGATATATGTATATGATTATATGTGTGAGTTTCCGAATGAATGCCTTTATTATGCAAGTCTGTTTAGATATATGTTTTGAATATTCGCAATTGCCATTTGAATGTATTTTGCCTTAACGACCATTGTGAATGGCCGTCCATATTATTATGTTTGTTTTCCCCACTAAGCGTTATCGCTTAGCACGGGTTCTTTTCCCCGTGCAGGTGGCAGGTTTGCTTCTGTTCGAGTCGCGCATCTGCAGAGCCGGCCACATAGGAGTTAGAAGTGATGTATTTTGTTTAATTTCTGTAGCCTGGATTTTGTAATTCCGATGAATATGTATATGTAATAATATGTAAAGATACTTATATAATATTCTGGGCCATGTAAATATTTGTATAGCGAAGTTTGGAGAATAACTTCTATTGTATGCTTGTAAGTTTTCACAACTGTATGCTTTTGCTTAGGGTATGCGCATTTACGAAATATGCATGTCCAGATCTACTCCTCAAGTTTTAAATTCTTCCGTATTTTAGTATGCTTTGTCTCGCTTCAGTCCGGTAACACACCTACTCGTACGGCCTCCTACTCCATTGCGGATGGGTTCGTCCACGTATGAGTTGGGGTGTTACATTTAACCCTCATTAATTACCTAATTAATGCGTGTGATATTCACGATGCAAACACTGCCAGGTGGATAACTACAGACGGGATCACTGTCTGAGATAGGGACGGGCTATCCGTTGGTATATCAACCCTATAAAATTCACCTTTTTCTTGGACTTCGTGCCTCTTCTCTCATTTCAGCTTCATACTAATCTCTTTTCTCCAATTTTTTCTTTTTTCCTTCTTTATTTCCTTTAGCGACTTCGGTTCTAGCCACTGAGGAATGAATTCTCCTCTTCTTCCCAAAATGCACCGTATCTTAGACAATGCTCAAACCTGGGAAAATAACACCCTTGCCCCACTTTCTGGGCTGAGATTTTTACGAAGAGTCCAGATAAACTAAAAACTTCTTTTAGCTGCAATTCGCTTCTGGGACCCTCGCTTTCACGTTTTTAGGTTCACCTACCAGGAAATGTGCCCCCTGCCTGAGGAATTTGCCGCTATCGCCGGGAGCTGGTATCCTCCTAGTGCTTTACCCTGCGTTCCTCGCTGTGGTTTAGTTCAAACTCGAGATATTTCTCTGTCCTTAAGTATAGCTCCTTCTGATGATGCTCGTCTAGTTCCTCAGGGCCCAGTATTTGCCTTAGATCCTCTGATTGAAGCACTGGATGACTTCTCCCACCTTCCTTCATACAGCGTAAGTATCATCTTTCTTTTCTGCCTGATGAAGTATCTGGTGGTGACTTCAGAGGAGCTGCTTGGAGACCCTCGTCTGTTTGGGATTTTGGACGATTTTCACCACGGGCTGACCCCTTTTCCACTTATTCTGGCCGAGACAATCTTGGGTTTGGACTCTGTCAGTGCCGGGCCTACCACTTCATTCTCTAGGAGCCCCTTATTACTCTAGGTACGTCATTGTTTTAAAGGTAGTGCATCCCTTGTGGATTTTCAAAATAGCTTTTCTTAGCGGGAAGTGCGTCCTTTCGGATTTTCACACAACCCTATGCCTAATTTTTGCCTGAAGTAAATCCTACTTACTCCAGCGGCTTTTCTTTGCCTTTTATCTTATTTTCTTTGGCTTTTATTTTTCCTTGTTTCTTGTTTCAGATTTGGTTGCAGGAGAAATTGGAGCTGTTGTCAGAGCCACCTCCCAGGGTCATTAGTCAGTACTTGGCAAAGCATTTTCTTCCTCGCCAATGTCTGTTCCGATTTGGGACCCCTGACGAAGGCATTACCAAGTTCAATGAAATATCAAATGAGAATATTAGCTTTATGCACGCTTGGCTTCCCTTATCCAGTCTAGTTATTGATGGGTCTTCAGGATGCGTTCCCCTATGCGGGCTTCGTGAGGCAACCTTCTACATCATGGCCCGCTACTCTCGTCAACTTGGAATGACTCCGGATGTGGTGAGACTCCCTTTATCCTTTCGAGGTGGAGTCCTTTCTGCGGCGTTTGCCTCCCGCTATCATGAGCTCTGGAGCGAACTTCCATTGAAGACTACCATACCTTCCTTCGGGAACCCCTCTGTTACCTCTACCAGCACGTATAAGAGGTGGATACTTAGCCCGTCATCTGATAACTGAACACGGCGACTGAGGCATTTGGCTAGCGAGAGTAGTAATAAGGCATAGTTTAGCTTTACATGCATTTTGAGCAATATGTTTCTTTTTAAAGCAGAATTGGACAATGATATAAATGAATAAGTCAAGTCTTATTTTATTTCACAAAATTGTGTACATTTCAGTACGATTTCAGAATACATGATCACTTTTGACACTAATTCAATTATGCAAGACTACATTCATTCATGGAACCAAATCCTAACAGCATCAAACTCCTGTCTCCAATCAGCCCTCTCGAGTTTTCATGATTGGATATTTTCTCTGAAGCCTCCAAATTTTGCCTAGGATGCCTTTTTTCTATTTTCACCCTGACGAGGCGCCCAATTTTAGCAAGGCCGCCTTTTTTCAGTTTTCGACCCGCGGGAATTTCATTCTCTTCTTTTGATTTTGTAGCCTTTAGCCATGGAACCTTTTGAGTCTATCAATATGGATCGGTTCTTTAAATTCATTGCCATCGCTATCCGATAAAATCGCAGTTCCTTTTGACAGCAGTTTCTTGAGGATAAATGGACCTTCGCACGTAGGTCTGAACTTCCCTCTAATATCCGGTGCTCCTGGTCTCATCTGTTTGAATACCAAATCCCCCCCCCCCCCCCCCCCCCCCGTTCAACGGATGTTTCTTAACTTTCTTTCCAAAAGACCTAGCGAGCCTCTTTTGATAGATCTGGTTGTGATAGTAGGCTTTTAACCTGTTCTCATCCAACATGTTCAAGCGTTGCAACCGCTGCTGCGCCCATTCGGCCTCCGGAATCTCTGCTTCCATTATCACCCTTAGTGAATTAAGTTCGACCTCGACTGGCAATACTGCCTCCGTCCCATATACCAAGAATAAGGAGTGGCTCCCGTTAAAGTTCTGATGGTTGTTCTGTAACCCCATAGCGCAAAAGGCAACTTTTCTGCCAAATCTTTATAATTCTGGACCATCTTAGCCAGGATCCTCTTGACATTCTTGTTGGCGACTTCGACGGCCCCGTTAGCTTGAGGACGATATGGAGAAGACTTGTGGTGCTCGATACCATACTTCTGAAGTAACTTCTTCGTTTCGGCTATGAATTGGACCCCGTTGTCAGATACCACATGATGTGGAAGGCCATACCTACATATCAAGTTCTTCTCTATGAATTTCGCCATATCCCGAGCATCCACTTTCTTGAAGGACTCAGCTTCTACCAACTTGGTGAAGTAGTCGATGGCGACGATGATGTATCTATGCCCATGGGAGGCTGTGGGGCATATCTCTCTAATAATATCAATCCCCCAAGCTGCGAATGGCCAAGGTGACGTCAAATTATGCAATTCTGAAATGGGCAGGTGCCTTAAATCCGCATACTGCTGGCACAACTGACACTGCTTTACATACTTTGACCAATCGTTATCCATGGTGAGCCAGAAGAATCCTTGCCTCATAATCCTCTTTGCCAATGTCTGCCCGTTCATATGGGCTCTGCATACGCCAACATGAGTTTCTTCCATTACCCTTTTGTCCTCTTTCTCATCCAAACATCTCAACTGGATACCATCAGCCTGCCGTTTGTATAATATCCCATTTATGCAAATGAACTGGGTAGACAATTTGCGAATCATTCTCTGGTCTTTCTCAGTAGCTTCCTCTGGAAACGTCACATTCTCTAAATAGTTCTTGATATCGTAATACCACGGCTTCCCATCTACTACTTCTATCTCCATGACTAGCTTAGATTCGAAGCTAGGCCTCTCAGAGCTAGAAATCAGAACTGGCCTCATAACCACCCCTTCGTGGTTGTCCCACATTGAGACCAAAATGGCGAGCGCATTGGCTAATTGGTTTTTATCCCTTGGAACAAGACGAATGTGCACACTTCAAATTGACTGCTCAGGTCTCTCAAGTGCTTGATGTATGGCATTAGCCTCTCTTCTTTAACAACCCATTCACCTCAGATTTGATCGATCACCAGGGAGGAATCACCAAACACTTCCACGTTTTTTGCTCCTAAGGCTATCAATACCTCTAACCCAAAGGCACATTCTTCATACTCAGTTTCATTATTGGTAGCCTTGAGCCTCAATTTCTTGGCCAAAGGGAGCTTCTCATCATCCAGGGTTGTTAAAATAATCCCTACTCCTGCCCCCTTGTTGTACACGGCTTCGTCGAAGTGCAATTGCCAACCTTGAGCTCCGATAGCTGTCACATCCTCATCTCGAAATTTAAACTCGTACGACTCTCCTTAAATTGGGTGTTCTGCCAGGAATTCAGCCACTACACGCCCTTTGATAGTTTTTCGAGTAATATACTCCACATCGAATTCTTGTAGCAACAATAACCACCTTCCCATTTTCCCAAGTAAAGATGGGGCTTCCTGTAAGTACCTTAAAGGATTCTGCTTTGCTACCGCTTGTACTCTATAGGCATGAAAGTAATGCCTTAATTTCTTAGAAGCCCAAATCACCGCAAGGCAAATCTTTTCTACTTCCGTATACTTAACCTCATAGGCCAGGAACTTCTTGCTAAGGTAGTAAACAGTAAATTCCACTCCAAATTCGTCCTACAGAACTGTCTTCTATAGCTAAGTATAAAATCAATGGCCTGACTGGCTGCGGCGGTCTCAACACCGGTGGATTTAGCAAATACTCTCTGACAGTATCAAAAGCCTTCTGACAACTTTTGTTCCATACTACTGGCTGGTCTTTTCTAAGTAGTTTGAAAATCAGTTCGTAGATTGAAGTAAGCTTAGCAATAAACCTGCTGATGTACTATAACTTACCAAGAAAGCTTCGCACGTCCTTTTCCTTCTGCGGTATTGGCATTTCTCTGATTGCCCTAACCTTATCCGGGTAAATCTCAATACTCCTCTAGCTAACCACATGTCCTAGGAGCTTCCCTGAGGTAACACCAAAGATACATTTCTTAGGATTTAACCGCAGATTATACTTGTCTATCCTTAAGAATAACTTTTCCAGGGCTTCAAAATGACCTTCTCTAGTGGCTAACTTGATAATCATGTCGTCCACGTATACCTCCACTTCTTTATGGATCAGGCCATTCAAGATTTTTGTTGCCATCCTCTGATAAGTGGCTCCTGCATTTTTCAGGCCAAAAGGCATTACTCGATAAGCATAAGACCCCCATTCCGTGATGAACGTCGTCTTAATTCGATCAATTATTTTATTGAGAATTTGATTGTAGCCCGCATAACCATCTCCAAAGCTATACATCTCGCAAGCAGCAGCGTTGTCTATCAGTACATCTATATGGGGCAATGGAAAGTCATCTTTTGGGCAGGCCTTATTTAAGTCCCGATAATCTACGCATACCCTTACTTTGCCATTCTTTTTGGCTACAGGGACAACATTGGCCAACCAAGTTGGATATTGCATTTCAACTAGAAATTTGGCTTTGACTTGCTGGTGAATCTCCTCCTTCACTTTATCTGCCCATTCTAGCCTAAGTCTTCTCAGCTTCTGTTTAACGGGTTTGTGATCCGGATATGAAGGAATAGCATGCTTTGCGACATCCCGATCGATTCCTGCCATATCTTCGTAGGTACAGGGAAAGACTTTTTCATATTTTTTAAAGATTCTCTCAATTTTTTCTCGCTCTTTAGGAGTTATATTTGATGCTATCAAAATTTCTTTTGGATTTTCTACGGTTCCAAGATTAAATGGAGTAGCATCAGTTGAATCAATATCAAATATGGATGGATGATGATCATGATCATGCATAGTGAAATCATCGGAAACATCAGACAAGTAAGCAAAATCATTCAATTTATTAATAAGATTGAAATTGTCATTAACATCATTGAAAAGTTTTGGAGCAAAAAGAAAATCTAAACTATTTTCCTCTTCCTCCTCTGCTAGCGTATCTGCTGCTGTCGATGGTCCTGCATCACTTTGGCTCTTTGGGGGCTCCCCAATCAACTCATGCATGGCTTCTTCTACCTTTGCTTTCCCCAACTGGGTGGCTACCATCTTTTTAGTCATTACTTCTTCAGGCATCTCACGGCCCCAAATTGTCCTACTGGTCATGATTTCTTCATCCCAAAAGCCCTCTGCTGGCTTAATCGATCCAATGTCCCAGTCATAGACATCATTGAAAACCTCGAACCCTAGCACAAATCTTCCAACCAGCCACTGTGGTTCATCTTCCCCTGTATAGGCACATGCTGCGGTTGCTGGCACAAAAGTCTTCCGGATATGAGGAATTTCCATTTTTGACTTCTCACCCCTCTCTAAAACACCTGTGTATCCTAGACCCCTTCTGTCCTTTTGGCCCTTGGTGGTAACAGTTGTTGGCATCCCTTGAGAATTCTTGCCCAGTCCTGCGCCAGGGAGGAATGACATCTTTTTCATCATATTCAGTACTTGGGGGCTCTCTTCCTTCTGCTCTTCCTCACCTATCATGGCGATATGAAATCCACTAAATGGCTGCCTAACAATCTCCAATACTGAAACCTTATTCTCCCGTACAGCCCTTATAGTTACAATCTGGCCCTCATGAGGTATCTTTACCATCTGGTGAAGTGTAGAGGGGACTCCACCCAACTTATGAAACCATGGTCTACCTAGAAGAGCTGAGAAATTGGCGGGTATAGGCAGTACCACAAACTCTACTTCTGATTCTACAAGCCCCATCTTCACTATTACCGTGAATGTCCCCGAAGCATGTCTACGCGAGTTATTATAAGCTGTGATAGTTAGATCAAATTTGTCTAACCTATCCTCTGTTACCCCAAAAGCCGCCATTGCCACATGTGGGCACACATTTATCGAAGAGCCATTATCTACCATTACGCAAGCAGTGTGCTTTTGGTTAATCTGTGCTCTTATGTACAGAGGCTGATTATGGTTGTGGCCTTTTGCCGGCAAATCAGCACTGGTAAAGACAACATTTTCTCCTGATCCTCCTTTCACTACATCCAGAAGTTCTGTAGGCGAGATAGTTGTTGCCATAGTTGCCTCACATAAAGCCTCTACCACATTCTGCCTATGCGATGGCGACTATCTCAAAAGATTCCATATGGAAATCTGAGCCAGTGTCTTTTTAGTTGCTTAATAATCAGATCTTCTTCCGGCTCTTTTCCCTTTTGCCCTCAACTGACTCCTGGGGCTTCTCAACTTCTGGAGCTACCCTTCCGCTCTGGGTCACAGCTCCTACCTCTTTCTTCTTTGCTTCTTCTCCTTCCTCCTCCGAGTTCCACAGGTTAGAAAATACTTCAGAATTATCATTTTCAGTTCCACTATCATCAGTGGACCAGCAATCGATCACTGCAGCGGGAAGCCCTTCTTCACTCCCCTCATGGAGGTTCATGACAGCAGTGTGGACATCGTTGCCGTACAATTCCCTTAACACAAACTCCTCAGGCAAACTGGACCCGATCACGTTCACTGGCGGGGGCATACTGTTATACCCAGCCTTCTTTTGACCTCCTCTCTTCTTTGGGTCTGTGATCTGCTTTGAGTCGATTAGATCTTGAATCGCATGCCTCAACGTCTTGCAGTTATCGATTTTATGCCCGGTGTGCTGATGATATGCACAATACTCATCATCCATATGTCCTGGCGTGCCTTGAGTTCTAGCAGGCTTGGGTGGCATAGGCTGTAACTTACCCTCTTTCATCAGTCTTCTCAGCACCCATGATAAAGACCTTCCAAGATTTGAAAAATGCCTTGGGGTAGCATTAGCAGCTGATACCTCAGCAGTCTTTCGTGCGCCACTAGCGACACCTGTTGGTCTATTTGCCCCCTGGCTACTGCTGCCTCTCTTGGGATAGTTCTCATTAGCTACTCTCTTAACAAGGTACTCCCCCTCAGCCTCAATGGCGATGTCCTTCAGAGACTCCCAGTCTTTCAATCCTTTCATTCTTAATCATTCTCTCAAATACAAGCTCACATTTTTAATGAATAGCCGTATTTGATCTTGAGTATCCGGTTTCCTCTTCATTTCCATCACTCGATTCCTTCATCAGGTTAGATACTCATTAAAGGACTCGCCTCCCTTCTGCTGTAACAGCTCTAGGTCCTTCAAGGTCACTTCCATCCTTGTACTGCAGTCGTACTGCCTCAAAAACTCCTCTGTCAATAAATCCCAATCTTCCTTGGTTCGACGATCGAGCCCATGGTACCAACCTATTGCTGGGCCAATCAAACTCAAGCAAAAGTACTCAATCTTCTGCTTTTTTATCAAAGTGGTGCCCTTAATCACCAGCGAGTACTGCTTTATGTGCGCTATGGGGTCGGAAGTGTCGTCAAACTTCGGAACATCCGGCATTTTAAAGTTCATTGGGACTAAATCCTCTCCTTCTAACTCCTTATCTTCTCGGTTCATTCCTCGACCCTTTGTTAGCTTTCTTGTCATTGCTTCAAATTTCTCCTCCATATTCTTCTAGATGGCTTCTTCAGTTTGAGGGGCTTTCCCTTTCTCAGACATACGTTCCTCATATTCTTCATCTTCCCAATCGTCATCTAACCTTGGGACTGGTCTTCCCCGTTGTGCCCCTGAAGTAGTGGCTCTTAAGTTTACAGGTGGCATGCGAATTTCCTCTTGGGGGTCTTCTCTGACCTCCCCCCTTTCATTATTTCTCATAGGAGGAGGTGGTGGGTTCTGTGGGGCCGCTTGATGACCCATAGCGGCCATCATCGCCATCATACAGTTCTCAAACTCTTCAAGCCTTCGACCCACTTCCTCTACTATCATTGCCCTGGTGGCATCTGCCCCTCTTGGAGAGTTTGCCATTTCTTCGGGTAAAGAAAACTGAGCTGAAGTAGTGTAGCTGGTTTCAAAAGAAGTGTCCGGATACTCTACCCTTTCTGGTAACTCGAAGAATGGATTTTTGCATAATCGCCCCCGAGACCCTCTTGTCCACCTAGGCGAATCTATGATGGCTGAAAAACATAAAGGGTCAGGATGATGCATGAATGTGCTAAGATGCATGATCGTGCTATGCAACATTTACAAACCACATGCAAGCACATAGGTCCTTCCAACCTTGTTGCTCCCGCACATGAAGTCATTGTCTCTTTCCTAGGTGGGATTGATCCATGGGTTAAATGGGAACCCGATGGATGCGCATGGTGCACGGTGGAAAATCGGAAGCATAACCTCTCCTAACTAATGCACAAGCACATGGGTTATGATCGTTATATATTTAGGCAGCTCGGACAAATTGACATGGGCCTGTCGAGGCATGAAAGCCTTTGATTAGGTTACCAATCAAATTATCTGGGCTTGTCCAATACATAATGATCCACATAGCAAGCATAGTATTAAGGTTTATAACACCTAGGGGAAGTAACTATTTCCATTACATGAGCTTTAGTCAAAAGGTGGTGTTACTTTAAGGCTACCCAAACATGGTCCCTGCCAACGGGTCTAGCTCATCACTAGCATAACGAACGATTGGGTCACCATTTAATATACCATGATGGCACGAGGCTTGAGCTGGTGATTATCCTTAACACTTCCCTACATTGAGTGAACGTAGGGTCGTGCTTCGGGAATGCACCGGGGCTGAAAAAGGGACCAAACTAGCGTAGATCTAAGGCTCTAATGAGATGCAATGCAGTTTTGAAAGAAGGTGAAATTTTTGAACTAAAACTCAATTATAATTTTTAATCAAGTTACTTTTGAATCGAAGTCTCGAATAAGTCCCCAGTGGAGTCGCCACTGTGACGCGCGCCGAACCCTGTGGCCTCCCGAAAGCCCGCTTTAGGGCGATCAAGATGGGATTCATTAAAACTTGTAAGGTATTTACAAGTGCGTCTATTTTGGGCAACAAAGAGGTTCCTTGGAGTTGCCACCCAATAGAACATTGGGAAGGGTCGTCTAGCCTCATCGAGCCTAAGACGGCGCATACATATCCATCTTGAGCAAGCCAGAGAGATCTTGGAGGTCTCAGCCTCTACCCCCTGGAGCCTAGGATTTGTAAATTGAAGTCTTTTGATGAGACTCAAGAGGTGTCTTGGATGTCCTAGACCTCTCGCCTCATTGAGCCCCAAAGACCAGAGTGAGTTCGGGACTTCTCATTTATTTATACCTTGATCAATATTATGATTAAGTTTTGAATTCGTTGTTTCACCAACTTTCCACTTGATGCATTTATTTAAAGCGCAATCATTCACATCAAAAATAATAAATTAAGCATTATTAAGATAAACTTCCATAAATCAAATTATAATAAAACTAGGGGCGAAATACAACCCCCATTACAAAGATAATATATAGATCATACAGAAATCGGGATATTCACTGGAGTGAGGACATTGGTCCTGCCATGCATATTTGTTACAAACTGATTTTTAAGAAGTGTCAATTTTGTTGGTTAAAAAAATAGGACATTGGTCCACAACTTTTGAGAAAACCCCAAATTAATTATTATAAAATATTTGGCCCTTTTCACTTTAACGACATTGAAATAATCTTAATAATAACATGAATAAAAAGCAAGGGTGAAGAAAGAACCCGTAGGGAAATCCTCAGATTGGCTCGACCCTCATCATTTACTACTCAAATTCTAAATGGTCAGAAAATAACTCATAGGAATAAACATGTCAGTATCAAAATTGATGAATAAAATAAAGAAAAGAAAATAATAGGAAACTTTAAAAGAAATAATTTGAAAAATAAAAAAAGGGAAAAATGAAAACGATTAATATAAGTTAATTAAATCACACAAGTGCTAATCCATAATGTTTACCCTCGGATTTTACCTTTTTGGGTGAATATCAGATGGTTTCGGTCCCCGCACGCTCCACAAGGATCAAATAAAAAAACAGATCAAAGTAAGAAAATTTGTATTTTCCCTTCTTGAAAATTTAATAGCGATAGAATGTTTGAATTAGCTGTATTGATGGAAACGAATGAATTTCGTTACCTAAAATTTGCTTAATTCACAAGAAGAATTTGAGTAAACCCATTAATTGGAAGAATTTTTGTCAAATAAAATTCTGAAAATAGAGATTTTATAGCTTTTTGGTAAATTGCTCACAAAAAACCTTTCTAAAAAAATTCAATCTCTCAAAAAAATGGTTAATTTCCTCCACCAAAAATTTATCAAATTTTCTAACCCAAAATAATGAATATTACCTCCCAATTTATAGAATTTTGGAGATAAAATCAGATAAGCATTAGTTTAAAGTTTGAATTTTAAAACGAGTTTTAAAATTCAATTTTTAACCAAATCTTACCCAAAATTTGTAAGATAAGAGATAAAATTTTATCAAATCTGGCGATAACTGATCAGATCCACTACCGACGGGAATCCCTGCAACTACCGACGGGTGTCCCTACTAAGGGCACGCGTGGAAATTCGGTTACAGACGGGCCATAACACGGGACTAGGGACGGGCATCCCTACTCAGACACGTGTCCGTCCCTAGCTACAGACGGGCCGTATCGCGGGACTAGGGACGAGTGTCCCTATTCAGACACGTGTCCGTCCCTAGCTACAGATCCCTACTATGCATAGAGACGGGGATCACCCCAAGTAGGGACGGGCGTCCCTACTTTAGACGGCCATCCCGTCTGTGGAGCAAAAATTCCTATTTAAAGCAAAATTTCCCAAACTCTTTTAAAACCTCACACTATAGCGAAAAAGATTTTAATCCTTGTGAAACCGAAAGACAAAAACCTCCGAATTCCATCCATTTATCCGGAAACCAACATGGATCTCTTCATCGGGTAACTCTGACCCCGACTGCCTCAAGACCCGGTGTCTACACCGAGCATCAACTTTCTTGAAGGACATAGCTTCCACCCACTTAATGAAGTAGTCTATGGCGACTATTATGAACCTATGTCCATTGGAAGCCATAGGATGTATCTCTCTAATGATGTCTATTCCCCAAGCTGCAAACGGCCAAGGTGACATGAAGCTATGCAATTTTGAAATTGGTAAATGCCTCAAGTCTATGTACTATTGGCACAATTGACACCGCTTTACGTATTTTGAGCAATCCATATCCATTGCAAGCAAATAAAACACTTATCGCATGGTCTTCTTTGCCAGCGTTAAACTGTTCATATGGGCTCCACAGACTCCAGCATGAGTTTCTTCCATAACCTTCTTTGCTTCTTTCTCACTCAGACACTTTAGCTGAATGCCATCGACTTGTCGTTTGTACAGCACACCATCTATGTAGATGAACTGGGTGGATAGCTTGCGAATCAATTTTTGATCCTTTTTAGTAGCCTTTTCTGGGAATACTATCTTTTCTAGATAGTTCTGGATATCAATGTACAAGGCCTTTCGTCAACCACTTCAATCTTTACTATTTGTTCAGACTCAAAACTGGGCTTCTCGGAACTTGAAATCTAGATAAGCTTCATAACCACTCCTTCCTAATTATCCCATATTGACACCAAAGTTGCGAGTGCATCGGCCAACTGATTTTTATATCTTGGGATGAAATGAAAAGTGCACACCTCAAACTAACTACTCAACCTCTTCACGTGTTTCACATACGGTATCAGTAGCTCTTTTTTTACGGCCCCTTTACCCCGAATCTAGTTGATAACTAGCGATGAATCCCCAAAAATCTCCGTGTTCAGTGCCCCCAAGGCTATCAAGGCTTCTAATCCGAAAGTGCAAACCTCATATTCGGCTTCATTATTAGTGGTCTTGTACCTTAGTTTCTTAGCTAATTGGAATTTTTCGCCGTTTAGGGTCGTAAGAATGATTCCCATTCCTGCCCCCTTGCTATTGACTGCTCCATCAAAGTGCAACTACCAACACTGTTCTGCAATAGCCGTGACATCCTCGTCTGTGATGTTAAACTCGAATAAATCACTCGCAATAGTGTAACACCCCTTACCTATACGTGGGGAGACTCACCCAGCAAGAGAAGTGAGTGCCCGGGTAGGCAAGGGTTGTCAAACTCAAAAGCAAAGCATACATAACATAATCAATATAATATGCATAACTGGACATACATTCAAAACAATCACAGAATTAAGGTACAACAAAATTTCTTTCGCATAATCAAACGTTAATCCATTCATATCCAAAATATGTTCATTACAAAACTGTATAACAATACAATTCTTATATGAGAACAAATTCCAATATTACATATTACAAAACTGGTTACAAACAAAAAACTTTACATCAAAAGATTACAAAATACAAAGGCCTAATCATCTAACAAAATCCATCCTATTGTGTTGGCCTTGGCTGCTGCAGATCAGTCTTCCCAAAATCTCCCACTGCTTCCACACCTACACGGATGAAACACCCGTGCTAAGCCCAATGGCTTAGAGGGGAAAAACAAAAGATGAACGACCACTCACAGTGGACGTCAATGCAGTTCACATACGTATGGCATATTCATGTAAATAAAGTATTATAAACTTAACTGTAAATTCATTCATCAATAATAACATCATTGCAGTAACTTGCATCATTTCATATTACAGGTATATACATAATTACGCTTGCAAACTCAATGGAGTGGATAACGGGTGAACGTATAGGTACCCTAAGGTACAAACAGATATTCTTTTTTCTTTTCTTTTCAAAAATAAAGCATAGGGATCTTAAACAAGATCCAATCATATAGGGATTGCGAGGACCCAAATGCATAGGGATCTGATCAGGGTCCAGAGGAACTCATAGGCTGCAATAAATAGAACCTTATTGGCATGCCTATATATCCATTACGTGACTATCGCAAGCTAATATATTAATTCATTTATCAATCATACAATGAAGCATATTATAATTCACACATTAAAACATATATGAATTACAAGTGAGAAACCATGCAAAGTGCAATAATTAATAAACATTTGAAGAATATGGGAGGGTCCCGCTCACGGCAGAGACAGATGGCACACAGAGATACGCTCACGACGACAGCCGCGCTCGCAAGAGAGAGCTGGCAGGCCTCTATCATGCTCGTGATGCAGGTCATGCTCGCGATAGAGGGCGGATAGACCCTTGTCGCGCTCGCGTACGCAAACTTGCTCGCGATAGAGATCAGCTCGACAGAAACTCGGCTTATCGAGCACTCTGTCGCACTTGCGACAAAAATTCCTCGACTGGAGCTTGGGTGCCGCACACTCTGTCGCACTCGCGATGCAGGTCGCACCAGCGATAGAGTCGAATTTTGCACTCTGCTACCGAGCTCCATAGCTCTCCTCATGCAATAGTCCTCCAAAACTCATACAATCAAACATAGAACATCAACCCAACCATCACAATGCATTCAAACATATTTCTAATCATTCAATCAAAGTTTTACACAAATCACCCAAACAATACATTCACTCAAACACACAAACCACCCAAACGCTCAACAACCCATATAAGAAGAAGAAGAAAAAGAAGAAGAAAACTAATCACAAACCTGATTAATTCGTGAATCACCAAACACCAACCAAAACATAGTAGCTTAAAGGATAATTTAGGGTATGGAGGAAGAAGAAAGAGAAGAGAAAGTGAGGGAAAATGGGAGAGAGGAGAGCAAATATGCTCTCTCACGTTTTCTCTCTCTTGGCTTATATAATCAAACCCAATCCTCTTTTCTCTTTCTTAATCCTACCATCCACATGTCACTTATCTATGATGGTCTTTGGCAATTCTCTCTTCTAGTCCTTCATTTCTTCTCAAAACACACTCAAACCAATATAGTTAAAATCTAAAACACAATTATACCCTTCTAAACTTCTTAAAATATGCAATTAAGTCCTAAGACCAATAATAGTACAAACAAGACTTCCATAAAAAGAATACCAAACCAAGCTCAAAACCACTAGGGTACAAGTTGGGTCCTTACAGATGGGGTGCTCGGCTCGGAATTTCGCTACTGCATGTCCCTTAATGGTCTTCAGGGTAATATATTCAACATCAACTTCTTGTAAGAGTAGCAAACATCTTCCCATCTTTCCCAACAAGAAGGGAGCTTCCTGCATGTATCTGAGAGGATTCTGTTTGGCGATAGCTTGCACCTTGTATGAATGGAAGTAGTGTCTTAACTTCTTAGAGGCCCAAATTACTGCCAAGCAAATCTTTCCAGCTTCTGTATATTTGACCTCATAAGAAAGGAACTTCTTACTAAGGTAATAGATTGCAAACTCAACTCTAAACTCATCCTCTTGAGCCATCATGGCACCTACAAAACTATCCTCCATTGCTAAGTATAGGATTAAAGGCTCGACTGGTTTAGGTGGTCTCAGAATCGGGGGATTCAACAAGTATTCCCTGATGGTTTTGAAAGCCTTATGGCAATCGTCATTCCATATCACCAGCTGGTCTTTCCTGAGTAGCTTGAAGATCGGCTTGCAAATCAAAGTGAGCTTGGCAATAAACCTGCTGATGTATTGCAGTTTTCCCAAGAAGCTTCTGATGTACTTTTCTTTTAGAGGTACTAGCATTTCTCTGATAGCCTTGACTTTATCCGGATCGACCTCTATTCATCTCTGGCTCATTACATGCCCTAGCAACTTTTCGGAGGTAACTCTAAAGATGCACTTCTTAGGGTTGAGCCATAGATTGTACTTGTTGATTCTTGAAGAATCTCTATAGGGCCCCAAAGTGACCTTCCTTGGTAGCTGACTTGATCATCATATCATCGACATACACTTCTACCTCTTTATGGATTTGGTCATCGAGAATTCTAGTGGCCATCTTTTAGTAGGTTGCGCCCGTATTTTTCAGACCAAAAGGCATTACCCTATAAGCGAATGTACCCCATTTAGTAATGAAAGCTATTTTAATCTGATCAACTATCTTATCAAGGATCTGATTGTACCCAGCATATCCATCCATGAAGCTATACATCATGCAGGCTACCGCACTGTCTACTAAAACGTCAATACGGGGTAGAGGAAAGTCATCTTTCGGACAAGCCTTATTCAAGTCTCGATAGTCCACACATACACATACCTTGCCATTCTTCTTGGCTACCGGGATGATGTTGGCTAACCAAGTCGGGTACTAGACTTCAATAAGAAACTTGGCCTCAATTTATTTGTGGACCTCTTCCTTGACTTTTTTCTCCCACTCTGGCCTAGGTCTTCTAAGCTTTTGTTTTATTAGTTATGATCGGGGTATGTCGGAATGGCATGTTCAGCGATCTCACGGTCAACTCCTGGCATGTCTTCATAGGTTGAGGCAAAGAATTTTTCATATTTTCTTAAAATTTTCTCAAATTTTAATCTCTATTCAGGAGTCACATTAGACGCTATCAAGATTTCCTTTGGGTTTTCCAAAGTCCTGAGATTAAATAGAGTAGCATCTATTGAATGAATATCAAATATAAATGAGTTATGATGATGATTATGCATAGTGAAATCATCAGAAATATCGCACAAGTAAGCAAAATTGTTCATATTATTGATTGAATTGGAAATATCATCAACATTATCAAAAAGTTCTGGCATACAAAGAAAATATAAATCGCTATGGTCTTTTTGCTTTACCGATACCGATGTTGCATCCGACAGTTGAGTGTTATCTTGGCACTTCGGAGGCTCTGTAGTAACCCCCTATGGAACTTCCTTTTGCTCCTCTGCATGGTCATCTACCATCTTTTCCTTCCCCTTCATTCGGGTGGCCATTAACCTCTCAGTGATAATCTCCTCGGGCACTTCTCTATCCCAGATAGTCCCCTTGGTCATGATTTCCTCATCCCAAAAACCCTCTACTGGCTTGATCATTCTAATGTCCCAATTGAAGACGTCATTAAAAACCTCAAAACCCGGTATGACTCTCCCGTCCACATACTAAGGCGGCCGATATGAAGTTTTCCTTGATTTGTGGGATCTCGCGTGCTGCCTTATTGCTCAATATAGTGGTGCCTTTATATTCAAGGCCCTTTCGATCCTTCTGACCTCTCATAGCAACAACAGCTTGCGGCCCTTGGGAATTCTTACCCAGACGGGTTCCAAGAAGGAAAGACATCCTCTTCATTATGTTCACCACTTGAGGGCTCCTTATGATGTCTTCCTCCTCACTAATCACAACTATGTGAAACCTATTAAAGGGTTGCTTTGCGATCTCTAGTACGGACACCTGATTTTCCATAGTCGCTTTGATTGTCACCACCTACCCCTCATAAGGAATCTTTATCATTTGGTACAATGTGGATGGCACCCCTCCTAACTTGTGGAACCACGGTCTGCCCAATAGTGCTGAGAAGTTAGCTGAAATGTAGAGGACTATAAATTCCACCTCTGTCTCCACTAGCCCAGTCTTAACCACTGCTTTAAAGGTCCCTGATGCTTGCCTTTAGGAGTTATCGTAAGCCGTGATCGTAAGGTCTGACTTGCTTAGCATATCCTCTAACACCCTAAAAGCTGCCATTGCCACCAAACGGCATACATTTATAGATGAACCGTCGTCCACCATAACACAGGCAGTGTGTTTCTTGTTGATATAGGCCCTTATGTACTAGGGGCGGTTATGGTTACGGCCTTCTGCCAGCAAATTAGCACTTGAGAACACCACATTCTCTCTAGCACTTCTCTTTACTATGTCCAACAACTCCGTAGGGGAGATGGTAGTTGCCATTGTAGATTCACATAGGGCTTCTACCATCTTCTGCCTATGTGAAGGAGATTATCGCAAAAAATCCCATATTGATATTTCAGTCAGTGTCTTTTTCAGCTACCTCATTACCTGATCCTCATTCGGCTCCTTCTCTTCCTGCACCACCACAGGATCTTGTGGCTTCTCTACCTCTAAAACTACCCTTCTGCTTTGGGTCATTGCTCCGATCTCCTTCTCTTTGTCCTCTTCTGAACCCCATGGGTCAGTAAATCCTTCATCATCAGTTTTTTCATTCCCACTATCATCAGTGAACCAACAGTCTATTGTTGCCACGAGAATCCCTTCTTCGCTTGCCCTCTCAATGCAGGCGATAGCAACATTTTCTTTGCCATAAAACTCTCTAAAAACAAACCACTATGACAATCCTGACTCGGTCATAAACACAGGCGGGGGCAGATTATTGTAACTGGGCTTTTTCTGGTTGCCTCTCTTCTCAAGATCTGTGATTTGTTTGGAGTCAATTAGATCCTGAATTGCATGCCTCAATGCCTTGCAATTATCAGTAGTATGCTCGGTATCTGGTGGTCAGCGCAATATTTATCATCCCTATGCCCTAGTTGTCCTTGGCTTTAGGCAGGTCAAGGTGCTAAAGGTTGTAACTTCCCCTCCTTCATCAACCTCTTCAACACACAGGATAGAGACCTTCCTAGGTTCAAAAACTGCCTCTGACTTGCCCCTATCACTGAGACCTCAGCTGTCTTGCCTATCCTACTGCCACTGCTAGAGTTCATAGGTCTACTCAGCCCCTGATTACCACTGCTCCTCTTAGCATAGGCCTCATTGTTTGCTCTCCTTGCCAGGTACTCACCTTCAGCTTCAATGGCTATATCCTTTAGCGACAATTAGTCCTTCAAACCCTTCATCTTCAACCCATCTTTCAGATACGAGCTAGAATTCTTGATAAAGAGCTGAATCTGATTCAGAGTGTCTGACTTTTTTTTCATCTCCATTACCCGATTCCTCCATCGGGTCAGATACTTGTGAAATAACTCCCCAGACTTCTGTTGTAAGAGTTCCAAATCTTTCAATGTCACCTCCATCCTTGTACTGCAGTCGTACTACCTGAGGAACTCTTCTGTTAGCATATCCCAGTCTTCCTTGGTTCTCCTGTGAAGCCCATGGTACCAATCTACTGCAGGCCCTATCAGACTTAGGCAGCAATACTCCACCTTCTGCCTTTTGGTTAGGGTTGTTCCCTTTATTACCAAAGAGTATTGCTTCACGTGTGCCGTAGGGTCTGAAATGCCATCAAACTTTGGGATATCCGGCATCTTGAAATTTTGAGGGATCAAATCCTCTCCCTCCAGCTCTTTATCTTTGGGGTTTATCCCTCTCCCCCTCGTCAGCATTCAAGACATTGTCTCAAACTTCTCTTCCATCTTCTTCCAGATTGCTTTCTTCATTTGAGGTGCCTTCCCCCTTACTGATACAGGCTCCTCATACTCATCCTCTATTCTGTGAGCTCAGAGGAGGTCGCTTCACTGCTCTCGAAAAGTGATTTTAAATATTCTACCCTTTTTGGTAGCTCAAAGAAAGGATTTCTGCACAGCCGCTCATGGGGACCTTTGGACCACCTGGGTAGATCTATGATGGCTACAAAATATACTTGGTCAGGATGATGCATGAATAACATATGATGCATGGTCATGCTATGCAGCATCTACAATCATATGCAAGAAAATAGATCCTTCCACCCTCGTTCCTCCCACACACGAGGTCACGTGGTCTCTTTCCTAGGTGGGCTTAATACATGGGTTAACGGAGAATCCGATGAACGCGTATATGCACGATGGTAAACCGACAGCATAACATTTCTTAACTAATGTACATACATATGGCTTTTGATCATTATGTATTTAGATAATCAAAATAAATCAACATGGGCCTATCGGGGCATGAAAGCTATTGATTAGGTGACCAATTAACTTATCTGGGTTTGACCAATACAAAATGATCCATACAACAAGCATAGTATTATGGTTTATACCACCTTGGGGAAGTATCTACTTTTATTACATAAGCTTTGGCTAGGGTGATGATACTTTCAGGCTACCTAAGCCTGATCCCTGCCAACAGGTCTAACTCGTCATGAGCATAGCGGCCGATTGGGTCATCATTTGATATACCAAATTGTACTAGACTTGGGCTGGTAATTATCCTTAACACTTCCCTACATTGAGTGAACATAGGGTTGTGTTTTGAAAATGTACCGGGGTTAATAGATGGACCAAACTAGCATAGATCTAAGACTCTAATGAGATGCAATGCAATTTCAAAGAGGGATTGTGACGCGCACCGGGCCAGCAAGGCCCTCTTTGAACCCGCTTTTAGGATTCGAGGGATTGGTTCACGTCCTTTTGATCTTGGGTTACACGAGACATTTTGGAATCTCCTACCCAATAGAACATTGGGAGGTTCATCTAATCTCATGAAATCTTTAGGCACCTTTGAGGCATTTTGGAGTCGCCACCCAATTTACAAAAAATTGGGAAATGTCATCTAACCTCGGGAGTCTTAAACCAGAGAAGGTGCTCGGAACTTCACTTTTATTCATTCCTTAAGTTAAGTTTATAATGAGTTTTTAACAAAACGAAATTTCGTCTCTCATCTCACACGATCATGCAATAAATTTAAAGCGCATTTTAATCACATCGAAAAGTGATAAAGAAAGCATAAAATAAAGCAATAAATAAATTACAAGAAAAATCTGGGACAGAACAATCCCCGAAAATAAAGAAAGCATAAATAAAATAAAAGGATAAACTTGCCCCAAAAATTAATTACAAGGGCCCAAAATGAATAAATAAATAACTGCATCACAAGAAGAAGAATAATAAAATACATCATACATAAATCGGGATATTTATTGAATTTTAGGAACATTGGTTCCTTTGATTAATCTTAAAAAAATTTAGAGAATTATTTTGGGCATTGATTGAGAAAACCGGGATAAGTGATCCCATTTTATAAAACTTAATTCTCCATTTGAAAGTGACATTTTATTGGTTAAAAATATTACATTGGTCCATTTTATTAGAAAAATCCCGATTTTATTTATTGTAGAAAAACATGAATTTTCATAATAAAAACGGATCCAAAATACATTTTACATGTAACATACAAAATAATAAAATAGGAAAAATACAATAATTAAAAAATACAAACCAAACTTTGAAGACTTTTAGTGCTTGATTCTCCAACTCGCCCACGGGTAACACTCAATTAAAAAACAAAGTATTGCAACCAAAAAAGAAAAAAGAGAATTAAAGTTAGTAGTTAAATAAAAATACATAAAATAAAATAAATTAGAAAAAATGAATTAAAATGAAATACATAAAATAAATAAAGAACCCAATTAAATTAAATGAATCCCATTAACAAATATTTTAGTTAAAACAACCATGTAAATAGAACAAATAAATAAAAGGATAAATGAAAGAATGAATAAAATAATGATGTATGGACCAATTAAGTTGGAATTAAAGGAGAAAGTAATACAAACTAGCCATTGTTCACGTGAATGGATGCATGAGAAAGCAAAACAAAACAAACAATTTTATTTAGTTGGAAAAATAGGATTATTGGGTTAAAGATGCAAAATTAACATGATTAAATTAATTATTTACATGTTAATCACAATAAACATAAATATTTACATGGCAAAAAGATCAACAAAAATAAATTAATTAAATACATGTCAAAATAATACATGTTAAGAATAATAAGAAATCCAAGCAAAATGAATTGATTAATTACATGTTAATAATGAGAAATCATGGCAAAATGAATTAATTATATGTTAAGAATAACAAGAAATCAAAACAAAAGAAATTAATTGATTATACGTTAGGAATAAAATCAATAAAACATTATTTACATGAACAAAACAATAAAAAATAGAATAAGATAAAAAGATAATTAGTTCGGAGCCCAAAAAATTTACCCCCAGATTTGGATTCGATGGAATAATGATGATTTTTTTGGAAAATTCCTCAGACAATTAATTTAGCAACAAAATTAATCCCTTTTGTTTATGGAGAAAACAAAAAAATTAATTAGAATGCTTAAAAGATTGAAAATTTATTTGAAAATGAAAATTAATTCCTTTTGTTTATGGAGAAAACAAAGAAATTAATTAGAATGCTTAAAAGATTGAAAATTGATTTGAAAGTGAAAATTAATTCCTTTTGTTTATGGAGAAAACAAAGAAATAAATTAGAATGATTAAGAATTGAAACTTGAATTTTCAATCTCAATTAATCCTTGTTAATGGAAAAAATTGAAGTCTGAATTTTTTTTGAAGAAAAATCAAAGAAGAAGAAAGGAAAAGATTTCAAAAATCTGATGTCAAAAATAATGGAGGCCGCCCTTAGGTTTTTTCATCTCAAAGTATTTATATAATGGAAAGAAAAAAGCCCTAATTCTATTAGGAAAAGAAATTTGATTTTAATTCAATTTCCTGCCTTTTTTAATAATAAAATCAGTTTTTATTTATTAATTATCTAAAAAAATAATTTAAAATTTAATTTGGACTCAAAAACCTTAATTTTGGGTGAAAAATCACGTTTTGGGGCGAAAATCGGCGGAATCTTGGCACAGGGGGCAAGAACGGGCGCGGATGGGCGAGGATGGGTGCGCGGATGGGCAGCACGCTCCATGGGAGCACGCAGCAGATGCGTATAGCGCGCGGGATCGTTGCGCTGCGCACTGGCGAGCGCGCGGCAGGCGCGGTGCCGCGCGTCGACATTCGATTTCCGATTTTTTTTTTAAATATAACTAAAAAAATACTAAAATTTTCAAACTTCATTTTTTAAAACTAATTTTTAAATTTTTTTTTTTATTTTTTAATTTTTTATTCTAAAATGCAAATTTGACAAGTAAATCATCATTTTTAAACTCTTTGCCCATGAATAGGCAATTTATCATCATTGGGTAACTCTGATCTAGGTTGACTCAGGACTCGGTGTCTACAGGGATAAAATTTTTAAATTAAAACTCAATTATATGTTTTAACCAAGGTACATTCGAAGCGAAGTCTCAATATGTCCCTAGCAGAGTCACCACTGTGATGCACACCGAACCCCAGACGGCCTAGAAGACCCTCTTTTAAGGTATTTGAGAGAGGTTTATAAGACCCATAAGGATTACGGGGGCATCTATGTTAGGCAACAAGAGGTCTTTTGGAGTCGCCACCCAATAAAACATTGGGAAGGTTTGTTTAGCCTCGCTGAGCCTAAGATAGAGCATATGTGTCTATTTTGGGAAACCAAAGATATTTTGGAATTTCCATTCCAATAAGGCATTTGGAAATGGTTCATCTAATCTCATAGAGCCTAAGAGGAAATATATGAGTCTATTTTGGGTAACAGGAGATATTTTGGAATTCCTTTCCTAATAGAACATTAAAAACGTTCATCTAATCTCGTGAAAACCAAGACAATACACATAAGGGCCTATTTTGGGCAACAGGAGATATTTTGGAATCCCCTTTCCAATAGAACATTGGAAAGGTTCATCTAAACTCGTGAAGCCTAAGACGAGAGAGACTTCGGGACTACTCTACTCTTATTCATACCTTGGTTAAAGTCATAATTGGGTTTTACACTTAAGATTTCATCCCCTTTCTCATTCAGTTCAATGCAATAATTAAAACTTAGATCAATCACATAATAAAAGCATTAAATAAAGCAGATTTAAAAGAAAGTAAATTGAAATATAATAATTTACAATAAAACTAGGGGTGGAATATAACCCCCATTGCAAATGAACAGAGGGAAAAAGAAACATGCATAAAACGGGGTATTCGATTTGAGGTGAGGACGTGGGTCCTCGCATGCATGCTTAAAAGATCAATCTTGAGGCTGATAATTTTATTTGGAATGAAATAACTAGGACATTGGTCCCATTTTATTTAAAGAAAATCCAATTCATTTGTAGAAATCTTTTGCCATTCTTACATTAGCGATCTCAAAAATAACAATTTACAACAAATAAAGATTAAGGATAATAAATAAGAGAGAATGGGGGTATGAGAAGTGAACCGTATCGATGTTTCCGTATCGCACTTTAACTAGTTCTCCTCTTTCAACACCCAATGTTCAATAAAATAACTCACAAAAACGAATAACATGTTAGTAAAATAACAAAATAAAATGACGATGAAAAGAATTAATGGAAATAACAATGAACATGTAATTTGAATAGTAAAGAAAATGGAAATAAATTACTTTAAAATGAGTAAAAACAAAATTTAAAAGAAAGAAGAAAAGAAATAACAAAGAAATGAGGCCCAGGGATGGCCCAAACTGCGCGAGCGAAAGCCGTGTCTGGGCCGACCGACGGGCAGAAGGAAATTTCGATAACAGCCTGTCGGTCATATAGGATCCCAAAAAAAACAAAAAAGGAAATCAAACACCTAAAATTTCACATTTAAAACCCTTTTTATGCAATTAATCACCAATAAATCAATATAAAACAATAAAACAAATTAAAAGTCAATCCGGAATGTTTACCCTCGGAATATTATCTTTTGAAGGCAAAAGTTGTGTGGATTTTTCCCTTTAACTCTACAAGGATCAGTTGACGGTGTACAATTTTGAGAAAATTTTTTGCTGCAAAATCATTTTTTCAAAAATAATTCGAGAGTTTTCCAAAAGCACAAATCAAGAGAAGAAAATTAATTTTTTTGCTTGATTTTCTGTAATAAAAACGAATGTTAAAAGGACAGATCGAGTGAAACAAAATGATTTCGCTTTCTCGAGTTTTTCCTTACTTTTTCTGAAAAAGATTTAAAGAAAAAAGAAATTATTGAAATAGAAAGAAAAAGCTTTTGTTTATGAAATTTTTCCCTGAACCATTTTCTCATAACCTCAGCCTCTTGTTTATAGGCGAAAGCCAAGAATTCAAATCTTTTTAAATTTCAAATTTGATTTAGAAAATGAAATCAAAATGAAATCAAAATCTTTTGAATTTTGAAAAAGATTTATAAAATCAAATCAAAATCTTTTGAATTTGGAAAAGATTTATAAAATCAAAACAAAATCTTTTGATTTTGGAAGATATTTTGGAAAATCAAACAAAATCACTTAGACAATCCTGAAAACCGTCGCCAGATTGCGGCTCGGTGCAACGACGGGCGTCGGTCCTGGGGGAAGCCCCGGTCTTTTGAGCGGCGGGCAACCACGCGAGGGACAAGTGTGAGCGACGAGAGCCGCTCGCGCGAGCGACAGACGCCGCTCGCGCGAGCGACAGACGCCGCTCGCATGAGGACCAGCAGTCGCTTGGGAGCGAGTGACGGGCCACCCATTGATCGACGGCCGTTGGTCATTCCCAAAAACATTTTTTTTAAAATAAAATGCTCATTTCAACGTGCATAAACTTCCAGCCACCAAGATCCTTTAAATTGTGAATTCTAAGCGTGAAAACCTACAACCTCACTCACTGACCTGCAGTATAAGTTCCGATATCTTCATCGGGCAACTCTAATCTGGACTGCTTCAAGATATGTTGTTTACATGTCACCAATTTGTTGCTATTTAGCAACAGATTTTTGCAATAGCCAAAATCTATCGCTAATAAGCTTTTTTTTTTGTGTGAATGAATGTATTATGTATGTGTGGTATGTGGCTAAATGGCAAGTAATGTTTAATTGGCAAATTTGAATCCAAGTTAATGTAATTTCCTTCATTAAACATCATTAGGAAGATAATTAGTATGTTTGGATATTTTATTGAATAAAATTGGAAGTTACTTGATCATATTGGCATAACATGGAAATGTAAAAGTTAATGTCAGTACGTGATATTGTAAGGGACAAATTAGTGGTAATTATGTGAGAATTTGCAATGTGGAAATATGAAATATGTTTAATTGTTTTATATGGCATCTTAATGATGAAGATAATGTGATATAGTCAAATGGGATGAAGTAATAAAAGTAGTTTGCCCTCGGTAATTGGTAAAGAAATTAAGATTATAAGATACAATTGGCTAATCATAGAGAGACGTATTACGATTATGAGTTATGGCGACTCACATTTATAAGCCAATGGCTATCTACATAGTTATATAGTTCTTATCATCAGTGGAGATCCATCATGTAGTTTGGTCAAAGCGTTGGCCCCCAAGTGATCACTTCGACACTATTTGGACATTTGGGGTCCACGTCCTGCATATCCAGTTCGATGTGGTTTTCACTTGATGTTACTAAGGGCAGAACCAAAATAGTGATAAATAAATAAATAATAAAATAATTTATGAGTAAATAAATGAGACATTTACGCTAAATATTAAGTTTATGAATTTAAGTAGTAAATTATTTAACTTGTGATATATATAAATTAATTTTAAGTAATAATAAGTACATATTAAATTGTATATCTGTCTGTTATAAGGTGCAAATATGTCTTTAAGAAGAAGATTGATATGGAAGGTAACATGGTGTATACACTGGGTTCCGAAGCAGTCCAAGATCAGGATTCGCCAGTGATAAAAATGATACTTGTTCACAAGCAAAAAGGTTAGAACCGATGTTTTCCTTGTCGAAACCCTTCCTTTTATGTAAAAATTTTATTTTGGGTTTTTTGGTGGTCATGCAGCCTGCGCAAGGTGCAGCGCCTGCTGGCAACACGTGCGAGCTGTGTAGGCTCGCGGGCCACCGCGAGTGAGGCCTTGCCCTGTGCAGCGCGGCGCGCAAGGCTGCACCTCGCGCATGCGAGGCGTGGCCTCCCTCGCAAGACCGCATGGCCCCCTTTGTGAGGCCGCCCCTCGCACATGCGGGGTGCGCCCGCACCTGGACGTGTGAGGTGTGGCCATCCCCCTCACGGGCAGCCTCCCTCCTGTCCCTTTCCCACCTGCAAAAATTTGATTTTTGATGGATTTTGGGATTGTCAAAAAGGGGTTTTCTTTCAAGTTTTAGGGGTTTTGGGGGGAAGAGGAATATGAAAGGGGCTTTTTTCCTTTCCCCTTTTGAGAAGAAAATGGAAATAAAGGGAAAAAGAGAGCTGGAGAAGGGAGAGATTTTTTTGAGAAAAGAGAAGAGCTTGAAGAGAGGGTTTAGATAAAAAAGAAAAAGGAAAAAGAGATTTTGGAGAAAAGGATCTTCCAAAAAGAAAAAGTTTTCTCTCTTTGATTTTCCGAAACCCAAAAAAAAACATTTTGAGTTTGAGCTCAACTTGAGATAGGGAAATCGATTCCCTTACCTTGGGTTTGTTAACAAACATAAATAAAAAATTATTTGGTTTTGTTTTAACGTTTTTTAGAGTCTTCGAGTCATTTCGAATCTATTTTGAATCTTGACAAGGAAAGTCAGATTGAAATATCCTACTTCTATATCATCAAATTTGAGGGTAAAGATTATTGGATCCATTTTCATCATCTCATTTTATTTTATTTTTCATTATTATTGTTAATATTGTTGTCATTGCTGTTGACGTTACCTCTATTTTTGCTATTATCATCATTATTATGATTGTCATTTATTCTTATTATTCTTAATATTATTATCATTACTGTTGATGTTGTCTCTATTGTTTGTCATGATTATTATTATTATTATTATTATTATTATTATTATTATTATTATTATTATTATTATTATTATTATTATTATTATTATTATTATTATTATTATCATTATTATCATTATTATTATTATTATTATTATTATTATTGTCATTATCACTTTTATTATTGTTATTATTATGATCTTTACTATTATTACTGTTATCATCATTATTATTGTTATCATATTTATCAACGTTGTTTCATTATTATTATTATTATTATTATCATTATTACTATGTCATTTGTATGGTTAATTTTGCATGATTCATTGAATCTTTTTGCATGTGTATGATTTGTACTTCAAAGTCACACGTCTAATTTAACCCATTTCATTTTCTACATGTATATTAAACATCTTTTGTATTTATCTTGTCTTTATGTTTGTATGGTTAATTTTATAATTATTAGTAACATTTTTTTATTGTTGTTTTTCTTATTTATGTGGGTAAAATGTGACGTTTGCTTGTTTGAGTATTGTCGCGACCAAACGGAGGGGTCATGCCGCGTAGGAGACCACATCACATGGGTGAGACCTTACCAACCACTATTTGCATGAGTGTGTTTGTTTTTTTAAGTAAAATGATTCTATTTTTATACGCGTGTAAAGTAAAAATTGCAAAAATATTTTTATGATTAAACTAGAATTTTTACTAATAAATTAGGACTAATATCCTCGATTTTAGCCAAGGAACGCAAAATATCACGAATTAAAATAAAGAGTTAAATTTCCTAAAAATGGGATCACTCATCCCGATTTTCAAGCCAATAGCCGAAATGACACTTTGAGCCCTCTTTAACTGAGCATGAAGGAACCAATGTTCCTAAACCAAATAAATATCCCGATTTATACATGTCTCCTCTTTTGATTAATTTTGCTTAAATTGTTTAGATTTATGTTATATATCTTGTAGGCCATTGTAATTAATTATTTTTGGGGCAATTTTATTTAGCTTTTATTTTTATTTAGGGGATTGTATTTGTCCCAATTCTAATGATGCATTTTGTGTGTTTATCGCTTTAGTTTTCGCTTTTCTTTATAGCTTTCATTTACCGCTTTTCTCAATGATTGAATTACGTCTTTAAATAAATTTCATTAATCGTGTGAGAAGAGAGATGGAATTCTATAATCTAAAAATTCATTTATAATTAATCAAGACATAAATAAGAGTGGAGTTCTGTGACGCGCGGCGAACCCTGTGGCCTCCCGAAGGCCCTCTTTAGCGCGATCAGGATGAGATTCATTAAAGCTTGTAAGGTATTTACAAGTGCGTCTATTTTGGGCAACAATGAGGTTTCTTGGAGTCGCCACCCAATAGAACATTAGGAAGAGTCGTCCAGCCTCGTCGAACCTAAGACGGCGCATACATATCCATCTTGGGCTAGCCAGAGAGATTTTGGAGGTCTCAGCCTCTACCCCCTAGAGCCTAGGATTTGTATATTTAAGTCTTTTGGTGAGACTCAAGAGGTGTCTTGGAAGTCCTAGACTTCTCGCCTCTTGAGCCCCAAAGACCAGAGTGAGTTCGGGACTTCTCATTTATTTATACCTTGATCAATATTATAATTAAGTTTTGAATTCATTGTTTCACCATCTTTCCACACGATGCATTTTAATTAAAGGCACAATCATTCACGTCCAAAGCGGTAAAAGGAAGTAAAAATCAAAATAAGGCATTCAAAAAATATATTACAATAACACCAGGAGCGGAATACAACTCCCACTTGTAAAAGTACAACACGTGCATAAAACGGGGTATTCATTAGAATGAGGACATTGGTCCTACCATGCATATTTTATTACAAAAAGTGATCTTTCATGAAGCGTCAATTTTATTGGCTAAAACGGGACATTGGTCCACAACTTCCGAGAAAATCCCAAAGTTAACTGTTAGAAATCTTTTGGCCTTTTTTCATTTAACGATATTAAAACCATTTCCATAATAACATGAATAAAAGATAAGGGTAAAGAAAGAACCCGAGTGGAAGTCCTCAGACTGATGCAACCCCCATCTTTCAGAAATCCAACTCTAAATGATCAAAAAATAACTCATAGGGATAAACACGTTAGCATCAAAAGCGCGGATAAAAATAAAAATAAAAGAGCGAGAAATTCTTACAGAAACAAGTTGAAAGATAAAATTTATAAATTAGAAACATTAGAGTTTGCCTAGGGACAACCTCCTGTACTGTGCCAGCGGCCGTCCCTAGTACGGGGAAATAATTAGAAGAGAAAAGATTTCAGTTCTTTGTAAAAGATTATAAAGTAGAATAATAAAAATTTAATGTAAATCAAATAAAATTATACAAATATTAAACCAGAATGTTTACCCTCGGATTTTACCTTTTAGGGTGAATGTCAAATGACTTTGATTCCCGTATGCTTCGCACGGATCAAGTAAAAAATCAGAGAAAGAAGATTTATACTTTTCTTCCCTTGAAAATCTGATAGCAATTGAGTGTCTGAATTAGCTATATTGATGGAAAACGAATGAATTTCGTTACCTCAACTTGGCTTAATTCATAAAAAAATTTGAAGGAATCAATTAATTGGAAGAAATTTTATCAAATAAAATTTTGC
This sequence comes from Excoecaria cochinchinensis, assembly GCA_947683425.1. Classification (NCBI taxonomy): domain Eukaryota; kingdom Viridiplantae; phylum Streptophyta; class Magnoliopsida; order Malpighiales; family Euphorbiaceae; genus Excoecaria; species Excoecaria cochinchinensis. The sequence goes on along the minus strand of CANTUQ010000068.1, from coordinate 3,679,192 downwards.
AAATGAACAGAGGTTTTATAAACTGTTTTGAGTAAATTGCTCACAAAACCTTTTCTAAGAAATAATCTCTCGAAGAAAATTAATAAATTTTTCCAAAGAATTTTTCTTATAAAAAATAATCACTTTCCTCACCAAAATTCTCAAAACTTCTAACCCCAAAAATGGAATTTAATCCACTATTTATAGGATTTTAGGAAAAAATTCAGATAAGCCTCAACCCAAAGTTTGAATCTTAAAAGGACTTTAAAATTCATATTTTTATAGATCTTATCCCCATTTTGAAGGAAAAGAGATTAAATTTTATCCAATCCGGCGTGATCTGATCAGTTAACGTACCGACGGGCTTCCCTGCAGATACCGACGACCGTCCCTACTAAGGGCACACACAAAAAACCGCCTACAGACGGGGTGCGGTACTAGGGACGAGCATCCCTATACCACCATGCGTCCCTCCCCACTACACCTAGAGACAGGGATCGCCCCACGTAGGGGCGGGCGCCCCTACACAGACGGGAAGTGGCGATGCATCGAGTCGGTTTCGGACTTGCAAAACGCGAAGTTTGCCCTCCTGAGCTGCACCGAGTCTACTCTAGACTTACAAAGTGCTGATGATGGCTCTCCTGAGCTGTACCGAGTCTACTCCAGACTTACAAAGCACGGATGATTGCCCTCTTGAGCTGCACTGAGTCTGTTCCAGACTTACAAAGCGCGGATCATCGCTCTCTTGAGCTGCACCGAGTCTGTTCCAGACTTACAAAGCGCAGATCATCGCTCTCTTGAGCTGTACTGAGTCTACCCCAGACTTACGAAGCACAGATGATTATTCTTCTGAGCTGTACCGAGTCTACTCTAGACTTACAAAGCGCGGATCATCGCTCTCCTGAGCTGTACTGAGTCTACTCCAGACTTACAAAGTACGGATGATTGCTCTCTTGAGCTGCACCGAGTCTGTTCCAGACTTACAAAGCACGGATCATCGCTCTCCTGAGCTACACCGAGTCTACTCCAGACAAAGTGCGAAGTTGGCTCTTCCAACTCGGGCATCCTTCTGGACTATTCTTCTTCTTGCCTGAGTGTCATTCTAGGCTGCTCCTCTGAGCGGGGTGTTCTTCTAAACTGTGTGTTTTGATTTGGCGGCTTCATCCTGCCCCCGAAGTATAATTATGATCTTGTGATCTCAAAGGACATGATGTTTGAACTGTTTATTCTCCCTTTTGACTGTTGGTCAATTTTGAATTGGTGTAAAACCACGTTCCTGTATTACAAGAGATTCCCGTTAATCCTCGTACCAATTAATTTGACTGTAGATTTGGTGAACATTTTTTTATCTTTTTATCATATGATTAATTATCCCTTTTTCTTTTTTCTTAAGAGAGTTAAATCACGAAGAAAATGCAAATTTAACTAAAAAGTTAAATTTTGTACAATGTAATGTAAACATGATAATATAAAATACAAAACTGATATCATGACTTCTTGAAGGGCTATAGGGGTGGATAGTCTGAAAGCTCCTCCTCCGGATCATCATCATCATCTGATATATAAACTGTCTGAGGCCGAGATGAAGAGGCAGAGGGTCTCGCATCTGGAGCAGATGGCTGAGGAGAAGGGGCTGATGGTCCGGCCCGCTGAGTAGCTAAAGCTATGGCCTGTCTCTGGTATCTAGGAGGTACCGCCACTGGTGCTGATAATGGCTGTGCTCTCGCTGGATCCTGCTGCTGGAACTGGACCTGAGCAAACCCATCTAGGAAAGGCTGTGCACATACTGTCATGAACTGCAGCGTATCAGTGACGACCCCCCTAACTCTCTAAAAGCGTCGCCCAGGCGAAGGGTCTGATCTGTGGAGGCGGTCCCCATACTCCTCAGTCTATCCTCAGTATGCTCCCTGAACTCCCGAAGAGACTGGGCAATGGGAGGTATGGCACCCTCCAGAACATGAATCCTGAACCGGAGAGCCTCAACCGACTCATCCACGATCTGTAAGGACGCATCCATCCTCTGGGCTACCCCATCCTAGGAGGTCCTCATCTCCTGCCTCAGCTGAGCCACAAGCCTCTCCTGCTCCTGCCTCAAAAAGTCAATGAGCCTCCCCTGCTCCTGAATAATACTCTGCTGCTGATGCAGCCGCTCTAATATAACTCTATCTCGCTCCCCAAGGTGATCGAGAAGGGCCCTATCTCTCTCCTCCTGCATATGCTCGAAGGACGCTAAGGTAAAAGCCAGTAGTGCAGCCAAATCGGGCTGCGCTGGGATAGCCAATGATGAGGACGGAGGGGGAGCTGACTCTGGTGCCGGCTCTGGAGGTGGAGCTGTAGAAGTAGATGCCCCCGGATCCCCTACTCTAGCAGATGGACTGAATCTCTCATGGGCCCGGGGAGCAGTCCGATGTACTCTCGATGGCAGAGGCGGAGTGGGGCTCTGTACTCTCTGCCTTGAAGGGCTAGCGAATAGCTCATCCATGGTGAACTCGATCCTCATGTCAAAAGGCGTACTCGGATGCTCCTCCTGGTGCTGCTGAGGCTCGGGAGGCTGGTGCTCCATCTGAGGCTGCTCCATATGGGGCTGCTCCTCCATTTGAGGCTGCTCCTCCACTGGCTCTAGCGAGGACAAGCTGAATGCACGTCTGGTCTCATGCACAGTACGAAGCCTATATGCCTCTGGCTGGCCCGATATCGGTACTATCATAGCCATAGTGATAGCTGCCGGACCATCCACATAAATGCTCTCATCCAAAGCACGCCCCAGGATGTCAGGACGAACTCCCAAACGCAGAAGCAATCTTGTAATAACTCCCCCAACATACACTACAGGGGCTATCCCCCTAGATACCCTCACCAGGTTGACCAATATCTCATGGCTGATGTTAAGTCTCTGACCTGCTATCATGGCCCACAAGCTCCAAATCTCTGCGACATTGAGAGATCCTGGGTTACCAGCTCATCCTAAATATGAGCTGGAGAAGACTCTGTGAACATATCATAGGGCCTGTGATGAGAGTACCGTGCTCTTTGCCGTATCATGATCATACAGCACTCCCGGCAAGGCGATAACTGCCCAATGTTGACGTCTAACTGACCTCTGAGGCGCTATGACATCCTGCCCGAACGGAAGCCCCATGGCCTCTGTAAACCGCTGGCGGGTAATACTATAATGATGGCCCTCTATCCAAAACTATATGAGACCCACCTCTGTGTTGGATCTCTGATATCCCCCATACTGTAACGTGGCAAGAAACTGTCGTACTATCTCCAGGTGAGTTTGGAAGGCAGGCGTCAAAAACTTCGTCCATCCCGCGTCTGCTATCAGAATGTCAACCTCATCCCCCATCCCCAGAGCCTCAAGGAATGGTCGGGAAATGAAACGGTTAGCTCGGAACTGCACCTGAGCCAGCGCCGTATATCTCTTTCTAGCCTCATCACTCATCCACCCCGGGGCCTGAGGCTCGGGCTCGTCGTGAGGAGCATATCGTCGCGGTGGCATCCTGCGAATGAGGTAAACAGTTAGCTTAGCATCATAGATATAAATGAAACTTTGCTTAGAAATTGAGGTAGCATTCTGACGGGAATGTGTCTAAACCAATAAGATAAATTATGGGCAGTACCCCAACAAGGGTGTGCCCAACCTCCTGCATAAAAAACAACAAAAAAGAAGGATAGGCCTCAGGCCCCAAGCAATCATTGCAATATGTTCTCATTTGCTAAAAAAAATTTGGGCAGCACCCCGGCAAGGGTGTGTCCAACCTCCTACATAAAAAAGAAGGACAGGCCTCAGGCCCCAAGCAATCATTGCAATATATTTGCTAAAAAATATTTGGGCAGCACCCCAGCAAGGGTGTGTCCAACCTCCTGCATAATAAAAAGGATAGGCCTCAGGCCCCAAGCAATCATTGCAACATGCTCAAATCTGCTTTGCTTCCTATTTCCTAGTATTGGTTCCAATGTGCATGTATTTTTAAAGCCATGTCTTATCTAAAAAAAACTCGAGAACAAGTATACATTTATCACTAATTGTTTTTAAACAATATATGTCAATCCATCTTGCGCCCATTAAAAAGAAAGAAAAAGAAAAAATTGCATGCTATTTACTCTATGCTTCAAGTCATGCATTTTTTTACTAAATAAATGATATTTCAATTAACTAACAATGCTACTAATTATGTTAATTCGAAAGAAGAAAGAAGAAGATTAAATTACATTACTTATGATAAAATAAAATAAAAATGATCAAAAGATGGAAGGATTTTACTAACCTGAAAGTTAAAACCCCAAAGAAGAAGTAAAAGACTCACAACTGGTGCAAAAAAATGAAAAGAAACCGCTGGAAACAAAGGGAACAGCGTTTGTGCAAAGAAGAAGGGAAAGTGTGACGCACCCAAACCCCACTCGCGATCCGGATGGCCCTCGGAAATCCGCTTTTAGGACCCGAGGCCGAATGGAGGTTCATTAAAACTCGTGAAAGCTGATCGCTTCGCAATGGACAAAAATATATCCAAACCCATTGTTGGCAATCAACTTACGAGAGCGTCTATTGGGTTATCATAAGGCAGGATCACGGAGTCGCCACCCGATAGAACATCGGGAAATAAATCTAACCTTATGAGGCCAAAACCAGAGAGAGTTCGGGACCTCACTCTTATTCATACCTTTGGTTAATATTATGTAAAAGGGTTTTTGGGATCAATTATTTTATCTCTCTTCTCACACGAGTTATGCCATAAATTAAAGCGCATTCAAACAAGTAAAAAATAATAAAATAACAAATAAAGCGATAAATAAAATATATTTACAGTTATCCAGAAATAAAATATAAAATCAAAAAAGGAAGATATAATAATAAGAATACATACATAAACCGGGCTATTTATTTAGGTGAAAACATTGGTTCCCAACTACTTGTTTTATAAAAAGTATAAAATTCTTGAATCAATTTAAATCTTTTGGTTTTGGAATGAAAACGTGGACATTGGTCCAGTTTTATTGACAAATTTCATTTTGTAGAAAACATTTGTGTGGTGATTCTTTTTAATGCGGTCGAAAAATCATTTGTTATTACAGACCACAAGCGAATAAAATAAAACAAAATAATAATTACATATTTCATAATAATAAATAAACCCTAATCTACTCACCTCAACCGTGCTCCTTGGACGAGCCGTGTGCCGCTCGTGGTTACAATCATGACATAAAATTAATATTGGTTAATAATGAATAAATAAATAATTGAATAAATAAATAAGCAAATAAATAGTTGAATAAAGTAAATTGAGAAAAATAATAAAGGTTAATAATGGATTAAATTAAATTAAGTGATAAATAAATAAATAAATTAATTAATTAATTAAATAAATAGAGAATTAATGAATATAAAAACGCAAATGGCAATTAAAATGATCAATAACAATAAAAATAATGATGCTAATAATAATAATACCATAAAATGATAATAATGATAATAATAAATAATAAATAAACATACAATGACAATAATAGATAGGTAAAATAATAATAATAATATAAAATAAATAATGATATTAATAGCAATGATATAATATAATAATAATAATAATAATGCTGTAAAGTAATATAATAATAATGACCATGACAATATTAATTAAAGCAATAAAATAATAACATCAACAATAATAAACATAGTAATAATATTAACACAATCCTAATAATAATAATAATGACATTAAAATAATAATAACTAACCACAATAATAATAATAATAATAATAATAATAATAATAATAATAATAATAATAACAACAACAATAATAATAACAATATGACATCAACAAACATAAAATAAACATGTAATACTAATAATGGTAAAAATAGAATAATAATAATAATAATAATAATAATAATAATAATAATAATAATAATAATAATAATAATAAACATATAATAACAATAATAATAATAATAATAATAATAACAATAATAAAATAATAATAGTAATAAGATGAACACAGAATAATAATTAATGATAAATAAGTATAATAATATTAATAATAATAGACATAAAATGCATAAATATATAATAATAACAAATAATAATAATAATAATAATAATAATAACAACAAATATAAAAACAGAAAATAAATAATAATAATAATAATAATAATAATAATAATAATAATAATAATAATAATAATAATAATAATAATTAATATTTATTAAAACAGAAATTAAATAAATATATAATAATAATAATAATAATAATAATAATAATAATAATAATAAATAAATCAGAAATTAAATAATTAAATATAATAATAATAATAATATTAATAAATCAGAAATTAAATAAATATATGATAATAATAATAATAATAATAATAATAATAATAATAATAATAATAATTTAAAATAGGGAGAGGGGATTTACCTCGCCGGAGACTCACCGGATGGGAGGTGGTCGACACCTCCCCCACCGGACGATAGATCAGCGCACCAGGAAGGCGACGGCGGTGGTCACGCGCCGAAATGTCGTCGGAACTGGCCGAAAATCGCGTCGGAGCGTTGCGGGCTTCTCCTCGCCGATCTCCTCCACGCGCCGTCTGCCGGAGTCCGATGGAGGAGCGGTGGGCGTCGCCTGAATCGTCCGGCTATGGGGAGTCTACCGGTGTGGCGCGTGTGACGATCGGCGGCCGCGGCTGGCCGGCGGAGGCAATGTCTCCTCCTTCCCTTTTTCTTCTTTCTCTTCTGTCTCCGGCGTCCCCTGGTCTGCGTTTTGGCCCTTGTTTCTTCTTTGCTTTTAATTTCCCTTACTTCTTCTTTTATTTCTTTGATCTTGGTTTCACTCACTGGCTCTCTCTTTTATATTTCCTTTCTATTTTCTATGCCTTGCACTCTCCTTCTTGCTTGCTCTCTCTCTTGTTCTTCGGCTCCTTCTATTTTCTGTTTCTTTTCTTTTTTTGTTCCAGCCGAATCCCCTGCTCTCTCTTTCTTTATTTTTTCTTTCAATTTTTTTGTCCAACCGAGAGAGCCCCCCCTAATCTTTTGTTATCTCTTTCTTTTTATATCCCCAAATTAGGGTAAATAGGTTCACCTAATAAGTCCCTCCGTTTTTTTATTATTAGTTGCCCCCAATTTTGGAGAAGCTAGTGGCTAGACACCTAGGTGAGCCAAAATTCAAAGAAGGAAGAGAGAGGATTACTTACCTGAGGATACCAGACCTTATCTTGATGACGTTGCGTAGGAGCAAACGGTTGTCTATCTTCATCTGGCAGGCCTCATCTCGGTCTGCTCAGCGGTGAATGAATTTGATACGGGTACTGGTCTCGTCTCGACCTGCGGTGGCTATGAGGTGCAGTACTCTCTGACTACAACCTCCATCTGTGATCTGTTCTACCACGAGTGTTCCGCTAGCCTCGTCTCGGCCTGCACGGAGTTTATGAGATGTAGTATTCTCTGACTACAGCCTCTATTTGCGATCTGTTCCATTGCTGGCGCCCCGCTAACCTCATCTCAGTCTGCACGGTGGCTGGTTTGTACCGTTAGCCTCATCTCGGCATCTAATCTGTGCGATGTCTGGCCTCAGCCGGGTCGGTGTTTAACCATTTGGAGTTGCCTCATAATAGGAAGTTTCGAAATTACACTGAATCGCTACCAAGATTCAAAGTGTTTGCACCGAATCGCTACCAAGAATCAAAGTGCGAAAGTTCTAAAAGTACACTGAATCGCTACCAAGATTCAAAGTGTTTGCACCGAATCGCTACCAAAATTCAAGGTGCGGAAATTTTGGGATTACACTGAATCGCTACCAAGATTTAAGGTATGGAAGTTTTGAAATTACACTGAATCGCTACCAAGATTCAAAGTGTTGAAGTGTTGCGCCGATTCTGCTCCAGAATTACAAAACGCGAGGGTTGCTCTCTTGAGCTGCACCGAGTCTGCTCCAGACTTACAAAGTGCGGATGGTGATGCGCCGAGTCTGCTCCAGACTTACAAAACGCGAGGGTTGCTCTCCTGAGCTGCACCGAGTCTGCTCCAGACTTACAAAGTGCGAAAGGTGATGCGCCGAGTCTGCTCCAGACTTACAAAACGCGAGGGTTGCTCTCCTGAGCTGCACCGAGTCTGCTCCAGACTTACAAAGTGCGAAAGGTGATGCACCGAGTCTGCTCCAGACTTACAAAACGCGAGGGTTGCTCTGTTGAGCTGCACCGAGTCTGCTCCAGACTTACAAAGTGCGAATGGTGATGCGCCGAGTCTGCTCCAGACTTACAAAACGCAAGGGTTGCTCTCCTGAGCTGCACCGAGTCTGCTCCAGACTTACAAAGTGCGAAAGGTGATGCGCCGAGTCTGCTCCAGACTTACAAAATGCGAGGGTTGCTCTCCTGAGCTGCACCGAGTCTGCTCCAGACTTACAAAGTGCGGATGGTGATGCGCCGAGTCTGCTCCAGACTTACAAAACGCGAGGGTTGCTCTCCTGAGCTGCACCGAGTCTGCTCCAGACTTACAAAGTGCGAATGTCGATGCGCCGAGTCTGCTCCAGACTTACAAAACGCGAGGGTTGCTCTCCTGAGCTGCACCGAGTCTGCTCCAGACTTACAAAGTGCGGATGGTGATGCGCCGAGTCTGCTCCAGACTTACAAAACGCGAGGGTTGCTCTGTTGAGCTGCACCGAGTCTGCTCCAGACTTACAAAGTGCGGATGGTGATGCGCCGAGTCTGCTCCAGACTTACAAAACGCGAGGGTTGCTCTCCTGAGCTGCACCGAGTCTGCTCCAGACTTACAAAGTGCGAATGTTCTGAGATTTATCTCCTCAGAGGACTTGGAAATTTCTTCTCAGAGGACTTAAGGATTCTGCTGATTTTGCCTTCTCAAGGACTTTAAAATTTATGCCTCTTTAGAGGACTTGGAAATTTTCCTCCAACTTTGAAATGATTGCCCCCTGAGAGGTTTTTGATATTTGGCATCCTCAAAGGACTTGAAAGGATTTGCCTCTTAAGAGAACCTTGAGATAGTGCCTCTTCAGAGGTCTTGAGAAACGTCGACATGTGAAGTCCCGAGGTTGAGATTATTGTACATCATCTAGTAGACATAGGACACTGTGTATGCATCAAATGCGTATGAAAAGCCATGTATGCATGGAATGCATGTGAAAAGCCATGTATGTATGAGATGGCACGCAATGCATGTATGGAATGACACGCGATGTTATGCATGTGTGAAATCTAAGAGTTATGCATGTATGGAATGACACGCGATGTTATGCATGTGTGAAATCTAAGAGTTATGCATGTATGGAATGACACGCGATGTTATACATGTGTGAAATTTAATTGTGTAGTGTGTGTAGAAATATAATATGCATGTAGAGAATTGTGTACATGACACATATGCCACAAATGATCATGAATGAGAAATACATGCAAAAGATCAAGCATAAAATATGTGCAAGGGGATTATGAATGCGAAATATATACACATGATCATACCCGTGAGGGTAAGGAGTCATTCACTGGCATAAGTGTGAAGAATCACATGCAAAAACATTTATAGAAAGCATATGTACAAAGAATATTGATAGAAATAGATGCAAAGTATCACTTTCACGAGTAGCGATAAGAAGTACCCCAAGATTGTAAAATGAGTGCAACCTATCAGGTACCCCAAACTCGAGTTTCTAACTGCCTTTGAGCATACTGAATGAACCATATTCTCAACTGATTCAATCTTAGCAAAAGAATTCGGGAGTCATTCCCAATGAAGTGTAAGAAAGTAAACACGTAAGTATCGATGTTTACTAAATCAGCATGTGAATACGAGACATACCATGCGATCTCTGTGTGTATGTGCAAAGGCCAAAACAAAATTTTTCATTTTTTTTAAAAGCAAATTCTAGATGCAATATCGAGGACAAGACTCAACTCGAATGCAAATGCACTCGTGGCTTCCCACTTGAAGCTTAAGAGACACCATACGCCTCTTCCTACGTACCAAACCTCACTAAAAGGTCATCTCCGCTAGTTAGATAAGGCCAAACCAAGAATCAATAGGTCTTACTTTGGTTGTAACGTTAGGCTTAGGTAATTGGCTATCAAAGGAGGATCAGGTCGCTAGAGAAAAACGGCCGCAACTTTCATTTGGATGATGGAATGACCATTCCCAATCCCAATTGTATACTATGTAGATACTCTTGAATTTGGATTCGATAATGCTCTGAATTATCAAGCTCAACATAAAAATCTAGTTAAAAAGATAACCACCGAACTCGTCAAGGGGTACTATCTTGGACCCTACCATATTTCTTCTTTTTTTTTTTCTTTTTTCTTCTTTGCTTTCTTTTTTTTTTCGGTTTCGCAAGCTCATGTCTCTAACTACACAAAAAGTTTATCGATAATTCAAACCCCTTTCCAGAAGTGTAGACCAAAAATTATCGATGGTTGAAAATTTCGTTTCCCAAGGGGTAAACCCATTCTTATCAGGGTGATTATTGATAGCTCAAAAAATTGTCAATGATCAAAATTCCCTTCTCGACGTGCAGACCCATTCTTATCAGGGTGATTTCAACCCACAACATTATCGATGACTGAGATTCTCTTCTCGAAATGTAGACCCATTTTCATCGGGGCAAATTTTTGATAGCTCAAGAGAATATCGTAATGTGCATCCATCTTTACTAGAGCGGCCATTCTTCTAAAGGGGAAGCCAAAATCATTTTAGGCGAAAGGTAGTTTTAATGTGTGTAACAACAAAACTGGCACGCATTTAGCATACCAAAATAAAGGCTCAAGGGGTTATCAAGCGATTGTAAAATAAGGGTAGGAAGTGGTCATTTAGAGAGCTATACAAAGAAAAGGTGCCTAAATCATTTTCTAGATTCAGCCTTATCCAGGAGTCGCTTTGACGGGTAATCGGAAAGGTTCTAGTGCTCTTAGTGAGTTTTCATCCAATCCCCTAATTGCAACTAGTTATTTTCTTTTTTTTCAGTTTATTTTCAAAACGGGCCAAAAGTGCTCGAAATTTAGACATTACGTGGTATAGTCAAATATTTTCATGTGATCTAGCTCTTAAAGACCAAACATATGTACTCCTTACTTAATTCAAAGTGGAATGAAACTCGGATTTCTAGAGTTAAGATCAAATCCATTCATAATTGAGAACTACTTAGGCGGAGTCAAACCTTGAATCAGAGGTACCTTAATGAGGTGCAAACATGTCAGCGTTTTAGGGTACCACTTAACACAAAAATTTTTAACTCTATTAAAATGTATATGTACAAAAATCATGCAAGTCAACAAAGAAGATTTTTTTTTTCGTAAAATATGTGCAAGCTATGCGTTAAAAATCATGTACAGGGAAAGATGCATGCAATGGTGTCATGCATACCAGTAATGCATGTAAGGAACTATATGTGCAAAACATGTGTAAAAACATATTGTATAAAAATGCATACATGAAATATGTACAAAGATGTGTGTGTGTAAAATATTACGAAAAATTATAAGTGAGCGTGAATGTGGGAACAATGCATGATGCATACATAAATTTATAGTGTACATGCAAACAACATACAACGATGGCATAAGTATAAAATATGGTATAACATGAGAATGAATATTCAAGATATATGATACATGTACACATGGCCTGATTTAGACATGACAAAAATACGTATGCGACTTAAGATGAAGGTGATCTAGCAAGATAATGTGCACTAATGAGTCGCGAGGAATGGCAAAACTCACATAGATAAGAATGCAAAATATATACAAATTATGCACATAACTTGGGACTCAATATACGAATGACTATGTACTGTAAGTGGAGTATGTGTGCAGCACGAGATATACAATGAAAGTGGTCGCAAGAAACAAATAGCGTTCACAAAGTATGCGTATTTACATGGTATGAGCATTCAAGACATGCATTGGTATATACAATGACTAACATGCATGATGGAGAAGTTATATGTACATGACATAATTCATGTATGATAATACATGTTCATGATATGGTATACAATGTGAAGAATGTAAGGTATTTTCTGTGTTTGATGTCTAGTCTAATGAAGTATGCTAATGTGTGCACACTATGACATGCAGCAGTATATGTATGTTCCAGGGCACAATGTTAATGTACATGTGTAATGTGAGCATATGGATATGTACATGCTATGACACATGGTGAATGCATTTTTTTTTATTTTATTTTTTTTATGCATGTCACGGGGATAATACGCCTGTACGTGTTATGTCAATACGTACATTCGGGGACATATGCCGTATGTACTGGCTATGGTGCATGATGGATGTTGGTGTGAGTTATGACAGGCACTGCTATGTATGTATATGCAAGATAAATACATGTTATATTCATATTCACAAATCATGATGCAAGCAATTTTATATACAGAGTGCACAGCTTCTATTATTGTATGGAAAGAATTATTATACATGAGACATGTGAAGAAACTATACACAGAGTAATAGGTACATAGTAATAGGTACATGTAATGATTTTATGCATAGAAAATGATGTATACATAAAGAGGAGATACAAAAAATTTATTTGTGTATGAATGATACATTGAAATTCGTGAAAAACTATGCACACGATTATATGTACATGTAATAATTTTATGCACAGGAAAAGATGTATATATATGGGAAATGATAAAAAAAGTTATGTTTATGAATGACATGAATATACAATACATCAATAATAACCACATGCAAGCAGTAAATCCTTCCAACCTTATTGCCCCCACACACGAGGTCAATTGGTTTCTTCCTAGGTGGGCTTAATCCGTGGGTCAACGGGGGACCCAAGGAGCGTGTTAGAGCATGACGTCTCTCAAGATGCGCACACGTATGATTTTCGGTCATTGCATATTTGGACACTTCAACCAAATTAAGGTGAGGTTATCGAAGCTTTAAAGCTTTTCATAGAAGACCACTTAATTTGTTTGATGTTGTTTAATACACGATGACCCACGTAGCAAGCACTGTATTAAGGTACATACCACCTAGGGGAAGTATCTATTGCCATTATATGAGCTTTGGTCAAGGTGGTGTTGCTTTAAGGCTACCCAAGCATGGTCCCTGCACAACGGGTCTATCTCATCATGAGCATAACGACCGATCGGGTAACCATTTGATATACCATTGAGGTACGAGGATTGGGCTGGTGATTATCCTTAACACTTCCCCAAATTGAGTGAAAATGAGGTCGTGCTTCAGGAACGCACCGGGGATGATAGAGGGACCAAACTAGCATATTCTAGGGCTCTAGCATGATGCAATGCAATTTTTCGAAAAGGGATAAAATTTCTTGATCCTACACCTATTTACATTAGATTAACCAAAGGTACTTTCGGAGCAAAATCTCATGATATCCCCAGTGGAATCGCCACTGTGACGCGCCCAAACCCCACTCGCGATCCGGATGGCCCTCGAAAATCCGCTTTTAGGACCCGAGGCCGGATGGAGGTTCATTAAAACTCGTGAAAGCTGATCGCTTCGCAATGGACAAAAATATATCCAAACCCATTGTTGGCAATCAACTTACGAGAGCGTCTATTGGGTTATCATAAGGCAGGATCACGGAGTCGCCACCCGATAGAACATCGGGAAATAAATCTAACCTTATGAGGCCAAAACCAGAGAGAGTTCGGGACCTCACTCTTATTCATACCTTTGGTTAATATTATGTAAAAGGGTTTTTGGGATCAATTATTTTATCTCTCTTCTCACACGAGTTATGCCATAAATTAAAGCGCATTCAAACAAGTAAAAAATAATAAAATAACAAATAAAGCGATAAATAAAATATATTTACAGTTATCCAGAAATAAAATATAAAATCAAAAAAGGAAGATATAATAATAAGAATACATACATAAACCGGGCTATTTATTTAGGTGAAAACATTGGTTCCCAACTACTTGTTTTATAAAAAGTATAAAATTCTTGAATCAATTTAAATCTTTTGGTTTTGGAATGAAAACGTGGACATTGGTCCAGTTTTATTGACAAATTTCATTTTGTAGAAAACATTTGTGTGGTGATTCTTTTTAATGCGGTCGAAAAATCATTTGTTATTATAGACCACAAGCGAATAAAATAAAACAAAATAATAATTACATATTTCATAATAATAAATAAACCCTAATCTACTCACCTCAACCGTGCTCCTTGGACGAGCCGTGTGCCGCTCGTGGTTACAATCATGACATAAAATTAATATTGGTTAATAATGAATAAATAAATAATTGAATAAATAAATAAGCAAATAAATAGTTGAATAAAGTAAATTGAGAAAAATAATAAAGGTTAATAATGGATTAAATTAAATTAAGTGATAAATAAATAAATTAATTAATTAATTAATTAAATAAATAGAGAACTAATGAATATAAAAACGCAAATGGCAATTATGATCAATAACAATAAAAATAATGATGCTAATAATAATAATAACATAAAATGATAATAATGATAATAATAAATTATAAATAAACATACAATGACAATAATAGATAGGTAAAATAATAATAATAATAATAATATAAAATAAATAATGATATTAATAGCAATGATATAATATAATAATAATAATAATAATGCTGTAAAGTAATATAATAATAATGACCATGACAATATTAATTAAAGCAATAAAATAATAACATCAACAATAATAAACATAGTAATAATATTAACACAATCCTAATAATAATAATAATGACATTAAAATAATAATAACTAACCACAATAATAATAATAATAATAATAATAATAATAATAATAATAATAATAATAATAACAATAATAACAATAATAATAACAATATGACATCAACAAACATAAAATAAACATGTAATACTAATAATGGTAAAAACAGAATAATAATAATAATAATAATAATAATAATAATAATAATAATAATAATAATAATAATAATAATAAACATATAATAATAATAATAATAATAATAATAATAATAATAATAATAATAACAATAATAAAATAATAATAGTAATAAGATGAACACAGAATAATAATTAATAATAAATAAGTATAAAAATATTAATAATAATAGACATAAAATGCATAAATATATAATAATAACAAATAATAATAATAATAATAATAATAATAATAATAATAATAATAACAACAAATATAAAAACATAAAATAAATAAATAATAATAATAATAATAATAATAATTAATATTAATTAAAACAGAAATTAAATAAATATATAATAATAATAATAATAGTAATAATAATAAATAAATCAGACATTAAATAATTAAATATAATAATAATATTAATAATATTAATAAATCAGAAATTAAATAAATATATAATAATAATAATAATAATAATAATAATAATAATAATAATAATTTAAAATAGGGAGAGGGGATTTACCTCGCCGTAGACTCACCGGATGGGAGGTGGTCGACACCTCCCCCACCAAACGATAGATCAGCGCACCAGGAAGGCGACGGCGGTGGTCACGCGCCGGAATGTCGTCGGAACTGGCCGGAAATTGCGTCGGAGCGTTGCGGGCTTCTCCTCGCCGATCTCCTCCACGCGCCGTCTGCCGGAGTCCGATGGAGGAGCGGTGGGCGTCGCCTGAATCGTCCGGCTGTGGGGAGTCTGCCGGTGTGGCGCGTGTGACGATCGGCGGCCGCGGCTGGCCGGCGGAGGCAACGCCTCCTCCTTCCCTTTTTCTTCTTTCTCTTCTGTCTCCGGCGTCCCCTGGTCTGCGTTTTGGCCCTTGTTTCTTCTTTGCTTTTAATTTCCCTTACTTCTTCTTTTATTTCTTTGATCTTGGTTTCACTCACTTGCTCTCTCTTTTATATTTCCTTTCTATTTTCTATGCCTTGCACTCTCCTTCTTGCTTGCTCTCTCTCTTGTTCTTCGGCTCCTTCTATTTTCTGATTCTTTTCTTTTTTTGTTCCAGCCGAATCCCCTGCTCTCTCTTTCTTTATTTTTTCTTTCAATTTTTTTGTCCAGCCGAGAGAGCCCCCCCTAATCTTTTGCTCATCTCTTTCTTTTTATATCCCCAAATTAGGGTAAATAGGTTCACCTAATAAGTCCCTTCGTTTTTTTATTATTTTTTATTTTTATTTATTTCTATTTTAACTAATTTACACACTTAAACTAAACACATTAATTAATTAAACATTACTAATTAAATATATTTTCCTACTTTCTTAATTTAATTAATTTACTTAAACTACGACATCTATTTTATCTAATTAAACCCTATATTTATTTATTTTATTTTTTTTCAATTTCAATTATCCTAAAACATTAAATAATTAATCAACTAACCTTAATTATCAATTTATCTTACAATATTAACTAATTAAATTAACCTAATCTTAATTTTCGATTCATCTAATTAAATTAACCTAATCCTAAATTTTTATTTTTTCTTTGAATTTTGAATTTTGAATTTTACATACATATTTTATGTATTTATTATTATTATTATTATTATTATTATTTTTTTTTTGGAGGAATTTATCAAGAACCCAAAACTGCCATCAAAATTTGACTCAGAACCCGGTGTCTACAGAAAGAAAGTGACAGCCCGTCGGTACCTGCGCCTTTATATAGAATTTAAGTACCGACGGGCTTTCCATTCATGTAGCGACAGACGGGCATTCCGTCTGTCTATTCAGAATCTGCTTTTAACCCTCATTAATTACCTAATTAATGCGCGTGATATGCACGATGCAACCTGGCAGATGAATAATTACAGATGGGTTCACCGTCTGACTATGGGAACGGGCTAGCCGTCGGTAAACCAAAACTATATAACCCAGCTTTTTTCTTGGATTTCGTGCCTCTTCCTTTCATAATAGGCTCTTTTCTCTAGTTTTTTCCCTTTTTTCCTCCTTTATTCCCCTTAGCAACTGTGACTTTAGCTGTTGGGCCATGAATTCTCCTTTTCTTTCCAAAATGCACTGATGCTCAAATTTGGGAAACAACACTCTTGCCCCCCCTTTCTGGACTGAGGTTTTTACGAAGAGTCAAGATAGACTACAACCTTCTTTTGGCTGCGACCCACTTCTGGGATCCTCATTTTTATGTTTTCAGGTTCACCTATCAGGAAATATGCCCCCTGCCTGAAGAACATGCTGCTATCGTCGGGTGTCGGTATCCTCCTGGTGCTTTGCCCTGCATACCTCGCTGTGGTTTGATCCAAAACCGAGATATTGCTCTGTCCTTAAGTATAGCTCCTTCTGAAGCTGCTCGTTTAGTTCCTCAAGGCCCAGTATTTGCTTTGGAACCTCTGATTGAAGCAATGGATGAGTTCTCCAACATTCCCTTATACAACGTAAGTGTCCTCTTCCTTTTTTGCCTGATGAAGTATCTAGTCGTGACCTCAGTGGAACTGCTCGAAGATCTCCGTCTGTTTTGAATTCTGGACGACTTTCATCGCGGGCTGACCCCTTTCCCTCTCATTCTGGCTGAGACTATCTTGGGTTTGGACACTGTTCGTGTCGGGCCTACCACTTCATTCTCTGGAAGTCCCTTATTACTTCAGGTACGTCATTATTTTAAAAGGTAGTGTGTCCCTTGTGAATTTTCACACTAGCTTTTCTTAGAGGGAAGCGCGTCCTTTCGAATTTTCACACAACCCTATGCCTAATTTTTGCCTGAAGTAAATCCAACTTACTCCAGCGGCTTTTCTTTACCTTTTATTCTATTTTCTTTGGCTTTTTTATTTCTGTTTTTTTTTTCAGATTTGGTTGCAGGAGAAATTGAAGCTTTTGTCAGAGCCACCTCCTAGAGTCATTAATCAATACTCTGTGAAGGGTTTTCTTCCTCGTCGGTGTCTGTACTTACCTGGGACCCCTGACGAGGGCATTACCAGATTCAGTGAGATATCAGATGAGGATATTAGCTTCATGCATGCTTGGCTTCCCTTGTCCAGTGCAGTTATTGATGGGTCTTCAGGATGCGTTCCCCTATGCGGGCTTCGCGAGGCAACTTTCTACATTACGGCCCATTTCTCCCGTTAACTTAGGATGTGGTGAGACTCCCTCTATCCTTTCAAGGTTGAGTCCTTTCTGCGGCTTTTGCTTGCCGCTATCATGAGCTCTGGAGTCGGCTTCCACTGAAAACTATCATACCTCCCTTCGGGAATCACTCTGTCACTTCCACCAGCGCGTACAAAAGGTGGATACTTAGCCCATCATCTGATAACCGAACTCGGCGACTGAGGCATTTAGATAGCGAGGGTAGTAGTAGGGCATAGTTTAGTTTTACATGCATTTTGAGCAATATGTTTCTTTTTGAAGTAGAATTAGACAATGATATAAATGAATAAATCAAATCTTATTTCATTTCACCAAAATGTGTACATTTCAGTACGATTTCAAAATACATGATCATTTTGGTACCGATTCAATTATGCACGACTACATTCATTCATGGAACCAAATCTTGATAGCACCAAACTCCTGTCTCCAATCAGCCCTCTCGGGTTTTCATGATTGGACATTTTATCTCATGCCTCTAAATTTTTCCCAGGATGCCTTTTTTCGGTTTTCACCCTGACGAGGCACCCAATTTTAGCAAGGCCGCCTTTTTTTCGATTTTTGACCCGCGGGGCTTTCATTCTCTTCTTTTGATTTTGTAGCCTTTAGCCATGGAACCTTTTGAGTCTATCAATATTGATCGGTTCTCTGAATTCATTGCCATCACTATCAGACAAAATCGCAGCTCCTTTTGACAACAGCTTCTTGAGGATGAATGGTCCTTCCTAGGTTGGTCTAAACTTTCCTCTGATATCCGGTACCCCTGGTCTCATCTGTTTGAACACTAAATCTCCCTCCTTCAACAGATGCTTTTTCACCTTCCTCCCGAATGATCTGGCCAGTCTCTTCTGATAGATCTGATTATGATAGTAAGCTTTCAGCCTACCCTCATCCAATAAATTCAAATGCTGTTGCCTCTGTTGTGCCCATTCGGTCTTTGGAATCTGGGCTTCCCTGACTACTCTCAGCGATTTGAGCTCTACCTCGACTGGCCGCACTGCTTCTGTCCCATAAACCAAAGAATACGGCATAGCGCCTGTAGATGTCCTCACCATCGTTCTGTAACCCCACAGAGCGAAAGGTAGCTTCTCTGCCCAGTCTTTGTAGGTTTGGACCATCTTGGCTAGGATCTTCTTCACATTCTTATTGGCAGCCTCTACTGCCCCGTTAGCTTGTGGTCGATAGGGAGAGGATTTATGCTGCTCGATTCCGTACTTCTCAAGAAGCTTCCTGGTTTCCCCCATGAACTGCACCCCGTTATCAGACACTATGCGATATGGGAGGCCGTATCTGCAGATCAGCTTTCTTTCAAAGAACCTGGCCATGTCTCTTGCATCGATCTTCTTAAAGGACTCCGCCTCTACCCATTTTGTAAAATAGTCGATTGCGACTATTATGTATTTGTGCCTGTTGGATGCTGTAGGGCGGATCTCTCCAATAATGTCTATTCCCCAAGCAGCGAATGGCCAATGTGATGTTAGGCTATGTAGCTCTGACACTGGAAAGTGCGTTAAATCTGCGTACTGATGGCATAGCTGGCACTACTTAACATATTTTGAGCAATTGTTATCTATCGTAAGCCAGTAGAAGCCTTGCCTCATGATCTTCTTGGCCAATGTCAGCCCATTCATATGGGCTCCGCATACTCCGGCATGAGTTTCTTCTATTACCCTCTTGGCCTCTTTCTCATCCAAACACCTCAATTGGATACCATCAGCTTGTCGTTTGTACAACATTCCATCTATGCAGATGAACTGAGTGGACAGTTTGTGAATCATTCTCTGATCTTTTTTGGTAGCCTCTTCTGCAAATGTTGCATTCTCTAGATAGTTCATAATATCCTGATACCACAGCTTCCCATCTGCCACTTCTACCTCCATAACTGATTTGGGCTCGAAGCTAGGTCATTCGGAGCTATAAATCAAAACTGGCTTCATTACCACTCCTTCAGGGTTATCCCACATTGATACTAACGTGGCAAGCGCATCGGCTAATTGATTCTCATCCCTTGGAACAAAATGGAATGTACATACTTCAAATCGACTACTTAGGCTCCTCAAATGCTGGATATATGGCATTAGTCTCTCTTCTTTCACGGCCCATTCACCTCGAATTTGATTGACCACTAGGGAGGAATCACCAAACACTTCCACATTCTTTGCTCCTAAGGCTATTAAGGCCTCCAATCCAAAAATACAAGCTTCATACTCAGCCTCGTTATTGGTAGCCTTGAATCTCAACTTCTTCGCCAAGGGAAGCCTCTCGTCGTCCGGAGTTGTCAAAATGGCTCCTACTCCTGCCCCCTTGCTGTTTACGGCTCCATCAAAGTGCAATTTCCAACCCTGAACTCCGATGGTAGTCACATCCTCATCTGGAAAGTTAAACTCGTATGAGTATCCTTGAATAAGGTGTTCTGCTAGAAACTTAGCCACTGCACGTCCCTTAATGGTCTTCCGAGTAACATACTCTACATCGAATTCTTGAAGTAACAACAACCACCTACTCATTTTCCCAAGTAAGGACGGAGCCTCTTGCAAGTATCTCAGGGGATTCTGCTTTGCGACTGCCTGTACCTTGTAGGCATGAAAGTAATGTCATAATTTCTTAGAAACCCAGATTACTGCAAGGCAAATATTTTCTACTTCTGTGTATTTGACCTCATAGGCCAAGAATTTCTTGCTGAGGTAGTAGACAGCAAATTCCACTCCAAATTCATCTTTTTGGGCCATCATAGCGCCTACCGAGCAGTCCTCTATGGCCAGGTGTAGACACCGGGTCCTAGGGCTGTCCAAGATCAGGATTACCCGATGATGAAATAGAAGACCGATTTTCGGCAAGAAATGTGAGAATCAATCGTTCCCTTGTCAAAGATGTGTTTTTCGGAAAATAATTAAAAATATATTTTTAGGGAAATTAAAATTAAAATGGAGTTAAAAAAATTTATATTAATTTAGTGTCAAAATTTAAAATAAAAAAAAAAGAAAAATGAAAATCGCGAAGTCCGCCTGCGGCGGCGCGGGGCTGCCCCAACGCGCAGGGGCGCCTGCACGGCAGGCCGCCCCAGAGCGCAGGGGCGCCTGCGCGCGAGGCAGGCGCCTCGCGAGAGGACCCTGCGCGCGAGGCGAGGGGCGCCGCGCGCCCCCCCTGCGCGCAGAGGCGGGCGCCTCGCTCGCAGCCCCTGCGCGCGAGGCGAGGGGCGCCGCCCGCCCCCCTGCGCGCGAGGCAGGCTGCCTCGCGCGCAGCCCCTGCACGCGAGGCAGCTGCCTGCCGCGCGCGTTGCGGGGGCACCATGCGCGCAGCAGGCTGCCCCGCGCGCCCTTGCCCTCTCCGCGCGACCTGGTCTTTGCCTGTCCGTTTTTCTCGCTGTTTTCAGTCTGAATTTTTTTCAGTCTGACATTTTTCATTGTTTCACAATTTTGTGATATTTTGGATTAACTAAAAATAAAAGATTTTTTGTCTTTTGCCATTTTTGGCCAAGACAAGCTTAAATGAGGACTTTTCCCTCATTTTCAAGGAAGGCAACTATTTTTTTTAGAGGTTTTCTTTCAACTCTTTCTCTCCAGCAACTAGCTCTTTGGCTTTCTTTTTCTCTTCTTTCTCAAGTTTTAATCTTGATTTGATCTTCAAAAATACACAATCCATTTTATTGAGTGATTTGGGCTTGGAAAATTAATTTCCCTTTGCTCAAATCATCCACCAAAAATATTTTCATCAAAGTATTTTCTTGGTTTTATTTCAAAATATTAATTTCTAGATTTTCTTCAAATATTTATCACCACAAATCCGACAAGGAAAATCGATCGGGACACTGTTTCCCCAATCTAAAAATTCTGAGGGTAAACATTCTTGAACCCATCCTCATTTATTTTTTGTATAGTATTTATTATTGTTAATATTATTCTTTGCTATTATTATCATGTATATTGTGTACTTTTAGCATCTTAATGAGTTAATATCACCATTAATACATTATTTGCTTGCGTCAATTTGATATTTTGCTATCATTATTATTCTTATTGTGTCTATGTTCATTAATGAGTTCATGTCATGTTTGATGCATTTAGGGTCTTTTATTATTATTATTACTATCATTATTATTATTATTATTATTGTTGTTATTATTATTTCTAATTGATTATTCTATTTTCATGTTATTTGTCACTTATTACTACTATTATTTGCATTATTACCACCCTACTATTGTTATTATTATTGTTACCATATGGTTTTATTATGACTATTATATTTATTATTCATCTTATTTATTGTCGTAGTGTTATTTACTGTTGATAATTTGATTTATTTTGTTGCATTGCTATCATTGTTATTATTATTATATTTTGCATTTATTTGATTAACTTACTTTGAATATTTACTAATATTGTTGATATTATTTGTGTATGAGTTTAACTTGAATCGGGTTATTTGAGCACCCCGCGACTCCCCGGATGGGTCGCAACGCGTGGAGAGTCACTCTGGTTTGGTGAGATATTTTCGACTCTCTCTTTATGTGTTACGTGCTTATTTGTAAATATTTATTTTTATTCGTGCACGCGTGCGATAAAAAATCACAAAAATATTTCTATAATTAAATTGGAATTTTCACTAATAAAATCGGGACCAATGTCCCTTATTTTAGCCCGACAATAAAAATGTCACAATTAAAACGAAGAGTCAACTTTCCTACAAAAACGGGATCACTCATCCCGATTTTTTAATTCAAGCAATCAAAAAGGACTCTTCGAACCCTCTTCAAATTAATACGAAGGAACCAATGTTCCTAAATTTCGAACAAGTGCGAAGGAACCAATGTTCCTTAAATAATGCCCCGATTTATGTATGTTCTTTTATTTTAATCTTGGTTGAGTGTTTTAAATTCAAGTTCATTTCTTTTTTGGGCCCTTGTAATAATTTTGGGGCAAATTTATTTATCGGGGATTGTATTCTGTCCCGCTTATAGCTTCATTTCCTTCCAATGGGGGTTGTATTCCGCCCCTATTTCTCTTGTAATTGCGTGCTTGTGTGTTTACCGCTTTCATTTATTGCTTTCTTTATTTACTTTATTTATCGCTTTTATTTATTTTCTTTATGTGCTTTCAATGCGCTATTTAATTAAATGCATCGCTCGTGTGAGATGAGAGATATAATTTTAAGAAATTAAAAACCCATTTATAATTAACCAAAGCATAAATAAGAGGGAAGTTCCGGACACCATATCTCTGGTTTAGACCAATAGAAGTGAGAAACCTTTTCCCAATTTCACGCAAATTGGGTGGCGACTCCAGATACCTCAAAGGTGCCTTTAGGCGTCAATAGGCTAGGTTGTTCTCCCCAATGTTCTATTGGGAGGAACAAACCGATGATGTCTCATGGCGCCCATGATCCAAAAGACGCGAACCTCCATACCTCGAATCCTAAAGCGGATTCACACGAGGGCCCTTGCTGGGTTTCCGGGTTCTGCGCGCATCACAGTGGCGACTCCACTGGGGACTTTGTGTTTGAGACTTCACTCCGAAAGTGCTTTGGTTAAAATTTATAATTTGGTTTTTGAAACTTAAAATTCTATCTCTTTTCGAAAATTGCATCATATCATCTTAGAGCTTTAGACTTACGCTAGTTGGTCCCTATCTTGCCCCGGTGCGTTCCCGAAGCACGACCCTACTTTCACTCATTGTAGGGAAGTGTTAAGGATAATCACCAGCCCAAGCCTTGTACCTTTTGGTATATAAAAATGGAGACCCGATCCGTCGTTATGCTCACGATGAGCTAGGCCCGTTGGCGCGGACCATGCTTGGGTAGCCCTAAAAGTTTCATCACCTTGACCAAAGCTCATCTAATGGCAAATAGAAACTTCCACTAGGTGGTATGCTCCTTAATATGATGCTTGTGACATGGGCCGTCGCGTATTAAACAAAATCAAGCAAGTTAAGTGGTCTTTTATCAAAGGCTTTCATGCCCTGGTGAGCCCACATTAACTTGATTGAATTGTCCAAATATGTAATGGCCAAAACTCATACGCGTGTACATTAGACTAAAGCTGTTATGCTGCCGGCTTTTCGCCGTGCACTTTGCGCGTTCATAGGGTCCCCTGTTGACCCATGGACTAAGCCCACCTAGGAAAGAGACCACATTGCCCCGTGTGCGGGAGAAATGAGGTCGGAAGGGTCTGTTTGCTTGCATGTGATTGTGGATGCTGCATCAGCACGACCATGCATTCTTAATGTCATCCATGCATCATGCTAACATATTGGATTTTTTCAGCTATCATAGATCCATTTGAGTGGTCCAGAGATCCTAGCGGGAGGTTGGTCAGAAATTAAGCGGTTGAGCAGTCCAGTTTGGCATCGGGTTCAGATTGGGATAGAAACTCAGACTCTTATTCAGAACAATCTTCCGGATCAGTAATGGCAGAATTACCGCAAGAGTCGGGTGCTGTAACAACGCAAAACTTGGACAAGAGGTTCGAGGATTTTGAACGGAAGATCTTGGCCATGATGGGGAACTTTGTCGCCCAAATGACACCACACGCTCGACAACCATCTGGAACTCCAACTGTTGATCCGGTCGAAACACCTGTTGTGGAGACCACTATACCAACCACTACTGTGCCACAGCCAATTACCGAGCCTAGAGTGGCGGCACCAGTTGAGCAATAGAGGGTAAGGATCCCAGACCCGAGGGATGATTTCTTAGGGGAAGAGGAAGATGAGCCAGTAGTCCCTCAAGCTGCGAGGTGCAAAGTTCCTAAGTTAGAGGATGATGTGATGCAGAAGATGGAGGAAAGAATGGAGGCCATGGCATAAATGTTGTCGGTCGGAAAGGGGGTCATCCCCGAAGACGTAGACTTGGGTGAGGAAGAGCTGCTGCCTCAGAGGTTTAAGATGCCGGATTTACCAAAGTTCGATGGCACTTCTGACCCTTCAGCCCATCTCAAGCAGTATGCCTTAATCATGAAGGGCACAGGTCTTACCAAGAAGCAAAAGGTGGAGTACTTCTGCCTTAGTTTGACGGGGTCCACGGTTGATTGGTATCACGGTTTAGACAGGAGGTCGAAAGAAGATTGGGATCTGCTTACGAGTGAGTTCATGAGGCAGTATGACTGCAGCACCCGTATGGAAGTGACGTTAAAAGACCTTGAGCTCCTGCAACAAAAGTCTAGTGAATCTTTCCATGAATACCTTACGCGGTGGAGGAATCGCGTTATGGAAACGAAGAGGAAGCCCGATACCTCGGACCAAATCAGACTATTTATCAAAAATGCGAGCCCATACTTGAGGGAGGGACTTAAGATGAAAGGGCTCAAGGATTGGGAATCCTTAAAAGACATAGCAATCGAAGCTGAAGCGGAATACTTGGCAAAGAAGGCCAGTAATGACAGTTTTGCTCGAAAGAACTACGGGGCCCAAGGGGGAAATAGGTCAGCTGGCGCCGGAAGCAGCAGTAACAGAGTGGGCAGGACAGCGGAAGTTTCAGCCACTGATGTGAACAAGAGACACTATTCAAATTTTGGAAGACCATTGTCCTGGGTCCTAGAACGATTAATGAAGGAGGGAAAACTTCAGCCATTGCCAGCCAGACAAGCTAAGACCTACGGCCAGCCTAACCATAGAGGGGACCAATACTGTGCTTTCCACCAGCACACCGGTCACCTCACTGACTCCTGCAGAACTTTAAGGGATCGGGTCCAAGATCTCATTGACAGTAAACAGATCTCCGACCCTGAAAAGAGGGAAAAGAAGAAGAATGCCGGGTATAACGCCGTTCCTCCCCCAGTCTTCATGATAGGATCAAGTTTGCATGAGTGGTATGTGTTGAGGGATCTCTACGGCAATGATTACATGGCTATCGTCCGCCCCGAACAGGAAGTCAATGGGGAGAAGCCCCAGGTCAACATGATAGAATGTTGGGACTCGACAAGTGACGGTGAGACTGAAGAGGCTGATGAGCCAGAGGATGTATGGAATTCTGGGGGTGAGGGAGAGGAAGTACGAGAGGTACAGGCTGTCACCCGCAGTGGAAGAGTGGTGCCGGAAATTGAGAGGCAACAAGACCCAATGCCTCCGGCGGTGGAGCGAGAAACGGAAGAGAATCAAGTCCTAAAGCAATTGAAGAAGACGCCAGCTCAGATAT
Organism: Excoecaria cochinchinensis; assembly: GCA_947683425.1. NCBI lineage: Eukaryota > Viridiplantae > Streptophyta > Magnoliopsida > Malpighiales > Euphorbiaceae > Excoecaria > Excoecaria cochinchinensis. Next base: position 3,653,042 of record CANTUQ010000068.1, on the reverse strand, counting down.
CGGTGTGGGACCTATTGAGGCAATCCCCGAGCCATAGGCAGAAGTTAGTTGAAGCCTTGTGTGAATCGACAGTCGCCACCACTATCTCACCCTCCGAGTTGTTGGGCATTGTGAAAGGGGGATCTGAAGAAAACATAGTTTACACTAATGCCGACTTGCCAATTGAGGGTCGTAATCACAATCGCCCTCTGTATATCCGAGCTCAGATCAATGGTAAACACACGGCCTGTGTTATGGTGGATGATGGGTCCTCCATTAATGTGTCCCCGCTAGTGGTACTACCTTCACTTGGATTGAATGAGGGCATGTTGAGCGAATCTGACTTGACCATCACTGCGTATGACAACTCGAGGAGACAAGCTGCGGGAACTTTTAAGGCGCAAGTCAAGACCGGGCCAGTTGAGATAGAGGCTGAGTTTGTTGTTCTGCCGATACCAGCTAACTTCGCAGTGCTGTTGGGAAGGCCTTGGTTCCACAAATTGGGAGGGGTTCCATCTACGCTCCATCAAATGATCAAGATCCCCCATGAAGGCCAGATCGTGACTATTAAAGCGGCTAGTGACAATCAAGTGTCGGTGATAGGGATTTCCAATCAACCCTTCGGTGGGTTTCACGTGGCTATGGTGAATGAGGAGGATGGCTCGGAGGTGAGCCCCCAGGTTGTCAATATGATGAAAAAGATGAACTTCCTTCCTGGGGCTGGTTTGGGGAAGAGTTCACAAGGGATCCAGATGCCCATCAGCACAAGGGGGCAGAAAGATAGAAAAGGGTTAGGCTACGTTGCTGGGACTAAGGGGGACAAGCCTACGAAGAAGCCTGCGGAAGTGCCGCACATTTTGGAAAGTTTTGTACCAGCTGCATCGACGTGTGCCTACTGTGGAGAGACTGAGCCCCAATGGATTGGAGGCAAGATTACCCCTGGCTTTGAAATCTTCAATGATGTGTTCGACTGGTCCGAGGGAATGGTCAAGGCAGTGGAAACCTTCTGGGATGAGGAAATTTTCAATCAGACTCTGGCATGGGATCGGGAGGTTCCCGAGGAGATTATAACCGAAAGTTTGCTGGCTACCCAAGCAAAGGGCAAGGAGAAGATTGAAGATGAAGTAGCAGTGCCGGAATTAAAGAGCCTGAAGATAGCCAACAATCAAGACGACGGGCCGTCAACATCAGCAGCGGCACCAGTGGAGGACATCAATGACAACTTTTCTGATGTACTTTTTATTCCCGAACTATTTGACAATTATGTCTGTTATTCTGAGTACTTTAATAATATGAATGACTTTGCTTACTTGTGCGATGTTTCTCATGATTTCATTACGCATGATCACGAGCATGAATCATTTATATTTGACATTAACTCAACCAATACTACCTCATTTAATCTCGGGACTTTGGAAAATCTGAAGGAAATTTTGATAGCATCCGATGTGACTCCTGAGGAGAGGATAAAATTCGAGAGAATTCTGAAAAAATACGAAAGAGTCTTCGCCTTGACCTATGAGGATATGCCAGGGATTGATCAGGCAGTTGCCGAACATGCCATTCCAACTTATCCAGAGTGCAAGCCAGTCAAGCAGAAGCTCAGGAGGCTAAGACCAGAATGGGCAGAGAAGGTAAAGGAAGAGGTGCATAAACAGATCGAAGCCAAGTTTCTGGTAAGGGTCCAGTACCCAACATGGTTAGCTAACGTTGTCCCCGTAGCCAAGAAGGATGGGAAAGTCCGAGTATGTGTTGACTACCGAGACCTGAATAAAGCCTGCCCGAAGGATGACTTTCCCCTACCCCTTATCGATGTACTGGTGGATAGCGCGGCCGCTTGTATGATGTACAGCTTTGTGGATGGATACACGGGGTACAACCAAATCCTTAATAGAATTGTGGATCAAATCAAGACAGCTTTCATCACAGAGTGGGGGACATTCGCCTACCGAGTGATGCCTTTTGGGTTGAAGAATGCCGGGGCAACGTACCAAAGGATGGCTACTAAGATCTTTGATGACTTGATTCACAAGGAGGTTGAAGTGTATGTCGAGGATATGATGATCAAGTCGGCAACTCGAGAAGGGCACTTCGAGGCCTTGGAGAAGTTCTTTAAGAGGATTGACAAGTATAACCTTCGCCTCAATCCTAAGAAGTGCATTTTCGGAGTTACCTCTGGTAAGTTACTGGGCCATGTGGTAAGCCAAAGAGGAATAGAAGTGGACCCTGATAAAATCAAGGCAATCAGAGAAATGCCAGCCCCCCAGAAAGAAAAAGAGGTCAGGAGCTTCCTGGGAAAGCTTCAATACATCAGCCGGTTCATATCTAAACTAGCCTTGATATGTGAGCCTATCTTCAAACTTCTTCGAAAGAATCAGCCGGTTCGGTGGAATGACGACTGCCAGAAGGCTTTTGAGGTCATTAAGGACTGCCTTCTGAATCCCCTAGTTCTGCGGCCCCCACGACCTATAAAGCCATTGATCCTTTACTTAGCAATAGAAGAGAATTCTGTAAGTGCCATGATGGCTCAAGAGGATGAGTTTGGGGTTGAATTCGCAGTTTATTACCTCAGCAAGAAATTCCTCCCTTATGAAGCTAAGTACGTCGAAGTGGAGAAGATTTGTCTGGCCGTGATCTGGGCGTCAAAGAAACTTAGACACTATTTCCACTCTTATAAAGTGCAGGCAGTCGCCAAACAGAACCCTCTCCGTTACCTTCAGGAAGCACCCTCGTTGTTAGGAAAAATGGGAAGATGGCTAATACTGCTACAGGAGTTTGATGTGGAGTACGTCACGAGAAAGACCATCAAAGGTCGGGCAGTTGCAGAGTTTCTTGCCGACCATCCGATTGAAGGAGACCAGCTAGAGTATGAATTCCCCAACGAACATGAGGTAGCCATCACCGTACAGAAGTGGCAGATGTATTTCGATGGGGCAGTAAACAATAAGGGAGCTGGGACGGGAGTAATTCTGGTAACCCCAGACGGAGAGAAGCTTCCCTTAGCCAAGAAACTAAGGTACAGAGCCACCAATAACGAGGCTGAGTATGAAGCATGCATCTTTGGGTTAGAAGCACTCTCTGCCATGGGGGCAAAAGTGGTAGAGGTCTTCGGGGACTCATCCTTAGTAATCCACCAAGTCAGGGGTGAATGGACCGTTAAGGAAGAGCGGTTGTTGCCATATGTGAGGTGTTTAAAAGAACTAAGTGGCCAGTTTGAAATCTGCACTTTTAACTACGTGCCCCGAGATGAGAACCAATTGGCAGATGCCTTAGCCACCCTGGTATCCATGTGGGACAACCCTGAAGGAATAGCCCTGAGGCCTGTGCTCATTTCTAGTTCAGACAAGCCATACTTTGAGACCGAACAAGTTGGGGATGTCGAGGCTGCTGATGGAAAGCCATGGTACTATGATGTCCAGAATTATTTGGAGAGGTCAATATTCCCGGAAGAAGCCACTGGAAAAGACCAAAGGCTAATCCACAAACTGTCCACTCAATTCATCAGTGTAGACGGGGTATTGTACAAGAGACAAGCCGATGGCATACAACTAAGATGTTTAGATGAGAAAGAGGCCAAAAAGGTTATGGAGGAGACCCATGCAAGTGTTTGTGGGGCCCACATGAATGGTCTAGCCCTAGCAAAGAAAATCATGCGGCAGGGTTTCTTCTGGTTGACAATGGATACAGATTGCTCTAGGTATGTCAAACAGTGCCAGCTATGCCAACAGTACGCTAATTTGAGACACCTTCCAGTTTCAGAATTGTGTAACTTGACATCTCCATGGCCGTTCGCAGCATGGGGAATTGACATTATAGGAGAAATACACCCGACAGCCTCCAACGGACACCGATTTATTGTGGTCGCTATTGATTACTTCACCAAGTGGGTCGAGGCTGAATCCTTCAAGAAGTTGGGCGCCCGGGAGATGGCCAGATTCATTGAACGACATCTGATTTGTAGGTATGGGCTCCCGCATCATGTCGTGTCGGACAATGGGGTACAGTTCCAAGCTGAGACTAAGCAAATGCTCAAGAAGTATGCCATCCAACACCATAAGTCCTCTCCATACCGACCACAGGCCAACGGGGCAGTCGAGGCAGCTAATAAGAACATCAAGAAGATATTGGCTAAGATGGTGCAAACCTATAAAGACTGGGCCGAGAAATTGCCATTCGCACTATGGGGCTACAGGACCACTGCCAGAACGTCTACAGGGGCTACTCCTTTCTCCTTGGTTTACGGGACAGAAGCAGTCCTACAAGTAGAAATAGAACTCCAATCGCTGAGGGTGGTAACAGAAGCTCAGCTACCAGAAGCCGAATGGGCACAGCAGAGACTGCTACAGTTGAACCTATTGGATGAAGATAGGATGCGAGCGTACTACCACAATCAGATCTACTAGAAAAGGCTAGCTTGCTCATTTGGGAAGAAAGTGAGAAAGCACCCATTGAAGGAAGGAGACCTAGTCTTCAAACAGATGAGGCCGGGGGTTCTGGACTTTCAAGGCAAGTTTAGGCCAACGTGGGAAGGACCTTTCATTCTAAAGAAGCTTTTGTCTAAAGGGGCCGCAATTTTGACAGATAGCGACGGAAATGAGTTCAGGGAGCCGGTCAACGTCGACAGATTGAAGAGGTTCCATGGCTAAGAGCTAGGGAAAAATACAAAATGAAATAAGACATAAGAAAAGAGAGAAAATGTTCAATCAAGAAAACCCGAGAGGGCTGATTGATAATAGGAGTTGTGATGCTTTTGAGATCTATCTCGAGATTAGATGTGGTCCGGTATCTTGGGCCTAATGTTAAATGATGATCATGTGTAATGAAATCACACAAGAAAACGTACCTGTATGCAATTATGCACTCAGAGAAGCTCTTTTATTCAATAAATGTCCATAGATCCTTTTGAACAAATAATATGTCACTCCCCAATTCGAATGAGCACGATTTATCCGTGCAACCGACATAAACTTTATCCATAAAAAAAAAAAAAAAAAAAAGGCCGTTAGAGATGAAAACCGTGACTGCCGCTCTAAGCAAAAGTTAGGCCAAAGGGCAGGGTGAAAACCTGGGAACAGGCAGTCTGCCCTACAAAAATTAAATAAATAAAAGCCGCTGGATTGGGTTGGGTCCATTCCAGGCAAAAAAAATAAGGCACAGGGTTATGTGAAAATCCGACAAGGACGCATCTCCCGCTAAGAAAAGCTAGTGTGAAAATCCACGAGGGGCGCACTACCTTTAAAATAATGACGCTTGGAGTGATAAGGCAGCATTACCTTGGGCAAGCCCTTTCAAGCAAAGACACACATCGGGCAATCCTCCCTGAAGAATTATGAGTCAGAGTCCATAAAGCAGGACATCGCTTTCAGACGCTTGGGGGCATAAGCGACCACAAGGAGCCATGAGTCGCTTCGGCAAAAGTTATTGCACCTCGACCCCTAGACCACTCAAATGAATGGTGTCACCTGCATTCTGCATAACACATGCACATGCACATGCATAACTTACCCTTGCATACAAGTTTTTTTATTTCTACAGGAAAGTCTGGCGCCTTCACGCACCGACAAGCTGGTGTTTATCAGTCGCTCAGCCGTGGTTTCACATGCCGACAAGCCGGTGTTCTATCAATCATGTTCTTCAAAGTCTGGCGCCTTCACACACCGACAAGCTGGTGTTTATCAGTCACTCAGCCGTGGTTTCACACACCGACAAGCTGGTGTTTCATCAATCACATCCTACAAAGTCTGACGCCTTCACACACCGACAAGCTGGTGTTTATCAGTCGTTCAGCCGTGGTTTCACACACCGATAAGCTGGTGTTTCATCAATCACGTTCTTCAAAGTCTGGCGCCTTCACACACCGACAAGCTGGTGTTTATCAGTCGCTCAGCCGTGGTTTCACACACCGACAAGCTGGTGTTTCATCAATCACGTCCTACAGAGTCTGACGCCTTCACACACCGACAAGCTGGTGTTTATCAGTCGTTCAGCCGTGGTTTCACACACCGACAAGCTGGTGTTTCATCAATCACGCTCTTCAAAGTCTGGCGCCTTCACACACTGACAAGCTGGTGTTTATCAGTCGCTCAGCCGTGGTTTCACACGTCGACAAGCTGACGTTCATCAATCACGTGACCAATAATAAGCCCGTCATGCCGACAAGCTGGCAGGACCAAGTTCAGAAAGCGACCGCCTCAGGTACGCGTCTCTTCCCTTCTTTTCTGAATTTTGGCTCACTTAGGCACCTAGCTTCTAAGTTCCCCAAAATTGGGGGCAACTGTAGACACCGGGTCCCAGGGCGGTCCAATATCAGGATTACCCGATGATGAAATAGAAGACCGATTTTCGGCAAGAAATATGAGAATCGATCGTTCCCTTGTCAAAGATGTGTTTTTCGAAAAATAATTAAAAATATATTTTTGGGGAAATTAAAATTAAAATGGAGTTAAAAAAATATATATTAATTTAGTGTCAAAATTTAAAATAAAAAAAATAAAAAATGAAAATCGCGAAGTCCGCCTGCGGCAGTGCGGGGCTGCCTGCGCGGCAGGCTGCCCTAGCGCGCAGGGGCGCCTCGCGCGCAGCCCCTGCGCGCCAAGCAGGGCGCCCCCCCTGCGAGCGAGGCGGGGGGCGACGCGCGCCCCCCTGCGCGTGAGGCAGGCTGCCTGCCGCGCGCGGTGCTGGGGCACCACGCGCGCAGCAGGCTGCCCCACGCGCCCTTGCCCTCTCCGCGCGACCTGGTCTTCGCCTGTCCGTTTTTCTCGCTGTTTTCAGTCTGAATTTTTTTCAGTCTGACATTTTTCATTGTTTTACCATTTTGTGATATTTTGGATTAACTAAAAATAAAAGATTTTTTGTCTTTTGCCATTTTTGGCCAAGACAAGCTTAAATGAGGACTTTTGCCTCATTTTCAAGGACGGCAACTATTTTTTTTAGAGGTTTTCTTTCAACTCTTTCTCTCCAGCAACTAGCTCTTTGGCTTTCTTTTTCTCTTCTTTCTCAAGTTTTAATCTTGATTTGATCTTCAAAAATACACAATCCATTTTATTGAGTGATTTGGGCTTGGAAAATTAATTTCCCTTTGCTCAAATCATCCACCAAAAATATTTTCATCAAAGTATTTTCTTGGTTTTATTTCAAAATATTAATTTCTAGATTTTCTTCAAATATTTATCACCACAAATCCGACAAGGAAAATCGATCGGGACACCGTTTCCCCAATCTCAAAATTCTGAGAGTAAACATTCTTGAACCCATCCTCATTTATTTTTTGTATAGTATTTATTATTGTTAATATTATTCTTTGCTATTATTATCATGTATATTGTGTACTTTTAGCATCTTAATGAGTTAATATCACCATTAATACATTATTTGCTTGCGTCAATTTGATATTTTGCTATCATTATTATTCTTATTGTGTCTATGTTCATTAATGAGTTCATGTCATGTTTGATGCATTTAGGGTCTTTTATTATTATTATTACTATTATTATTATTATTATTATTATTGTTATTATTATTTCTAATTGATTATTCTGTTTTCATGTTATTTGTCACTTATTACTACTATTATTTGCATTATTACCACCCTACTATTGTTATTATTATTGTTATCATATGGTTTTATTATGACTATTATATTTATTATTCATCTTATTTATTGTCGTAGTGTTATTTACTGTTGATAATATTATTTATTTTGTTGCATTGCTATCATTGTTATTATTATTATATTTCGCATTTATTTGATTAATTTACTTTGAATATTTACTAATATTGTTGATATTATTTGTGTATGAGTTTAACTTGAATCGGGTTATTTGAGCACCCCGCGACTCCCCGGATGGGTCGCAACGCGTGGAGAGTCACTCCGGTTTGGTGAGATCTTTTCGACACTCTCTTTATGTGTTACGTGCTTATTTGTAAATATTTATTTTTATTCGTGCATGCGTGCGATAAAAAATCACAAAAATATTTCTATAATTAAATTGGAATTTTCACTAATAAAATCGGGACCAATGTCCCTTATTTTAGCCCGACAATACAAATGTCACAATTAAAACGAAGAGTCAACTTTCCTACAAAAATGGGATCACTCATCCCAGTTTTTTAATTCAAGCAATCAAAAATGACTCTTCGAACCCTCTTCAAATTAATACGAAGGAACCAATGTTCCTAAATTTCGAATAAGTGCGAAGGAACCAATGTTCCTTAAATAATGCCCCGATTTATGTATGTTCTTTTATTTTAATCTTGAGTGAGTGTTTTAAATTCAAGTTCATTTCTTTTTTGGGCCCTTGTAATAATTTTGGGGCAAATTTATTTATCAAGGATTGTATTCTGTCCCGCTTATAGCTTCATTTCCTTCCAATGGGGGTTGTATTCCGCCCCTATTTCTCTTGTAATTGCGTGCTTGTGTGTTTACCGCTTTCATTTATTGCTTTCTTTATTTACTTTATTTATCGCTTTTATTTATTTTCTTTATGTGCTTTCAATGCGCTATTTAATTAAATGCATCGCTCGTGTGAGATGAGAGATATAATTTTAAGAAATTAAAAACCCATTTATAATTAACCAAAGCATAAATAAGAGGGAAGTTCCGGACACCATATCTCTGGTTTAGACCAATAGAGGTGAGAAACCTTTTCCCAATTTCACGCAAATTGGGTGGCGACTCCAGATACCTCAAAGGTGCCTTTAGGCGTCAATAGGCTAGGTTGTTCTCCCCAATGTTCTATTGGGAGGAACAAACCGATGATGTCTCATGGCGCCCATGATCCAAAAGACGCGAACCTCCATACCTCGAATCCTAAAGCGGATTCACACGAGGGCCCTTGCTGGGTTTCCGGGTTCTGCGCGCGTCACACAAGGTATAGGATCAGTGGTTTGACATGCCATAGCGGTCTCAGTACCGGTGGATTCAGCAGGTATTCTTTGACAGTGTCAAAAGCCTTCTGACAACTCTCGTTCCATACTACTGGTTGGTTTTTTCTGAGTAGTTTGAAGATCGGTTCACAGATCGAAGTAAGCTTGGCAATAAACCTACTGATATATTGCAACCTTCCTAGAAAGCTTCTCACATCCTTCTCCTTCTACGGTATCAGCATTTCTCTTATAGCCCTAACCTTATCCGGGTCAATCTCAATTCCCCTTTGACTAACTATGTGTCTTAGGAGCTTCCCTGAGGTAACACAAAAAATACACTTCTTAGGGTTTAACCGCAGGTTATACTTGCTTATCCTCTGAAAGAACTTTTCTAGGGCTTCAAAATGACCTTCTCTAGTGACTGACTTGATCATCATATCATCCACGTACACCTCCACTTCTTTATTGATCAGGTCATCCAATATCTTTGTTACCATCCTCTGATAAGTGGCTCCCGCATTTTTCAAGCCAAAAGGCATTACCCGATAAGCATAGGTCCCCCATTCTGTGATGAAAGCCGTCTTAATTCGGTCAATTATTTTATTGAGAATCTAATTGTAACCCGTATAACCATCTCCAATGCTATACATCTCGCAAGCAGCGACGCTATCTATCAGCACGTCTATATGAGCCAATGGGAAATCATCCTTTGGACAGGCCTTATTCAAATCCCGATAATCCACGCATACCCTTACTTTGCCATTCTTTTTGGCTACAGGGACAACATTGGCCAACCAAATTGGATATTGCACCTCAACTAGAAACTTGGCTTTGATTTGCTAGCGAATCTCCTCTTTCACTTTCCCTGCCCATTCTTGCCTAAGCCTTCTCAATTTCTGTTTAACGGGTTTATGGTCTGGATAGGTGGGAATGGCGTGCTCTGCAACTTCCCGATCGATTCCTGGCATATCTTCGTAGGTCCAGGCAAAGACTTTTTCATATTTTTTTAAGATTCTCTCGAATTTTTCTCGCTCTTCAGGAGTTATATTTGATGCTACCAAAATTTCTCTTGGGTTTTCTATGGTTCCAAGATTAAATGGAGTAGCATCAGTTGAATCAATATCAAATATGGATGGATGATCATGATCATGCATAGTGAAATCGTCAGAAACATCGCACAAGTAAGCAAAATCATTCAATTTATTAATAAGATTGAAATTGTCATTAACATCATTGAAAAGTTCTGGAGCAAAAAAAAATTCTAAACTATTTTCCTATTCCTCCTCTGCTGGTGTATCTGCCACGGTTGACGGTCCTGCATGACTTTGGCTCTTCAGGGGCTCCCCAATCAACTCCTGCATGGTTCCCTCCACCTTCGCTTTCCCTTTCAGCTGGGCGGCTACCATTTTCTCAGTCATCACTTCTTCAGGCATCTCACGATCCCAAATCGTCTTACTGGTCACGACTTCCTCATCCCAAAAGCCCTCTGCTGGCTTAATCAATCCAATGTCCCAGTCATAAACATCATTGAAAACCTCGAACCCTGGCACAATTCTTCTATTCAGCCACTGAGGTTCCTCTTCCCCTGTATAAGCACATGCTGCGTTTGTTGGCACAAAAGTTTTCCAAATATGAGGAATTTCGATTTTTGACTTCTCACCCTTCCCTACCACACCTGTGTATCCTAGGCCCCTTCTGTCCTTTTGGCCCTTGGTGGTAACTGCTGTTGGTATCCCCTGAGAATTCTTGCCCAATCCTGCGCCGGGGAGGAATGACATCTTTTTCATCATATTCAATACCTGGGGGCTTTCTTCCTTCTGCTCTTCTTCACCTATCATGGCAATATGAAACCCATTAAATGGCTGCCTAGCTATCTCCAGTACTGAAACCTGATTCTCTCGTGCAGCCTTTATAGTCACAATCTGGCCTTCGTGAGGTTTCTTTACCTTTTGGTGCAGTGTAGAGGGGACTCCTCCCAACTTATGAAACCATGGTCTGCCTAGCAAAGTTGAGAAATTGGCGGGTATAGGCAGCACCACAAACTCCACTTCTGACTCTACCAGTCCCGTCTTCACCACTGTTGTGAATGTCCCCGAAGTCTGCCTACGTGAGTTGTCATATGCTGTGATGGTGAGATCAGATTTTGCCAACATATCCTCTGTTACCCCAAAAGCTGCCATTGCTACCTGTGGGCACACATTTATCGAAGAACCATCATCTATCATTACACAGGCGGTGTACTTTTGGTTAATCTGTGCCCTTATATACAGAGGGCGATTATGATTGCGGCCTTCCGCCGGCAAATCAGCACTGGTGAAAACAACATTTTCCCCCGATCCTCCTTTCACTACATCCAGAAGTTCCGTAGGCGAGATGGTTGTTGCCACAGTTGTTTCGTACAAAGCTTCTACCACCCTCTGCCAATGTTATAGCGACTACCTCAGAAGATCCCATATTGAAATCTGAGCCAGTGTCTTTTTTAGTTATTTAACAATTGAATCTTCTTTTGGCTCCTTTCGCATTCTGCCCTCAACCGGCTCTTGGGACTTCTCAACATCCGGGGCTACCCTTCCACTCTGGGTCACGGCTCTCACTTCCATCGTTTTGGCTCTTCTCCTTCTTCCTTCGAACCCCATAGGTCAGTAAATACTTCAGAATCATAATTTTCAGTTCCACTATCATCAGTGGAGCAGCAATCGATCACTGCAGCAGGAAGCCCTTCTTCACTCCCCTCATGGAGGTTTATGACAGCAGTGTGGATATCGTTGCCGTATAACTCTTTCAACACAAAGTTCTCGCGCAAACTGGACCTGATCATAATCACTGGCGGAGGCATGTTATTGTACCCAACTTTCTGTTGACCCCCTCTCTTCTTCGGGTCTGTAATCTGCTTTGAGTCAATCAGATCTTGAATCGCGTGCCTTAAAGTCTTGCAGTTATCAGTTATATGCCCAGTGTGCTCGTGATATGCACAATACTCATCATTCTTACGTCCTGGCGTGCCTTGGGTTCTGGCAGGTTTGGGTGGCATAGGTTGCAACTTACCCTCTTTCATCAATCTCCTCAATACCCATGACAAAGACCTTCCAAGATTAGAAAAATGCCTCGGGGTAGCGTTCGCAGCTAACACCTCAGCAGTCTTCCTTGTACCACTGGCGGTACCTGATGGTCTACTGGTCCCCCTGGCTAGTGCTACCCCTCCTAGGATAGTTCTCATTACCTGCTTTCCTAACAAGGTACTCTGCCTCGGCCTCAATGGCGATGTCCTTCAGCGACTCCCAATCCTTCAGTCCTTTCATTCTTAATCCGTCTCTCAAATATGGGCTCGCATTTTTAATGAATAGCCGTATTTGATCCTGAGTATCTGGTTTCCTCTTCATTTCCATCACCCGATTCCTCCACTGGGTTAAATACTCATGGAAGGACTCACCCCCCCTTCTACTGTAACAGCTCCAGGTCCTTCAAGGTTACCTCCATCCTTGTACTGCAGTCATATTGCCTCAAAAACTCCTCCGTCAATAAATCCCAGTCTTTTTTAGTTCGACGATCGAGCCCATGGTACCAATCCACTGTCGGGCCCGTTAAACTCAAGCAAAAGTACTCAATCTTCTATTTTTTCATCAAAGTGGTGCCTTTCATCACCAGCGACTACTGCTTTATATGTGCTAGGGGATCAGAAGTACCGTCAAACTTCGGCACATCCGACATTTTAAAGTTCATGGGGACTAGATCCTCTCCTTCTAACTCCTTATCCTCAGGGTTCACTCCTCGGCCCTTCGTTAACATTCTCGTCATAGCATCAAATTTCTCTTCCATCTTCCTCCAGATGGCCGTTTCAATTTGAGGGGCTTTCCCTTTCTCAGACATACGTTCCTCGTATTCTTCATCTTCCCAATCATCATCCAACCTAGTGACTGGTCTTCCCCTCTGTGCCCCCGAAGTAGTAGCTCTTAGGTTCACAAGTGGCGGGCGAGTTTCCTCGTGTGGGTCCTCTCTGACCTCCTCCCTTTAATTATTTCTCATAGGAGGAGGTTGTGGGTTCTATAGGGCTGCTTGTTGACCCATTACGGCTATCACTGCCATCATCCGACTCTCAAATTCTTCCAAACTTCGGCCCACTTCCTCTGCTATCATTGCTCTGGTGGCCTCTGCCCCTCTTGGTGAGTTTGCCATTTCTTCAGGTACAAAAAATTGATCTGAAGTAGCGTAACTAGTTTCAGAAGAAGTGTCTGGATACTGTCACACCCCAAAATGGCCCTGGTCGGAATGTGCATGCTAAGTCGGGTTCGGAAGGGTATTCCAGTAATTTGTGTTTGAGAAATTTAGAGTGTTAAGGATCTAATTGAAAAGATAATTAAGTTTGTAAGGAAAGAATTGTGTAAGTGAGTGAAGTGTAATTTGTCTAAGGACTAAAGAGCATTAAGACAAGATATTTATTAAGGAAAGGTTTGGGTGCATGTGAGGATATGGTACTTTGTTTTGGAAAGGTTAAGTGGATTGTGTGGTCGTATTAGGATCTGCCATGTGGGTTTTTAGGTGAGCATTGAAAGAAGAAAAAGAAAAGAAAGAGAAAGAGAGAGAGGGAACAGAGATTGGATTTCCCGTTCGTCCCTCTCTCATGCTCCTCCTTCTTCTCTTCTCCCTTCTTTGCTTCTCCTTTCTCTCACGTTTGGTTTGGGTTGTGTTTGGCTTGGATTGTTCTTTGTTTGAAAAGGTAAGTTGGTTTAAGGTTTCCTTGTGTTCCTGTTCTTCTTCATCTTCCTGGTTTTATCTTCAATTAGGGTTATGAAGAGTAATTATGGGTTTTATTTGTGCAAGTGTTTGATGTTAAGAAGAAGCAAAGTAAAGGCAAGGGAAGGATTGAGGATTGATTTTGAAGCCTGATTTTTGGATCGACATTTTGAGGTTTGGGAGCTCTGTGTTCTTTATTTTGGTTTTGGGTTTTTGTCTCTGCCCCATTTTCTTCTTGGATTATGAATGGTTTTTGGTGTTTGATTTTTAGAAATTGAATGATTGAGGTGAGGTTATGCAAGTCGTGTTTTAGGTATTGTGTTTGTATGCATGACTTTGAATCAAAGATCAGATTGATACATTTGGAACTTACTGTAATTGTATTTGGAACTTACTGTAATTGTTTTAGGGTTTATGTTCTTAATTGGATTAACTATGTTTATGCATGGTTTTGATTGTTGAATTAAGTTGCAATTATCTTGTTTATGCTGTTTGGGACATCAATTGAAAGGTAAGATGAGTTCTGGAGGTGTTTGAATTAGATTGAAAATAGTTTTTATAGAGTTCTTTGAATTTCTGGAAAAGGATGGAAATCTGCATGTTGCGATTTCGGGGAAGAAGAAGAGGGCAAGAGGGGTAGCTCACGTTACGTGAGCAATGCTCACGACGTGAGCAAATTGCTCACGCTACGTGAGCAATGCTCACGACGTGAGCAAATTGCTCATGCTACGTGAGCAACGCTCACGTTACGTGAGCAATGCTCACGACGTGAGCCATGCTCACGAGGCGTGAGCTATGCTCACGCGACGTGAGCAGCCCTCACGTGATGTGAGGTCTTCCGGTTCTTCTGTTTTCCTTCTGTTTTTCTTTCCCCAAGCGACCAGTTTTTATAAAATGGATTCTCAACAGCTTTTCAGGGTATTTTTCCTCTACTGTGTTTTATATTATCTTGATAATATGACTGATTATTCCAATTTATTTGGTATTAATAATATGTTATCTAAGATAAGTTATATGTAGTATTTTGGAATCAGTTTTGGATTATAGTAATCCTGTTGAATGATTGTGTAACAACCCAAATAGGGCCTGGTCGGAATTTGTGCGATAAGTCGGTTTAGTGAGGGTATTTTCGTAATTTGGATAAGAGGAATTTTGGACATTTAAGAATTTTGTGTTAAAGGAATTAATTAATTAAGTGTTAAGTGAAGTGAAGGGAATATTAGTGTGTGTTTATAGTGTATAGTTGTAGGGTGTTAGTGGATTTAAGGCTTTTATTGTGTGGTTTTAGTGCATGGTACATTGGATGTAAAGAGGATTATAAGAAATAATATGGTGTGAGTGAGTGTTTGGTACTTGGAAGATATTTGTGTTAGAAAGGCTTTGGTGTGGTTAGTGTATGGTGCCATAAGTGGATGAATTAAGATGGATTGATGGATGCTCTAAGATTGTGACAAGTGGCATGAGGTTGGTGAGTAATTAATGAAAGTAAGAGAGAGAGAAGGGAGGGGCAGCTTTTGGTGAGGCTTCCCGTGGAAGCCATCTTCATTTCCCCTCTCTTCCTCATTTTTCCCGTTCTCCCCTCTCTCTTGCTATCATTCTCCTACTCTCACCTCTTTTCTCTTGTGTTTCTTTGAGTCTTAGGAGGGATTTTTGAAGGTTTGAGCGGAAAGAGTTGAAGGTAAGTGCTTGAATTCGGATTGAGGCTCCTTTTATTTAATTGTGTTCTTGGGATTTTGATCTTGGTTTGTGTTTGGGTTTGATTTAAGTGTTTTGATTGGATTATGCAAGAATCGGAAGAGCGAAGGAAGGTCAAGGGCAAGGATAAAGTGGACTCGTGAGGAGCTCGATTTGAAGTTGCGATTTCCAGGTTTGGGAGTTTATTTGATGATGTATGGGAGCTGTGTTCTTGAATGTGTTTTGGGTACATGCGAGCGTTATGAGCTGTGTTTTGGATTGTGGTTTTTCCCCTATTTTCTCCTTGGATCAACTCTAGCTAGTGTTTGCATGTTATCTGTAATCCTGAGTGTGTTGTGAATGCATGTTAATCGAGCATTGATTTATAGTGAAGTGATTGGGATATAGTGAAATTGTTATGTGTTATGAGATCATGATTGTGCCATGTGAGTGAATTTTGATACATCAATGTGGTATTATTGTTTAAAATGTATTATGTGGCTTGAAAGTGATGCGGTGATGTGCTGGAGGCATGAGGTAAGTGTTTGTGTTTCTTGTTTGCATGTATGGAGTTTCGTGTGTGAAGTTGTGAAGGGAAAAGTGCAGTTTTGGGCGAATCTGGGTTCTGTCGCGATCGCGACATCTGTCGCGAGCGCGACAGAAGGCGGATTTGGACCCTTGTTCTTGAAGAGCCCTCTGTCGCGATCGCGACATTGCCGCGAGTGCGACAGAGAGCTTCGTCGCGGAAACCTCCGCGCGGGCGTGCTGCCAAGCGTGCCCGCGAGGAGGAAGGACTGGTCTCTGTCGCGATCGCGATGCTTGTCGCGAGCGCGACAGAGCTCGGCCCCGTGAGTTCTGCCGCGAGTACCTCGTCGCGAGGAGGCCTTTTGGCGCGACCTCGCGAGGAAGCACTCCGTGCTCCGTCGCGAGCGCGACACTTGTCGCGATCGCGACAGAGACCCTTTCTGCTTGCCTTGTCTTCTGAATGTGTTTCTCTCGTTCCACTTTGTACGGTTTCTCACTACTGCATGGAATGTGTGTGTGCCTTTGACTCGTGGTATTATTGTATTAGTGTCCTGGATAAGGATTTATATTATAGATGAGTTTTATTTTGAATATTGTTTTTGTCTTTGTACTGTCTTGAGAGTCTTTGTGTTGTCGAGCCTGAAGTGTCAAGGTATAGGATAATTAAGCATGCTTAAGAAGGGTTAGTGTTCAGCTGTTCTGTTCGCCCCGTTTGGGCGAAGCGGTCGACCTCCGAGATGGTCATTAATCGTGTAGTGATAAAATGTGTTGAGACTCCGGTCTCCCGCGCTGCCTTCGGGTATTAAAGTTTTTTTGAGGCTTCGGTCTCCCGTGCCGTGTTCCCGTATCCTCAACCTTTGATTTCAGGCTATTGTGTGAATGGTCTTGTATTGATTAAGTGAGTGTTCTGATCATAGTGTGACTCATGAATAGTGTAACGATTTAGTGCATTGTGTTATTTATTCTAGATATATTTGTTTATATCTCTGAACTCTAATTCTTATTGAATTACATATGTTAGTGCATGTTTCTTGTTAGTGCTCTGTTGTGTTTGTTTATCCCCACTAAGCGTTATCGCTTAGCACGGGCTTTTATCCCGTGTAGGTATCGTGAAGGATTTTGGGAGTGCTCGAGTCGTGCATCTGCAGGCAGGCCACTTAGGAGTCGAGTTTATTATTTCTGTCTCCTCCTGAAATTTTCTTTTGTATATGTATAATTCTTTTGTTTATGTACTTCTCTTTTTGTAAAGGATTTTAAAGATGTAATCTTTTGGGCCGTTGTATATAACTCGTATTTGATTATTTATGTAATGAAGTATGTTTCCTTTTATATTTTCTAAGATTTTATTATATGGTTATTGAATGCTTCCGCTGTATACTTTGCCGCGTCGTGAGTGAGTGTCGTGTTGTAGCGCGCCCGACGGCGCCTTTCCAACGGGGGCGGCGGCGGGGGTGTTACAACTTAGTGGTATCAGAGCACCGGTTTAGGCGGTTCTGGTTGCCTCTGTTTGTTATCCGTTGAGTCTTTGCATGTGAGTCGGTTTTGTGTCGTGGCCTAATGCAGATGTGTCTTGTCTTGTGTAGTGTTTAGATGGAGTCTGATCCAAGTGAGCATGTGGGTGAGACGGTTGGTAGTGCAAGTGTAGTGAGAGGTGAGAAGCCTGCTCCGCAGCGTCAGTGAGAGGAGATTCCTGGTGTGGGTTTTGGTCAAGAGAATCCGGTTTTATTGCAAGGCTTGCTTTAGTTGGTAGAGAGGCTGACTGCTCCTAAGGCTCCGACTGAGTTGTTAAGGAAGAGAGGAGCCGAGGATTTTCATGGTACTGCTTTGGACCAATCTGATGTGGCTGAGTTTTGGCTTAAGAGAGTAGATCGGATTTTGCAAGAGATTAGATGTCCTGCAGAACAGAGAGTGCTTTGTGTAGTGTCGTTGCTTCAGGGGCCAGCGTATGACTAGTGGGAATTAGTGATGCGAAATCCTCAGCGACCAGCCGAGTTGACTTGGGATTTCTTCAAGCAAGAATTTGAGCAGAAGTATGTGACGAAAGCGTATCAAGAGGCTAAGTGGAGAGAGTTTATCAGTCTGAGGCAGCGAGGTATGACAGTGAGCG
Organism: Excoecaria cochinchinensis; assembly: GCA_947683425.1. Lineage (NCBI taxonomy): Eukaryota > Viridiplantae > Streptophyta > Magnoliopsida > Malpighiales > Euphorbiaceae > Excoecaria > Excoecaria cochinchinensis. The sequence continues at coordinate 3,635,161 of CANTUQ010000068.1, read as the reverse complement.
AGTATGATAAGGAATTCAGCTGGTTGAGTAAGTATGTGCCTGAGACTTTGTTGACGGATGAGTTCAGAAGTCGGCATTTCCTAGAGGGACTTCGGGAGGTGTATAGAGGTCAGTTGTCGGCATTTTCAGTTTTGCAACCCGTGGGGTATTATCAGCTTGTGGCAGCAGCGATGAAGTTAGAAGAGTCTGAGGTGATCAAGCAAAGGATCGAGAGTAAGAGGAAAGCACCGAGTGAGGGGTTTGGAAGTGGCAAGAAGTCGAGAGGAGTTCTGAGTGGCCTTAGTGGGAAGAGTTCGATTCCGGTTCGTTCGGAAGTCGAGAGTGTAGCGCCACCCTCTAGCAAGGGAAGTGTTGTTCCTGAGTGTGAGCATTGTTATAAGCGCCACTGGGGCGAGTGTAGAAGGATTTCTGGAGCGTGCTTCAGATGTGGGAGTCAAGAGCACATGGTGGCGAATTGTCCGGATCGAAGAGAGCTTCAGGGTAGAACAGAGGGTAGAGCCAGTGGTCAGCGAGCGAGAGGGAATCAGAGTGGAAGAGCCAGTGGACGTCCTTCGCAAGCGCCGTCAGAGTCAGTGCAGAAGCCACCTGCAGAAGAAGTGCCTTCGCGTCCAAGAGTTTATGCGATGCAACTAGGGGATATAGCAGATCGAGCGGGACCTTCTGGTAAGTTATGTTATTAGTTTTCAGTTAAGTTGCGGTTTGTGTTTGGGTTGTTTGGATTTAAGTGATTAGCGGGGAAATTTCGAGGACGAAATTTCTTAAGGGGGAGTGATTTGTAACAACCCAAATAGGGCCTGGTCGGAATTTGTGCGATAAGTCGGTTTAGTGAGGGTATTTTCGTAATTTGGATAAGAGGAATTTTGGACATTTAAGAATTTTGTGTTAAAGGAATTAATTAATTAAGTGTTAAGTGAAGTAAAGGGAATATTAGTGTGTGTTTATAGTGTATAGTTGTAGGGTGTTAGTGGATTTAAGGCTTTTATTGTGTGGTTTTAGTGCATGGTACATTGGATGTAAAGAGGATTATAAGAAATAATATGGTGTGAGTGAGTGTTTGGTACTTGGAAGATATTTGTGTTAGAAAGGCTTTGGTGTGGTTAGTGTATGGTGCCATAAGTGGATGAATTAAGATGGATTGATGGATGCTCTAAGATTGTGACAAGTGGCATGAGGTTGGTGAGTAATTAATGAAAGTAAGAGAGAGAGAAGGGAGGGGCAGCTTTTGGTGAGGCTTCCCGTGGAAGCCATCTTCATTTCCCCTCTCTTCCTCATTTTTCCCGTTCTCCCCTCTCTCTTGCTATCATTCTCCTACTCTCACCTCTTTTCTCTTGTGTTTCTTTGAGTCTTAGGAGGGAGTTTTGAAGGTTTGAGCGGAAAGAGTTGAAGGTAAGTGCTTGAATTCGGATTGAGGCTCCTTTTATTTAATTGTGTTCTTGGGATTTTGATCTTGGTTTGTGTTTGGGTTTGATTTAAGTGTTTTGATTGGATTGTGCAAGAATCGGAAGAGCGAAGGAAGGTCAAGGGCAAGGATAAAGTGGACTCGTGAGGAGCTCGATTTGAAGCTGCGATTTCCAGGTTTGGGAGTTTATTTGATGATGTATGGGAGCTGTGTTCTTGAATGTGTTTTGGGTACATGCGAGCGTTATGAGCTGTGTTTTGGATTGTGGTTTTTCCCCTATTTTCTCCTTGGATCAACTCTAGCTAGTGTTTGCATGTTATCTGTAATCCTGAGTGTGTTGTGAATGCATGTTAATCGAGCATTGATTTATAGTGAAGTGATTGGGATATAGTGAAATTGTTATGTGTTATGAGATCATGATTGTGCCATGTGAGTGAATTTCGATACATCAATGTGGTATTATTGTTTAAAATGTATTATGTGGCTTGAAAGTGATGCGGTGATGTGCTGGAGGCATGAGGTAAGTGTTTGTGTTTCTTGTTTGCATGTATGGAGTTTCGTGTGTGAAGTTGTGAAGGGAAAAGTGCAGTTTTGGGCGAATCTGGGTTCTGTCGCGATCGCGACAGAAGGCGGATTTGGCCCCTTATTCTTGAAGAGCCCTCTGTCGCGATCGCGACATTGCTGCGAGCGCGACAGAGAGCTTGGTCGCGGAAACCTCCGCGCGGGCGTGCTGCCAAGCGTGCGCGCGAGGAGGAAGGACTGGTCTCTGTCGCGATCGCGACGCTTGTCGCGAGCGCGACAGAGCTCGGCCCCGTGAGTTCTGCCGCGAGTACCTCGTCGCGAGGAGGACTTTTGGCGCGACCTCGCCAGGAAGCACTCCGTGCTCCGTCGCGAGCACGACACTTGTCGCGATCGCGACAGAGACCCTTTCTGCTTGCCTTGTCTTCTGAATGTGTTTCTCTCGTTCCACTTTGTACGGTTTCTCACTACTGCATGGAATGTGTGTGTGCCTTTGACTCGTGGTATTATTGTATTAGTGTCCTGGATAAGGATTTATATTATAGATGAGTTTTATTTTGAATATTGTTTTTGTCTTTGTACTGTCTTGAGAGTCTTTGTGTTGTCGAGCCTGAAGTGTCAAGGTATAGGATAATTAAGCATGCTTAAGAAGGGTTAGTGTTCAGCTGTTCTGTCCGCCCCGTTTGGGCGAAGCGGTCGACCTCCGAGATGGTCATTAATCGTGTAGTGATAAAATGTTTTGAGACTCCGGTCTCCCGCGCTGCCTTCGGGTATTAAAGTTTTTTTGAGGCTTCGGTCTCCCGTGCCGTGTTCCCGTATCCTCAACCTTTGATTTCAGGCTATTGTGTGAATGGTCTTGTATTGATTAAGTGAGTGTTCTGATCATAGTGTGACTCATGAATAGTGTAACGATTTAGTGCATTGTGTTATTTATTCTGGATATATTTGTTTATATCTCTGAACTCTAATTCTTATTGAATTACATATGTTAGTGCATGTTTCTTGTTAGTGCTCTGTTGTGTTTGTTTCTCCCCACTAAGCGTTATCGCTTAGCATGGGCTTTTATCCCGTGCAGGTATCATGAAGGATTTTGGGAGTGCTCGAGTCGTGCATCTGCAGGCAGGCCACTTAGGAGTCGAGTTTATTATTTCTGTCTCCTCCTGAAATTTTCTTTTGTATATGTATAATTCTTTTGTTTATGTACTTCTCTTTTTGTAAAGGATTTTAAAGATGTAATCTTTTGGGCCGTTGTATATAACTCGTATTTGATTATTTATGTAATGAAGTATGTTTCGTTTTATATTTTCTAAGATTTTATTATATGGTTATTGAATGCTTCCGCTGTATACTTTGCCGCGTCGTGAGTGAGTGTCGTGTTGTAGCGCGCCCGACGGCGCCCTTCCAACGGGGGCGGCGGCGGGGGTGTTACAGATTGTGGGATTTTAACAGTATGGTTTGGACTTTAATATGCTTATTTTCGTGATATGTATTTCACATCATATTCTGAATGCGAAGGAATTATGAATACTGACTTTCCGATTGTTTAAGTCCCAAACATGCTCTGTCTTAATGTGAATTATGCTATGCATATTTTAGTCTGTTTCTTCTTTAAGGATAATTTGCTATGCTTAAGTTTATGCTGTAACTTTCCTCGATTATGATGATACGTCCTTGGTCTTTAGCATAATATGATTCAACATGTGTTCCTGTTATGCTTTAGAAAGATGAATAGTGCTGATGTTATCAATTGAGTTATTGTATGCTCCAGTACTTGACTTGTATGAAGTATGATTGGCATCCTGCTATGCCAGACTTATTTGAATATTATGGCTGATGTCGGAATACATTGTTATGCTTTAGCCTTGGAGCTCATTGTGTTATGTTAAATGCAATTTGGACTATGCATGGTTTATGCTTAGTATCTTCACCTAATGCATGATTAGGATTTTGTATTGATAATCATTGGCATGGTAGTGCTTCTTAATCTGATTCTTGGCATGCTTTAGAACATTGTTTAATGTTAAAATGTATGGATTGTAATATGTTTTGCAATGCGAATTGTATGATTTGTGACCAACTTTATGAGAATATTTAAATGTCTATCGTTCTCTGTTTATGCATGCTGATTATATATGCATTGTGCGATTCGAAATGTAAATTGGGTTACGCATAACCTGCTAGAGTCAAGTAAGTGGATAGTTAGGCATGCCTAATAGAGTCTTCTGTAGCTGCAGCGCCCTTTGAATGATTTGGACCCTGATCAGGTCCCCGTTTGGTTCCTTGCGAACCCTTTTCTGTATTGGATCTTGTTTAAGGTCCCTTGTGAAAATATCTGTGAAAGTTAAAGTATAATGGTTTAATCGGTTCGTACCCGTAACGTACTGTCTGTAATCGGCTCGTACCCGGAAAGTACTGTCTGTACACTCGTTATCCACTACCTAGAGTCAGCAGGTGTTCTTGGAATGTTTATCTGAACTGCTCTGATCTGATTTGGCTATAAATGGATTATCTGAATGAGTATATTAATGTAATGTATATCGGATTTTCTCTGAATGAATATGATTATGAAATACTGATTGTATGGCTTTATTATATGAGCACACTTATATAGATTATGTTTTAGCCTTCGAATGTGATATCCGTTTGAGCTTGATAAGGATTTCAGGAATCAGTTTATGTGTATATGAATGTGATTATGGGCTTCAGAATGTATGTCTATTTTAAATAAGCATGACTTTAAATTTAACATGATTATCCGTACTTGTCATGTGATTTGTTATAAGTTTCTGATCGCTTTGAAATGATTTGATTGATGTATTTAAGTATATGACTTCAGCATAGTTTTGTTATATATATTAGCATGTGAACCGAAGCAGATGTGATGGTAAGTATGTGATGATTATTGTACTTTCTGCATGATGATGATATGAATGTAATACTAAGTGGTTACGTCTTCAGTCTCCGCTATCAGAGTGTTTTTGCATGATGCTTGATATATTTATTAGAGTTGCGCAGCGGTATTGTGAAGCTCTAAATGTTATCGTTGGGATATTTGACTAGTGTATGTGTTTGGCATGTCTAAGTATGTTAAATGGCTAGCATTCTTAACATGATGGTTTGGTTGTCAGTTCATGCATGGGTATTTAGTTATGCCAATTGCAGGAGTAAAGCTCTTGTGACTCTGCGCAGTAAGGTGTTGATAGTTGCTATCCATGTAGGTTTATGCATGAGATATAGTATGTGGTTCAGCATGATGATGCTTGTAATGTGTATTGTATTATGTCTGTTTTAGTCTATCCTGAACATGAAGTTATGGTTCGATTGTGAGTATTGAAATGACTGCCTTTAATATGCAAGTCTGATTATTTATATGTTATGAATATCCGCATTTGCCATTTGAATGTGTTATGCCTTGGCGACCATTGTGAATGGTCGTCCATATTCTGGTGTGTTCTCCCCACTAAGCGTTTATCGCTTAGCACGGATTTCCTTTCCGTGCAGGTGGCAGGTTTGGTTCTCTTCGAGTCGCGCTTCTGCAAGGTCGGCCACGTAGGAGTTAGAAGTTCTGTATTTGGTTCAGCTTCTGTATTTCAGCTGTTGTAATTCTGTAGTATTGTATATGTATTTAATTATGTTTTAATCTTGAGTTTTCTTTTGAGATTGTAATAGTTAGTATGTCCTTATGTTTAGTTATTCATTTGTTTTATGATTTCGATTATGCTTTCGTTGAAGGGTCATATGTATGCCTCTGTGTATGCTTTTGCTTAGTGCCTGCGTGTGCGTGAGTTATTGCATGTTCAGTCTGTACCGCAAGGTAAGTCAAGGTAAGTTTTTAATTAATCCGTATTTCTGTATGCCTGTTATGTATGAAAGTATGCTTCCGCATTGTGCATGTGTATATCTGTTTATGTGAACGTCGTGTAGCGCGTCCGTCGGCGTCCTTCCAACGGGGACGGCGATGGGGGTGTTACAGTTAGTGGTATCAGAGCCCAGGTTTGATGGTTCTGGGTATGTTGTTTGTTTTGTGTTGAGTCTTTGCATGAGAGTCGGTTTTGTGTCGTGGCCTACTGTAGATGCGTCTTGTTTTGTGTCATGTCTAGATGGAGTCTGATCCTAGTGAGAATGTGGGCGAGACAACGGAAAGTGTGAATCGAGCTAGTGCTGATCTGGATGTTTCCGAGCGTCTTCCAGTTGAAGATTCTGGTCGTGTTTCTGATGATAGGACATTAGTACAAGGATTGATTCAGATTTTGAATAGATTGACTGCTCCTCGTGTTTCTCAAGATTTTGTTCAGCATGTTTCTGAGAAGAGAAAAGGATCGGTTATTGAAGTGTCAGCAGGGAAGAGGGTTCGAGAACCTTCAGTGTATCAACAATGTCAGTAGCAACATGGGAACAAGTGTAGGAAGTGGGTACCATCAAGTTGTCAGCACTGCCAGAAGCGATATCGTGGTCCATGTCGGAAGCTTTCAGGTGCTGGTTTCAGGTGTGGCAGTATGGAACATCGGATTGCCGGTTGTCCTAAAAAGATGAGTGAGAGTCTAGCTGGGCAAGTTAGAAAGGATGTGGAGGATTTGCTCAGATCTTCTCGAGTGTCTTCAGAGTTTGTAGCATCTAGCAAGGATTCGAAGGAGACCGCAGGTTCTTCTGGTAAGTTACTTTGCAAGCTTTCGTATAAGTAAGTTTTGTTTGTTTGGGTTGTGTGGATGTAAGTGTTTCGCTGTGAATTTCGAGGACGAAATTCTTTTAGGAGGGAAGAGTTGTCACACCCCAAAATGGCCCTGGTCGGAATATGCATGCTAAGTCGGGTTCGGAAGGGTATTCCAGTAATTTGTGTTTGAGAAATTTAGAGTGTTAAGGATCTAATTGAAAAGATAATTAAGTTTGTAAGGAAAGAATTGTGTAAGTGAGTGAAGTGTAATTTGTCTAAGGACTAAAGAGCATTAAGACAAGATATTTATTAAGGAAAGGTTTGGGTGCATGTGAGGGTATGGTACTTTGTTTTGGAAAGGTTAAGTGGATTGTGTGGTCATATTGGGATCTGCCATGTGGGTTTTTAGGTGAGCATTGAAAGAAGAAAAAGAAAAGAAAGAGAAAGAGAGAGAGAGGGAACAGAGATTGCATTTCCCGTTCGTCCCTCTCTCACGCTCCTCCTTCTTCTTCTCTTCTCCCTTCTTTGCTTCTCCTTTCTCTCACATTTGGTTTGGGTTGTGTTTGGCTTGGATTGTTCTTTGTTTGAAAAGGTAAGTTGGTTTAAGGTTTCCTTGTGTTCCTGTTCTTCTTCATCTTCCTGGTTTTATCTTCAATTAGGGTTATGAAGAGTAATTATGGGTTTTATTTGTGCAAGTGTTTGATGTTAAGAAGAAGCAAAGTAAAGGCAAGGGAAGGATTGAGGATTGATTTTGAAGCCTGATTTTTGGATCGACATTTTGAGGTTTGGGAGCTCTGTGTTCTTTATTTTGGTTTTGGGTTTTTGTCTCTGCCCCATTTTCTTCTTGGATTATGAATGGTTTTTGGTGTTTGATTTTCAGAAATTGAATGATTGAGGTGAGGTTATGCAAGTCGTGTTTTAGGTATTGTGTTTGTATGCATGACTTTGAATCAAAGATCAGATTGATACATTTGGAACTTACTGTAATTTTATTTGGAACTTACTGTAATTGTTTTAGGGTTTATGTTCTTAATTGGATTAACTATGTTTATGCATGGTTTTGATTGTTGAATTAAGTTGCAATTATCTTGTTTATGCTGTTTGGGACATCAATTGAAAGGTAAGATGAGTTCTGGAGGTGTTTGAATTAGATTGAAAATAGTTTTTATAGAGTTCTTTGAATTTCTGGAAAAGGATGGAAATCTGCATGTTGCGATTTCGGGGAAGAAGAAGAGGGCAAGAGGGGTAGCTCACGTTACGTGAGCAATGCTCACGACGTGAGCAAATTGCTCACGCTACGTGAGCAATGCTCACGACGTGAGCAAATTGCTCAAGCTACGTGAGTAACGCTCACGTTACGTGAGCAATGCTCACGACGTGAGCCATGCTCACGAGGCGTGAGCTATGCTCACGCGACGTGAGCAGCCCTCACGTGATGTGAGGTCTTCCGGTTCTTCTGTTTTGCTTCTGTTTTTCTTTCCCCAAGCGACTAGTTTTTATAAAATGGATTCTCAACAGCTTTTCAGGGTATTTTTCCTCTACTGTGTTTTATATTATCTTGATAATATGACTGATTATTCCAATTTATTTGGTATTAATAATATGTTATCTAAGATAAGTTATATGTAGTATTTTGGAATCAGTTTTGGATTATAGTAATCCTGTTGAATGATTGTGGGATTTTAACAGTATGGTTTGGACTTTAATATGCTTATTTTCGTGATATGTATTTCACGTCATATTCTGAATGCGAAGGAATTATGAATACTGACTTTCCGATTGTTTAAGTCCCAAACATGCTCTGTCTTAATGTGAATTATGTTATGCATATTTTAGTCTGTTTCTTCTTTAAGGATAATTTGCTATGCTTAAGTTTATGCTGTAACTTTCCTCGATTATGATGATACGTCCTTGGTCTTTAGCATAATATGATTCAACATGTGTTCCTGTTATGCTTTAGAAAGATGAATAGTGCTGATGTTATCAATTGAGTTATTGTATGCTCCAGTACTTGACTTGTATGAAGTATGATTGGCATCCTGCTATGCCAGACTTATTTGAATATTATGGCTGATGTCGGAATACATTGTTATGCTTTAGCCTTGGAGCTCATTGTGTTATGTTAAATGCAATTTGGACTATGCATGGTTTATGCTTAGTATCTTCACCTAATGCATGATTAGGATTTTGTATTGATAATCATTGGCATGGTAGTGCTTCTTAATCTGATTCTTGGCATGCTTTAGAACATTGTTTAATGTTAAAATGTATGGATTGTAATATGTTTTGCAATGCGAATTGTATGATTTGTGACAAACTTTATGAGAATATTTAAATGTCTATCGTTCTCTGTTTATGCATGCTGATTATATATGCATTATGCGATTCGAAATGTAAATTGGGTTACGCATAACCTGCTAGAGTCAAGTAAGTGGATAGTTAGGCATGCCTAATAGAGTCTTCTGTAGCTGCAGCGCCCTTTGAATGATTTGGACCCTGATCAGGTCCCCGTTTGGTTCCTTGCGAACCCTTTTCTGTATTGGATCTTGTTTAAGGTCCCTTGTGAAAATATATGTGAAAGTTAAAGTATAATGGTTTAATCGGTTCGTACCCGTAACGTACTGTCTGTAATCGGCTCGTACCCGGAAAGTACTGTCTGTACACTCGTTATCCACTACCTAGAGTCAGCAGGTGTTCTTGGAATGTTTATCTGAACTGCTCTGATCTGATTTGGCTATAAATGGATTATCTGAATGAGTATATTAATGTAATGTATATCGGATTTTCTCTGAATGAATATGATTATGAAATACTGATTGTATGGCTTTATTATATGAGCACGCTTATATAGATTATGTTTTAGCCTTCGAATGTGATATCCGTATGAGCTTGATAAGGATTTCAGGAATCAGTTTATGTGTATATGAATGTGATTATGGGCTTCAGAATGTATGTCTGTTTTAAATAAGCATGACTTTACATTTAACATGATTATCCGTACTTGTCATGTGATTTGTTATAAGTTTCTGATCGCTTTGAAATGATTTGATTGATGTATTTAAGTATATGACTTCAGCATAGTTTTGTTATATATATTAGCATGTGAACCGAAGCAGCTGTGATGGTAAGTATGTGATGATTATTGTACTTTCTGCATGATGATGATATGAATGTAATACTAAGTGGTTACGTCTTCAGTCTCCGCTATCAGAGTGTTTTTGCATGATGCTTGATATATTTATTAGAGTTGCGCAGCGGTATTGTGAAGCTCTAAATGTTATCCTTTGGATATTTGACTAGTGTATGTGTTTGGCATGTCTAAGTATGTTAAATGGCTAGCATTCTTAACATGATGGTTTGGTTGTCAGTTCATGCATGGGTATTTAGTTATGCCAATTGCAGGAGTAAAGCTCTTGTGACTCTGCACAGTAAGGTGTTGATAGTTGCTACCCATGTAGGTTTATGCATGAGATATAGTATGTGGTTCAGCATGATGATGCTTGTAATGTGTATTGTATTATGTCTGTTTTAGTCTATCCTGAACATGAAGTTATGGTTCGATTGTGAGTATTGAAATGACTGCCTTTAATATGCAAGTCTGATTATTTATATGTTATGAATATCCGCATTTGCCATTTGAATGTGTTATGCCTTGGCGACCATTGTGAATGGCCGTCCATATTCTGGTGTGTTCTCCCCACTAAGCGTTTATCGCTTAGCACGGATTTCCTTTCCGTGCAGGTGGCAGGTTTGGTTCTCTTCGAGTCGCGCTTCTGCAAGGTCGGCCACGTAGGAGTTAGAAGTTCTGTATTTGGTTCAGCTTCTGTATTTCAGCTGTTGTAATTCTGTAGTATTGTATATGTATTTAATTATGTTTTAATCTTGAGTTTTCTTTTGAGATTGTAATAGTTAGTATGTCCTTATGTTTAGTTATTCATTTGTTTTATGATTTCGATTATGCTTCCGTTGAAGGGTCATATGTATGCCTCTGTGTATGCTTTTGCTTAGTGCCTGCGTGTGCGTGAGTTATTGCATGTTCAGTCTGTACCGCAAGGTAAGTCAAGGTAAGTTTTTAATTAATCCGTATTTTTGTATGCCTGTTATGTATGAAAGTATGCTTCCGCATTGTGCATGTGTATATCTGTTTATGTGAACGTCGTGTAGCGCGTCCGTCGGCGTCCTTCCAACGGGGACGGCGATGGGGGTGTTACAGATACTCTACCCTTTCCGATAACTCAAAGATCGGATTTCTGCGTAGGCGCCCCCGAGACCCTCTTGTCCACCTAGGCGAATCTATGATGGCTGAAAAGCAAAAGGGGTCAGGATGATGCATGACTGTGCTAAAAATGTATGATCGTGCTATACAACACTCATAAGCCACATGCAAGCACATAGGTCCTTCCAACCTTATTACTCCCGCACACGAGGTCATAGTCTCTTTCCTAGGTGGGATTGGCCCATGGGTCATCTGGGGACCCGATGAACACGTATGGTGCATGGTGACAATCTGGCAGCATAACCTCTCCTAACTAATGCGCAAGCGGATGGGTTATGATCATTATGTATCTAGGCAATCCGAATAAGTCATCTTGGGCCCATCAGGGCATGAAAGCCTTTGATTAGGTGACCAGTCAAACTATCTGGGCTTGTCCAATACATAATGATCAATACAGCAGGCATAGTATTAAGGGTCATACCACTTAGGGGAAGTAACTATTTCCACTACATGAGCTTTAGTCAAAGGGTGGTGTTGCTTTAGGGCTACCCAAGCATGGTCCCTGCCAACGGGTCTAGCTCATCACGAGCGTAACGACCGATTGGGTCACCATTTAATATACCATGATGGTACGAGGCTTAGGCTGGTGATTATCCTTAACACTTCCCTAAATTGAGTGAAAATTGGGTCGTGCTTCAGGAACGCACCGGGCTAAAAGAGGGACCAAACTAGCATAGATCTAAGGCTCTAATGCGATGCAGTGCAGTTTTGAAAGAAGGCTAAATTTTTAAACTAAAACTCTATTATAATTTTTAATCAAGGTACTTTCGAATCGAAGTCTCGAGTATCGTCCCCAGTGGAGTCGCCACTGTGACGTGCGCCGAACCCCGTGGCCTCCCGAAGGCCCTCTTTAGGGCAATCAGGATGAGATTCATTAAAGCTTGTAAGGTATTAACAAGTGCATCTATTTTGGGCAATAATGAGGTTTCTTGGAGTCGCCACCCAATAGAACATTGGGAAGGGTCGTCTAGCCTCGTCGAGCCTAAGAAGGCGCATACATATCCATCTTGGGCTAGCCAGAGTGATTTTGGAGGTCTCAGCCTCTACCCCCTAGAGCCTAGGATTTGTATATTTAAGTCTTTTAGTGAGACTCAAGAGGTGTCTTGGAAGTCCTAGACCTCTCGCCTCTTTAGCCCCAAAGACCAGAGTGAGTTCGGGACTTCTCATTTATTTATACCTTGATCAATATTATAATTAAGTTTTGAATTCATTGTTTCACCATCTTTCCACACGATGCATTTTAATTAAAGGCACAATCATTCACGTCCAAAGCGGTGAAAGGAAGTAAAAATCAAAATGAGGCATTCAAAAAATATATTACAATAACACCAGGAGCAGAATACAACTCCCACTTGTAAAAGTACAACACATGCATAAAACGGGGTATTCATTAGAATGAGGACATTGGTCCTACCATGCATATTTTATTATAAAAAGTGATCTTTCATGAAGCGTCAATTTTATTGGCTAAAACGGGACATTGGTCCACAACTTCCGAGAAAATCCCAAAGTTAACTGTTAGAAATCTTTTGGCCTTTTTTCCTTTAACGATATTAAAACCATTTCCATAATAACATGAATAAAAGATAAGGGTAAAGAAAGAACCCGAGTGGAAGTCCTCAGATTGATGCAACCCCCATCTTTCAGAATTCCAACTCCAAATGATCAGAAAATAACTCATAGGGATAAACACGTTAGCATCAAAAGCGCGGATAAAAATAAAAATAAAAGAGCAAGAAATTCTAACAGAAATAAGTTGAAAGATAAAATTTATAAATTAGAAACATGAGAGTTTGCCTAGGGACAGCCTCCTGTACTGTGCCAGCGGCCGTCCCTAGTACGGGGAAACAATTAGAAGAGAAAAACTTTCAGTTCTTTGTAAAAGATTATAAAGTAGAATAATAAAAAATTAATGTAAATCAAATAAAATTATAAAAATATTAATCCAGAATGTTTACCCTCGGATTTTACCTTTTAGGTTGAATGTCAAATGACTTTGATCCCCGTATGCTTCGCACGGATCAAGTAAAAAATCAGAGAAAGAAGATTTATACTTTTCTTCCCTTGAAAATCTGATAGCGATTGATTGTCTGAATTAGCTATATTGATGGAAAACGAATGAATTACGTTACCTCAACTTGGCTTAATTCATAAAAAAATTAGAAGGAATCAATTAATTAGAAGAAATTTTATCAAATAAAATTTTGCAAATGAACAGAGGTTTTATAAACTTTTTTGAGTAAATTGCTCACAAAACCATTTCTAAGAAATAATCTCTCGAAGAAAATTAATAAATTCTTCCAAAGAATTTTTCTTATAAAAAATAATCACTTTCCTCACCAAAATTCTCAAAACTTCTAACACCAAAAATGGAATTTAATCCACTATTTATAGGATTTTAGGAAAAAATTCAGTTAAGCCTCAACCCAAAGTTTGAATCTTAAAAGGACTTTAAAATTCAAATTTTTAATAGATCTTATCCCCATTTTGAAGGAAAAGAGATTAAATTTTATCCAATCCGGCGTGATCTGATCAATTAACGTACCGACGGGCTTCCCTGTAGATATCGATGGCCGTCCCTAGTAAGGGCACACATGGAAAACCGCCTACAGACGGGGTGCGGTACTAGGGACGGGCATCCCTATACCGCCACACGTCCATCCCCACTACGCCTAAAGACGGGGATCGCCCCAAGTAGGGACGGGCGCCCCTACACAGACGGGAATCCCGTCTGTGGAGCAAAATTCTCAATTTCAACCAAAATTTATCAAACTCTATTAAAACTCCATGCTAAAGAAAAAGATTTTAATCCTCGCGAAACATGGAAGACGAAAACCTCCGAATTTCACCAATTTATCCAAAAACCAACGTTGATCTCTTCATCGAGTAACTCTAACCTGGACTACCTCAAGACCCAGTGTCTACAAGTTCCGAACCACTCTTTGGTTTAGACCATAGGGGCTAAACGACCTTTTCCAATTTCTTGTAAATTGGGTGGCGACTCCAAAATACCTCAAAGGTGCCTAAAGGTTTCATGAGGCTAGATGAACTTCCCCAATGTTCTATAGGGTGGGGATTCCAAAATGTCTCATGTTACCAAAGATAAAATGACGCGAACCAATCTCTCAATCCCTAAAAGTGGGCCTTTCGATGGGGCCTTTTCGGTTCGGCGCGTATCACAGTGGCAACTCCACTGGGGACTTTGCTCTGAAAGTGTCTTGGTTAAAATGTATAATTGAGTTTTAAAAACTTAAAATTCCATATCTTTTTGAGAATTGCATTGCATCATGCTAGAGCTTTAGAATTATGTTAGTTTGTACCCTTATTCTACGCTAGTGCGTTCCCAAAGCATGACCCTATGTTCACTCAATATGGGGATGTGTTAAGGATAATCACTAGCCCAAGCCTAGTACCTTTTGGTATATCAAATGGAGATCCGATTGGTTGTTATGCTCGTAATGAGCTAGACCTATTGGCAGGGACCATGCTTGGGTAGCCCTAAAGTAACATGACCTTGACCAAAGCTTATGTAATGGAAATAGATACTTCCCCTAGGTGAGATGAACTGTAATACAATACTTGTCATATGGGCCATCATGTATTGAATAAAATCAAATGAATTGAGTGGTCTCCCATCAAAGGTTTTTTCATGGCCTGATTAGGTCGCCTTAATTTGATTGAAGTGTTTGAATACATAATGGCCGAAACTCATACATATGCTGTAACAACACGGTTTCGCCCTAGAAGAATTGCAGAATTTTTGTTCGGTAATTCGAGAGTTTATGTATATAAGAGAGTGTATTTAAATGAGTTTCCTATTTAATTAAGGTTAAAAATCTGGTGGGAAGTAAAAATTATTTTGAGAAGTGAAAATATTGGCTTAGTGTGGGTTCTGCCGCGTGCGCAACAGTGTCGCGGGCGTGACAGAATGCTTCACTAGAAGCCTATTTGCAGTGGACTTTTGGGTTCATTAGATGTGTATCGGACATGTGGCAGTGCCAGATATTGACAAGTGGCATTGTAGGAGATGGACACTTGGCATGGGATTTATTTGTTTGAGTAAATAATGTGTTTGTGGCACTAAGTGAGAGTGATTAGCATTTATTTTGTTTGGTTGGCTTTGAATGGGTTTGACCGGCCACTCTTATTGCTTCTTTCTTCATTTTTCTGCTTTTGGTCTTTTGTTCCCTTCATTTTCTTTTTCTTTGTTCTTTGCTCTACCGTGTTCCTTTTCTTTCTTCCCTTTTTCATCTCTTTTCGTTTGCTCCTTGAGTGGGTTCACTTGGAATGGTTTGAAGAGTAAGAGAAGGGTTTGAGTTGGTTCTTGAGTATAGGTAAGTTATAGACTTTCATGTTTGGTCTTCTTCTTGTACTTGGTTTCTGTTTTTGATTTAAAGTGAAAAAAAGGATTGAGTCATGGGTTGTTTCAATGATTTTGTTGAAGCTATGGACAAGAAGAGGGACAAGGGAAAGGAGAAGATTGGAACCAATTAGAGAGATGTGATCGAGCTACCTAGAGGTCGGGATCATGTGCGATTTTGACTTTGTTCATTTTGATTGCTTGCAGTATTCTTATGTCATACGTATTTATATATGTTTATGATTATGTAATTTGATTATTTTGCATGAGTTTGGGAGCTTGTTTGCCTTGTTCTCATTTGGATGTGTTTGTATGTTTGATGTTGTGAATTTCAAAAATTTTGAGTGTTGTGTTGAGTAAATGTATGTGTTTGTTGAGTAGTGATGAGGATGTAAAATGCCAGTGTCATAGTGATGATTTGTATGGGATGTTGAAGCGATATGAGTTTGGCTTTGTGCATGAAGAATTGAGTTAAATTAAATGGTGTAATGTATGTTTATAAATAATCATGAGCATGTTTAGAATGCATGTGCTTAGTAATTTGAAGTGGAATGCATGATTGTATGAGTTATTTTGAATGTGAGTTGAGTTTGACATGTAAAACCAGTGTTATTTTTGCAAAATTCTGGGTTCTGGGTGTGTTACATGGCGGTAAGGGATGGCATACCGCTGTGTAAACCTATTCTATGCTTGTGTTTATGGCCTGCCGTCCTGATACACGGCGGTAACATCGTTTTATACTGCCGTGTAACATGTTACACGGCGGTAAGGATAGTGCGTACCGCCGTGTAACTTGTCTCTGTTTCCCTTTAAGTGTTGGTCTTTCCACACGGTGGTCAGGGATTTCTCTACCACCGTGTAGGGTGACTTACATGGTGGTAAGATACCTCCATACCGCTGTGTAAGCCTCTTATGTTTTTGAAGTTTTGTTTCAAAATGCTTTTCGATTGTGAGGGATTTGAATGCTACCGTGTAAGTCCTATTTTCTCCCAATTGTTTTCTTTGAAATTCTTGCATGATTCATTTACATCGATCACTTATGAATATGCATTTGTTTAATCCTTTCGTGGTTATACAAGTTATATGCCCGTGTTAAAAAGGTCTATACATGATTTATATGTTTATATAATGAATTGATAATATGTATACTTGAATAAGTGAACATGGATAGTGTTATATCCCGAATGTGTGAGTTGAGCCTGAAGTGTCAATGTAGTGGATAGATAAGCATGCTTATAAAGGGTTAGAGGCGGTTGCAATAGTGACCTTAGTTGTGTCTACTTGATGAATACTTAATGTATTCAATGCAATTGAGTTAGTTCTCTAGAGTTTAATAAAATTAACTAGTACCCACAGTGCATGTATCCACCATTGTTGAGAATTCGGGCAAATATATATATATATATATATATTTTAGTGTACAAGAGATGAAGTAAAGACTTGTATATATATATGAACATATTATGAAATGTTACCAATATCGTTTGCCATATTTGGAGTTTTTGTATATGAATGGGTTGAAGCATGATGATATTTGCTTACAAGGATGTGTATATGATTATTTGTATATGACATGACTATTGATATGCATGTGATATATTTGTGACTTCGTTCGAAGTCTTTTGCTTCTATTTATCCCCACTAAGCGTTATCGCTTAGCACGGGTGTTTTTCCCGTGTAGGTTTTCGGGTTGTGATTAGAGAGTTTGCATCTACAGGTCATGGCCACTAGGAGCTTGATGAAGATCTTTTTGTATTAGATAGAGTTTTTGATGTTTTGAGTAACATCATTACGTATATGGAAGCATAGTATCATAGTGTATATGTTAACTGTTTTGTATAAGTACCGAAAGTGAATATGTAATAAGGAGGTAGAGGTGCATGTTGACGATATGATTATCAAGTCAGTTACTTAAGAGTGCTATTTCGAGGCTTTAGAGAAGTTCTTTCAGAGAATTGACAAGTACAATCTTCGCCTCAACCCTAAGAAGTGCATATTTAGAGTCACCTCGGGTAAATTACTAGGCCATGTGATAACTCAAAAGGGAATCGAGGTGGATCCTGACAAGACCAAAGCTATCAAAGAAATACCAATACCCCAAAAGGAAAAAGAAATCAGGAGTTTTTAGGCAAACTGCAGTACATCAGCAGGTTCATCTCCAAGCTCACTTCAGTGTGCAAACCGATCTTTAAGTTTCTAAAGAAGAATCAATCAGCTTAGTGGAACGATAGTTGCCAGAAAGCTTTTGATACCATCAAACAATATCTTTTACACCCTTTAGTTTTGCGACTACCATGGCCAATTAAGCAATTAATCCTTTACCTGGCAATAGAGGAAACTTTTGTAGGCGCCATGATGGCCTAGGAGGATGAATTCGGGGTTGAATTTGCAGTTTACTACCTTAGTAAGAAATTCTCTCCTTATGAAGCTAGGTATGTAGAGGTGGAAAAGATCTGTTTAGCAGTAATCTGGGCTTCAAAAAAACTAAGACATTACTTCCATTCTTATAAGGTGCAGGCAGTTGCCAAACAAAACCCTATTCAATATCTTTAGGAAGCACACTCCTTGCTAGGAAAAAGGGGCAGATGGCTGATATTGCTACAAGAATTTGACATGGAGTACATCACTAGAATTAAGGGCCTGGTAGTTGCAGAATTTCTAGCCGACCATCCGATCGAAGGTGCCCAATTTGAATATGAATTCTCGGATGAAGACGTGGTAGCTATTACAGTGCAAAAGTGGCAGATGTACTTTGATGGAGCAGTGAATAGGAAAGGAGCTAGAGAAGAATAACTATTACCATACGTGAGGTTCTTGAAGGAACTAAGTGGTCAGTTTGAAATATACACTTTTAGCTATGTGCCACGAGATGAGAACTAATTAGCAGATGCCTTGGCCACCCTGGTGTCTATGTGGGATAACCTAGAAGGAATAGTCATGAAGCCTGTACTCATTTCTAGTTCAGACAAGCCGTACTTTGAAACTGAGTAGGTCGGGGATGTTAAGGTTACTGACAGAAGGCCGTGGTATTATGATGTTCAGAATTATTTGGAAAAGTCAATATTCCCAGAAGAGGCCACTGAAAAGGACCAAAGGATGATTTGCACGCTATCCACCCAATTCGTTAGTGTAGATGGTGTGCTGTACAAGGGGCAAGCTGATGGCATATAACTAAGATGCTTAGACGAGAAGAAGGCCTAGAAGGCTATAGAGGAGACCCATGCTGGGGGTCTATAGAGCTCATATGAATGGTCTAGCTCTGGTAAAAAAAATCATGCGCCAAGGGCTTTTCTAGTTCATAATGGATACAGACTATTCTAAATATGTGAAGCAGTGTTAACTATTCCAGCAGTACGCCAATCTGAGACACCTGCCGATTTCAGAGTTATACAATCTTACATCTCCATGGCTGTTCGCAGCTTGGGGGATTGATATTGTAACACCCCAACTCATACGCAGACGAACCCATCCGCAATGGAGTAGGAGGCCGTACGAGTAGGTGTGTTACCGGACTGAAGCGAGACAAAGCATACTAAAATACGGAAGAATTTAAAACTTGAGGAGTAGATTTGGACATGCATATTTCGCAAATGCGCATACACTAAGCAAAAGCATACAGTTGTGAAAACTTACAAGCATACAATAGAAGTTATTCTCCAAACTTTGCTATACAAATATTTACATGACCCAGAATATTATATAAGTATCTTTACATATTATTACATATACATATTCATCAGAATTACAAAATCCAGGTTACAGAAATTAAACAAAATACATCACTTCTAACTCTTATGTGGCCGACTCTGCAGATGCGCGACTCGAACAGAAGCAAACCTGCCACCTGCACGGGGAAAAGAACCCGTGCTAAGCGATAACGCTTAGTGGGGAAAACAAACATAATAATATGGACGGCCATTCACAATGGTCGTCAAGGCAAAATACATTCAAATGGCAATTGCGAATATTCAAAACATATATCTAAACAGACTTGCATAATAAAGGCATTCATTCGGAAACTCACACATATAATCATATACATATATCAGGAATGGGCCAAAACAGTCATAACCCAAAACACGACACCAGTGTTATCATGCTGAGCCACATACCAAAGAAAACATCCAAAACACCACACTTCTGCTGCACAACTCTAATACATAGCATATTATGCTGTAAACACTCCCATAACGGAGACTGAAGGCATAATCACATCACTTCACATTCATATCAAAACCATGCAGAAAGTACGATTACATCTTATATACTTACCCTCACAACCAATCTGATTCACATGCTTATATATGCGATACATACCAAAACAACGTCACCATACAAGATGTAAGTATATTCATGCATAACTACATATGATTTCACAGGTGTGCACTTACCTATACATTGCATGTCAGTATTAATACATCTATATGCCAATACTTGTATCGTTACACCAGTATAGATCCTCATATGCAGACATTTACCAAACATGTTGGGAAATCAAGCTTTTGAAAGTACATCATGCATAGATACATAATCACAATTCCGTTGCGCAACATTAATCTTTAATATAAGCAACTATACGATATTGCATTCCAATCACGGTGTTTCAGAGAGCCAATAAATCTGCACTTATCAATTCACATATCTATAATCATAACTGATCAGAACCGCATGCTTATATACACAACATAACAAATCATACACCTGCTGACTCACAATAGTGGATAACGAGTACTGAGGGGGAGACCTCATGAGGGAACATATAGCCCGATCTCTGACCGGGTAAACCTCAGAGGGAACATATAATATAATGTACCATACAGGTACTAGTCAAAAAGCAACATCATCTTTTTCCACATTCCAAAAACATTTCATATCAAAGGGTTCGCGAGGAACCAGTCGTGGGACCTGATCAGGGTCCAAATCGTTCAAAGGGCGCTGCAGCTACATATACATAGACTCTATTAGGCATGCCTAACTATCCACTAGACTGACTCTCACAGGTCATGCTTCACACCAATCACATTTCAAATCACATACTTTATATCATTGTACTTAATCAACAATAGTTGAAACATATGAATAAGTTAATAAAGTCAAACATGCATCATATAATTTACACTTGAAGCATAACATGATAATCTTAGAGAGAGACCATAAGTATAGATATGCATAATACATCCAATTATATTAACATATTTCACAAAATAGTCCAATTATAAACCTAAAAGTGCCACAAGTTCGGAATTCAAACATTGAAATCACCAAAGAAAACTCATTTAACATAACACATCTATCGCGCTCGCGATGTCTGTCGCGCTCGCGACAGAGACAATAGTCTCTTCGCTGTGCGCGCGCGACGAACTTCGCGATCGCGGAAAGGAGAGAAAGGCCCGGCTCTGTCGCGCTCGCGACAGTGTCACAATCGCGACAGAGGACAAGCATTGCTATAGCGGGGTCACGACAAGTCGCGTGCTCGCGATAGTACAGGCCAACAATGTGCTCTGTCGCGATCGCGACGGTTGTCGCGCTCGCGACAGAGAGCAGACAAGCTATTGCTATCGCGGGCTCGCGACGGCATCGCGTGCTCGCGACGGCACAGCATCGACATCACCGGTCTCTGTCGCGCTCGCGACAATGTCGCGATCGCGACAGAGTCATGATTCCGAAAATCTGCAGAATTTTGCAAGATCTTTCCTTCCTCAAACTCACCAACAAACACACGAAACACATCCAAAAGTCTCTTACCTCATCTCCAGCCAGTCACACATTATTGATAACATAATCCAACATTCGTATCAAGTATTTCAATCAAACACGCCATTAACAATATCCATATACACAATCTATAATAATAACATTATTCGTCAATCATCTCAATCGCACTCAAATTAATTGCATTCGTACATATGGTACGTCATTCTAAGGTTACTCATGAGACCATCACAATATAGCACTCATCAATAAACAAACCTTCATGGAGTTATATCTATTCTTAATTACTAGTTAAATCACCAATCTTAATCATATTCATAGGTTTTTCCCAACAATCATTACTTATATAGTCAATTAATTACCCTAAACATGCATAATTACTAATGGGAAAGATACGGGATTGATCCGGGTCAATCCTAGACTCAAAAATATAGAATAAAAGGCTCAAAACATACTTTTCTTTCGCGAGGTCGCGACCCTTGTCGCGCTCGCGACAGAGGCTCGCTTCAGCTCCCCTAACAAACTGCTTTTTACTACAAACTAATGTCGTGAAAAACGACCTCTAAACCTCATGTTTAGGAAAAGTTTTCTTCTTAACAAATGTTCTCCTACGTCTTAGCTTTCAAATGAAACAAGTCTCACATCAATTGGATGTTTAAAACTCCAGATATTCACTCCACAACCCATACTGGTCAAACAACCCGACACAACAGGGACACTACATTTGTAATCAATTTTTCGTTGTCTTAGAACGAGAATTTTTCCAAGGCTATTTCTGAGACATTTAAAGTAATGGTATTCATGGTTCTAATGGTTCAAGAATCGAATGATTTGGAGTTCTAAAACTCAAAATACAGCCTAATTACTGAAGAGAGGTCAAATGCATTCCAACCCAGTTTCACCCAAAAACCTACTCACATGCACAATTGAGCAATTAAACCAACACTCACTACCATCATCATCTATCAACAACCACACAATCAAGAAACTTATAACATACATGAATATATGTATATATATATAAATTCATATATATAAAAATAAAGTTTCCCAAACCTGGACTTGCGATTCAAAACCTCAATCTTCAAGAACCCACTCAATCAAGCCTTAGCTCCTCTTCAAATCATTCAAAACTCGCACAAACAAACCTAATAATCACTAAACCAAAACTCTAACTTACTCAAATCGAATGCAAACTAGAAGAAAAAGAAGTTCAAAGCACAATAACCAAAACCTAACCACTTACCTCTTCAATCTTGCTCCCAAACTCTTCCAAAATAGATCCAACTCACACACAACCAAGAGAAAGAATGCAAGAAACGGGAAAGGGAAAAGAAAAGAGAGAGAACGGGAAGGAGAGGAGAGCCAACGTGATTCTGCCCCTTTTCCCTTCTTCTTTTCCTATTTCTCTTTCACATTTAGTGCACACACCAACCATACCACTTGTCACCATCCTAAAGGTCCACTTGTCATAATCCTATTAAATCCAAGATACATCTTTGACTAATTCCAACCTTGGCACCATACTCACTCCACACACAAACATTTCTTGAATAAAAATCTTCAAGGTACCACACTTGAGTCACACCAAATCATTTCCTAAAACCCACTTATACCCTACTTCCATACACAACAAGCACACCATAATACTTCCTTCACTTAACTTATTTAATTAATTTCTTTGCAAATAAATCCTTATTATCCATATTATTCATGTACAAATTACCGAATTACCCTCACTCATTCCGATCGAGCAAGCATATTCCGACTAGGCCCAGTTCGGGGTGTTACAAATCTACCCTCCTTAAAAGAATTTCGTCCTCGAAATTCACATATATCCAATTTTCTGAATTTCAAAATCTTGATTACTACCATTCACACACTAACATTATACTATCCAAGTCATTTTTTTTTTTTTACTAGTATCAGGATATATAGAAGAAATCCTTCTCACTAAATAACATCTCCCAAAATTTTGAGTTACAGATCGTTTACATTCTATCACTATCATGCTAATCTTTTCACTTCACCCCTTCTTCACAACACTTCTCGTCTTTTAAATACAGAATCGTTCACACATTCACTATACTCTTTCCTTCATTAAAATGACTATAACATTCCCTCCTAGATTACTAGCATCACTAGTCACAATTTGGTTTTCACTTTCAAACTATCACATAAATCTTACAGTACTTATTATTTAATCATCTTATACAGAAGTCCACAATTCCATCCACTTACTTGCTTATACTTACCACTATTACTCTTGTTCCTAATAGCAAATAGTACACGTACACCCTGTCAGCTTTCTCTCAATCAAAACACATATACAAATGCTTTTCATGTATGGTCAAAAGGGATGATGATGCAATGAAAATGTGATGGCTCATGTATGCAGAGTGATGCTGAGGAAATGCAAGTAATGCTGTAATGATGCATTTAGTCCCATCCCCATGATTTAATATGTTTTTTTTTTTCAAATACTTGTCTGGAGATAGCTGACAGGTATATAGAGTACTACCAAAACCTTATGAAATCCAAATACTCATCCACTTACACGATATCTTACTTTACTGAGATACACTCAGAACAAAACCATGAGAAATCCTAGGAACAGTCAGCCTATCCAAAATTCGAATCAATTCTTGCACTAATGTTCTATCATCAAAAACAGGACCGAAATTCCAACCAAAGGATGCTTAAAAACGAAACACTTTGATTAGCACTAATTGGGTTCACACTATCGGTCGTCTCGTCCACCTTCTCACTAAGGTCGGACTCCATCTAACACAACACACATAAGACAAGACGCATCTGCATTAGGCCACGACACAAAACTGACTCTCAAACAAAGACTCGACACATAACAAGTAACATACAAAGACCCAATACCCAAACAAATAAGGCAACCAGAATCTTGTGCTCTGATACCACTAAATGTAACACCCCAACTCATACGCAGGCGAACCCATCCGCAATGGAGTAGGAGGCCGTACGAGTAGGTGTGTTACCGGACTGAAGCGAGACAAAGCATACTAAAATACGGAAGAATTTAAAACTTGAGGAGTAGATTTGGACATGCATATTTCGCAAATGCGCATACACTAAGCAAAAGCATACAGTTGTGAAAACTTACAAGCATACAATAGAAGTTATTCTCCAAACTTTGCTATACAAATATTTACATGACCCAGAATATTATATAAGTATCTTTACATATTATTACATATACATATTCATCAGAATTACAAAATCCAGGTTACAGAAATTAAACAAAATACATCACTTCTAACTCCTATGTGGCCGACTCTGCAGATGCGCGACTCGAATAGAAGCAAACCTGCCACCTGCACGGGGAAAAGAACCCGTGCTAAGCGATAACGCTTAGTGGGGAAAACAAACATAATAATATGGACGGCCATTCACAATGGTCGTCAAGGCAAAATACATTCAAATGGCAATTGCGAATATTCAAAACATATATCTAAACAGACTTGCATAATAAAGGCATTCATTCGGAAACTCACACATATAATCATATACATATATCAGGAATGGGCCAAAACAGTCATAACCCAAAACACGACACCAGTGTTATCATGTTGAGCCACATACCCAAGAAAACATCCAAAACACCACACTTCTGCTGCACAACTCTAATACATAGCATATTATGCTGTAAACACTCCCATAACGGAGACTGAAGGCATAATCACATCACGTCACATTCATATCAAAACCATGCAGAAAGTACGATTACATCTTATATACTTACCCTCACAACCAATCTGATTCACATGCTTATATATGCGATACATACCAAAACAACGTCACCATACAAGATGTAAGTATATTCATGCATAACTACATATGATTTCACAGGTGTGCACTTACCTATACATTGCATGTCAGTATTAATACATCTATATGCCAATACTTGTATCGTTACACCAGTATATATCCTCATATGCAGACATTTACCAAACATGTTGGGAAATCAAGCTTTTGAAAGTACATCATGCATAGATACATAATCACAATTCCGTTGCGCAACATTAATCTTTAATATAAGCAACTATACGATATTGCATTCCAATCACGGTGTTTCAGAGAGCCAATAAATCTGCACTTATCAATTCACATATCTATAATCATAACTGATCAGAACCGCATGCTTATATACACAACATAACAAATCATACACCTGCTGACTCACAATAGTGGATAACGAGTACTGAGGGGGAGACCTCATGAGGGAACATATAGCCCGATCTCTGACCGGGTAAACCTCAGAGGGAACATATAATATAATGTACCATACAGGTACTAGTCAAAAAGCAACATCATCTTTTTCCACATTCCAAAAACATTTCATATCAAAGGGTTCGCGAGGAACCAGTCGTGGGACTTGATCAGGGTCCAAATCGTTCAAAGGGCGCTGCAGCTACATATACATAGACTCTATTAGGCATGCCTAACTATCCACTAGACTGACTCTCGCAGGTCATGCTTCACACCAATCACATTTCAAATCACATACTTTATATCATTGTACTTAATTAACAATAGTTGAAACATATGAATAAGTTAATAAAGTCAAACATGCATTATATAATTTACACTTGAAGCATAACATGATAATCTTAGAGAGAGACCATAAGTATAGATATGCATAATACATCCAATTATATTAACATATTTCACAAAATAGTCCAATTATAAACCTAAAAGTGCCACAAGTTCGGACTTCAAACATTGAAATCACCAAAGAAAACTCATTTAACATAACACATCTGTCGCGCTCGCGATGTCTATCGCGCTCGCGACAGAGACAATAGTCTCTTCGCTGTGCGCGCGCGACGGACTTCGCGATCGCGGAAAGGAGAGAAAGGCCCGGCTCTGTCGCGTTCGCGACAGTGTCGCGATCGCGACAGAGGACAAGCATTGCTATAGCGGGGTCGCGACAAGTCGCGTGCTCGCGATAGCACAGGCCAACAATGTGCTCTATCGTGATCGCGACGGTTGTCGCGCTCGCGACAGAGAGCAGACAAGCTATTGCTATCGCGGGCTCGCGACGGCATCGCGTGCTCGCGACGGCACAGCATCGACATCACCGATCTCTGTCGCGCTCACGACAATGTCGCGATCGCGACAGAGTCATGATTCCGAAAATCTGCAGAATTTTGCAAGATCTTTCCTTCCTCAAACTCACCCACAAACACACGAAACACATCCAAAAGTCTCTTACCTCATCTCCAGCCAGTCACACATTATTGATAACATAATCCAACATTCGTATCAAGTATTTCAATCAAACACGCCATTAACAATATCCATATACACAATCTATAATAATAACATTATTCGTCAATCATCTCAATCGCACTCACATTAATTGCATTCGTACATATGGTACGTCATTCTAAGGTTACTCATGAGACCATCACAATATAGCACTCATCAATAAACAAACCTTCATGGAGTTATATCTATTCTTAATTACTAGTTAAATCACCAATCTTAATCATATTCATAGGTTTTTCCCAACAATCATTACTTATATAGTCAATTAATTACCCTAAACATGCATAATTACTAATGGGAAAGATACGGGATTGATCCGGGTCAATCCTAGACTCAAAAATATAGAATAAAAGGCTCAAAACATACTTTTCTGTCGCGAGGTCGCGACCCTTGTCGCGCTCGCGACAGAGGCTCGCTTCAGCTCCCCTAACAAACTGCTTTTTACTACAAATTAATGTCGTGAAAACCGACCTCTAAAACTCATGTTTAGGAAAAGTTGTCTTCTTAACAAATGTTCTCCTACGTCTTAGCTTTCAAATGAAACAAGTTTCACATCAATTGGATGTCTACAACTCCAGATATTCACTCCACAACCCATACTGGTCAAACAACCCGACACAACAGGGACACTACATTTGTAATCAATTTTTCGATGTCTTAGAACGAGAATTTGTCCAAGGCTATTTCTGAGACATTTAAAGTAATGGTATTCATGGTTCTAATGGTTCACGAATCGAATGATTTGGAGTTCTAAAACTCACAATACAGCCTAATTACTGAAGAGAGGTCAAATGCATTCCAACCCAGTTTCACCCAAAAACCTACTCACATGCACAATTGAGCAATTAAACCAACACTCACTACCATCATCATCTATCAACAACCACACAATCAAGAAACTTATAACATACATGAATATATGTATATATATATAAATTCATATATATAAAAATAAAGTTTCCCAAACCTGGACTTGCGATTCAAAACCTCAATCTTAAAGAACCCACTCAATCAAGCCTTAGCTCCTCTTCAAATCATTCAAAACTCGCACAAACAAACCCAATAATCACTAAACCAAAACTCTAACTTACTCAAATCGAAAGCAAACTAGAAGAAAAAGAAGTTCAAAGCACAATAACCAAAACCTAACTGTGACGCGCGCCGGACCAGCAAGGCCCTCTTTGAGCCCTCCTTTCGGGGCTCGAGGGATCGGTCGCGTCTTTTTGGATCATGGGCGCCATG
The DNA here is from genome assembly GCA_947683425.1 of Excoecaria cochinchinensis. Taxonomy (NCBI): domain Eukaryota; kingdom Viridiplantae; phylum Streptophyta; class Magnoliopsida; order Malpighiales; family Euphorbiaceae; genus Excoecaria; species Excoecaria cochinchinensis. The sequence continues at coordinate 3,607,698 of CANTUQ010000068.1, read as the reverse complement.
AGACATCATCGGTGTATCCCTCCCAATAGAACATTGGGGAGAATAACCTAGCCTATTGACGCCTAAAGGCACCTTTGAGGTATTTGGAGTCGCCACCCAATTTTGCAAGAAATTGGGAAAAGGTTTCTCACCTCTATTGGTCTAAACCAGAGATATGGTGTCCGGAACTTCCCTCTTATTTATGCCTTGGTTAATTATAAATGGGTTTTTAAATTCTTAAAATTATACCTCTCATCTCACGCGATTGATGCATTTAATTAAATAGCGCATTGAAAGCAAGTAAAGGAAGTAAACGAAAGCGATAAGTAAATAAAGAAAGCAATAAATGAAAGCGGTAGACACGCAAGCATGCAATTGCAATATAAATAGGGGCAGAATACAACCCCAATAAAAGGAGATCAAAGATGTAAGTGGGACGGAATACAATCCCCAAAAGATAAATAAAATTGCCCCAAAATTAATTACAAGGGCCCAAAAAAGAAATGAACTTGAATTTAAAACACTCACTCAAGATTAAAATAAAGAACATACATAAATCGGGACATTATTTGAGGAACATTGGTTCCTTCGCACTTGTTCGAAATTTAGGAACTTTGGTTCCTTCGCGTTTACTTAAAGAAGGTTCGAAGAGTCGCTTTGGTTGTTTGGAAGAAAATCGGGATGAGTGATCCCATTTTATTGAAAATTGACTCTTCATTTTAATTGTGATAATTTTATTGTTGGGCTAAAACAAGGGACATTGGTCCCACTTTTATTAATAAAAATTTCAATTTAATTATAGAAATATTTTTTGTGATTTTTTATCGCACGCGTGCACAAATAAGATAATTATTTACAAGTAATCACAACATAAAGAGGGGATTGAAAAGATCTCACCGAAACCCGAGAGTGCGTCCACGCGTTGCGACCCATCCGGGGAGTCGCGGGGATACTCACATAACCCGTCTCAAGTTAAATCTCAGACAAAAATTAACATCAAAAATATTAGTAATGGTTCTAAAAATTAATCAAATAAAAATGAAATAATTATTAGGCAAGTCAATTTATAATGATAATAATAATAATGATAAGACAAACACAACAAAATAATATTAATGACGATAATGCTAATAATAATAGCAATAATAATAATAATAATAATAATAATAATAATAATAATAATAATAATAATAATAATAACGATAATAATAATGGGCAATGATAATAAACAATAATGAATATAGTATAAATAAACATGGCAATAATAATAACAATAAATAATAATAATAATAATAATAATAATAATAATAATAATAGGATAATGCAACCCGCACATTGACAACAATGAATAACAATAAATAAGAATAAGAATAATAATAATAATAATAATAATAATAATAATAAAAATAACAAATGTAAACACAAAGGTTACAGCAATAATCATAATAATGAACAACAATGAGCATGAAATAGATAAACACAAAACCATGATAAATAACATGGTAATGATGAGGATAAATACTAAACAAATACCAACCAAAAAGCAATAATGATAATAGGAATATGGTTAAGGACCAACGGCAAAAACAAATAGGGAATACAAATACCAAAAGCCAAACTAGAGCAGCTGTTAAGAAATTAGGCCAAAAGAACTAAATTTAGGACATCAACAGTAGCCGACAATGTCAAATTTGCTAGGAAATGAACATGGCAACATGGCAAAAAAAATGCCAAAATTAACAACCGTGAATAAATGATAAATAAAAAAATAAATAAGGTCGGTTCCAAATTATTTACCCTCAGAATTTTTTTAGATCGGGAATAGGATGTCTCGATTTGTTTCCCTTGTCGAGTTTGTGGTGGTAACCACCCAAAAAATAAAAATCTATGTTTTTAATTAAATTAGTTCAAGAAAATATTTTTGGCGGGATGAATAAGCAAAGAAAATTAATTTTTCTAGCTCAAATCAAACCCAAGATGAAATCTTATTAGAGAATAAAAGATTAAAACTTGAAAATAAAACTCAAGAATTTTTTTTAAGAATTTTTGAAGAAGAAACCAGTTTTTGGAGAGAAGAAGCTAGAGAGAAAAGCCAAAGAATTTTTTTTTTTAATTAATCTGCCGTCCTCCCTTGAAATGGAGATCAAAAATCCCTTTTGATTTTTTGGTCTTGGCTCAAAATGGAAAGAGTTAGAAAGTCCTTATTTTAGTTGATCGAAAATAATACAAAACGGTGAAAAAAACAGGAAAAACGGACTGAAAAAACAGTCTGAAAAATGCAGAAAATCGGTGAAAGCAACGGGACTGGGCAGGTGGTCGCGTGGTAAGGGGCAGAGCGCGCGGGGGAACAGTCGCGCGCAGCACGCGAGAGGGGAGGTGGCCGCGCGGTGGCCAATTGGCCACCACGCGACCACTTTGGCCAAAAGCCAAAGTGGTCGCGTGGTGGCAATGGCCACGACGCGACCAAGGAAGTGGAAATGGCCAAAATTGGCCATTTCCACGTTTTTGGCAAAATTAGTTTAGTTTTTAGTTTTTTTTTTTTTTAAATCTTTTTTTCTTTAAAACCACTTTTTTATCTTTTTAATTATTTTCCTAATTAGACTAATTAACTAAATCCATCAGATTAATTAACTAATTTTAATTTAATCAAATCAATTACCCAACTTAATATTCCTTTTTTTTTTAAATCAATTAATTAATTTAATAACTAATTTAATTTTGGAGATCAATTAAATCAATTAATTAATTTGATTCAATTAAATAACTGATTCAAATTCTCTTTTTCAATTAAATCAATTACTTAATTTATTCAATTAAATTAAAAAATTAATTTAATTCCCCTATTTCAATTAAATTAATTAATTAATTCAATTCAATTAAATTAAATAACACTTTCCAATAATATTATTTTTGGAATTAAATTAATAATAATTTTTTATGATAAAAAAAGAAAACAAGGGTCTCGACAAGGGAAACATCATTTTTGACACCTTTGTCTGTGAGTCGGTATCATTTTCATCATCGGGTAATTCTGATCTTGGACCGCCTCAGGACCCGGTGTCTACACTAACCACTTACCTCTTCAATCTTGCTCCCAAACTCTTCCAAAATAGATCCAACTCACACACAACCAAGAGAAAGAATGCAAGAAACGGGAAAGGGAAAAGAAAAGAGAGAGAACGGGAAGGAGAGGAGGGCCAACGTGATTCTGCCCCTTTTCCCTTCTTCTTTTCCTATTTCTCTTTCACATTTAGTGCACACACCAACCATACCACTTGTTACCATCCTAAAGGTCCACTTGTCATAATCCTATTAAATCCAAGATACATCTTTGACTAATTCCAACCTTGGCACCATACTCACTCCACACACAAACATTTCTTGAATAAAAATCTTCAAGGTACCACACTTGAGTCACACCAAATCATTTCCTAAAACCCACTTATACCCTACTTCCATACACAACAAGCACACCATAATACTTCCTTCACTTAACTTATTTAATTAATTTCTTTGCAAATAAATCCTTATTATCCATATTATTCATGTACAAATTACCGAATTACCCTCACTCATTCCGACCGAGCAAGCATATTCCGACTAGGCCCAGTTCGGGGTGTTACAGATATCGTGGGATAAATACATCCAACAACCTCTAACGAGCATAGATTTATCATAGTCACGATCGATTACTTCACTAAGTGGGTAGAGGCTGAATCCTTCAAGAAACTGGGTGATCGAGAGATGGCCAGGTTCATTGAATGACACCTAATTTGTAGATATGGACTCCTGCATCACATTTTGTCAGATAATGGGGTACAATTCCAAGCTGAGATAAAACAAATACATAAGAAGTATGCTATCCAGCACCACAAGTCCTCTCCCTATCGACCACAGGCCAATGGGGTGGTCGAGGCAGCCAATAAGAACGTAAAGAGGATACCGGCTAAGATGGTGCAGACCTATAAGGACTGGGCAGAAAAGCTACCTTTCGCACTGTGGGGCTATAGGACCACTGTTAGAACTTTAATAGGAGCTACCCCCTTCTCTTTAGTTTATGGGACGAAAGCAGTTTTACTACTGGAAATCGAGCTCCAATCATTGAGGGTGATATTAGAGACCAAGCTACCAGAAGCAGAATGGGCGCAACAGCGGTTGCTACAGTTGAACTTATTGGATGAGGACAGGATGCGAGCTTACTACCATAATTAGGTTTACCAAAAAAGGATGGCTCGATCATTTGGGAAGAAAGTCAGGAAACACCCCCTAAAAGAAGGGGATTTAGTCCAGGGGTTCCGGACTTCCGAGGCAAGTTGAGACCGACTTGGGAAGAACCTCTTGTTTTGAAGAAGATATTGTCTAAAGGAGTTGCAATCTTAATGGACAGCGATGGAAACGAGTTCAGGGAGCCAGTCAATGTTGACAGGTTGAAAAGGTTCCATGGCTAAAGGCTCGTAAATCAAAAGAAGGAAATAAATACCCTGCGGGTCAAAAATCGAAAAAGGCAGCCTTGCTAAAATTGGGTGCCCTGCCAAGGTGAAAATCGGGAAGGCGCCATGGGAAATAATTAAGGGCTGAGAGAAATTGCTCAATCACAAAAACTTGAGGGGGCTGATTGATAACAGGAGTTTTTATGCTTTTAGGACCCATCCCGAGATTAGGTGTGGTCTTGTATTTTTTGAGCATAATGTTAAATAGTGATCATGTGTAATGAAATCATATGGAAACGTATACATATATGCAATTATATGCTCAAATAACTCACTTCGTATAATTACTGACGGGTCCTCGGCAAGTGTACCGAATCGACAAGTAATAAAGTGGGGTATAGTTAGGACCCCGAGTTATCGTACCCAAGGGAAAAAGGATTGTTCAGTTAAATATCTATGGTTGAGTGAATTTGAGATGTCCCCGGTGTGATTGGTGGAGAAGATTAAACTAAACCAGAAAATAAATTAACAATTGAAAATAAAATTGTTCATCAAGAAATTATTCAAAGATGAAATTAAATACTTGGGAAATTCTATCCTCATATATGTAACTGAAAATTGGTAAAATAATATAACATGAAATTCTGGATAACCTATCTAAACCCAAGCCTACCTTTCGGACTCAGCTATTCTAATTAATGAACCTACCTTTCGGATTCAGCACATATATTAGCATTATCACATGTTTGTAAGTTCTAAGTCAGATAATCCTACCAGTTCGGATTCAGATATCAAACTCATTTATCTTCCACCATTCTGAACCTATTAAAATAAACATTCACAGATTTAAATACCAATTCGGATTCATCAAACCAATGAAAGTTGATTAAAATAGAACAGAGCATATGTATGTATTTATGAACTGATTACAATCAAAGTTTATCCTGGTAGATCTCCCCTTAACTTGCATTCAATTCAGCAACAACAGATAATTTCAGAGAAGATAAAACTGAACTATATGTATAATATGACCAATTCCTAGATCTAAGACAACCTACCATCCCGGATTCAGTTATCTAAAACCTATTTATTCCTCACAATTCTTAATCTAATAATATGAACACCCACAAACCAACCTACCATATCCATGGATTAAACTGGAAAGATAAATATCAATATTAAAAGAACAGAGCATTTGCACAAACAATAATTTTCGGATTTAGCTCCAATCATCATTATAATTGCAAAACAATATATAACAAGAGGAATAAAAGAAAACATGAAAATATTTATTAAAACCAAAATTCCAGAATACACATATGATTCAAGAACTCCCAAGCATGAACAACTACCTTAACATCAAGAATATAAATATAAAATATGAAAAATTAAGTTTAGAATACACCCTTGATGAAAAGAGAAAATGGATCTTGAAGTTCTTGTTCATCCACCGTTGAATCTCCTTAAATCCCAAAATACAAAATTAAAATAAAAATAATCTAAATTAAATTGGAATAAAAGTGCAATTTGAAATGAAATCTAAGCTAAAACAAAGTTTAAAAGAAGAATTAAAACATGGAAATTAAATAAAATATTGCTGGAATTTTATGGAAAATAAATCTAAGTCTAACCTAAGGAGAAGAGAGAAAAATAAAACTAAAAACTAAACCTAAAACTCTGCTCTCTGAATGCAGCGGCGTCATATTGTATTTAACTGAAGAAAAGCACAGCTGTGCTTTTAATAAGCACAGCTGTGTTTTGCTAGGGTTGCGTCGTGTGCTAGCGAAAAAAGGCGAAGCACAGCTGTGCTTCTCGCTGAAGCACAGCTGTGCTCCTGGGCGAGAAATGCGCGTTGAAGCTCCGTGTGCGCGCGCCTCCTGCTGCGTGACACAGCTGTGCCTTGCGCATGGACACAGCTGTGTTCTCGTGGATTCTCGCTGATACGCGTGACTTTCGAAAGCACAGCCGTGCTTTTTAATTGAAAGCACAGCTGTGCTTTAGGCAGAATTTTCTCTCCTTCCACAATTTCTTCTAAAATCAACCCAAACCTCCATTTTAGCTCCGGATTAAAATAAAACACCTGAAAACATCCCAAAATTTATTAAAAATTATAAAAACATTATAAATTAATAAAAACACAAAAACTAATTAATTATTATTAAAATTAAATAAATAAAACACATAATTATGCCAAGAATTAATCTAAAATATTAATATAATTGCAACTTATCAACTACCCCAAACTCAAACCTTTACTCGTCATCGAGTAAACTGAATGAACCACATTCTCAATCATCTCAATCTCAACAAAAGAAAATAAGGAGTCATTCTCAATTAAGGAATAAGAAAATAGGTTTGCAAATACCAATGCTCACTAAATAACAAATAAACACAAGAACATACTAAACAATTTCTGTGTGTGTGTGCAATAGGCCAAAACAGAATTTTTATCATTTAAAAACAAAACTTCTAGATACAATGTTGGGAAAATGAATCAACTCGAATGCATGAATGCACTCATGGCTTTTCACTCAAAGCTCAAGAAACACCATATGCCTCTTCTTACGTACCAAACCTTACTAGAAGGTCATCTCCACTAAATAGAACAAGACAAAACAAAGAATCAAGAGGTCTTACATTTTGGTTGTAACGTTAGGCTTAGGTAAATTGGCTAACAAAGAAAGATCAAGTCACTAGAGAAAAATAGCCACTACCTAACAAAACACAATCACCCAACTGTACTAATAAATATTCCCAACTCAATTGCATATAATCAAAATAAAATTGGCCTAAAAGACACCTTAGCATCATCAAACTCAACTTACAATAACAAATGCCACATAATATTCAACACCGATTTCCACAAGGCACTAGTTCAAGTCTCACTAAATTTTGTACCCCAAACTCACATTTTGCCCAATTAGCTAGGAAAAACTTACAATGCTTCTTCTTTTTCAAATTTTTTTTTTTTTTTTTTTTTTTTTTTTTTTAAAGAAAATATTTTTTATTATTTTTTATTATTTTTTTATTTTTTTTTTTATTTATTTATTTATTTTTTTATTTATTTTTTTAGAAGCATAAAAACCAACTAGCCATTAACAATAAATAAAGTACTTAATTCGTCTATAAATCCCAGCAAGAACTACACTTGAGCTTTAAATTTTTTTTTTTTTTACAAGACCAATAAACCACTTAAATCACATTCCTTTTTATCAACCCCAAACTCATTTCTTTAAATGGGCTCAACTCTCCATTACACACACCAATCAATTCTCAAACAGAAATTTACACCAAGAATTGACAAAATCTAAATTCCCTTTTACCCAAAATAAAAACCCAATCTTACTAGAGTGGCCACTCTTCTAAGGGAGGCAAAAATCATTTAAGGCTAAAGGTAGTTTTAATATGTGTAACAATAAAACAAGCACGCATTTAGCATACTAAAATAATAATAGGCTCAACGGGCTAACAAGAGACAATGAAATTAAGGTAGGAAAAGTCATTTAAAGTAGCTATACAAGAAAGGTTGCCTAAATCATTTTCTAAGTTGTGTCTCATCTGAGGTCGCTTCGATGGGTAATCAGAAAGGTTCTAGTGCTCTTAGTGAGTTTTTATCTAATCCCCTAATTGCAACTAGATTTTTCTTAATTTTTTTTTAAAAACAGGCCCAAAGTGCTCAAAATTTAGAAATTGCAAAGTATATTTAAGGTTTACATGCAGTCTAACAAACAACGATATAAACATAACTATTTCTCACTCAACTTAATATTGAATGAAACACAAATTTCTAAACCTGAGATCAAAATCATTCACAATTGAGAACTATTAGGACGAAATAAAAAATTTAAATCGAAGGAAAATCAAAAAGAAACAACCATAAAAATATTTAGACACAAACTTGACACAAACACGCCACAAACAAAACAAAAATTAATTAAAAACTACTAAAAATTTAAAATGTTACCCTAAACACACAACAATTAAAAAGACACAATAAAACGGAACTGGTTTTGATTTGAAGAATTGAAATGGTACTCCACCCCAAACTCAAAATGTTGCACTGTCCTCAGTGCAAGAAAATGAAGTACACAGAGATAATTTTTTAAAAATTTTCCCCCATGCTGTGCTAAAACTCATTGTAATTTAAGATCAATTGCAAGCATCTCAAAAATGGCAAACATAAAATAATTACTGTGCAAAATTAACAACCATACAAAATTTCTGCATGCCACCTGTGCAAATTGAAGAAAATTCAAAACCTGTGCAAGAATCCAATAATCACTGTGCAAAATAAAATACTCTGAAATCTGTGAAATTCATAGCCAACACAAATAATATCTATCCTATCACACGTCATTGGCTCAGCCACACAATTCCAAAATATAATAAAGTAAATAAAATCATACATTGCCTGACTACATCAATTTCATTAACTAAAATAAATAAATAAATATATACAAAATCTGTTGCGTACGAATCACTTCCTGAAATATATATACAATATATTACTGTGGTGGTCGTCTCAGATGTGGAGGAAACACAGTGGAAACAGGAGTGAAAAATCCACGAATCTCAACGCTCAACCTGTCCAACTGTGTCATAATCCTGTGCTGGAAGGATCCCAAAAATGCATCTCGCTGCTCAGCTCCCAGGACCATATCTCGGCGCACCTGCTCCATCTGAGTCTCAATAGAAGCCAGTCGCTCCCAAGCTCGCTGTACCGATAAGTCCATGCCAGAGATCATCTGGTCACTCTGAGCGGTAGCTGCCCTGACCTCCGCCAATCCTCTGCTCAGCTCATCCAATCTCTCCCACACCCTCTCCTGAAAGGCTGCCTGCTCCCTCCTCAACTCACTAAAAGAAGTCTGAAACTGCGTCATCGATGCTGTCATAGACTGAATCTCAGATATCAAAGTCTGCACCAAAGAAGCATCTAGATGTGGCGCTGAGGGTGGAGGTGCTGTAGAAGAAGATGGCTCATCATGCCCCTGAGCATACCGACTCATATCTGGAGGGGAGAAGGGAATATCACTCCTCCGTCTCACCCTCCTACTGGAAGTAGCTCTCTGTGGCGGAGGTGGTGGTGGAGCATCAGTATCGTGATCAGCTGGCGGATGGGCATCATCAGAATCTCCCTCTCCATCATCACCTAAGTCATGGGCCTCCATCTCCTCCGCTCTCCTAAGTCGATATCCACTCTCGGAAGAAGGATCCTCTATAGCGATCCTACATCTGAGCACTACCTCCTCATCAATCAAGTATGATGACCCTAAAGCTGGTCCCATGTCAGGAGTAGGCAGATGCAGGGCTCTCATGATCAAGGTGATCAATCCACCAATCCCGATCCTCTTCCCTGAAGTAGCGGTGGCTCTCTTCAGTTGCTTACACAACCAAGGTACGGCATTAACTCTGGTGCCGGTCTCCATAGCATATAGAAAAAATAAATCTGGTGTGCTCACATTGCTAGGACACCCCGGTCGCATAAACACTGATGAAGTCATCACTCTATGTAGGTACTGATAGACTGGAGAGCGGAGTTTCGTTGACTTGGTATTTCGCGCATGAAAGTCCATATTGGGCTTCCCAATAATAGCCCAATGCACAGCTGAATCACCCATAACATGCACCTCCCCATCCTCTGGCAACCTCAAGTATCTAGCCAGGTCAGAAATAGATAGAAAATAAGGGATATTGCGCACTCTAAACTGAATGGTATTCCGATCATCCAGAGATAACCTAGGAGAGTACTGAAACGTACTAAGGAACTCCAATGTTATCTCAGGATAAGTCGGACCATTCAGAGAAAAGAACTCCTCCCATCCGATGTTCCTCAGCAAAGATACTACCCTCTCTTGAATGCCCAGGTCGATGAGTGTCTTCATGCTCATAAACCTACTCGAAATAATAATCTTCGCAGCTAGCTTATTGAACAGGGTACGCTGCTCTGGAGTCAACCAATCAGGAGGCTGAATGGGCGCTGATGGTTGCTCCTCTCTGTTACGAACCATGGTTCCTGAAAAAGAAAGTAAACACTTTGTTCAAAACATTCTTGGTTTCATTAAGCGCATACCACATCTATAACTAAATTGGAAGAATAATATCTAAACTCACCAAAACGTCACAACAGAATTTGCGAAATAAATATACTTTCTAGCTAATGATGATGCAAAAATTGAAACATTAAGCATAAGGCAAATGTATAAACCTATTGAAGTACAAATTCTATGCACAACATAGTAACAATTGGAAGATTGCACAAATTTGAATTTAAATAAATTAAAAAAAAATGAAAAGTACAAGGTGGAAAATAAAATACGCACAAGTAATTAATCATTGAAGTGCAAATGCCAAGAATAAAATAGATGCAATTATTGGAGAATAATAAAGAGAAATGCAAAGTTTGCTTAATCACTGCGTCGTTTACAGCAAAAATATGTAGGAAAAATTCAAAGCTGCATGTAAATAAAACTATGAAAATTTGGCATCAATTGCAACTTCTCCTAATCCCATCAAGTTGGGAACTAGCAAACATGCATTTACCTCAACACAATAAAGCACAATTACCAATTGCATCTACATTAAAAGCTTAAAAGCAAAAGCAGCATTATTAACACAAGATAATACCAAGCATAATCTCAAGTAATTTAAAATTGAACTTTCAACATCTTCCCATCCATTGCTATGCCCAAATAAACTAATACAATGAAAACATTTAATTTCCCCAATTGAAGTTCAAAATCCCATCATCCATGATTCTCCCTTTCAATTGACCAAGTAAAGAATAAATGCAAGCTAGATAATTGAAAAATAAGCCCAAAACCCAGTCAACATGGCAGCTTCAATACCCAGAAAAGAATGACATAAAAATTAAGCTCTAAAGACTGATAATTCCTAGACAAACTGCTCCATTAAAAGTTGGCCAGACTCTCATCACAGCAGCTGTTTAAATCAGCTCCAACAGTGCCATTGGTAATAAATTTTCATTACAAATAAGCACAAAGTTCATGCCATCCAGCTCCAACATAAATTGCATAGTTCAAATTGACAATTTCTATAAGAATTCATGCACAAGAATTGTTGTACAAATCAAACAAAAGCACAAAATTATTCTTTGAACATCCATTGAGGCATTTAAGCAAACAGCTGGTGTGCATGAATATAAACTGGATTTGTGTGTAAATTTAATAACCCCAACACCCAAAGATCTGTAGAAAACGTACAAGACAAGCAGCACAATTCACATAATCACTAATAAACATCAAAATCCTAGAGAAATTTAGTGAAAGAAAATGCACATTTACACAGTGGCGTTTAGAACAGAGATGAGGGAAATATACATACCTGTAGCTTGCAAAAATTACTGGAATGCTAAACTTAAAAATTTGAAAACCGAGAATTGAATGAAAGGCTCAGTTCAATCTATCTCAAACTCAAGCTGAAATCTAGAACTTGTGCAAAAAATGGGGAAAAATCAATATCGGGCAAGAATTTGGGGAAAAAGCGAAAATTAAACAGAAAATAAGAATATATTTCAATTACAGTTCGAAAATTAAAATTAAATTTAAATTACCTGTTAATAGCTTGGATTGCAATTGAAGATCGGAGAAATTTTTGATTTTTAAGAACAGGGGGGAAAAGAGGAAAAGAAAAGAGAAAGGAAGAAGAAAGAGGGGCACAGCGTGTTTAATGGGCTGTGCGAAAACGCACAGCTGTGCTTTTGAAATAAGCACAGCTGTGCTTTTCCCAGCGCTGCGTTTCGGCGTGCTTTTTAAATGGAAGCACAGCTGTGCTTTTGATTGAAGCACAGCCGTGCTTTACACTCAGCGCTTCGCACTGGCGTGTTTTAAATGAAAGCACAGCTGTGCTTTTGTAAAAGCACAGCTGTGTCTTTTGCACTATACCTGATGCTACTGCCCTGTTCCAATTTTTTCAATTCTTGCTCCTTTTGAATTTTTCTTCCTTCTCAACTGTTAATTTCCAAAACAATTAAACAAATCAAAACCAAATAACACAAAAATTAAATCCAACAAATTAAACATTAAAAATAACAAATTAACATTCTAACACACTAAAAATTTAAGGAATATTATTTTATAAAAATACATATAACAATTTTATTTTATTATTATTATTATTATTGTTATATATATATATATATATATATATATATATATTTTTTTATTTTTTATTTTTATTTTATTTTATTTTTTTTATTTATTATTATTTTTATTTTATTTTATTTTTTTTTTTTTAAGAAAAAATAAAAATACAAATACAAACAACTAGTAATTAAAAATTAAAACATAAACACAGAAAATTAAATAGGAAGGGTTAAGAAAAATATAAGTTCTGGTTTATTGAGTCCCAGCTCGACTCATTTCACTCTCGGGTGGACGAGCTTGTGAACCAAATAATGGTCTTTCCAGTTTTTGCTCTTCATTTTCCCCCATCAGTAGGAGAAAATCATCGAAAGCTACCAAGGTGGGAAATTCCATGTCTTCGATGAAGTATGACTCCACCTTGGGTTCACTGTAAACGAACTCCACCGGCTCTTCAAGCCTAAATAAATCCTTCAAATGGACTGAAGTCAGTGCTTCCATTTGAGAATCATTCAACTCTTGCTCCTTTGGTGCACTATCCTGCAAAGAAAAATTGAAATTAGTTTCCAAAGAAACACAAGATTTATCTTCAACAATAATTGGCTCCTTTTCTTCTTCATGCAACCCATCCTCAAAAGTTTCAATATTCTCATTAATCTCTATAGGTGCATGACTCAATTCACCACCATCTTTTTGATCACTCGGAGAGACAATTAAAATTTCTAACTTGGATTCCAAATTTTGGATCTCCAATGCTTGACTCTTTAATAAATCCCCTTGAGCCTTGATTCTCTCCTCTTGATAATCGATTGTAGCCTGCAACTCTCCCTTTTCTGCACAAAATTGCTTCTCTCTGTAATATATGTAGTCTAAAAAGCTTTCGATTTTGGCAGAGTTAGACTCTTGTATCTCCCTCCTTTCTGCTTGGTATTCCTTCTCTCTACAAGAGATGTAGTTTGAAAGACGTTCAATATGGGTAAAGTGAGACTCTTGTGATATACATGAAGAGTGAGGATCTTCAAAAGACGGTGAATAGGTGACTGGTGAAGTTGAATACAATTGTCGTAACTCTTGCATCTCCCTCATCATATCATTCACTTGAGCTCGCAAAAGGAACAACTCATAATCTTGATCACTATCTTGCATCATTTTGAAAATGTCTCAAAATTTTCCTGCAAAAATAAACACCAAATTAAAATAAGAAGAAAAATAAAAACCTCAAACTAACTCAACTAAAGATATAAAACAAACAACACCGCGATCCCCGGCAACGGCGCCAAAAACTTGACGGGTCCTCGGCAAGTGTACCGAATCGACAAGTAATAAAGTGGGGTATAGTTAGGACCCCGAGTTATCGTACCCAAGGGAAAAAGGATTGTTCAGTTAAATATCTATGGTTGAGTGAATTTGAGATGTCCCCGGTGTGATTGGTGGAGAAGATTAAACTAAACCAGAAAATAAATTAACAATTGAAAATAAAATTGTTCATCAAGAAATTATTCAAAGATGAAATTAAATACTTGGGAAATTCTATCCTCATATATGTAACTGAAAATTGGTAAAATAATATAACATGAAATTCTGGATAACCTATCTAAACCCAAGCCTACCTTTCGGACTCAGCTATTCTAATTAATGAACCTACCTTTCGGATTCAGCACATATATTAGCATTATCACATGTTTGTAAGTTCTAAGTCAGATAATCCTACCAGTTCGGATTCAGATATCAAACTCATTTATCTTCCACCATTCTGAACCTATTAAAATAAACATTCACAGATTTAAATACCAATTCGGATTCATCAAACCAATGAAAGTTGATTAAAATAGAACAGAGCATATGTATGTATTTATGAACTGATTACAATCAAAGTTTATCCTGGTAGATCTCCCCTTAACTTGCATTCAATTCAGCAACAACAGATAATTTCAGAGAAGATAAAACTGAACTATATGTATAATATGACCAATTCCTAGATCTAAGACAACCTACCATCCCGGATTCAGTTATCTAAAACCTATTTATTCCTCACAATTCTTAATCTAATAATATGAACACCCACAAACCAACCTACCATATCCATGGATTAAACTGGAAAGATAAATATCAATATTAAAAGAACAGAGCATTTGCACAAACAATAATTTTCGGATTTAGCTCCAATCATCATTATAATTGCAAAACAATATATAACAAGAGGAATAAAAGAAAACATGAAAATATTTATTAAAACCAAAATTCCAGAATACACATATGATTCAAGAACTCCCAAGCATGAACAACTACCTTAACATCAAGAATATAAATATAAAATATGAAAAATTAAGTTTAGAATACACCCTTGATGAAAAGAGAAAATGGATCTTGAAGTTCTTGTTCATCCACCGTTGAATCTCCTTAAATCCCAAAATACAAAATTAAAATAAAAATAATCTAAATTAAATTGGAATAAAAGTGCAATTTGAAATGAAATCTAAGCTAAAACAAAGTTTAAAAGAAGAATTAAAACATGGAAATTAAATAAAATATTGCTGGAATTTTATGGAAAATAAATCTAAGTCTAACCTAAGGAGAAGAGAGAAAAATAAAACTAAAAACTAAACCTAAAACTCTGCTCTCTGAATGCAGCGGCGTCATATTGTATTTAACTGAAGAAAAGCACAGCTGTGCTTTTAATAAGCACAGCTGTGTTTTGCTAGGGTTGCGTCGTGTGCTAGCGAAAAAAGGCGAAGCACAGCTGTGCTTCTCGCTGAAGCACAGCTGTGCTCCTGGGTGAGAAATGCGCGTTGAAGCTCCGTGTGCGCGCGCCTCCTGCTGCGTGACACAGCTGTGCCTTGCGCATGGACACAGCTGTGTTCTCGTGGATTCTCGCTGATACGCGTGACTTTCGAAAGCACAGCCGTGCTTTTTAATTGAAAGCACAGCTGTGCTTTAGGCAGAATTTTCTCTCCTTCCACAATTTCTTC
Source organism: Excoecaria cochinchinensis (assembly GCA_947683425.1). Taxonomy (NCBI): domain Eukaryota; kingdom Viridiplantae; phylum Streptophyta; class Magnoliopsida; order Malpighiales; family Euphorbiaceae; genus Excoecaria; species Excoecaria cochinchinensis. The sequence goes on along the minus strand of CANTUQ010000068.1, from coordinate 3,592,221 downwards.
TAAAATCAACCCAAACCTCCATTTTAGCTCCGGATTAAAATAAAACACCTGAAAACATCCCAAAATTTATTAAAAATTATAAAAACATTATAAATTAATAAAAACACAAAAACTAATTAATTATTATTAAAATTAAATAAATAAAACACATAATTATGCCAAGAATTAATCTAAAATATTAATATAATTGCAACTTATCAATTACTGTCATCTAGTTCCCTTGTGAAAAAATGATTCATCATTTTCCATCGGATGCATGCAATTTATCCATTGTCTCTTTTATCGACGAGGGGCTTTAGCCGTCTTACCTTGAGGAACATAAAAAAAAAAGCTGTTAGAGATGAAAACCATGATTGGCTCTCTAAGCAAAAATTAGGCCATAGAGTAGGGTGAAAACCTGAAAACATGCAGTTTGTCCTACAAAAATTGATAATAAATAATAAAATAAATTAGATAAAAGTTGTTCGATTGGGTTGGGTCCGTTCCAGGCAAAGTTAGGCATAGGGTCATGTGAAAATCCCTAAAGGGACACATTTTCCACTAAGCAAAGCTAGTGCAAAAATCCACGAGGGGCGCTACCTTTAAAATAATAACGAATGGCACCGAGAGTAATCAAAGGCTTCCAATTACGAGTTGCAGAGCCGGTACGGAGCGAACCCGGGCCACGAGTCGTATCGGCGGAGGTTATCAGAGAATGATATTGTGCCCCGACACTTGGGCCACTCAGAAGAATGGTGTCACTCGCATTCCGCATAGCATATGCACATTCACGTGCATAACTTATCCTTGCATATGGATTGTAATTTTGCAAGAAATACTCGCGGTGAATGTTACCGAAAAAGTACCCCCAAAGCATTCAAGGAGTATTAAAAAAAATCAAGAAATAAATGACTGATCAAGTTTCCTTTTTTTAGGGATGCCTCCGCGACGCGGCTCGCCTAGGGAACCAACATATATTCCACCCCTAGCATGGATGACCGATGGACAGAGATGGAAGTTTGAGGCATTATGTCGCCCATAGTTTTTATCCAGTAAGTTTCTATCCCGGACATTCTTGGAACAGATGGGCATGTGAGGAGAAGTCCGCATTTTGTTAGCAGCCGTGGGCTGGATGGATTTCCTCACACCAGCTTGACTCACATACCCGGAGGCTACAAAAGAGTTCCTGGCTACACTTAAGTATGCGGGGTTCTCAAGATCGGATACAGACCCTGATGCCATATCGTTTCGTGTCCAAGAAATAGGGCACACGATGAGTCATTAAAAATTTGCAGAGATTATGGGTCTCCCGACTGGAGACCCTACGCAGGTGCCAAACAAGGCTGATTTGGCACGTCGATGGGAGGTGATCGCAGTGCCAGGGGTTTGTTATGATCGTAACACAGCTAAGAGCACTTTGTTATCCTCATAGGTGTAGGTATGTTCAGAGGGTCTTAGCTAGCAGTTATTTGGGCAGAACAGGTAGCCCCAGTGCTGTCAGCGCCGCAGAGATTTTGAGCCTACGGGTGATGGCTATAGGGACATTGCTTAATATCAGTCACGATATTATGGCCGGTATAGTCAGACAGGGTCAGAGGGCCACAACATAGCTATGTATAGGTGGAGTAGTCACCAGACTGCTACTGCATCTAGGTCATGACCCTAGTAGGTTCGGTCTCCTCGTGGGCGGAGACATTTACGTCAACTGGGTTCTCGCTAGTAATATGGGCATGGTGGAGCAGTTGCCTAGGCAAGTAGGAGGACATAGACTACTTACCATGGTAGAGACTCGGCAGATATACCGTTTACCTTAGCTCGCAATGGCAGTGCCACTCGAGGATCAGCCTCAAGATGAGGAGGAGTCTCCACTGCCTGAGCTAGATGAGGGGTATTATTATTCGCAGCTAGGAGGAGGAGAGCCTCACTCGCTGCTAGATGGTATGGATATGAATATAGATCTGGAGGATCTTTTTCGCACTCTATCATCGCTGTCACCTCCGAGAGATCAGATGCGCTCTCCTCCTCATATACATACTTGGGGGTTAGATCCTCAAGCATCTGGGGGGTATCATCCCCACAGCCATCCAGATTCGCCGGGGGCATCTACTTTTGTAGCTCCGCCACTGCCACCTGGGCTAGGGATACAGCGGAGCCAGATGAGCATGGAGGCCCTAGCCCAGGCTATGCACTAGAGGCTAATGGATATAAAGCAACATATGGATGAGAAGCTGATAACTCCATAGTGGCATTCTGACTAGAGGCTAATTTCCATGGAGCTGCATATCGATGGGACGCTACAGGCCATGGACGGGAGATTGCAGTGCATAGAGCAGCTCATGGAGGAAATGGTGAAAGGGGTCGGCACAAGGCATGTCCCGATTAGTGAAGCCTCTGCAGGAGGGTGTGGACACCAGATTTACAAGCATGACCAGTAAAATTAGAGACCACTGATTTTCAGGTAGACCGCCCATTATGATATCTACTTTAGTTCTTTTTTCTTATGCCAAACAGACACTTTATATATAGATGATCCTTTATTATCTTTAGTTTTTTTTATTCCTTTAGCACGCTTTTGACTTAATCCTACAGGGAATATTAGACAATGAAAATTAGTCGAAAAAGTGCAATCGGACACTCAGGGAAACCCTCTATCATGATTCATAGATTTGTTTGTTTTATACAAAACAGATATATTTTGTATGATGATGATCATTTCCTTTTTTTATGTATTTGTTTTCCTTTGGCGCACTTTAGACATGGCAAAGATAAAAATAATATATTGAGGTGACAAAACTATAAATGATAAAATGAGAAAATAAGATAATAACAATTGAACCTTCGCGAAAGGTGAATGATCAAAATGATTATCATGATAAATTGATCTAACAATATTTGTTTTATTCAGGGGACAGTTGAGGCTATGCTATAAAATAACTCCGTACTTTGTAAGTCAGAAGCAGACTTGGTGCAACCCAGAAGAATGACAATCCCTCCACAGTTTAGATGGTGACTAGAACAGATGTTTTCCTTCTCGTAGTAGCAGGAAGGTCGCCGCCTCTGGCACAAAATCTCAAGAGTGGTTTCATGCGCCTTTAAGTTGGTGTTTATCAATCACGTTCTTCAAAATCTAGCGGTTTCATACACCTACTAGCTAGTGTTTATCAATCGTTCAGTCGTGATTTCACATGCCTATAAATTGGTATTTATCAATCATGTTCTTCAAAGTCTGACAGTTTCACACACCTACTAGCCAGTGTTTATCAATCGTTCAGCCGTCATTTCACATGCCTAAAAATTGGTGTTTATCCATCACGTCCTTCAAAGTCTAGCGATTTCACACACCTACTAGTTGGTGTTTATCAATCGTTCAGCTGTGATTTCACATGCCTAAAAATTGGTGTTTATCAATCACGTCTTCGAAGTCTGGCGATTTCGCACACCTACTAGCTGGTGTTTATCAATCGTTCAACCGGGGTTTCACACGTCAAGAAGCTGACATTTATCAATCATGTAACTCACTCGTGGTTTCACATGTCGACAAGCTGACATTTATCAATCACACAAATCAACCGTGGTTTCACACGTCGATAAGCTAACATTTATCAATCACACAACTCAATAGTGGTTTCACACGTCGACAAGCTAACGTTTATCAATCACGCAACATTAACAGTGGTTTCACATGTCGACAAGCTGATGTTTATCAATCAAGCAACATTGACCGTGGTTTCGTACGGCAATGAGCTGGCAAAAAAATAATCACACCGCGATCATAGACAATAGTACAGCAAGAAGGTCACCGCCTCAGGTACACGCTTCTTTTCTTTTTTATAAATTTTGGCTCACCTAGGCACCTACGTGTTAGTTTTCCAAAAATTGGGGGTGACTATAGACACCGGGTCCCGAGGCAACCTAAGATCAGGATTACCCAGCGATGAAAATGATGCTTATTCACAGGCGAATAGGTTAGAACCGATATTTTCCTTGTCGAAACCCTTCCTTTTAGGTAAAAAAATTTATTTTGGGGTTTTTGGTGGCTTGCCACCGCACAGCCTGCACTACACGTACAAGCCATAGCGCCTGTTGGCAGCATACGCGAGGTGTGCAGGCTCGAGGGGCACCGCGAGCGAGGCCTCGCCCCGTACAACGCGGCACGTAAGGCCTCATGGCCCCCTGCGCGAGGCTACACCTCACGCATGCGAGGCATGACCTCTCGTGAAAGGCCGCATGGCCCCCTACCTGAGGTTGCACCTCACGCATGCGAGGCGCGGCCTCCCGCGTGAGATCGCACAATCCCTTGCACGAGGCCGTGCCTCCCCCTGCGCAAGACTGCAACCTCACATATGCGAGGCGCGGCCTCCTACGCGAGGCCGCACGTCGGGCAGCACGGGGCACGGCCTTCTACGCGAGGCCCCACCTCGGGTTGTGCGGGGCACGGCCTTCTACATGATGCCGCACCTCGGGCAGTGCGGGACACGACCTCCAACGCGAGGCCGCACCTTGCGCATGCGGGGTGCACCATCACCTAGGCGCGCGAGGCACAACCACCCCCCTTACAGGCAGCCTCCCTCCTGTCCCTTTCCCACCTGCAAAAATTTGATTTTTGACAGATTTTGGGACTATTAAAAAGGGGTTTTCTTTCAAGTTTCAAGGGTTTTTGGGGGAAGAGGAATAGGAAAGGGGCTTTTGCCCTTTCCCATTTTGAGAAAAAGAACTAAATAAAGGGAAAAAGAGAGAGCTAGAAAAGGGAGAGATTTTTTCAAAAAAAGAGAAGAGCTTGAAGAGAGGGTTTAGAGAAAAAAGAAAAACAAAAGAGAGATTCTGGAGAAAAAGGATCTTCCAAAAAGAAAATGTTTTCTCTCTTTGATTTTTCGAAACCCAAAAAAAAACATTTTGAGTTTGAGCTCAACTTGAGATAGGGAAATTGATTCCCTTACCTTGGGTTTATTATGAAACAAAAATCCAAAATTATTTGGTTTCGCTTTATCGTTTTTTAGAGTCTTTGAGTCATTTCGAATCTATTTTAAACCTTGACAAGGAAAGTCGGATTGAAATATCTTGCTTCTATATCATCAAATTTGAGGGTAAAGATTCTTGGATCCATTTTCATCATCTCATTTCATTTTATTTTTCATTATTATTGTTAATAGTGTTGTCATTGCTATTGACGTTACCTCTATTTTTGCTATTATCATCATTATTTTGATTATCATTTATTCTTATTATTCTTAATATTATTATCATTACTGTTGATGTTATTTGTATTATTTGTCATGATTATTATTATTATTATTATTATTATTATTATTGTTAATGTCATTATCACTTTTATTATTCTTATTATTGTGATCTTTACTCTTATTATTATTACTATTATCGTCATTATTGTTACTATATTTATCAACGTTGTTTTTATTATTATTATTATTATTATTATTATTATTATTATTATTATTATTATTATTATTATTATTATTATTATTATTACTATGTCATTTGTATGGTTAATTTTGCATTATTCATTGAATCTTTTTGCATGTGTATGATTTGTACTTTAAACTCACACGTCTAATTTAACCCATTTCATTTTCCACATGTATATTAAAAATCTTTTGTATTTATCTTGTCTTGATGTTTATATGGTTATTTTCAGAATTGTTACTAACATTTTTTATTGTTGTTTTTCTTCTTTGTGTGGGTAAAATGTGATGTTTGCTTGTTTGAGTATCGTCGTGACCAAACGGAGGGGTCATGGCACGTAGGAGACCACATCACTTGTGTGAGACCTTACCAATCACTATTTACATTGATGTGTTTGTTTTTTTAAGTAAAATAATTCTATTTTTATACACGTGTAAGGTAAAAATCACAAAAAATATTTTTATGATTAAATCGGGATTTTTACTAATAAATTAGGACCAATGTCCTCGATTTTAGCCAATGAACGCAAAATATCACGAATTAAAACGAAGAGTTAAATTTCCTAAAAATGGGATCACTCATCCTGGTTTTCATGCCAATAGCCGAAATGACTCCTCGATCCCTCTTTAAGTGAGCATGAAGGAACCAATGTTTCTAAACTGAATAAATATGCCGATTTATGCATGTCTCCTTTTTTGATAAATTTAGCTTAAATTGTTTAGATTTATATGATATATCTTGTGGGCCGTTGTAATTAATTATTTTTGGGGCAATTTTATTTAGCTTTTCTTTTCATTTGGGGGATTGTATTTGTCCCAATTCTTATTTTGTAATGATGTGCTTTGTGTGTTTATCGCTTTATTTTTCACTTTCCTTTATAGCTTTCATTTATCGCTTTTCTCGATGAATGAATTGCGCCTTTAAATAAATTGCATTAATCGTGTGAGAAGAGAGATTGAATTCTATAATCTAAAATCTCATTTATAATTAATCAAGCCGAACTACTCTCTGGTTTAGACCATAGAGGTTAGAAGACCTTTTTCAATTTCTTGTAAATTGGGTGGCGACTCCAAAATACCTCAAAGGTGCCTAAAGGTTTCATGAGGCTAGATGAACTTCCTCAATGTTCTATTGGGTGGGGATTCCAAAATGTCTCATGTTACCCAAGATCAAATGACACGAACCGATCCCTCGAACCCTAAAAGCGAGCCTTTTAATGGGGCCTTTCCGGTTTGGCATGCATCACACATGGTTATTGATAAAGCTCGCCTTATGGCTAAAGATATGGTCAAAAAGAAGATATTGATTTTGATGAAACCTTTTTCCCTGCGGTGATGCTTAGGTCCATAAGAATACTTATAACTATTACTGCTCATTATGATTATAAGATATGACAGATGGATGTGAAGATAACTTTCCTTAGTAGAAACCTAACTGAAGATGTGTATATAACACAACCTAAGGGATATACATCCAAAGATCATAAAAAGGTATAAAAGCTTCAAAGATCCATTTATAGATTGAAGCAAGCATCTAGGAGCTGAAACATCTAATTTAATGAAATACTAAAAGATTTTGATTTTTTAAAAAATGAGGATGACCCTTGTGTAATGCCCCCAAATCCCAATTTTTGTGAATAGTACTTTTCAGACTCTAACACTCGGATTGAATAGTACCAGCCGAGGTCAAAATTCACTTTTTTTGACCATTAGAAAGTAGAATTCATGGGAACTCCGAGAATGTAATTTGAGGTGAATTTGAGTTAAAATGGGGTCTTAAAAATAACAAATAAAAATAAGATACAGGTTCGATATGAATACTATCGATGTTGACTCAAAATTTGACTGAGACCAAAAAATTGTTAGAGACATACAAAATTTTATTAAAATTGTTAGAGACCAACAAAATTTTATTAGATCTTAAAGACTCATTGTAAATATTAAAATGAAATTTTTGAAAGTGAAAAATTAAAATAAAGTTGAGAAAGAAAAGTGAATTATCGGACTTGTAAAATTCCACTGGACCGAAAAAATTATTGAAACGAAGCCATTTTGACTCAAAACTTTTTGTACATCTTAAGGAATATTTTTTGATATTTATGGATATATTTTCAGATAAAAATATAAAAGAAAAGTATGGAACCAATGGGGAGGTAACAGATGGCTTAATTAGGGCCATTGGATTAAATTGTGTACGATCTAATCAAAGCCATCCATTATAAGGTATATAAAGGGGGGAAAATCAGAAATTTCATGAACTCTCCACCCATTTCTCCCTCCCTCCTTGGCAGAACCAAACCTCCGCTCTTTCTCTAGTACTTTTCTTTATCCCATCACCAAAAATCAAGTAAAATTTCACCCCATCAATCAATTTTTAAGACCTAATCCAGCTTTTTATCATTTCATGAGCATTAATTAGTGAAGAATTTGATAAGAATTATGAAGAACAAGCTAAGGGAAATAAATTCAAGTAAGTGTAATTATAGAGTTTTATTTAATTTTTGGGCAGAATTAGAAGTAGCAAGTTATTATTCGTGCAAATTATGATAAAATAGAAGAAGAAATTGAGTGATTTCTCACGGTGTACATTTTGCCTAAGTGAAGAACAAGAAGATAAAGCAAGGAAAAATAAAGGAAAAGGAAAAGAAATGGACAACTAGATAAGAAGCAAGGAAATTAAGGTTAGTGGATACATAATACTACCATTTTTCATATTTTTGATGTGTATGTGTATGTGACAAAAATTGGGGTGGTTAATTGAAATTAGGTATATAGAATGTTAAATAAAGTTGAAATTATGTATATGGAATATCGAAATTGACAGAATGATGTATAGTTAGTTAATTTGCCTTAGAACCTACATTATGTAACTATGAAACATAGGCCAAATGCATGGAATTTTAGTGAATTAAGGTTACGGAGGTTAAATTGACGCTAAAATATGGTGATTAGTAGGTTAAAATTTGATGTTAAAGAACTTAAGTTGATGACACATTTTGGTATGCATTATGTATGTGAAAAATTAATATGCATGTAATATTGATGAACTAATGGCATAATTATGTAGTAAATATCTTAAGAACATAATAGGAATAAATGATAGAAATAAAGAAGAATGTTATGTGGAAAAAGATGAAGTGGTCGAATGATATGTGTGTAGGAATATGTGAATAATTTGACGAAATTTTATAAATTATGATGAAAGAATGATGTTTTATGAATATAGTATGTGGTACTTAGATTATGTACTAATGCATAATGTAAAGGCAAAATCCATAATTTAGTCCTTAAACTTTAACGTTTTTATATATTGGGTCCCTATACTTTCAAAACTACACGTTGGGTCCTTTAACTTTAATGTATTTACCCATTGGGGCCCTATACTTTCAAAACTATACATTAAATCCCTGAACTTATCTATTAGAACACATAAAGTCCAAACGGACGGTAAAAACAATAGTGTTCCGTTAAAATACATGCAACTTTAACCGCACTTGTATTACATTATCATTTGTATCATCCATTTTGGACTTAATGTGTTCTCTTCAAAAAGTTCGAGGACTCAATGTGTAGTTTTCAAAGTATAAGGACCCAACATGTAAAATTATTAAAGTACAAGAACCAAAGTATGGATTTTTCCTAATGTAAAAGCATGAAAATGAATGAAAATTATGGCATAAAATGTGAAAATGGTGTGATAATTATTTTTCCCTTAGTAACTAGTAGTGAAACCAAAAGAATAAGATATAATTAGCTAGCCATAAGAACGCACACCGCGGTACCGACTCATGGCAACTCATAGTTGTAGGCCAATGGCGGTCTACATAGTCATATAGAGACATCATGAAATAGTCGAAGCGTTTGACCCCCAAATGTTCACTTCGACACTATCGGAGCGCTTAGCTCTCGAGTGGTCACTTCGATAGATTTGGGACCTTTACAGCCTTTGTCTCGTATATCCGGTTTAAGGGTTTCAATTGGATACTACTAGGAGCAAAATGGTAATTTAAGAGATAGGATAACAAACATGTAGTAAAATTGTAAGTTATGAGGGTGAAACTGTAACACCCCGATACCCCCGTTAGAAGGATACCGCTACCTGACACTCACTCACTCACATGCATACAAGTCAGCGAAAGCATACAATAATAATAATAAAACATATATAAATGAACAAAATATATTTATATACAATATCCGAAATTTTTACATAAAGATCCTTGTAACAAAAATACATATGCCACTTTACAAAAGAATACATATACAAAAATACCGGAGGAGATAACAAAATAAAACTTTAACTCCTAGTGGCCGACCCTGCAGATGCGGGACTCGAACTGAGCCAAAATCCTGCCACCTACACTGGAAGAGAACCCGTGCTAAGCGATAACGCTTAGTGGGGAGGGACAAAGACAAAAGAGCACTAAACAATATACAAGTAAAATCATGCTAAGACATGTAAATAAGCATCATTTACCGAGATCACTAATAATAGAAGCAGTCAACATGCACAAAGCATAATCACTATACATTCATGCAATTTAACTTAATAACACTAAGCACGATTCAATACACCAGACAAATAAGTCGTGAGAATTCATGCATAGATATATATACATCAACTCACTAAATCAGAAAATTACCAAGGGTCAAAGATATCGAAAGCATGTTCACTAAACCAGAATCACTAAAAATATACATAACACTTCACTGATCAAAAGCACCGAACATCTCATAATAGCCTGAATTTCATTTGCTGTGGATACGGGAGCACTACACTGCAGGGGATAATGCAAATAGTATCAATAGTGAGAGACCGGAGCCTCAATCACACACTACACAGAGTTTTATCAAAAGAAAGGGAGAACGAAGTCCCAAAACATTTTTAGTAAACTAAGAATGACCATCCCGGAGGTCGGCCGAAAGACCCAAATGGGGCCATCATAGGCAGCTGCACTCATATATCCCTTTATAAGCATGCTTATCTATCCACTACCATGACACTTTAGGCTCTACTCACTCACTCTAGACATAGCACTAGGCAGAACCAAAACCAAGAGTCATAACACTGGAATACAATACTCACTAAACATTCACTAGATAGTACTAAAAAGCACAAGTCAAAACACTAGCATAGCAATAATCACTAAGTCAAACCTTATCAGAATTAAAATCAAAACACTATCACACCAATAATTATACACCACTAGATTAATAATACTAACACTGGAAATTAGCAAAGAAACATACTCCATCCAATAGAGAAAAATGATGCAAAGTGAAACAAAAGAGATCATTTTCGAAAACAGGACGGAAAACAGGGCAGGAAGGAGAGGATTTCTGTCGCGATCGCGACAAGGAGTCACGCTCGATACAGAAGCCCGAAGGACTGGACGTTGCGGGAGAAGAGGCCAACATTTGCACCACTCGTGCTCATGATCATGACTCATGCTCATGAGTATGACTCGTTCCCTCGTGCATGTTTCGTGAACCTGTACATGACTAGCTCACATTTGCACGACTCGTGCACTCGAGCACTCGTGACACCCAGAGCATACCGAATCGTGCTGGCTTTCACGAATCGGAATAGAGCAAAACTGCATGACTCATGCGTAGCTGCACGACTTATGCACAGCCACAGATACCGATTGGGAATACCTGGGTCTGTCGCGCTCGCGATAGAATCGCGTTATCCCCACTACCAGGCAAAATTGAGGAAATTCAAAGTTCAAAATCCATTCAAAACCACTCAATCACGCAATATCACTTGCCTCATCACTCAAATGCATATAAACACATGCTCATGTTCAAAATATACTCAATTCACACAAATCTAAACAATAATTTCTGTAACACCCCCATACCCTCTGGAAGGATATCGGGGCGCCACGCGGACACATACGTATACATCTACATATACATATACATACATTAACGGAAGGGATAGCATTACACACATCCATATAAGAATAACAAAATAGTACTCCACTAGGGCCCAACATGCTTTCCATATCAACTATACATGTGTACACCTTTCTCTTTATACATGTTCATATTACACTCTGTTTTCATTTAACTTTACATATACATGTACATGTGATTCTTTAATTTTTATTACATAATGATGTTACTCAAAACATCACTAGCTCTGTATCTAATCTATACAAAAAGAACGGAATAATACCCCCTAGTCGCCTTGACCTGCAGATGCCCGATCACTGATCCGAACCTGTAAACCTACACGGAAACAAACATCCGTGCTAAGCGATAACGCTTAGTGGGGATGAAAATAATGCAAAGGACTTCTTTTCGAAGTCACACATAGATCACATATTTCATATAACAAAATCAAATAAATTCATGCATATAGCTCTTATACGTGTACAGGTTACATGCTCAACAATGAGCTCACATGTAAATAACATCTACTCTTTTTCTTATTCATGTGCACTATAACTCAAGCATATAACTTTCACACACTTATACATATCAACTATTCAAATATACACTATCATGTATCCGCATTCATGTAACATTTCTCATGTGCTATAGCATTTATTCAAAGCAATGCTTTTAATCATCTCAAGTTCACTACACAACCTTTAACAAAACAGGCCTGACTTCCTTTAGTTACGGATACGGGACACTATAAAAACATTTTCATCTATCTCTATTAATGACCATTCTCGGAGGTCGACCCGCTTCGCCCAAACGGGGCGGAACATGGGCAGCTGCACTCGATAATCCCTTTATAAGCATGCTTATCTATCCACTGCTATGGCCAGTCAGGCTAAACATAAAGACTCCATACTCTATATCATATACATTGCATATACTCTACTATTCATTTAAGAACACTATACACGATTTACATATTAATGGAGCAAACCATGTGCATACATATACCCTATGCATATACTCGCATGTAGCCATATAATATCAATGCATCTTTGCACTCTACTTTACTAACTAATCAAATGCACAATGCATTTTACATGTTCATAGACTTCACACATTATGATTCAATCATACATGATCAACATCACATGCATATCATGTTCAATAATTAAAAAGCATATATACATTTAATTTCATTATTAAACTCTTATGCCATAGCTTTAATCACCTATAATTTCAATTGACAACCACTCACATACTCATTTCATAAGGTTAGAAATGAGTTGGACATGCTATAGGAACTTACCATGAAGTTCGTGTACATTTCAAGAAGAAAAACACTCAAAATATGCATATCAGGGGGTGGTCACGATGGTAATGGATTGGTTGCCACCGTGAGGTCCAAAAATGAGCATTCTGCCCAGCATTTTCATAGGTCACGGTGGTAACCATTTTGGTTGCCACCGTGACATATCAAAATGTTGCAAAACAGAATCAAAATTTCGGGACTGGTTCACACTATGATTTTGTACAGCCTATATCAAAGTCTATAACTCATTTTTAGGCAAAACTCTCTTCTTAACATTTGTTACCTAGGATGTTAAATTTCAAATGGGATAATTGTCAAGTTAATTGGACATCTATAACATCATATATGATCTAAATAATATGAACTGGTCAAATGAACCGGCCAAGGTAGAGACACCTCTGTTTTGGCAAATTTTCAGGGTCTTAGAGCAAGAATTTGCTCAAGGTCATTTCTGATACTTTTATAGATATAGAAGTCGTGATTCTATTGCCTCAAGAATCACTCAATTCAGATGACTATAACTATACTTATGATAAAAACATCACACAGGGGTCGGATGACAAACAAGCAGAATTTGCCAAATCAAACTCTATCATTTACACACACACTCTCTTGATCAATTCACATACTTATAAGCATATACGCACATATCATAAGTAGCACAAGCAATCAAAATGATATTCACACACGATCCCTACCTTAGGTGGCTTAACCGCTTCTCTCTAATCGATTACGAGCTTCTCCTTTCCCTTCACTAGCCTCTTATCCACAGCTTTTATGCACAACAAACCAAGAGAGCACTTAATCCATGGATTTCACTTTAAATCAAAAATAGAAATTAAATAAAAGAAGAAGACCAATGCTAAAATCATGCTACTTACCTTCTTCTTAAGAACCCAACTCAACCCTTGACTTATACTCTTCAAACCAATCCAAGGGGTTCTCTCTCAAGAACAAATCAAATGAAGAAGAAAATATCAAAGGGAAGAGCAAGGGAGGGAGATCGGCTGACCAAAGAAAAGAAAGAAAGAAGGACAAAGGGCCAAAGTAAGAAACCCACGTGAAAAAGGGAAGAGAATGGGCAAATGGTCAATGTTAATCCCAAAATTAAATTCCCACCTTCCAAATTTAATACATGTACATCTCCCTTAATTTCTTATTTCCTTTTTTTTTTAATTCATATATATATCTCTCTTATAAATACATAAATATCCCTCTAGCCACATGTCACCCTCCTACAACACGTCAAATAATTCAACTCACGTAGGCTGAAACGTGAACCATTTTATCACGCCCGCGACACTGTCGTGCTCGCGACAGAACCCACACACACAAACCACTTGCTCAAATACACACTCTTATACACACAAACTCTTGAATTCCCGAACCAAAATTCTGAAATTCTACTAAGGTGAAATCGGGTTGTTACAATTTCAACTACGAATCCAAAAATGCAAAACAAGAACATCAAAATCAGAACTTTCCCTAATTCATGCAATTTCACTACCAAAACTCACATACATTCAAATCAATCACTAACATCCATTGCGAACAAAATTACCCATACTAACTCATACATAAACTCATACAAAGCACTCAAAATTCCAGAAATTAAGCGCGCACACACATGATCCAAAAGAGAATTAGGGCAAACAACTACTAAACTAAACACAGTCAAAATCAAAGCTCCCAAACCTTTTGTAGTCCAAAACCCAGGTGTTCTTCAAGCTTGCACCTTCTCCTTTCCCTTACTCTTCTTCTTATCACTCAATTCTTGCATAAACAAGCCCAAAAACCACATAACTAAAACCCTAAATTCCCAAAATCAAAAGCAAAACCAGAAGGAGAAGAGGATCAAAGCACATGCAAGTCCAAAACCAACTCTTACCTCTTTAATCTTGCTCCCTAACTTCAACAAAATAGCTCCAGCTGATACGCAACCAGGAGAGGAAGAGCAAGAAATGGGAAAAGAAAAAAAAAGAGAGAACGGGAGTAGGAGAAGAGGGCAGAAACGGGACAAGGCAGATCTGCCCTTCCCTCTCTCTTCTTTTCCTTTTCTCTCTTTCCCACAATTAATGCTCTTCACCTACCAGCCACATGTCAAGCCCCTAATGGCTCAAAATAAAAATATCTTGGCTTAATCCCGTTTTGGTTTTTTCCACAAATTAAATCAATTAACTCCAATTCCAATAACTAAAATTGCCGAAATGCCCTTAAATGTCCACTCAAATATGCAACTTGCAACTAGGCCTGATTTGGGTTATTACAATCTCTTCCCCTTAAGAAATTTTATCCTTGAAATTTCATCGCTAACAACTCTTATCCAACAACCCAAAAATTGAACATTAAACGAAAGTTTAACAATACAACTTACCGGAAGGACCTATAGACTCCTTCACTTCCTTCTCGATCACTGCAAAGGCTCTAGCTAAGCCACTCGGAGTTCCTTGATCCTCAAGATCCACTGCTGACGTTCGGTCGACTACACTTCCCTCTATACTTGCTTGCAAAGCCAAGTTCTCTATCTTCTTAGGATAATCTCTGACCCGATGTTCCTTGCTTCCGCACTTAAAACAAGTGCCCGTGAGTTTTTGACACTCACCCCAATGTTGCCTTTGACAATGCTGACATATCGGTGTACTCCGACCTTTCTTTCCCGCTGACACGTCTCTACCTGATAATTTTCTCTTCTAAGGCAATTTTTGAATAGAACCTTGAGAAGCTCGAGAAGCAGTCAAACAACTCACTAACTGTAGCAACCCTCGCACTAACGTCTTATCAATGAGAACGGGACCAGAATCTTCAACTGAAGGATGCTCGAAAACATTCTGATCAACTCTAATCGGGTTTACACTTTCCATTGTCTTGCCTACATTCTCACTCAGATCAGACTCCATCTAGACACTACCCAAGACACATCTGCATTAGGCCACGACATAAAATCGACTCACATGCAGAAACTCGATACTCAAACAGTCAAAGAAAACTAGAACCCCCTAAACCGGCGCTCTGATACCACAAATTATAACACCCCGATACCCCCGTTGGAAGTACACCGGAGTGCTACCCGACACTCAATCACTCACATGCATACATCTCAGCAGAAGCATACAATAACAATAATAAAACATATATAAATGAACAAAATATATTTATATACAATATCCAAAAATATTACATAAAGATCCTTGTAACAAAAATACATATGCCACTATACAAAAGAATACATATACAAAAATACCAGAGGAGATAACAAACTAAAACTTTAACTCCTAGTGGCCGACCCTGTAGATGCGTGACTCGAACTGAACAAAAATCCTGCCACCTATATGGGAAGAGAACCCGTGCTAAGCGATAACGCTTAGTGGGGAGGGATAAAGACAAAAGAGCACTAAATAATATACAAGTAAAATCATGCTAAAACATCTAAATAAGCATCACTTATTGAGATCACTAATAATAGCAGCAGTCAACATGCTCAAAGCATAATCACTATACATTTATGAAATTTAACTTAACAACACTAAGCACAATTCAATACACTAGACAAATAAGTCATGAGAATTCAAGCATATATATATATACATCAACTCACTAAATCAGTAAATTAATAAGGGTCAAAAATATCGAAAGCATGTTCACTAAACCAGAATCACTCAAAATATACATAACATTTCACTAATAAAAAACACCGAACATCTCATAATAGCCTGGATTTCATTTGCTGTGGATACGAGAGCACTACACTGTAGGGGATACTGCGAACAATATCAACAGTGAGAGACTGGAGCCTCAATCACACACTACACTGAGTTTTATCAAAAGAAAGGGAGTCCGAAGTCTTAAAACATTTTCACTATAATAAAAATGACCATCTCGGAGGTCAGCCGAAAAACCCAAACGGGGCCATCATAGGCAGCTGCACTCATATATCCCTTTATAAGCATGCTTATATATCCACTACCATGACACTTCAGGCTCTATTCACTCGCTCTAGACATAGCACTAGGCAGAACCAAAGCCAAGAGTCATAACACTGGAATACAATACTCACTAAACATTCAGTAGACAGTACTAAAAAGCACAAGTCAAAACACTAGCATAGCAATAATCAGTAAGTGAAACCATATCAGAAATAAAATCAAAACACTATCACACCAATAATTGTACACCATAAGAATAATAATACTAACAATGGAAATAAGCAAAGAAACATAATCCATGCAATAGAAAAAAAATGATGCAAAGTGAACCAAAAGAGATCATTTTCGAAAATAGGACAGAAAATAGGGCAAGAAGGAGAGGCTTTCTGTCGCGATCGCAGCAAGGAGTTGCGCTCGTGACAGAAGTCTGAAGGACTCGACCCTGCAGGAGAAGAGGCCGATATTTGCACAACTCGTGCCCATGTGCACTACTCGTGCTCATGAGCACGACTCGTACTCTCATGCACGTTTATTGCACCTGTGCACGAATGCACTCGTGCACGACTCGTGCACTCGAGTACTACTCGTGCACTCTTCGCTTGTGACACCCAGAGCATACCGTATCGTGCTGGCTTTCACGACCTGAAATAGAACCAAACTGCATGACTCGTGCGTAGCTGCACAACTCGTGCACAGCCATAGATATCGACTGGGAATACCTGGTTCTGTTGCAATCGCGCTCGTGATAGAATCGCATTATCCCCACTCCCAGCCAAAATTACAAAAATTCAAAGTTTAAAATACATTCAAAACCACTCAATCATGCAATATCACTTACCTCATCACTCAAATGCATATAAATACATGCTCATGATCAAAATCCACTCAATTCACACAAATCTAAACAATAATTTTAACTGCGAATCCAAAAATGCAAAACAAGAACATTAAAATCATAACTTTCCCTAATTCATGAAATTTCACTACCAAAACTCACATACATTTAACTCAATCACTAACATGCATTGCTCACAAAATTACCCATACTAACTCATACATAAACTCATAAAAAGCACTCAAAATTAGAGAAATCAAGCACACACACACATGATCCAAAAGAGAATTAGGGCAAACCGCTCCCAAACTAAACATAGTCAAAACACAAAGCTCCCAAACCTTTTGTAGTCCAAAATCTAGCTGTTCTTCAAGCTTGCACCTTCTCTTTCCCCTTACACTTCTTCTTATTACTCAATTCTTGCACAAACAAACCCAAAAACCACTTAACCAAAACCCTAAAATTCCAAAAATCAAAAGCAAAACCAACAGGAGAAGAAAATCAAAGCACATGCAAGTCCAAAACCAACTCTTACCTCTTTAATCTTGCTCCCTAACTTCACCAAAATAGCTCCAGCTCACATACAACCAGGAAGAGCAAGAAATAGGAAAAGAAAGAAAAAGAGAGAACGGGAAGAGGAGAAGAGGGCAGGAACGGGATAAGGCAAATCTGCCCTTCCCTCTCTCTTCTTTTCCTTTTCTCTCTTTCCCAAAATTAATGCTCTTCACCTACCAGCCACATGTTAAGCCCCTAATGGCTCAAAATAAAAATATCTTGGCTTAATCCCTTTTAAGTTTTGTCCTCAAATTAAATCAATTAACTCTAATTTCACTAACCAAAATTACCGAAATGCCCTTAAATGTCCACTCAATTATGCAATTTCCAACTAGGCCCGATTTGGGCTGTTACAGAAATAATAAATATGTAATAAAAGTAAAGTTTAGTAGCAAAATGGTAACTCTGAATTAAATTGGCATATTGTTAGATTAATGCAAATTTTTAGGTAATAAACATATATTAAAGTTAAAATTGTAATTAGTTAATAGTAAGAAAAAATCATGGTATTTATGAAATAACAATAGTGTGAATAAAATAGGAATGAATTGAATTTATAAGAAAATTTTGGTACATAAAATACATGTGTATGTTAAATTTAATATGTGTGTGTGATTTGCATGTATGTTATGAAAAATGTTAGTAGTGTTTCTAACACTAAGTAGAAATTGCTTAGCATGTAGTTATTTTACTGAGCATAGGTACATGACGTGTGATTAAAGATCTGAAGCAAGCAAGACTTTTGGTGCAAATTTTGGACAATGGGGATAGAATGTAAAACTCTAGAATATATGGCATATATATATGTATATGTAAATATAGTAGACTGTAAATATGCAAAGAGGGGCACTATGTATACGTGTATGAAGTAAATAATGGATTATGTATATTTCATTTTGAGAAGTTAATGATTGTTTAAAATTATATTGTTGGTTGTCGTATTGAATATTGATGAAATAATGCATATGTGAACTTTATGGTGCGAATTGAGTTATAGAGGTTGCATTGGTTGTGATGATGATATTAGGAGTGTAAATTTTCTAAATGTTCAGGAGGGTTAGGAGTGAGTGCAGTCATTATGCAATCAAAATTTTTACTAAATAAATAGTAATAAGAAATCATTATATGTATGTCTATGGAAAAAAAATATAGGCCCACGAACTTGATAAAGAATATATCATATGAATATAAAATTAAGATCTTATTTAAGGATATAATTCAAAAAATAAGAATTAAATCATTTTGTGACACTCGATACTAGCATTTTACAAGTACAGGGTGTTACACCTTGTGTACACAAAAAGGCTAGTGGTAGTGCAATAGTTTTCCTTGTTTTGTATGTGTGTAATGCGTAACGAACCCCGGAGGCCTCAAAAACCCGCTTTTAGGGTATTTGAGAGAGGTTTATAAGACTTGTAAGGATTATAAGGGTGTCTATTTTGGGCTACAAGAGGTGTTTTGGAGTCACCACTAAATAAAATATTGGCAAAGTTCATCTAGCCTCACTGAGCCTAAGACAGTGCGTATGTATCTATTTTGGGCAACAAGAGATATTTTAGAATTCCCATTCCAATAAAACAATGGAAAGGTTCATCTAATCTTATGAAGCCTGAAACGATGCGTATGAGTCTATTTTGGGCAGTAGGAGATATTTTGGAATTCTCTTCCCATTTGAACATTAGAAAGGTTCATCTAATCTCGTGAAGCCTAAGACCTGAGAGAGTTCAGGACTCCACTCTTATTCATACCTTGGTCAAAGTTACAATCGAGTTTTGAATTTAAAATTTCATTTCTTTTCTCATACAATTTAATGCAATAATTAAAGCGCAAATTAATTACATAATGAAAGCGGTAAATAAAAGTAAATCAAGCATAAAGTAGATAAAAGTACAATAATTTACAATAAAGTTAGGGGTAGAATACAACTCCTAGTAAAAAAGAAGTGTAAATCATACATAAGACGGCATATTTATCAAGGGTGAGGATATTGGTCATTGCATGCATACTTAAGAGAAAAAATATTAAAGGTGAAGCTTATTTGGATGGGAAAACTAGGACATTAGTCCTATTTTATTGGAAAAAACTCAATTTATTAATAAAAATATTTTTTATGATTTTCTTTTAAACATGCATAAAATAAATTATTTTATTACAAATTACATTGATAAAATAAATAAAAAGCCAAAATAAAGAAAATAATATAAATAATAAAAATAATAAGTCAAAGGCAAATGAGTCTCCTAGATCTTCCCATTTGCTCGCGAAAATGGCCAAACAAGGAAAACAGATATTGGAATAAAAACAAACACAAATAAAATTAATGTTAGTAATTAAATGAAGAAAATCAATTAAACACATAAGATAATAAATAATAAATTAAAATAAATAAAAAATGCATTATGAATGAAAAATAAATTAAATGACATGATGATAACAAATTAATTAACATAATAATAATAATAATAATAATAATAATAATAATAATAATAATAATAATAATAATAATAATAATAAGAAGAAGAAGAATGAACAAACAAATAAATGAAAAAGAATAAAAAAATGTAAAAGAAGAAAAAAAAATGTTAAAGAATGTTAAACCTATGATTAAGATCACATAAAATAAATAAATACATAATAGATCTAAAGATCTACGTGGTGACTAATTGACAATAAATAAAAATAAATAAAAGAAAATAAAAGTAAGGGATCAAGCCTAAAATATTTACCCTTAAAATTCGAATTCAATGGAGGAAAAAATATAATTGATTTCCTTGTTTTGATCTACAAAATTAGAATTAAAAATAATAAAAAAATTGGAGTATTGTTCCAAGAAAGAAAATTTGCTAAAAACATAATGGGAGAAAATAAAAATTTTCAAGAACAAAAAAATATTTTCTTTGTCTCAAGAAAGATTATTGATTAAGAATTAATTTTTGAAACCTTAAAAAACTTCATTTAAAAAGAAGAATTAAAAAGACATAGAAGAAACTCTATTGAAAAAGAAGAGAAAATAAAATAAAATTTTTAACTTAAAAAGTCTCCCCCCTGCTCTTTTTATATTTTTCTTTTTATATGAGTTTTAGAGGAATCCTAATTAATTAATTAAAATAAATTATATTTTTATCAAATTTTACCTTATCTATATTTAAAAAATAAGAATTATCCTTAAAATCCAGGAAAAAATGATAAAAAATCAAAATTTATCCAAAAAATAGCGTTTTCGGTGGAAAATCACTTTTTTAGCAGAATAGGGGTGACTGACGACCATCGTGGGCGAGCGATGGGCTGCCTGTGTGCATGGTAGGCGAACGACGGGCATGCAGGCGAGCGATGCCCTCGCGCGCTGCGACAGGAGCAAGCGGCTGAGCGACCCTCGCACGCAGTGCAAATGGGGCGCTCGCCCCAGCGCCAGCGCATGCGCCCTACGGGCTAGTGCTCGCCGGGCACGCGAGGGAGGCTTGCCCTAGCGTTGGTAGCCGAAAATGTCTGATTTTTTTTAAATGTAATTTTGACTAAAATACTATAATTTCCAACCTCTTTTTTTTATATTTGTATTAATTTTTTATATCTTTTTTATTTTTTATTTCTAAAAAGCAAATTTGACAAGGTAATCATCACGTTTAACCTTTTAGGTTATGAACAGGCATTAATTTCAGCATTGGGTAACCCTAATATAGATTGCCTCGGGATCAGGTGTCTACAGTTACCCCCAATTTTTGAAAAATTAGTGCACTAGTGTCTAGATGAGTCAAAATTCAGAGAAAAAGGGAAGAAGCACGTACCTGAGGCAGTCCTTACCTTTTTGTTGTGTTGAAGATCATGGCTTGTCTCCACTAAGTTGTAACGTATTCTACTACGAACCATTTGGTATGCTGCAATCGTTTTACTGACCACCATTAGGTCTATAAGGTATACGCTTACTAACCACCATCCAGTTTGCATGGCATATGATCGGTACTGTTGAGTTGTAATGTATTATACTACGACTCATTTGATAGACCGCATTTATCTTGCTGACCACTATCGGGCCTGCATGGCATATGATCGTCGTTGAGTTGTAGTGTATTCGACTATGACTCACTTGATACACTGCATTTGTCTTGCTGACCACCATCGGGCCTGCATGGCATATGATCATCGTCGAGTTGTAGCGTATTCTACTACGACTCATTTGATATATTGCATTTGTCTTGTTGACCAACATCGGGTCTACTCGACATATGATCGTCGTTGAGTTGTAGGGTATTCTACTATGACTCATTTGATATACCGAGCCTGCACGGCATATCCTTGTTAACCACCATTGGGTTTGCATGGTATTTGATTGCTAACCACCATCGAGTCAACATGGTATCTGATTGTTGTCGTTGAGTTATGAGCGTATTCTGAACCTATTTTCCTACAAAAATGGGCAAAATAAATATGCAGGGCATAGGAAGGAGATGCGTACCTGTGGCAATACGTACCTATCGGGGTCGATGTTCGAGGGGTGTCCCATGAAGGACAATTGGTTGTTCCCTGGAGAACGGTTTGCAGAATATGAATATCATCTCTTGGATTGCACTGAGTCATTTTCTAGACTTCCAGAGTGCGGATATCATCATCTTGATTACACCGAGTTATTTTCTAGACTTTCAAAGTGCAGACATCATCCTCTTGATTGCATCGAGTCATTTTCTAGACTTTCCAAAGTGACGATATCATCCTCTTGGATTGCACTGAGTCTTTTTTAAACTTCTAAAGTGCGGATATCATCCTCTTGCATTGCATCGAGTCATTTCTAGACTTATGAAGTGTGGATATCATCTTCTTGCAAAGTTCATATATCATCCTCTTGGAGATCCCTTATCAATTGATTGCCCAGTATGGTGTGTGTGAATATGCTTGCTCTTTTAAATGTCATTGTGACACGCGCCGAACCCCGTATCCTCCCGAAGGCCCGCTTTAGGACTATCAAGAGAGGTTCAATGAAACTTGTAAGGTATTTACAAGTGCGTCTATTTTGGGCAACAAGGAGATTTCATGGAGTCGCCACCTAATGAAACATTGAGAAAGTTCGTCTCGCCTCAGTGAGCCTAAGATGGCGCTGCTATGTCCATTTTGGGCAAGCCAAAGGGGTCTTGGAGGTCCCATCCTAATAGAACATTAGGAGGGCCCTCTCGCCTCGTGGAGCCTAGACTATGCAAGTTAAAGCCTTTTTACAGGACACAAGAGGTGTCTTGGAGATCACATTAAAATGGGTCTCTCGCCTCGTTGAGCCCAAAGACCAGAGACGGGTTCGGGACTTCCCATTTATTCATACCTTGGCTAAGTTTATAATCAAGTTTTGAATTTAGCGTTTCATCCCATTTCTCATTCAATTTTAATGCAATTTAATTAAACGCGCAAATCAAACACTTAATAAAACGATAAATAAAGTAAATGAAAGCAAATAAATTACAATAAAACTAGCGGAATACAACCCCCATTTGTAAATAAAATACAATTCATACATAAATCGGGTAATTTATTAAAATGAGGACATTGGTCCTCTCATGCATAATTAAAGAAAATAGTTTTAAAGTGATAATTTATTTTGGATGAAAAAAAGTTAGGACATTGGTCCCATTTTATTTAGAAAAAAATTAATTAATTAAGTAGAAATATTTTTATGGTTTTTTAATTAACATGCATAAAAATAATTTATTACAAATTACATATTAGAAATAAAATAATGAAAACAAAAGAACTGAAAACAACAAATCAACTCCCAAAATGAAAGAAAAATAATAAAGATAATAAATTAACAGGGTAGCTCTCAAGTGTATCTTTAACTCTCCATGAGCTCCCACTTGCCATAAAAAACTCACACACGGAAAGTAAGCATTTGAGAATAAAAAGAAAAATAAAAAATGTTAGTAACAACAATGAATTTAAACACATAATATAAAAGACATAAAAATAAAGCCAATAAAAATGTATCATGCATGACCAATTAATTTAATGACGTAATAAAAAAAAATATGCAACTTAACCAATTACTCATTTAACATGCATGAAAAGTATAACATAATAATAATAAAATTGAACATGTATAGGCAAGCATAAAACTATAATGATAAAACTCAACATGCATAAAAACATGAATAAAATAAACATAAAATTCAGCATGTATAAAAATATAAATAACAAAAATTCATCATACAAGATAATAATAATAATAATAATAATAATAATAATAATAATAATAACCAAGGATATGAATAAACCACATAAACATGCAAGAACAATAAGAAATAAACATGACATGTTAAGGCATGGTAAATGATAATACCAATAACAATATGGGCAATCAAATAAGCACATGGTAAAAATAATAATGATGATAATAAAAACAATAATAATAATGATGATAACAACATGTGAACAATATGAACAACATGAACAATTAAATAAAAATAATATGAACAATTAAATAAAAATAATAAAATAGTTCTAAGAGAATTTACATTGTTAACTAATCAAATAAAAAACAAAAACAAGAAATAAGAAGAAAATAATAAGACTAAAAGAATTTCCATGTTAACTAGTTAATTAAAAATAAAAAATTAAATTAAAAATTAAACTAAGAAATTGAGCCAAGAATGTTTGCCCTCAAAATTTATCTTGATGAAAAGAAGGTAAGATCCAATTCCTTGTCTTGTATTGTTGGAATAAAATTAGAAAATAAAATATTAAAAGTGAATTTTTACTCAAGAACAAATAATTTATTTATTTGTCTCAAAGCAAAAATTGTCAATTGAAAATAAGAAAATTCTTAAGAACAAAAATTGTTATTTTTTGCTTTAAGAATTGCTGGAAATTCCTTTAGAAATTGAGAGAATTTGTTCTTGAAAGAAGAAAGAAGAAGAAAATAATTTTTTTCTCAAGAAAAATCCCCCTAATTCTCACTAAAAAACCCTTTTTATTCCCCTCAAAATTCAGATTTTTTAATTGAGAAATTAAATTAAATTAATTCCCATAACTACAAAAAACAACTGAATTTATTGGGTTGAAAGATAAAAGGCTTTTTGACTTGAATTATGCAAAAAAAATGAGTTAAAAAGCATTTAAAATGAAGAAGTTATGGCCAAAAAGGCCATAAAAGCCAAAACGGGCGAAAACGGGCGCCCCATCGGCGCGCCCGACGGGCTTCCTGAGCGCAGGCGCGCGCGACGGGCAATCTGTCATCACGCGCGGTGCTGCGCGTCGCCCAGCGCGAGGGCGACCGCTCCGCGCCCGCCGGGCCACTCGCGCGAAATTTTTTTTTAAATAAAATTCTATAAAAACACAATAATTTAAAAACTAATTTTTTTATCCCAAAATAATTTTTAAAACATTTTTAAAATATTTCTAAAATACATTTTTCTTCATTCCTAACAAATCAAAACGACAAGGAAATTATCACTTCCAACTTTCATTCTTTTTGCCTATAAATCGGCACACTTAATTTCATCAGTGGGTAATCCTGATCAAGGCTACTCGGGACCCGGTGTCTACAGTCATCCTTGGCACGAGTTCACGGGATTCATTTTTCGTGAGGACTTCATCTTGATCTGATTGTCCAGTATGGATGAGCGCCGACAATGAGCTGAAGTTGTACCTAATTGCCAGTAACTAAGGTACGTGTGGGCAGTCCAGCTTCTCGAAAGGTCTTCTTTTCTATAGATTTGTACAATTCTTGATTGCCCTCAGCATGGTGTGCTTGAATAGGCTTGTTCTTTTGGGTGTTCCTCCTCTGTACAGACCCATATGATTTTATGTCGATTACAGTGGCTGACAATGTTGAGCCGATTCCATCTATTGGATCTTCTTTGCGTATGAGGTCTATTCGGACCTTTTCCTCAGTGTTATGTACAAATCAATATATATAAAAGATTGTGTGTGCGTATGGAATTATGTGCTTGAAATATATACACAAAGCTATATACACGCAATACATGCCAAGGATTAATGTACAAAAATTGTGTGAACACAACTATACGTGTAAAGGATTAAATGCCTGTGATATGTGCTTGTGATATGCATGCTAAACATGTGCAAGGAATTATGTGTTGCATGTATGTAGAAATTATGTACACGAAATGTATGCAGAGAATTGCATATGCAAGATATATACAAAGTTCATGCATGTGTGGATGTATGTTAGGCATCGTGAAAGGCTATGCACGTGTAAAGTTGTGCAAAGAGATATGCAAAAGATTATACATGCGAGATGCACATGAGATGCAAAAAGGGATAGACCATATCCTAGGTGGTTAAGGGATTCATTAAGGGAACTGCTCATACTATTTGATGCCCCTAATGATCTAGAAGAGTATCATCTTGGCTTAGGAACTCTGACCCATAAGCTTTACAGAAAGAACTGTCCGGTGTGCATCTTTGCCCCCTGGTCAACGAGCATGCGCCTTTTGCTCTGAGTGGTACAACATTTTTCCCCTAGGACTCTAAATCGTGTCCTGCGTTATGCATTATTTGCCTAAAGGGAGGTTATTCGGACCGCCTTATCGCTTCAGGTATTGGAAGTCATTTATTGAAGGTAGTGCATCCCTTGTGGATTTTCACACTAGCTTTTCTTTGTGGGAAATACGTCCCTTTGGGGATTTTCACATAACCCTATACCTAATTTTTGCTTGGAATGGACCCAACCCACTCTAGTGGCTTTTATTTAATTTTTTTGTAGGATGCACTGCCTATTTTCAAGTTTTTACCCTGTCATTTGGACTAACTTTTGCTTAGAGAGCCAGTTACGGTTTTCATCTACAACAGCCTTTTTTTTCTTTTTCTCTTTTTTTAATCCCTCATTTCTTTTAGGTGTGGCTATAAGAAAAGCTGAAACTACTACCAGAGCGACCTCCTAGGGTGATCAACTGTAAAAACCCGATTTGGCCCTAGTAGAATTTCGGAATTTTGTTGAGGAATTCAAGAGTTTATGTGTATAAGAGAGTGTATTTGAGTGAGTGGCTTGGTGTGGGTTCTGTCACGAGCGCAACAGTGTCGGGGGCACGATAGAATGCCTCATGTGAAGCCTACTTAAGTTGGACTATTTGATGTGTATCGAACACGTGGCATCGTAGGAGAGTGACACATGGCAGCGTAGGAGTGAGATAAGTGGCAAGAGATATACATGTATTTATAAAAGAGATATACATATGAATTAAAAGGAAATAAGAAATTAAAGAGATATACATGTATTTATGAGGTAAGTGGGCATTTAATTTGTTGGATGACGAAGGGGAAAGCACAGCTGTGCTTTTAGATTTGTACAGCTGTGTTTTTGGCACATTAATTGGTTTGGATGAGGACTGACCAGCTGCTCCTCTTCTTTTCCCATGTTGGTTTGCTTTGCCTTGGATTATTTGGCCTTTGTTCCTTCTTTTATCTTTGGCTTTCAGCCGTTCTCCCTCTCTTGTTCTTTCTTTTTGTTCTTTTGGTTTGCTTTCCAAGTGAACCTCTTGGATTGGTTTGAAGAGTAAAAGAAGGTAAGCTTGATTAGTTTTTCGATCTAACCTCCTTTTTCTTTCTGTTTTTTATTTAAAGTGACAAGAGGGTTAACCTAAGTGTTTTGGTCTGGTTATGCATGAGAGCTATGGACAAGAGATTGGACAAGGAAAGGAAAGGGTTGGAGCTAACTAGAGCATAGAGTTCAAGCTTCCTAGAGGTTGGGATCGAGTGTGATTTTGTTATTCTTGCATGTGTTTACATGAAATTTGTGTAGATGATAGAGTCTGATTTGGCAAATTCTGTTTATTTATCATCTGACCTCTGTGTGATGTTTTTATCATAAGTATAGTTATAGAAATCTGAATTGAGTTATTCTTGATCCAATAGAACTATTACTTCTATACCTATAAAAGACACAGAAATGACCTTGAGTAAATTCTTGCTCTAAGATCCTGAAAACTGGTTAAAACCGTAGCGTCCCTGTTTGGGTCAGGTTACTAGAGCAGTATATCTTGTTTAGCTCATATCTGGAGTTGTAGATGCCTAATTGACATGAATTTTGTCCCATATGGATTTAACATCCTAGGGAACAATTGTTAAGAAGAATGTGCTGCCTGAAAATGATGTTTAGAGGTCCATTTAGATGATACAAGTTTGAAGTGAGAAGCAATCTCCTAAAGGTTCCTGACGGAGCCTTTTGTCACGAGAGCGACAGTGGTCGCGATCGCGATAGAGACACTTTTTTCAGCAAGTGGGGTGTTGTCCTAGTTGTGTTGTGTAGTATGACTCGGAGAGAAAAGGAAGCGAGAGCACGAGTCGTGCTAAGGAGCACGAGTTGTGCTCACTGAGAGAGGAAAGTGAGAGCACGTAATGTGCTCCAAGAAAAAGGAGTGAGCACGAGTCGTGCTCACCAAGAGAGAAAAGTGGGAGCATAAGATATGCTCCAGTTGTGTGAGAGAGTGAGCACGAGTCGTGCTCCTACCCTCTTCTTCTCTGTTTGTCCTGTTTTGATCTTCTGCTCCTGTTTTGAGTTGTTATAGGTTTATATGAGTTTTGCATGTTACCATTTGGTCCGTGTTTGGTTTAAAATTATCTTTTAAACCTCTTGCATGATTAGTAATATTAAATGTACATGATTAATAAAAGTTGTACATGAATTAAATGCCTCTGAATTTGATAAATGCATTTGAATTATCTTGATGAATTGATATCTGTATATAGTGTGTTTGAGGTTTAGTGAGCCTGATTACTGTTATAGTGGATAGATAAGCATGCTTATAAAGGGTTAGAGTGCAGCTGCTAGAGTTAGGCATAATTGTGCCCAGAGTTCGGAATACCTTGTGTATTCCATAGAGTTTTGAGTTAATTCTCCAAATGCAAAATACTGTAAACAGTATCCAGAGTTGCCCGTATCCACCATAAAAGGAATTCAGGCTTATTGTTATTATACAGTGAATATGAGATGATTAAAAGTATTGTTCTGAATAAATGTTAAAGTACATGAGAGAAATGCTTTAAATACATGACAGTTCATACACAAGTATATGTTTACCTTAATGTGGACACATGATTATTGCATATTTGCATAAATGATATGTACAAGTTATAGTGTACATGAATAAGTAAAAGAGTAGATGTTATATACATGTGAGCTCATAGTATTTGATATTTGAGCATGCAACCTATACACGTATAAGAGCTATATGCATGAGCTATTTGATTTTGTCAAATGAAATGTGTGATTTATTTGTGACTTCAAATAGAAGTCCTTTGCATTATTTTCATCCCCACTAAGCATTATCGCTTAGCACGGATGTTTATCTCCGTGTAGGTTTACAGTTTGGATCAGTGAGTGGGCATCTACGGGTCAAGGCCACTAGGAGTTTTGTTTTAATCTCTTTTGTATAAGATAGAGACAGAGTTTGTGATGTTTTGAGTAACATCATTATGTAATTAAAGTAAAATAATCACATGTAAATGTATATGTAAAGCTAAATGAAAACAGAGTGTAATATGGACAAGTAATAAGAGAAATATGTATATATGCATAGTTAATATGAAATACATGTTGGGCCCTAGTATAGTATTATTTTATTTTATTACTCTTAAATGGATGTGTTTAATGCTATCGATTCCGCTAGAGTATGTATATGTATACGTATATGTCCGCGTGGCGCCCCGATATTCTTTCCCGAGGGTATGGGGGTGTTACATCAGCAGTATTCATTGATCCATTTCCTTCCTCGCCAACGGTTGTATTCGTTTGCATCTCCCAACAAAAGTGCTGCTAGATTGGGCGAGGTGGTAGATGAGGAATCAGCTTCATGTGCCCTTGGCTCCCCCTTTTTGCTGTGACTCTGGATGGATCTCCAGGATATGTCCCGTTGTATGGGCTCTATGAGGCTACCTTCTACATTAACGCCCGCCATGCTCGATAGTTCGAAGGTATTCAAGATGTAGTGAGGCATCCCCTATCTTTCCAAAGTGGAACCTTATCCTCGGCCTTCACCTCTAGGTACCATAGCCTCTGGAAACAGCTGCCTGCAAAGACTATTATACCATAGATCAGAGATTGCACCTTTGTTTCCACAAGTGCATATAACAGGTGGGTGCTTAGCCCTGCAGTTAATAACAGAACTCATTGACTTAGGCATCTGGCCGGCGAGAGCAGTAGCAGAGTATAGTTATTAGATTACATATATTCAATAAATAATAATGTTTTTCTTTTCATAAATGAACTAGATGGTAATGCATATATGAGTCAAATTGTTTTTGCTTTATATATTTTGTAAAGATTGTGTACATTTCGGTATAATTTCTCTATACATAATCATTATCTAACATAGATTCAAAATGCAAAACTCCATGTAATCCCAGAGTAGATCTTGTAAGCATCAAACTCTTTTCGGGTTTTCTTGATTGTACATTTTCTCTCAAGCCTCAAATTTTTGCCTAAGCTGCCTTTTTTCGGTTTTCACCCTGACGAGGCGCCCATTTTTACCAAGGCCGCCTTTTTTCGATTTTTGACCCGCAGGGCTTCTGTTATCTTCTTTTCATTTTTAGTCCTTAGCCATGGAACTTCTTGAATCTGTCGACGTCGACTAGTTTTTTAAACTCGTCCCCATCACTGTTTGTTAGAATCGCTACTCCCTTGGCCAGTAACTTCTTAAGAACGAATGTACCTTCCCTTGTTGGTTTGAATTTACCTCGCATGTCCGGAACACCTGGTCTCATTTGCTTAAAGACTAAACCTCCCTGTTTTAGTGGATGCTTTCTGACCTTTTTTCCAAATGATCGAGTAAGTATTTACTGATAGATCTGGTTGTGATAATAAGCCTGCAACCTATTCTCGTCTAACATGTTCAACTGCTGCAGCCACTGCTACGCCCAATCAGCTTTCAAAATCTGAGCTTCCATGACTACCATTAAAGACTTGAGCTCCACTTCAACAGGCAACACTGCTTCCATCCCATTCACCAAGGAATAAGGCGTGGCTCTCGTAAAGGTTCTGACGGTGGTTCTATAGCCCAGAGTGCAAGAGGAAATTCCTCTATCCAATCATTATAGTTCTGAACCATTTTGGACAAGATCTTCTTAACATTCTTGTTAGATGCCTAACAGCACTGTTGGCCTGTGGGCGATATGGAGAAAACTTGTGATGCTCGATGCCATACTTTTGGAGTAACTTATTAGTTTTAGCCATGAATTGCACCCTGTTATCAGACACAATGTGGTGTGGGAGACCATATCTGCATATCAAACTCTTTTCTATGAACTTGGCCATGTCCCAGGCATCAACTTTCTTACAGGATTCAGCTTCTACCCACTTAGTGAAATAGTTGATCGCTACTATGACGAATATATATCCATTGGAAGCCGTAGGGTGTATTTCCCCTATAATGTCTATTCCCCATGTTACAAATGGCCAAGGTGATGTTAAGCTATGCAGTTCTGATACTGGTAAATGCCTCAGGCCTACATACTATTGGCATAATTGACTTTATTTCATGTACTTCGAGCAATCTGTATCCATTGTGAGCCAGTAAAACCCTTGTCTCATAATCTTCTTTGCCAGCATTAAAACATTCATGTGAGCCCCACAAACTCCAGCATGTGTTTCCTGCATGACCTTCTCTACTTGTCTCTCATTCAGACATCTCAACTGAATGCCATTGACTTGCCATTTGTATAGCACATCATCTATGCAGATAAACTGAGTAAACAGCTTGTGGATTAATTTTTAGTCCTTTTTAGTAGCCTCTTCTGGGAATACTGTCTTTTCTAAGTAATTCTTGATGTCATTATACCACGACTTCCCATCAATAACTTCAACTTCTGTGATCGAATTAGACTCGAAATTGGGCTTCTCAGAGCTTGAGATCATGATGGGCTTTATAACTACCCCTTTCGAATTATCCCATATTGATACCAAAGTTGTGAGGGCATCCTCTAACTGATTCTCATTTCTCGAGACAAAATGGAAGGTGCATATCTCAAACTGATTGCTCAAAATCCTCAAGTGCTTCACATACGGCATCAATCTTTCTTATTTTATAGTCCATTCATCCTAAATCTAGTGGACTACTAGTGATGAATCCCTAAAGACTTCTGCGTTCTTTGCCTCTAAACCTAATAATGCCTCTATTAAAAAATTGCAAGCTTCATTTCATGTTTGACCCCTAACATATTTTCATAGGTCCAGGCAAAAACCTTTTTTTTAGATTCTCTCAAATTTTAATCTCTCTTCAGGAGTTACATTAGATGCTATCAAGATTTTCTTTGGGTTCTTAAACAGTTTGAGATTAAATAAAGTTGCATAAGTTGACTCAATGTCCAATATGAATGCATCATGATTATACATAGTAAAATCATAAGAAATATCGCACAAATAAGTAAAACCATTTATTTCATTTAATTAAACTAGAATTAAAAACATCATTATTAAATAGTTCCAGAATAAAAAGACCATCTAAATAACTATCATCTTCCTTTTGTGCCAATGCAGATGTAGTTGATGGTTCATTATCATCCTTAGGAACCATATTCCTTTCCTCTCAGTTAATCATCAATGAGATCTTGAACTTATTGCCTCAGAGTTTGACATTCATCAGTCTCATGTCATGTATGCTAATGGTAGGTACAATACTAATATGCTTGATGATTGGGTCATCCCTAGCTTCTAACGGATTTTGCAGGCATCGGCTGTAACCTCCCTTTCTTAACAAAATAAGCGAGTTGTTTAAACAAAGGCTTTTCAAAGATAGTATAGCCGCTTTGAGTCACTCCCCTGGTTGAAATCTTTGTGGCTCCAAAACTTCTCCTACTATTGCCACCGAGACTTGGGCTTCTATAATTATCTCCTTTTACAACATTATTCCCTCCTTCAAGGACTACATGTTTCTTAAGATCTTGGACTTGACTCCTCGAGGTTTGGCAATCATCTACCAGATATCTGGTGTGCTGATGGTGATTTAGTTGCTCCTGATCTCTAATCGGCCCAGCTGACCATAGTTACGGGTTCTCCTTAAACGCTTAAGGCAATGATCTATCTAGGCCAAAGTGATATCTCTATACGGTTCCAATTGCTAATACTTCTTTTACGAGTGCCAACACATCTGTCACATCTACATAGTCAGCTTCCTACTTTTAGGTTCGCAGCTCAAATAGTGAATTTCTTGAGGGTAACCTGGGTAGTTGCGAGTTTGGACCTTAACATTTCTTTTTCAAGGACATCCATCCTTCTTTTTAGGCCCCGTGTCGTTGCCAGAAACCCATCCACTGAAACCTATCCTTTGCCTTTTCGCCCAAATGACGAAGCAAAATGCGTCTCTCCTCTAGACTCAGTTGGTGGTAGGTATACTTCCTTTGTTGGATCATGCTCTTTTTGCAACTTGGTAGGAGCAGTAGGCTATTGCCTGGGGGGTGGTGTCACGGCGGCAGTTAAATTCTCCATCATAGTCATCATCCGGGCTTCAAACTTTTTAAACCTCCTTTCTATTTCTTATGACCTTCTATTCATCTCATCAATAATAAGTGCACAGGTTACGTTGGACTCTCTTGGTGTGTTGGCCATTTCTAAAAATTACTTCGAATGCCTGTTAATTGCACTTGATCTTGATTTTGGTTACTCAATCAAAACCCTTTGATAAGCTAGCCGACGGAACCCCTAAACCAACGAGGCAAATGGTCTACAATGGCTAAAAAATTAAGGAGTTAGAATGATACATGAATGATAAGTAATGCATGATCGTGCTATGCAAATGGTCCTCGCTGACTGAAAGATCAAGAGATTATAATGATACATGTGATGCATGGAAAAAATTATGCACAGGATGATATGTACATGTGAAAAATAATATGCACACAAAAGGATATACACACACACGAAGGAAATTAAATTTTTTTATGTTTTTTTGTTTTTTATTTTTATTTTTTAACGTTTTTATGTGCATGAATGACACGTAATGCATGAATATGCAATGCAACATCCACAACCACATGCAAGCAGATAGATCTTTCCAACCTTATTTCCCCCACACGAGCTCACATTGTCTCTTTCTTAGGTGGGCTTAGCCCATGGGTCAACAGAGGACCCAATGGACGTGTATGGTGCGTCGTAGAAAACCAGTAACATAACATCTCTTATCTAATGTACTTACGTATGGGTTTTGATCATTGTGTATTTAGGCAGTCAGAATAAACTAGCATGGGCCTATTGGGGCATGAAAGCCTTTAATTAGGTGACCAACCAACTTATTTGGGGTCGACTAATACAAAGTGATCCATACATTAAGCATAGTATTATGGTTCATACCACCTAAGGAAAGTATCTACTTTCATTACATGAGCTTTGGCTAGGGTGATGATACTTTCAGGTTACCCGAGCATGATCCCTGCCAATGGGTCTAGCTCGTCATGAGCATAGCGGCCGGTTCAGTCATCATTTGATACACCAAATGGTACTGGACTTGGACTGGTGATTATTCCTAACACTTTTCCACATTGAGTGAATGCAGGGTCGTGATATACCAAACTAATGTAGATCTAAGGCTCTAATGAAATGCGATGTAGTTTCGAAGAGGGGTGGAATTTTTAAATCAAAACTCAATTATATGTTTTAACAAAGATACTTTCGAACAGAAGTCTCGTAGTTGTCCCCAGCGGAGTCGCCACTGTAATGCACACCGAACGGAGGCCCCAAAAACCCTCTTTTAGGGTATTTGAGAGAGGTTCATAAGACTTGTAAAGATTACAAGGGCGTCTATTTTGGGCTACAAGAGGTGTTTTGGAGTTGCTACCCAATAAAATATTGGAAAAATTCATCTAGCCTCACTGAGCCTAAGACAGTGCATATGTGTCTATTTTTGCCAACAAGAGATATTTTGGAATCCCCATTCCAATAAAACATTGGAAAGGTTACTAACCTCATTAAGTCTAAGACGATGCGTATGAGTCTATTTTGGGCAGCAGGAGATATTTTGGAATTCCCTTTCTAATAGAATATTTAAAAGGTTCATCTAATTCCATGAAGCCTAAGACCAGAGAGAGTTCGGGACTCTACTCTTATTCATACCTTGGTTAAAGTTACAATCGAGTATTGAATTTAAAATTTTATTCCTTTTCTCATACAATTTAATGCAATAATTAAAGCATAAATCAATCACATAATGAAAGCAGTAAATAAAAGTAAATCAAGCATAAAGTAAATAAAAGTACAATAATTTATAATAAAGGTAGGGACGAAATACAACTCCCAATAAAAAGGAAGTGTAAATCACACATAAGACGGGATATTTATCAAATGTGAGGACATTGGTCCCCGCATGCATACTTAAGAGAAAATATATTAAAGGTGACAGTTTATTTGGATGGAAAAACTAGGACATTAGCCCTATTTTATTAGAAAAAACTCAATTTATTAATAAAAATATTTTTATGATTTTTTTAAACGTGCATAAAATAAATAATTTTATTACAAATTACATTGACAAAATAAATAAAAAGACAAAATAAAGAAAATAATATTAATAATAAAAATAATAAGTCAAAGCCAAATGAGTCTCCTAAATCTCCCAATTTGCTCGCGAGAATGCCCAAACAAGGAAAACAGATATTGGAATAAAAAACAAACAAAAATAAAATTAATGTTAGTAATTAGATCAAAAAAATCAATTAAATACATAAGATAATAAATAATAAATTAAAATAAATAAAAAAATGCATTATGAATGACAAATAAATTAAATGACATAACGATAACAAATAAATTAACATATTAATAAATTAATACATAAAAACATATAACAATAATAATAATAATAATAATAATAATAATAATAATAATAATAATAATAATAAATAAATAAATAAAAGAAGAATGAACAATCAAATAAATAAAAAAGAATAAAAAAATGTTAAAGAATGTTAAACCTATGACTAAGATTGCATAAAATAAATAAATATATAACGGATCTAAAGATCTACACGACGACTAATTGACTATGAGCAAAAATAAATAAAAGAAAATAAAAGTAAGGGATTGAGCCCAAAATATTTACTCTCAGAATTTGGATTTGATAGAGGAAAAAATATGATTAATTTTCCTATTTTGATCCACAAAATTAGAATTAAAAAATAATAAAAAAAATTAGATTTTTATTCCAAGAAAGAAAATTTGCTAAAAAAATAATAGAAGAAAATATAAATTTTCAAAAACGAAAAATTATTATTTTTATCTCAAAAAAGATTATTGATTAAGAATTAATTTTTAAAACCTTAAGAAATTTCTTTTAAGAAGAAGAACTAAAAAGACGTAGAAGAAACTCTCTTGAAAAAGAACAGAAAATAAAATAAAATTTTTAACCTAAAAAGTCAGCACTGCCAGAGGCAACACTGGGGTAAGTGTAGGAAGCTTACTCGAGCCTACTTTAGGTGTCATAGCAAGGAACACTTGCTTGTCAATTGCCCTAAGATGAGTGAAAATCTAGCTCGACAAGCCAAAAAAGATGTAGAGGAATTGCTTAGAGCTACAAGAACATCATCGGAATCAGTTGCGAAGTTAGATGCTTCTGGAAGTCCAACCAGAGTATTTGTCGCGAATAGCCAAGAAGTGAATGAGCCCCTAGAACCTTCCGGTATGTTTTGTTTTGTTAGTTTTGATTGAGTTTGTCTTGGTGTTTTGGGGTGTAAGTTATTAGCGTGGAAATTTCGAGGACGAAATTTCTTAAGGGGGAGAGAGTTGTCACATCCCAAAAATGGCCAAGTAGAAATTACATGTGTATTTGGATATATTGGAGGTATTTCGGTAATTGTGCAAGTAGAATTAATTTAGTTTGCGGACAAAATTGAAAAAGGAATAAAAATTGGAAAGGAAAAAAATTATTTTAGTGAGCGTATGGTAATTGTCAAGGACCAAGAAAAGTTTTGTCAAGGATCAAAGTGAAATAAGATAGGATATTTTGATTTGGACCATTGGGTGGTTGACACCTAGGAAGGGGTTGGTGTGGGCATTAAATGAAAAAGAAAGAAAAGGGAAAAGGAGAGAGAAAGGGGCAGATTTCTGCCCTTTTTGCCCAATCCCGTTTTTCTCTCTCTCTCTCGGTTTCCTCTTCCTCTATTCTTCTTCATTTCTTGCCTTGCTTTCTTGTTCTTTTGGTTGGTGTATTTGTTGGTTGTGGGTGATTTTCATAGAGATTTGGAGCAAGATCAAAGAGGTAAGTGGTTGGTTTTTGGTTGCATGTACTTTAATCTTCTTCTCCTTTTGGGTTTTACTTTTGATTATGGGAATCTAGGATTTGGATTAAGAGATTTCTGGATTTTATTTGTGCAAGAAATTGGTGACAAGAAGAAGATTAAGGGCAAGGAAAAGGTTCAAGCTTGAAGAGGAGTTGGGTTTTTGAGCTTCAAGAGGTTTGGGAGTTATTTGTGGATATAATTGTTGTGAGTTTGTATTTAGCTGAGTATGTTTGGGAGTTGTTTGTCCATTTCCCTTCGGATCATTGTGTGATATGTATATATCTGTTATTGTGTGTTTTGATATATGTAAAAGTATGTGTTATTAGATATGTGCATATGATTTGAGAAAGAAGAATTATAAGGCTTTGCATGTCAATTTTTGAAGAGTTTGAACATGAACATGAGATGAATTTATGGGTTTATGCAACCTTAACATACGTTGTTTAAATTTGTGTAATTATGGTGTAAATTGAGTTACATTTGTTGCAAGCATGATTGGAGAGCATTGGAGGTATGTTTTTATGTGTTCTAACATGTTATATGATTTTTGGGAAAATGGGTTTTGATTTTCAATGTTTTGAGAGTCTCTGCATTTTTGCTGGGATTGAGAATTTTGATCCTGTCGTGATCGCGACTTCCATCGTGAGCGCGATAGAACCGTAAATCCTACTTCTCGCAATAGCGAAATTTTCTCCCGTGCTGAAGAGTGATCCGAGTCGTGATGGGGTAGCACGACTCAGAGAGGTTGTTCGTCATATTCACGTGTCATGAAGATGACTCACGACTCGGAGGAGTTGTCTGTCATCTTCACAAGTCATGAAGGTGACTGATGACTCATGTTCTCCCCTTGTTGGCAGTCATGAGTCGTGATTAAGGATCACGACTCGTGATCATTTCCCTTATGTGAGGCTTCATCGTCACGAGTCGCGACATCATGCGGGACTCGTGACTGGCTTCTCTCCCTCTCATTGTCGCGAGCGTGACAGTGAGCCTTTCCTGCCCTGTTTTGAAAATGAATTTCACAAGCTTCTTTTTACATGGGTTTTCACTTCATGGCACATGATTTATCTTATAGATGGATTATTAAATGATAAATGATGCGTTTAGGATATGATTTGCATATTATTTATATGTATATGAATTTTGATGATTTATCTATCTTCAAATTGATTAATATACGTGTATACATGAAATGACATGATTATACTTGATTTATTTTCTGTTATGTGATAATACTATTAGAACATGATTGAGTTGTTATATGAGCCTGATGGTCATAGTAGCGTATAGATAAACGCTTATCAAGGTCAGGGTGTGAGTGTAGCTACCATACGAAGACCCCATTTGGGTCTTCCGGCCGACCTCCGAGATGGTCCTTTGAGACTCTGGTCTCTGGTATACCTTCGCGTATGCTTGTTTAAAAGATGTTTTGAGATTTCAATATCTGGTATACCTTCGGGTATACATGATTAAAAGATGTTTTGAGACCCATGTCTCCATATGCTTGGATACTGTGTCCTATCAGTATCAAAATTGACCGTATCCACCGCTAGTATGTATTCAGGCTAGTATACGCGATCTTATTATGTGGTTATTTTATGTGGCTACTGTTTGGGTTATCAATACTACGGAACTAGATATAGGTTATAGGTATAAGTACATGCAATATGACAAGATATGATGCGATACTTATATTTGGATTTAAATGATTAATTCCTTTATCTTGTGAATAGGCATTCAATTATTACTTGTTATAAGCATGAGTAGTATGCGTTTATATGCTTTTGTTATTGTTAAGCTTATGTATATGTCTATTGCAATTATATGTACATGCATGTGTTGTTCCTCCCCACTAAGCGTTATCGCTTAGCACGAGCTCTTTTCCCGTGTAGGTGGCAGGTTCTCTTTGGTGTCGGATATCTGCAGGTCGGCCACTAGAAGTCTATAGTTGGAGTTTATTCTGTCTTCCGCTGTATTTTTGTATATGGCTTCTAATTTTGGAAATGTGATTTTTATAAAGAATTATTTTGTATATGTAAATTTTAATTGTTTACAAATCCTCTTTTTTGTAAAACGATTTGATTATTATTATATGGATTCGTTATCTTTGTAACACCCCTTACCCGTACTTGGGCGATCCCATCCCATGAGGAGTAAGATGCCGTACGAGTCAGGGTGCAAACGCACAAAGCATAAATATATATATATAAATTCAATCAAAGATAAATGTACATAAATACGGGCAATTAAAAACTTTTGCGAAACATAAGAACTAAGGCTGATCATGCATTAATATAATGGAAGCATTACATTACTGTTAGATCAACCAAGAGATACAACAGATAATTACAAATCCCAAAATACATGTACATAAGCGGAAGCTATTACAAAACTGATGTAAGAGAGTTCTATACAAAAAGAATCATCAAGATACAAAATTAAGCCCTACACTAAAGACCCAGCTGTGTTGGCCTGGCTGCGACGACTCTCCCAACACAAACTCCTTCTGCACCTGCACGGGTAACACACCGTGCTAAGCGATAACGCTTAGTTGGGAAACACACATATAGCATAAGGACAACCATTCAGAACGGTCATCAAGGCAAACACATACAGATAGCATAATCAGAAAATACAAATTAAATGAGAGTATGAGCACATGAACATGTAAGCATATAGAGTCATACCTTCAATAAAGTACAACTGCCCTCATAACATCTCATTAATAAACATATTCAGATAATACATTCTCATAAATATCAAGGCAAATCAAACAATAAGCACCTACCGACTCAAGGTAGGGGATAACGAGTGAACAGAAAGTACTTTACGGGTACGAGCCGATTACAGACAGTACCTTATGGGTACGAATCGAGAAACCAATTTTACTTTTAACTTTCACAAAACATTTTCAAAAGGGACCTTAAACAAGATCCATACACATTAAAGGGTTCACGAGGAACCAAATGGGACCTGATTGGGGTCCAAACTGAACTGAGGCTGCAGCTATAAGACTCTATTAGGCATGCCTAACTATCCACTAGACTGACTCTTGCAGGCTATAATCATACAATTAATGTCCACAGCTCAATTATAATAATACAGGGTTCACATACCTTAATTAACCCGTACATGCGAACATCAACATTTTACCATTACACAACTCATAAGAAGTGACAAAGAGTGCAAAAATCCAAAATTAAACTTCCCTAAGTCATGCGAAAAAAATAGGATTTTGTTGCAAAAATAGGGTAGGTCACGGTGGTAATCGAATTGGTTGCCACTGTGACATACCAAGGATTCTCGGCAGAAAGCTAGTCTGGGGTACCTCACGGTCGTAACCCCTTTTAGTTGTCACCGTGACATACCCAGACCCCCTAAATAGAAAGCAACTCTGGGGTACCTCACGGTGGTAACTAAATAGGTTGCCACCGTGACATACCGACAGCCCGAACAGAATCTAAAGTCTGAACACCTCACGGTGGTAACTAGGTTGGTTGCCACTGTGACATGTTCAAACTCTGGGCAGAATGCATCTGGTTCATGCCTCACGGTGGTAATTAAATTGGTTGCCACCGTGACCCACGCCTAGATGCGATTCCTAAAGGCAAATTTCAAGATTTTCAAGCCAAAAATCCCACAAGTCTCACATCAAACAACAAATCCTCACTCCAATAACAATATTTAACCATTTAATCATTAATAAATCATGCCATAGCCAAAACCTACTCAGGAATTCAAAGAACAATATCAATTTTCATAATCCATTCAATCACTATTCATACCACAATTCCATCAAACTCACATTGGTTCCCAAAACACACAATCAAGGTTTAATAGACAAAGAGAACCAAAACCCATAACATAATAACTAGTAAAAACATCAAGAACATCACAATTTCCAGAATTTTATTCAATTAAACATGCCAACTATTCAAATAGCACAAATTCCCAAAGCTTTAAATCCTTAGCTCAAAATCAATGAGCTCCACTAGTCCCAACCTTCTCTTTGCCCTTTGGCTCACGAGGAGGCTCAGCTAAACACCAAACCACAAAAATACACAAACTCAAAACCCTAATTTAAAACCTTAAACCAGAAAATAGGAAGAGAAGAAGAAGAACTTGAACAAAAGCAAAACCAAAAGTATAAAGCTTACCAATCAAACACGAGGAGCAATTAATTCCCACCACACCAACTTGAATTCAAGCAAATCACTTAGAGAAGAGCAAAGAGGAAGAAGAAGAGGGAAGGAGAAGGGAGAACGGGAAAATGTGGTTTGAAATCTGAATTTCCGCTTTTCCTCTTTCTCTTTCCTTTCTTTTCTCCCCCTTTACACTTGTCAACATCTTAGTGGAGGGCATTAATCACTCACACACTAGATGCACATGTCACACACACACACAATGAAACACTCCAATAATGCACCCTACACATGTATGAGCAACACACACACACAATGCAATCTCATCTAATACTCACACATAATAATATGCTCACATACATGTGATCCCAACTCCACTTATGGACACCTTATTTCTATATGCACCACCACAAAGAAACAAACCCACAAAATATGCATATATACCAAAATACACCTATGATATACCAAAACCATGCAAATGCGCACACACATACATATTGCTCGTTCGACTAGGGGGCAAACGGGGTGTGACAATCTTTATGATTTCATGTATCTATTTTAAGCATGCTCGAGTATATGTATGTGATTTATGCACGTGGCACTCCTGTATCCTTCCAACGGGGGTATCGGGGTGTTACAGCTTGGTATCAGAGCACCGGTTTAGTTGATTCTGGTTCTATGTGATTGTTTGAGTATAGAGTCTTTACATGAGTGTCTGTCTAGAGTTGTGGCCTAATGCAGATGTTGTTTAGTGTAATGTCTAGATGGAGTCTGATCCGAGTGAGAATGTGGGCGAGACGACGGGTAGTGTGAATCGGGTTAGAGTTGAGCAGCCTGCTCTTGGACGTCCTTTAGTTGAAAGTTCTGGTATTACTCCTGATAATTCAGCAATTATGCAAGGGTTGATTCGAATTTTGGATAGATTGATGGCCTCTCAAGTTTCTTCGAATTTTGTAAAAAGGAGAAGGCAAAAGAGAAAAGTATCGGGTGTAGAAGCAAAAGTAGACAAGATACCTTGAGAGTTACCAAAATGTCAACACTGCTAGAGGCAACAATGGGGTAAGTGTAGGAAGCTTACTGGAGCCTCCTTTAGGTGTGGCAGCAAGGAACACTTGCTTGTTAATTGCCCTAAAAAGAGTGAAAATCTAGCTCGACAAGCCAGAAAAGATGTAAAGGAATTGCTTAGAGCTACAAGAGCATCATCGGAATCAGTCGCAAAGTTAGATGCTGTAGGAGGTCCAGCCAGAGTATTTGTCGCAAGTAGCCAAGAAGTGAATGAGCCCCTAGAACCCTCCGGTATGTTTTATTTTTTTAGTTCTGATTGAGTTTGTCTTAGTGTTTTGGGGTGTAAGTTATTAGCGTGGAAATTTCATGGACGAAATTTCTTAAGGGAGAGAGAGTTGTCACATCCCAAAAATGGCCTAGTAGAAATTACATGTGTATTTGGATATATTGGAGGTATTTCGGTAATTGTGCAAGTGGAATTAATTTAGTTTGCGGACAAAATTGAAAAAGGAATTAAAATTGGAAAGGAAATAATTTATTTTAGTGAGCGTTTAGTAATTATCAAGGACCAAGAAAAGTTTTGTCAAGGATCAAAGTGAAATAAGACAAGATATTTTGATTTGGACCATTGGGTGGTTGACACTTAGGAAGGGGTTGGTGTGGGCATTAAATGGAAAAGAAAGAAAAGGGAAAAGGAGAGAGAAGGGGGACAGATTTCTGCCCTTTTTCCCCAATCCCGTTTTCCTATCTCTCTCTCTTTGTTTCCTCTTCCTCTACTCTTCTTCATTTCCTGCCTTGCCTTCTTGTTCTTTTGGTTGGTGTATTTGCTTGTTATGGTTGATTTTGATAGGGATTTGGAGCAAGATCGAAGAGGTAAGTGGTTGGTTTTTGGTTGCATGTGCTTTAATATTCTTCTCCTTTTGGGTTTTACTTTTGATTTTGGGAATCTAGGGTTTGGATTAAGAGATTTCTGGGTTTTATTTGTGCAAGAAATTGGTGTTAAGAAGAAGATTAAGGGCAAGGAAAAGGTTCAAGCTTGAAGAGGAGCTGGGTTTTTGAGCTTCAAGAGGTTTGGGAGTTTTTTGTGGATATAATTGTTGAGAGTTTGCATTTGGCTGAGTATGTTTGGGAGTTATTTGTCCATCTCAATTCGGATCATTGTGTGATGTGTATATATCTGTTATTGTGTGTTTTGATATATGTAAAAGTATGTCTTATTTGATATGTGTATATGATTTGAGGTAAAAGAATTATAAGGCTTTACATGTCAATTTTTAAAGAGTTTGAACATGAACATGAGATGAATTTATGGGTTTATGCAACCTTAATATATGTTGTTTAAATTTGTGTAATTATGGTGTAAATTGAGTTCATTTGTTCTAATCATGAATGTAGAGCATTGGAGGTATGTTTTTATGTGTTCAAGCATGTTATATGATTTTTGGGAAAATGGGTTTTGATTTTCAACGTTTTGAGAGTCTTTGCATTTTTGCTGGGGTTGAGAATTTC
Source organism: Excoecaria cochinchinensis (assembly GCA_947683425.1). Taxonomy (NCBI): domain Eukaryota; kingdom Viridiplantae; phylum Streptophyta; class Magnoliopsida; order Malpighiales; family Euphorbiaceae; genus Excoecaria; species Excoecaria cochinchinensis. The sequence continues at coordinate 3,548,449 of CANTUQ010000068.1, read as the reverse complement.
GATCCTGTCGCGATCGTGATTTCCATCGCGAGTGCGACAGAACCGTAAATCCTACTTCTCGCAATAGCAGGATTTTCTCCTGTGCTAAAGAGTGATCCGAGTCGTGATGGGGTAACACTACTCAGAGAGGTTGTTCGTCATCTTCACGTGTCATGAAGATGACTCACTACTCGGAGGAGTTGTTTATCATCTTCATGAGTCGTGAAGATGACTGATGACTCGTGGTCTCCCCTTGTGGGCAGTCATGAGTCGTGATCGAGGATTATGACTCATGACTGTTTCCCTTCTGTGAGGCTTCATCATCGCGAGTCGCGACAGCATACTCCACTCATGACTGGCCTCTCTCCCTCTCACTGTCGCGAGCCTTTCCTGCCCTATTTTGAAAATGAATTTCACAAGCTTCTTTTTACATGGGTTTTCACTTCATGGCACATGATTTGTCTTATAGATGGATTATTAAATGATAAATGATGCGTTTAGGATATAATTTGCATATTATTTATATGTATATGAATTTTGATGATTTATCTGTCTTCAAATTGATTAATATACGTGTATACATGAAATGACATGATTATACTTGATTTATTCTCTGTTATGTGATAATACTAGTAGAACATGATTGAGTTGTTATCTGAGCCTGATGGTCATAGTAGTGGATAGATAAGCGCTTATCAAGGTCAGGGTGTGAGTGTAGCTACCATACATAGACCCCGTTTGGGTGTTCCGGCCGACCTCCGAGCTGGTCATTTGAGACTCTGGTCTCTGGTATACCTTCGAGTATACATGTTTAAAAGATGTTTTAAGACTTCGGTCTCTGGTATACCTTCGGGTATACATGATTAAAAGATGTTTTGAGACCCATGTGTCCATATGCTTGGATACTGTGTCCTATCAGTATCAAAATTGACCGTATCCACCACTAGTATGTATTTAGGCTAGTATACGCGATCTTATTATGTGGTTATTATATGTGGCTGCTGTTTGGGTTATCAATACTACGGAACTAGATATAGGTTATAGGTATAAGTACATGTAATATGACAAGATATGATGCGATACTTGTATTTGGATTTAAATGATTAATTCCTCTATCTTGTGAATAGGCATTCGATGATTACTTGTTATAAGCATGAGTAGTATACTTTATATGCTTTTGTTATTGTTAAGCTTATGTATATGTTTATTGCGATTATACGTACATGCATGTGTTGTTCCTCCCCACTAAGCGTTATGGCTTAGCACGGGCTCTTTTCCCGTGTAGGTGGCAGGTTCTCTTTTGTATCGAATATCTGCTGGTCGGCAACTAGAAGTCTATAGTTGGAGTTTATTTTGTCTTCCGCTGTATTTTTGTATTTGGCTTCTAATTTTTTAAATGTAATTTTTGTAAAGAATTATTTTGTATATGTAAATGTTAATTGTTTACAAATCCTCTTTTTTGTAAAACGATTTGATTATTATTATATGGATTCGTTATCTTTATGGTTTCATGTATCTGTTTTAAGCATGCTCGAGTATATGTATGTGATTTGTGCGCATGGGTGTTGCAGTAGACACCTTCCTGTTCAAGTTGCTCAAAATTTCCGCTCTCCCTCTCATGTTTATGCTTTCCCAAATAGATGTCTTGGAATTCAAGTGTATAAATCAAGTTAAAAAGGTATGTTTGTGTAGTTGCATCGCTTCTTCTTCTCTATTGGTAAGATTTAAGATTTATAGGGAAATTATGGTTAGTAGGGATGCTAACATGTAATTTTGTGGGTTTTGATGAGAAAATTGGTTGATTGTGACCATGGAAGAGTATGGGAGTAAGAGAATGCAGCCAATTAAACTAAAAGGAGCAAAGAAAGTGAGGTTTGGAAACTCTTTTATTTATGTATGAGTTTTGAGTGTATTGATGTGTTGTATAAGTTTACTTGAATGTGTTTATATTGATATATGTTGATGGTAGTGAGTGTTGGCTTTAAATTGTTAAAAATGTGCATGTGAATAGGATTTGGTGAAAAAAATTGTGTTGGGACACTTGACCCCTCTTTGGTTATTAGGCTGTAATTGATGTTTTATTACTCTAAATTGTATTAAGCTAGTATCTTTAGAAAGCTAAGACACAGACCTAAAAATTTCTTAGAAATAGCCATGAGCTAATTCTATCTCCAAGTGCTCCAAAATTGGTCAAAACAGGGGTTTCTCTGCTTTGGTCGGCTCATTGGAGCAGTTTAAGTGTTTTTATCATATCTTGTGATTTAGATGTCCATATGATTTGAAAGTTGCTCCATATGAAATCTAACATCCTAGCGATCATTTGTTAAGAGGATGTTTTGCCTAAAAATGAGGTTTAGATGTTGGTTTAGGCAGTTTAAGTTTGAAGTAAAAAGCAGTCCTTTTAGCCTATTTTTCGTAGGGCACCTGATGGAGGCTTCTGTCGAGCGCATCACCATGGTCCTGAGCGTGATAGAACAAGCTTAATAAGGGTTATTTTGAACCCCATGGATGGCATGAATCATTGCCCACCTTTACCCTCCTCGAGTTTGTGTATTTTGCTACGTTTTTCCTTCCGAAATGCATCCGAACTTCACTGAAACTTTCTAAGACTTATCCATCACATGTTTAGAGTTTGTAAAAGAGTAAATAAATGGTTATCACTTAGAAATACAAATGACTAAGGTTATAAATAAGAATAATGGCTAAGATACTTAAAGCTTAATGAGTCAGACACCTCCGAATACATCCAGAAGTGGCATGACATGATATGTTAATGGGTTATAAGTGAAAATATTACAATTTTGTATATTGAACATTTAGAACTATGGGGTTCTGATTCCTAATCCCTTGGGATGTGTAGGAAGCTTGGAATACCATTCCAAGTTCGACCCAAAGTATAGAAACTTATTTGTATATAAAAGATAATGTATTAACTGAAAATGAAACAAATCTTTTGCATATGTAATGGTTTTTAAATGACTATCTAAATAATGAATAACTCTTGATAAATTGAATAGTTTGAAATGTTTGTGCTGAAGTTTGTGGATTAAATAGATGAATTTAGGGAAGTTTTATTTGTGTGAACTGTATGGAAAAGTGGCGGAGCGTGATGCTTGGCTTTGTCGCGAGCTCGACAAAGAGTTCCATAACATAGATTTTTTCGAGATGTTCTCTATCGCGAGTGCGGCATTGTGCGCGAGTGTGACAGAGACCATCCAGCTCTCGGTCGCGAGCACGACTGGTAGTCGCGGGCGCGACATATAACATATTTCGCCTCTGTCACGAGCGCGACCCTCCTTTATGCCATAAATATTCATTTGTTGATATACTTTGTATGGGTTCTTACTTATGAATTATATATATGAATCAATGTATGAACTATAATATTTGATATTATGTAAGCCATATATGTAAGTAAGCTACTAAGTGATATGATATTGTCTATTGAGATTAGATGATGTTATACTATGCAACGAACTGAACAATAATTGGATAAATAACTTAGCCTGTAATAGTCATGTTGTGGATTGATAGGCATGCCTATAGAGTTCTGTTAGCTGCAGCCCAATACGTTTTGGACCTTGATCAGGTCCCCATTTGGATCCTCACGATCCCTATGTGTTGGATCTTATTTAAGATCCCCCAATGTGAAAATGTTTTTGAATGAAAAGAAAAAAAATTGCTTTTGTTGTACCCACAGGTACCAATGTGTTCACTTGTTATCCAGTTCTTGAGTTTACAGGCGTAACTATGTGAATATGACATGGAGTAATGTGAATTATGACAATGATACTACATGAAATGTATGAGATGCATTTTTGTTATTGTGAATAAATGTGAATAAGTGAACAAGTGACATATATAAGATGCGAAAAGGTATGAATCATGTGTAAGTGATTTATTGACATTGATGTGTGAATAAAAGCATGAATTGACTAATTTGTGTACTTTGAATTGAATATGGATGTTATGATACTAAATGCTTATTAAGATGTACCTAAAGCACATGTTATTTAAATAGATGTATGTGCGAAGTACGTCTTTATGTTTGAGAAACTCTTGGAAAGTACCTAAATTGTTATATTTGGCAAGTGTGTATTTTCTATATTGTGCTTTCCTTTAAATCCCTTTTGATGGCCATTCTTAGTGGTCGTCAATATTATTGTGTTTCCCACTAAGTTTTATGCTTAGTATGGATTTTCTTTTAATCTGTGTAGGTGCAAGTGACCGGGTCTTTCGAAGGTTATCTGCAGCAGTCCAGGCCAATGCAAGTTTATGAAGAGATTTTAGGATAGGAATTGTATAGTCTTAAGAGTGTTTGTAAGATTTGTAATTTTGAAATATAAATTTGTAAAAGCAATTGAACTATCTGTAATAATTTCTGAAAAAGTATATTTTGTATTGTGTGTGCGTAGTAAATTTATAGTTAACTGTGTTTGTGTTTTTGAAAATGAAATAAATTTTTATAACTCAGATTTTGGCTTAAAGTTTTATAAGTTTTACATGGTTGTATCGGTAATGCCCTTGACCGTTGTCGTGAACCGACCGATTCACGGTATGGTTTACTACGTACGGGTAAGGGATGTTACACTTCTCTTTCTATATTTTTCTATTTACATGAGTTTTAGAAAAAACCTAATTAATTAAGGAAAAAATATTGTATTTTTTTTTATCAAATTCTACCTTATATATATATTTAAAAAATAAGAATTATCCTTGAAAATCCAGGAAAAAATGATAACAAATAAAATTTTATCCAAAAAATCGCGTTTTTGGTGGAAAATCAAATTTTTTGCTTACTGGGGATGACCGATTCCCGTTTCGAGCGATGCCTGTGCGCAGTACAAGCGGGGCGCTCGCCCCAGCGCCAACATGCGTGCCATGGCGCTAGCCGGGCTCATGAGGGATGCCTTTCCTTGCGCATTGGTGGCTAAAGATGTCCGATTTTTTTAAATGCAATTTTGACTAGAATACTATAATTTCCAACCTCCTTTTTTATTTTTATTTTTTATTTATTTTTTTTATTTTTTATTTCTAAAAAGTAAATTTGACAAGAAAATCATCACTTCCAACCTTTTTGCCTGTGAACGGGTGTTAATTTCATCATTGGTTAACCCTGATCTGGGCTACCTCGGGACTCGGTGTCTACAATATGGATGACATATTGATCATAGGAAATGATATTTTCATCCTTTAGTCTGCCAAGATTTATTTATCTAGACAATTCTCCATGAAAGGCATTTGAGAAGCATCCTACATTCTGTGAGTGAGCATCTATAGAGATAGATCCAATAGGATGATAGGTCTTTCACAATCAACATACATAGACAAGGTACTGAAGAAGTTCAGTATAGATCTCTCTAAGAATGGATTTATTCCTATAGTACATGGGAAAAACCTTTCTAAGTATATGTGTCCTCAGACACAAAAGCAGAGAGAGCATGAGGAGGATTCCATATGCATCTGCAACAGGATCAATTATGTATGCTATGCTATTTACATGCCCAAATATGTCATTTGCTCTGAGTTTCATGAGCATATTTCAATCAAATTATGGAGAAGAACACTGGATGGCAATCAAAAACATCCTTAAGTACTTGAGAAGGACTAAGGAGATGTTCTTGGTATATGGAGATGGTGATTTACAAGTAAGTGGGTATATAAATGCTAGCTTTCGATCTAGCAAAGACGATTATAAATCACAATTAGGTTTTGTGTTTCTGATGTGTGGAGAAGCATTTTGTTAGAAGAGTTCTAAATAGGAGACAATTGCGGACTCAACAATGGAGGCTGAGTACATTGCAGCTTCTGAAGCGACAAAGGAAGCAGTATGGATCAAAACATTCATCACGGGATTAGGAGTGGTCCATAGCATTATTGATCTAATAGCCTTGTATTTTGACAATAATAGAGGCATTGCGCAAGTAAAGGAACAACAGTCTCATCAAAGGTCCAAACATGTCGTCAAATGCTACCATCTCAATAAGGAGATTATATCTAGGAATTATTTGAAGATAAAAAGAGTTCCTATTGATGTTAATATGGCAGATCCTCTCACGAAAACACTATCCCAGAATAAGTTTGATTACTATGTATAGGCTTTAGATATATAGGTGATTGGCTTTAAGGTAAGCGAGAGATTGTTAGTTATATGCCCTAGAGCCCATGTATATTATTGTTTCCATCCATGTATAAACATTCTATTTGAATAAAAATAAGGCATTTATAATTCTTTAGTGCTTGTGTATCAACATTTACTTGCATATGACATAAATTATGGAATGTAGTCCTTGGTATATAAACAAAGTACAAGGGTAATCATGAAGAGTTCATGATATGAGATACCTATTGTAAGCAAATGTGTTAATACCTAAACTATTTCTAGTCATAGTATTAGCAAGAAAGGACATTGTTAATACAAATAGAGTAGCATATGTTGTACTTCTTGAATAGTTCATGTCACACCCCGTTTGCCCCCTAGTAGTATGAGCCTGTCTGTGTGAGCATGCATTTGCAGGTGTTCGGCATATCATAATGGTATTTAGGTAAAAATACATGTTTTTAGGGTTTTATTAGCATATGGATGTATGTTTGGCATTAGAGTGTGAATTAATTGGGATATGATTGTGTGCATTTGAGCATATCATATTAGGGTGTTTTAAGTTGGGAGTGCATAGTGTGTGTGTTCATACCATTGTAGGGTGTGCATTAGTTGGGAGTGCATTGGGTGTGTGTAGTGCATGCTTGTTGGGTGTGAATGATTGATTCCCACCAATAGGGGGATGACATGTGTCTAGAGTTTTGGAAAAGAAAAAGAAAAAGGAAAGAAAGAAGGGGAAGGGCAGAATTTTACGTTTCCCTTCTTCCCCTCACTCTTCTTCTTCTTCTTCTTCATTTTTCTTCACTCTAAGAGCTCTTGTGTGGATTCAAATCTTTATTGGTGGAATTAATCATCTCTTTACATCCTTTTTGGTAAGTGAATGTATTCTTTTCATTTTGTTTTCATCTTCTTCTTCTTCTATGGGTTTAGATTTAACTTAGGGTTTTTATTTTGGTTGTTCTTGATGTGTTGATTGTTAGTTGATCTTCCTCGCGATCCTAAGGGCAAGGAAATTGCTGGGACTAGCGGAGCTAAGTGATTTGAAGCTTAGAATTTCAGGTTTGGGATTTGTTTGATAAGATTGCTTGATTTTGAGTTTACTATAATTTTTAGGGTATGTGTTCTTGAGATACTTGAATGTGTTTATGCATGATTTTGGTTTTATTGATTGCTGAATTAAGTTGGTTTTATGTCATTTATGATGTATGGATGATCTACTGGAAGGTAAGATGAGTTTTGTAGTGTTTTGAATCAAATTGGAATTGATTTTGGGAGTTCTGGGAATTCTGGGAATGGAAAATCACGATCCTGATGATTTTTCATTTCCAGTACGTGTGAGTGAGGCGTCCTACTCGTGCTTCATCCTTTGAGTTATGCTTTTCAGCGTGCAAGACGTGCTGTAGAGCACGAGATGGAGGGAAGATGGCAGCTTCGTCCGACTCGTGCTCCCTCATCCGACTAGTGCTCCTTCAATGTGCGAATCGGATTATGGAGTGCGAGACGGAGGGAAAAATGAAGGAGCTTTGGCACGACACGACTCGTGCTCTTCAGCACGGCCCATGTTGTGCTGAAGCCCTTCATCTCGTGCTTCATAGCATGTATGAGAGATTGGACACGAGTCGTGCCTTCAGCACGACTCGTGTCCCTTGCTCCTTTGCCTCCAGAATTCCAAAAATGTATTTTACATGTATTTTTCATGGTTTTTCCGTACTGTATGTTATATGAACTTGTGTATACGACTGTTATTGTATTTATTACGTATGATAAATTATATACTATGATTTGAAACAGAATTTGGGTTATGTATGTTTTATTTATGATTCATTGATATGAATGTGAGTATTATTATGAGATTACACTTGAAATCATAATTTGAATGATGCATAACCTACTAGAGTCAAGTAAGTGGATAGTTAGGCATGCCTAATAGAGTCTTTAGCTGCAGCCCTCAGTTCAGTTTGGACCCCAATCAGGTCCCCGTTAAGTTCCTTTCGAACCCCTCAGTATTTGGATCTTGTTTAAGGTCCCCTCAGTAAAAATATTGTGTTAATGATAAAAAAAATGAAATGACTTTTGATTTGTACCTGTGAGGTACCCTCAGTAATCGATTCGTACCCGTAAGGTACCCTCAGTTCACTCGTTATCCACTACCTCGAGTCAGCAGGTGTTCGATTGATTTGCTCTGCTCTGATTTGACTATATAAATGTGATATTTGAATGAGTATAATGATGAGATGTATGTTTGATTATTTTGGAATGGACATGAATTTGAGATGCGGAATGTATGGCTTTAAATTGTGAGCATGCTTATGGATTATGTTTAAATTATTGCATTTGCCATTGTGAATGTGTTATGCCTTGACGACCATTATGAATGGCCGTCCATATTTTATGTGTGTTTCCCCACTAAGCGTTTATTGGTTAGCACGGTGTTTTTACCCGTGCAGGTGCGGAAGGAGTTTTGCTTTGAGAGTGTCGCCGCCGTCAAGCCAACACAGAAGGTTTTAGTGTAGGGCTTAGCTTTTGTAATCGTTGATGATTCTTTTTGTATGAAACTCTCTTGTATCAGTTTTGGTTATAGCTTCCGCTTTTGTGCTTATGTTTTGGTCATGTAATATCTTTTGTATCAGCTGGTTTGATCAGAACATTATTGTAATGATTATTATATTAATATATGATCAGCCATTGCTTTGCTTTCCCTTAAAGTTTTTAATTGTCCCGTATTTCGGTATTTATGTTATGAATGATTGTATGGCTTGCTTTGTATCCGTTTGGTGGCACCCTGACTCATACGGCATCTCACTCCTTATCGGATGGGATCGCCTACGTATGGGTAGGGGGTGTTACAGTTCAAGCAGTAGTTCTCATTATCTGTGATCATTGAGATGATCAAATTTAACATATGGATGCTTGTTAGAAGAACAAGTACATTTGAAACCTATCATGACAAACTTTACATGGATAGTTATACTATATCAGTGAAGTATCTCATTATATCAATAGTGCAATTATCCTTGGACTCGAGATCACCAAGGTTTCTCAAATAGTAAGTGTTATACTTTGACTCCTATGTTTTTGCTTCTTGAAGGGTATACATAGCTCGGAGATTAGGTATAACATGAACTACTTAGAGGTAGTTGCATAACTAATAGAGGATTCACCACACCAGTTATAGTGCGGAGTTCTATCTCAAGTAATTCTATACTTCTTTACGGAGAAAACCTTGGCCAATGTAGAATGCAACGTGAATGAGATTCACAAGGACATTTTAGAAACAAATATAAAAGTATGAAAATATAATAAGTTCGTGAATGAATTGATACATGTCCATAGTCAATTCATGAATGCGACTAAAAGAATGGTGAAAGGAGTGATTGCATGGAAACTTGATATGGAAAGGTAAAAATGGAAACCACTTAAATTCATGTCATTTGGGTAGTCATGATACATGATTATAAGCCTCTCATGAATTGTACAATATTGTATGGAAAATATCGAGTGAGAATTGATAATACGATTTAAAAAAGTTTAAATCATAAAAGTCTCAATTGAACTAGGACACTTAGTTACATTTTGTACTGCCAACATGCACAGGAAACCAAAAAGGTCACATACATATAATAATAAAGGTTTGACATAAAAAAAAAAAAGTAATATATGAAAATGACCTTTGATGTCATAGGAACTTATTAGATAAGTTGGGAAGAGAAAATATAGGGTTTGAGATAGAGAAAAAGTCTCATGTGTAGAAAAGGCCTACCAGGCCTAATTTGCACATAGAACTTCTATGAGCTGGAGATTTTTTCTCTAGAGCCCAATTTGCATTGGATGGATCTAATAATTGTTATGGGGCTTTATAATATGTTATAAGGTTATACATAAAGTTTTAATGGGTTTGGAGCTTATTCAAATGTGCATGCCTAGTTTGTTTAGGCTCTATGCACAAACTTGGTCTTTTGGGCTAGTAATTGACACTTAAGCCCACCCAAATGGTCCAAGCCTAATTAGGGGTTACAACCCTTAAGAAATAACCTTAATCTAACCTATGAAGTGTATAATTACACCTCAAAGTCGAATTCAAGGGTGGACAAATATTAGAACTCTAATTAACACAAAAACTTAGTTTTTCTTTATCTCCAACTTTTTCTCTCTTTTACCCGAATTGGCTTTACTAGTCCCTAAGCCAACTTTGGCTATTGCTACTCCTTGAGAAGGGTTTGGACATCTATTTATGTATGGATCTTAGAGGTTTCTTCAAGTAGAACACTGGTGGTTTACGACAACTCAGTGTAAAGTTTTACAACTTTTCAACAAACTCCTATGATGAAGTTCTTAACTTTAGCTTAGGAATTCAATTCTTTTGACTAGATCATGCTTTTTAGGTTTACAAATTTTTAAATTTCTACCCTTTACATGTGATATATATAATGCTTATAACCTACAATAACGTTATCAAGAGGTGAGCATAGCTTGGAGATTGGGCACAGTATGACCTACTTGAATATAGTGAGTGATCAATATAGGATTTACCTCTTCTGATTAAGAGTAGAGAGTTTATCTCACTCATCTTGTTAAGTTCCCTTATTTGAAATCTTTGGCTAGAGTAAAATGCAAGAGGGAATAAGATTCCCTAAGGGCATTTTGGGGATTAATGAAATACTTAATAGATTTGACATATAATGGGTTTTGTAACAACCCGATTTGGCCCTAGTAGAATTTCGGAATCTTTGTTCGGGAATTCAAGAGTTTGTATGTATAAGAGAGTGTATTTGAGTGAGTGGCTAAGTATGGGTTCTGTCACGAGCGCGACAGTGTTGCGGGCGCGATAGAATGCCCCACGTGAAGCCTAGAGGAGTTGGATTATTTTGGAGTATTTGAGGTGTATTGGACACGTGGTGGTGTAAGAGTTTGGCAAGTGGTGTTGTAGGGGAGTGACAAGTGGCAAGAAATTATGGGATCAAATGAGTTAAAAGGGGGATTAAAAGTCAAGAAGAGATATACATATGGATTAAAAAGGAAATAAGAAATTATAAGAGATGCACATGTATTAAATTTGGAAGGTGGGAATTTAATTTTGGGATGAGGTTGGACCAACTGCCTTGCTTCCTTTTCCTTCGTTGAATTGCTTTGGCCTTTAGTTTTCTTTTCCTTTTTCCTTTGCTTCTCTGCCGTGTTCCCTCCCTTGCTCTTCCCTTTGTTCTTTGCTTCTTCATTTGGTTTGTTCTTGGGAGAGAACCTCTTGGATTGGTTTGAAGAATAAAAGAAGGTAAGCTTGATTAGTTTTTCGATCTGACCTCCTTTTTCTTTCTGTTTCTGATTGAAAGTGAGAAGAGGTTTAAATTAAGTGTTTTCTATGTGATTTGTGGAAGCTATGGACAAGAGATTGGACAAGGAAAGGAAAGGGTTAGAGCTGACTAGAGCATAGAGTTCAAGCTTCCTAGAGGTTGGGATCGAGTGTGATTTTGTTATTCTTGCATGTGTTTACATGAAATATGTTTGAATATATGCTTATAAGTATGTGAATTGATCAAGTGAGTGTGTGTGTGTAGATGATAGAGTTTCATTTGGCAAATTCTGCTTAATTGTCATCTGACCTCTGTTTGATGTTTTTTGTCATAAGTAGAGTTATAGGGCTCTAATTGTGTTGAGTCAAATTTAATCTGAAAGCTAAGATCCATAGCTATAAATTTCTAACAGGGTACTAGAGCTAATTCTGGCTCTATGATCCTCAAAAAAGTTAAAAACCGAAGTGTCTCTGGTTGGGTCGAGTTACTGGAATAGTATAGATTGTTTGGCTCATATCTAGAGTTATATATGTTCAATTGACCTGATATTTGTCCCATTTGAAATTTAACATCCTAGGGAACAAGTGTTAAGAAGAAAGTGTTTCCTAAAAATGACGTTTAGAGGTCGGTTTAGATGATACAAATTTGAGGTGAGAAGCAGTCTCCTAAAGGTTCCTAACGGAGCCTTCTGTTGCGAGCGCGGCAGTGGTTGCGATCGCGACAGAAGTACTTTCTTCAACAATTGGAGTTTTGTCCTAGTCGTGTTGTGTAGTGTGACTCGGAGAGAAAAGGAAGCAAGAGCATGAGTCGTGCTAAGGAGCACAAGTCGTGCTCACAGAGAGAAAAGTGAGAGCACGTAACGTGCTCCAAGAAAAAGAGGGAGTGAGCACAAGTCGTGCTCAAGGAGCACAAGTCGTGCTCACCAAGAGAGAAGAGTGGGAGCATGAGAGGTGCTCCAGTTGTGTGAGAGAGTGAGCACGAGTCGTGCTCAACAAGAGAGAAGAGTGGGAGCATGAGAGGTGCTCTAGTTGTGTGAGAGAGTAAGCACGAGTCGTGCTCCTGCCCTCTTCTTCTCTGTTTGTCTTCTTTTAATCTTCTGCTCCTATTCTGAGTTGTTATAGGTTTATATGAGTTGTTTTGCATGTTACCATTTGGTCCGTGTTTGGTTTAAAATTATCTTTTAAACCTCTTGCATGATTAGTAATATTAAATGTACATGATTAATAAAAGTTGTACATGAATAAAATGCCTCTGAATTTGATAAATGCATTTGAATCATCTTGAGGAATTGATATCTGTATATAGTGTGTGTGAGTGGTTTGTTGAGCCTGATTACCGTTATAGTGGATAGATAAGCATGCTTATAAAGGGTTAGAGTGCAGCTGCTAGAGTTAGCCTTAATTGTGCCCAGAGTTCGGAATACCTTGTGTATTCCATAGAGTTCAAGTTAATTCTCCATATGCAAAATACTGTAAATAGTATCCAGAGTTACCCGTATCCACCATGAAAGGAATTCAGACTTGTTAATGTTATGTAGTGAACTTGAGATGATTTAGAGTATTTTCTGAATAAATGCTATAGTACATGAGAGTAATGTTTGAGTACATAATTTACATGAGTGTGGACACATGATAATGTATATTTGAATAAATGATATGTACAAGTTGTAGTGTACATGAATAAGTAAAAGAGTAGATGTTATATGCATGTGAGTTCATAGTATTTGATAACTGAGCTATTTGATTTTGCTAGATGAAATGTGTGATTTATTTGTGACTTCGTAAAGAAGTCCTTTGCATTCTTTTCATCCCCACTAAGCGTTATCGCTTAGCACGGATGTTTATCTCCATGTAGGTTTACAGGTTCGGATCAGCGAGAGGGCATCTGCGGGTCAAGGCCACTAGGAATTATTGTTATCTTTTTGTATAAGTTAAAGACAGAGTTAGTGATGTTTGAGTAACATCATTACATAATAGAAGTAACAGAATCACATGTAAATGTATATGTAAAGTTAAATGAAAACAGAGTGTAATATGGGCAGGTAATAAGAGAAATATGTATATATGTATAGTTAATATGAAATACATGTTGGGCCCTAGTGTAATATTATTTTATTTTATTATTCTTATATAAATGTGTAAAATGCTACTGCTTTCGCTAGTGTAGGTATATATATATGTATATGTATATGTATATGTATATGTATATGTATATGTATATGTCCGCGTGGCGCCCCGATATCCTTCCAGGGGGTGTGGGGGTGTTACAGGTTTAATCAAAGAAACTTAATTAAGCTTTGAGCTGATAGAAATCCATGCTCAATGTAACGCCCCCCCCCCCCCCCCCCGACACCCCCGACACCCCCGTTCGAAGGATGTTGGATGCGCTACCGACACTCACTCACAACAAACATACATGCATTAGCGAAAGCATACACTATACACAAAAAGAGAAAATTAACATATCATAATTAACAATATATAATATAATATAATATAATATAATTACATCATCCAAAATTACATCTGAGATCTTCATTCAAAATACATATATTGAAATTCATATTTATATACAATAACAAAATGATATACAAAAAAAAAAGAATACAGGAGGAGTACAAAATAAACAAAAACTCTACTCCTATGTGGCCGACCTGCAGATGTGCGACTCGCGCAAAGCCAAAATCCTACCACCTACACGAGAAAAGAACCCATGCTAAGCAATAACGCTTAGTGGGGAGGAACAACAGAAAAGGGACACTAAACAATATACAGATAACATCATGCTGAAACCGGTCAATACGCACTACTTCCAAGATCACTAATATTAGCAGTAACCAATGTGCACATAACATAATCACTATACATTCATGAAATTCACTTAGTATCACTAGGCACGATTCAATACACTAGTAACCAATTCATGTGAATTCATGCATAAATATAGATATGAATACATCAACTCACTAAATTGGTAGATTATCGAGAATCAGAGATATCAGAAGCATGTTCACTAAATCAAGATCACTCAATATACATAACACTTCACTGATCAAAATACCGAGCATCATATCAAAGAAGCCTGAATTTCAATTGTTGTGGATACGGGAACACTACACTACTAGAGATCGAAGCCTAAATAACATCACTAATCAAAACCGGAGACTGAAGTCTCAACAGTATCACTAAACCCTATAAGCGGGGTCATCGCTAAGGCCCAAACGGGGCTAACATAGGCAGTTGCACTCACTATCAATTTATAAGCATGCTTATCTATCCACTACTATGACTCTTCAGGCTTAACATAAAAACTCTATACACTTTATCATATACATTACATCACTTAAGCATTAAATCATGATTCAATCATATATAATCAATATCACATAATATGCCACACTCAACAAATAAAAAGCATGTATACACTTAGCCCTATTATTAAATTCTTATGTGATAGCATCAATTACCATAATATTAAATTGTCAACCATATATTTATTTTTCTCTAAACTCTAAACAAGTGGTGAATAAGTTTTAGACCGTTCCAATGAAGTTCGGATGCATTTTGGAAGCAAAACATACCAAAATACCCAACCTAAAGGAGGGTAAGGAAGGGCAAGGGTGTAACACCCCGTTTACCCCCTAGAAGTTGGAGCCATTTGTGCATGTGTGCATTGGGTGTGTGATGGCATGTGATAAGGGTATTTTAGGTAAAATACATGTTTGTGGGTATTTTTATAGTGTGAGTGCATGTAGAGTTGTAGGATGTGAATGTGTGGGTTGCATTAGTGTGTACACACTCATATATTGGTAGGGTGTGCATTAATGAGGATGGCATTGTGTGTGTGTAGTGCGTGCTTGTTGGGTATGAGTGGTTAATCTCCACCAATGAGGAAATGACATGTGTTTAGGATTAGAAAATAAAAAGAAGAAGAAAGAGAAAAAGGGAAAAGCAGAATTTGTTTCTTCAATTCCCGTTCCTCTCTTTTTCTCTACTCCTCTTCTTCCTTTTCTCTTCTATAGAGTGCCCTAGCTTGGATCCAAGTAAGTGTGGTGAAAATTGATCATCTCCTATCCTTCAATTGGTAAGTTTACCGCATTTCTTCATCTTCTCTTCTTATTTGTTCTTATTGTTTTGTTTAGTGTGGGTTTTAATTTAGGTTTTGTATTTGTGGCTTTGTTGGGTGTTTTTGGTTTGTTGAGCCTCCTCGCAATCCCAAGGGAAATGACAAGGCTAGTAGTAGTGGAACTAAGTGATTGGAGCTAAGGAAATTTAGGTTTGGGATTTGTTTGGTTTTGTTTGGGAATTTATTGATTTTGTGCATCTTGTGATTCTTTTGTTTACATGAGAAATTATGGAAAATTGATGTTTGTTGAGGCATATTATGGTGTTAATGTTATGGGTAATTATTTGATTTGAGTTATGATGCATGAATGTTGATGTATTAAGCAATTATTGAAGTTTGATGAATATTGGCTTAAATTTTTGGGTTTGTGTTCTTGAGGAGTTTAATTTTGCTAAGCATGATTTCGATTGTGTAAATTGTGGTTTTAAGTTGTGTTTTATGATATATGTGATGGTGGAAGGCTGATTTGAATGTAAGATTGAGGTTTGGTTTGATTTGGATGAAAATGGGTTTGATTTGGAAATTTTTGGTTTTCTGCATTTTTGCTGAGAATTGGAAGTCCCGCTGCTGTCGCGAGCGTGACAGAACGGCAAAATCCAGCTCTTGCATTTTCTTGCACAAAGGGTGAGAGAGCGTTCACGAGACGTGAACGGAGTTCATGAGTCGTGAACTATGTTCATGAGTCGTGAACAACATTCACGACTAGTGAATGATGTTCACGAGTCTTGAACAACATTCACGAGTCATGAATATCATTCACAAGTAGTGAAGGTTGTTCAGACTCGTGATTCTCTTGCGCGGCCTCCGTCTTCCCCTCGTGCAGGCCTATCGGCCTCTGTCGCGAGCGCAACATTATCGCGATCGCGACAGTGACCACATCTGCCCTGTTTTTCGAATTTTGACCCTTTCCTTCCAAAATGAATTTGTTTCACTTCTTTTTGGGTTTTTACTACTGAATGAGAATAATTATGCTTATATATATGTACTATTATGATTTCTCTATGATAAATTATATATTACGCTTGAGCATGACTTGTATTATGCATGACCTGCGAGAGTCAGTCTAGTGGATAGTTAGGCATGCCTAAAAGAGTCCTTTTGCTGGAGCCTCTGTGTAACACCCCCTTCCCATACGTAGGCGATCCCATCCGAGAAGGAGTGAGATGCCGTATGAGTAAAGGTGTCACCAAACAAAAGCGAAGCAAAACATACATTCATTCAAACATACATTCAGAAAATACAGAATAATTAAAAACTTTACATGCAGAAAGCAAAAGCTGATCATGCATTACTATAATAAACTATTACAATAATGATCTGATCAACTAGCTGATACAAAATAATATTACATATACAAAATATAGATACAAAAGCGGAAGCTGATACAGAGAGTTCTATACAAAAAGAATCAATAACTGATACAAAACTGAGCCCTATACTAATCCCTTCTGTGTTGGCTTGAGTTATTTAAGGACTACGACTGCATTGTGGATTACCATCCTGGTAAGGCCAATGTAGTCGCCGATGCTTTGAGTCGGAAATCAGTTTCAGCTTTGTTCTTGAGGCGATTCAGATGGCGATTTGGTTCAGATGGGGCTTTGATTGCTTAGTTGCGTGTGAAGCCTACTTTGAGACAGAGGATAGTGGATGCTCAGAGAGATGACCAGAGGCTTCAGCAGATTGTGCATGAGGTTAGATCGGGTAAGCAGTCAGAGTTCTCAGTTCAGGATGAGGTACTTATGTTCAGAGATCGCCTGTGTGTGCCAGAATCTGAGGATTTGAGGAGACAGCTCATGAGTGAGGCGCATAGTTCAGTTTTTACTATGCATCCGGGCAGTGAGAAGATGTACAGAGACATGAAGCAATTCTATTGGTGGTCCGGTATGAAGCGTGATATAGTGGATTTTGTTTTCAAGTGCTTGACTTGTCAGCAGGTAAAGGTTGAGCATCAGGTACCTTCGGGTTTGCTTGTGCCTTTATCTATTCCTGAGTGGAAATGGGATGACATCGCCATGGACTTTGTTTCTGGTTTACCTTTGACTCAGAGGAAACATGACTCAGTTTGGGTTATAGTGGATCGGCTTACAAAATCAGCTCACTTTCTGCCGGTTAGAGTGGACTACTCCATGGACAGATTGGCCAGTATCTATGTGGATGAGATAGTTCGGTTGCATGGTGTGCCTTTGTCCATAGTGTCAGATCGGGATCCGAGGTTTACTTCCAAGTTTTGGAAGGAGTTACAGAGAGCTTTGGGCACTAGGTTGAACTTCAGTACAGCGTTTCATCCTCAGACCGATGGTCAGTCAGAGCGAGTTATTCAGATTCTGGAGGATATGATGAGAGCTTGTGCTTTGGATTTTCCGGGTAGTTGGGACAGATATGTATCATTGATGGAGTTTGCCTACAACAACAGTTTTCAGTCGAGTATCGGTATGGCACCATATGAGGCTTTGTATGGTCGTCAGTGTAGGACTCCGATTTGTTGGACCGAGCTATCCGAGAGATCTATGATTGGACCAGACTTGGTTAGAGATACTGAAGATAAAATTAGAGTAGTGCAGCGGAATTTGAAGACAGCCAAGGATCGACAGAAGTCTTATGCCAATTTGAAGAGGAAAGACGTGCAATTTGAGATCGGGGACAAAGTTTTCCTTAAAGTTTCTCCTTGGAGGAGAGTGCTTCGATTTGGAAAGAAGGGTAAGCTGAGTCCTCGTTTCATTGGACCTTATGAGATTTTGGCTAAGGTAGGACCTGTAGCCTACAGATTGGCGCTACCGATGGAGTTAGCAAAGTTGCATGATGTGTTCCACGTTTCGATGCTTCGTCGGTACAGATCAGATCCTTCGCATGTTCTGTCAGTTCAGGATATCCAGGTTCAGCCAGACTTTTCTTATGATGAGGAACCGCGAGCTATTCTAGCCAGAGAGGTGAGGCAGTTGAGAAATAAGCAGATTCCTTTGGTTAAAGTATTGTGGATACATCATGGAGTCGAGGAAGCGACTTGGGAACCAGAGGAGTCGATGAGAGCTCAGTATCCACAGTTGTTCAGTTCAGGTGAGAATTTCGAGGACGAAATTCTTATTAGTAGGGGAGAGTTGTCACACCCCGTTTGCCCCCTAGTAGAATGAGCCTGTCTGTCTGTCTGTATGTGTAAGCATTCGCATGTGTTCATCATTTCATAAGGGTATTTTAGTAAAATATATGTTTTTGGGTTTTATTATTATTGGGGGTGCATACATGGCATTAGTGTGTGTAATTAAATGAGATATACTTGTGTGCATGTGTTCATACCATTGTAGGGTATGCATAAGTTAAGAGGGTTTTAGGTGTGTGTAATATAGGTTATTTTAGTGTGAGTGATTAGTTTCACCAATAGGAAATTGATACATATTTAGGTAAAGAAAAGAAAAAGAAAAGTGAATGAAAGAAAAGGGACTTAGAGATTTACGTTTCTTTTCTCACTCACTTTCTTCTTCTTCACTTTCTTTATTTCCAAGTACTGTATTATTGATTCAAGGTCTTATTGGTGAAATTAATCCTCTCCTTGCATTCTCACTAGTAAGTAATTGAATTCTCCCATCTAGTTGTTTCATTTACTTCTTCTTCTTCCTTGAGTTTAGGTTTAACCTAGGGTTGAATTTACTGTGTTTGTGTTCTAGCTGAGGCTCCACGTGATCCAAAGGGGAAAGAGGTTGCTGGACCTAGTGGAGCTAAGTGATAGAAGTTTAGAATCCAGGTTTGGGAATGTTTATTTGTGAAATTGTGTGATTTTGATTTTACTGTAAAATTCTAGGGTTTATGTTCTTGTGAGTTTGAATGCATATGTTCTTGATTTGATTTGATTAATTAATTGATGAATTGAGTTGTATAATTGTTGCCTATATTGTTTGAGATAATTTCTGGAAGGTAAAAACAGGTTTGTATGGTTTTAAATCAAATTGGGATTGAAATTGTTGTTCTGAAAATTCTGGAAATTCTGGAAAATCGAAGTACTGTTGAAGTTCTTCTTTATCGCGTGACTCGCTACGGAAGAAGGCAAGTCACGAGACGTGACCCTCGTTCACGCCGTGACCTGCCTGCTGAGAAGCCAGTCGCGTGACCAGCTGAAGAACAAGCAAGTCACGCGACGTGACCCTCGGTCACGTCGTGCGACCTGCGAAGACGTTGCGTGATCTGCGAGATCACGCGACGTGATCTGCGAGGAGAGTAGCACGTCACGAGACGTGACGTCCAGTCACGCCGTGATCTGCTAGAGCATTGCGTGATTTGTGAAGATCACGCAACGTGACCGGCGAGGAACAAGCAAGTCACGTCGCGTGACCCTCGGTCACGTCACGTGACCTGCCTGTTGGGAAGGCCAGTCACGCCTCGTGACCAGCCAATCTCGCCCGTTTCTCTGTTCAACTCGTTTTTCCAAAATTTCCTAGTTTTTAACTCAGAATTGAATTTGGTATTTCTTCTGAATGGACTTTACTGCTGTATGATGCATGTCTTACTGTTTGATGCTTCGATATGCGTGATACCATGATTTTCTGAGGAATTATATTCCGTACTCTGAAATGTGATCTGTTTGACGCATAACCTGCTAGAGTCAAGTAAGTGGATAGTTAGGCATGCCTAATAGAGTCTTTTAGCTGCAGCCCTCAGTTCAGTTTGGACCCCGATCAGGTCCCCATTTGGTTCCTCGCGAACCCCTCAGTATTAGGATCTTGTTTAAGGTCCCCTCAGTATATGAATAACATGTTTTGATAAATATATAACATTTGACTTGTACCTGTGAGGTACCCTCAGTATTCGATTCGTACCCGTAAGGTACCCTCAGTTCACTCGTTATCCACTATCTAGAGTCAGCAGGTGTTCTTTAAATGTTAATGGAATTGTTCTGATCTGATCTGACTATGAATGGAATGTCTGAATGAGCTTAATGATGAAATACATGCTGGATTATTCTGTAATGAATATGTTTATAAGATATTGATTATGGCTTCTAAATATGAGCATGTTTATATGGATTATGTTATAACCTTTGCATTCTGCCATTGTGAATGTGTTATGCCTTGACGACCATTGTGAATGGCCGTCCATTATTTTTGTGTGTTTCCCCACTAAGCGTTTATCGCTTAGCACGGTGTTTTTACCCGTGCAGGTGCGGAAGGCGTTTTGCTATGGGAGAGTCGCCGTCATCAAGCCAACACAGAAGGGATTAGTATAGGGCTCAGTTTTGTATCAGTTATTGATTCTTTTTGTATAGAACTCTCTGTATCAGCTTCCGCTTTTGTATCTATATTTTGTATATGTAATATTATTTTGTATCAGCTAGTTGATCAGATCATTATTGTAATAGTTTATTATAGTAATGCATGATCAGCTTTTGCTTTCTGCATGTAAAGTTTTTAATTATTCTGTATTTTCTGAATGTATGTTTGAATGAATGTATGTTTTGCTTCGCTTTTGTTTGGTGACACCTTTACTCATACGGCATCTCACTCCTTCTCGGATGGGATCGCCTACGTATGGGAAGGGGGTGTTACACTCTGTACTGTTCTGGACCCTGATTAGGTTCCCGTTTAGTTCCTCGCGAACTTCCACGTGTTCGGATCTAGTTTAAGGTCCATTTTTGAAGTTTTTTGAAAAGAGAAAATATGATATTCTTTTCTCGATTCGTACCTATAAGGTACTGCTATGTGTCAATTCGTACTTGTAAGGTACTGCTACATATCAATTCGTACCCATAAGGTACTGCTATGTGTCAATTCGTACTTGTAAGGTACTGCTACATATCAATTCGTACCCATAAGGTACTGCTATGCGTTTACTCATTATCCACTACTGTGAGTCAGCAGGTGTTATCGTTTGTTCTGATATAATTATAAGTGTGTGATCCGTATGAGAATAATTACAAGTATTTGAATCTGAATGACTCTGATATGAGTATATGAATATGTCGGCATATGAATATTTTATTGAACCTTTGAATGGTTATGAATGTGATTCTATTGTGTTTATATCTTATGATATTCAGCATATGCCATTATGAATGTGTATTGCCTTGCCGTCCATATATTATTGTTGTGTTTTCCCACTAAGCGTTATCGCTTAGCACGGTGTTTTCACCCATGTAGGTGCGGAAGGTGTATAGCTTTTGGGAGAGTCGTCGCCAGTCAAGCCAACACCGAGGGATTAGTGTTAGGGCTTTATTTTTGTAGTATGATTCTTTTGTAATAGAACTCTCTATGTATCATTTTTATTAAGCTTCCGCTAAGTATCTCTAACAGTTGTAACTATTTTGTAATATCAGTTGTGATCAAAACATTATTGTAATGAATGTTATTATATTAATGCATGATCATTCTAATGTTTCCTAAGTTTTTAATTTCCGCTAATTTATATGTATGTTTATAATGGATGTTTGTGTACCGTTCTGTGTGGTGGCACCATTACTCATACGAGTTCTCACTCCCTTGCGGATGGGTTCTCCTACGTATGGGAAGGGGGTCTTACAGTTTTTGGTATCAGAGCTCCGGTTTAGGCATTTCTTGGTGATTGATGTGTTTAGACATATGTTTAGGACTGTGTTGGCTGATGTAGTTATCTTTGTCTTTCTTTTAGATGGATTTTGATTCTGTTCAAGGGTCGCTTGAGGGGTCCGCTGAAAGTGTAAATCCCCAAGCAGTTGATCCTTCAGTGTCTGTGTCGGTTCAACCTGCTAGGGCACAACCTGAGGCTACAGTAATGCCCTTTGAGGTCATGTAAAAGATTTCGCAGGACATGGCTAGGGTCATTGAGAGTGTGACCGCTCCTAGAGTACCTACTGAGAATTTGAGAAAGGCGGGCGCAGAGGACTTATATGGAACTAGTTTGGATGAATCAGAATATGCTGAGAAGTGGTTAGAGAAGGTAGAGCGAGCCTTAGATGAGATTCATTGTCCTCAGGAGAGACGGGTAGAGTGTGTTGTAAGGATCCGCCTATGACTGGTGGAAGTTGGTCCGTAGGCATCCTCAGTTTCCTGACCCAATTACTTGGGAGTTCTTCGATAGGAAATTTACAAGCAAGTATGTGACTCGGGAGTACAAGGATGCCAAGTGGGCATAGTTCTTGAGTCTGAAGCAGAGGGCAATGACGGTTTCAGAATTTGAGAAGGACTTTAACAGATTGGCTAAGTATGCTCTTGAAGGTGTTCTGACTGAGGAGTTTCGATGTAGGCATTTTGAGACTGGGTTAAATGAGTCTTTGAGGGTTATGCTACTCTCACTGATGAGTACTCCGGGTGTTGGGTATTATCAGATTGTGCAAGTTGCAGTGCGGGCTGAGAGGTAAGAGTCGGTGCTAAGAGAGAGAGCTCAGAGGAGGAATCCCCCTCATGGTGGATTTGGATCGTCATCATCCTCGGGTAATAGGTCTAGGAACCCGCAGGATGAGTCTTCTTTAGGCCCTACTTCGAGAGGCAGGACGCAAGGTTCTGCTAGAGGTTCTAGTTCTGTCAGAGGTGGTTCTGGTTCGAGGACTGATGTGCTACCTGAGTGTTCTCATTGCAATAAGCGCCATTAGCGTGAGTGTAGGTGGCTCACGGGTGGTTGTTTCAGGTGTGGTAGCACTGATCATTTCTGGGCTACTATCCGCAGTTGAGTGAGCTTTCTGGTGATTAAAGAGAGACCAGTAGAGTGGGATCGAATGCCTTGCAGGTAAGTTGTGGTAGAGGACGAGGTAGAGGTCGAGGTGGTTGACCCAGAGATGGAGCTGCATCTGAGTCAGTTGAGCGTCCCGTGGCAGTGCCAGCTAGAGCCTATGCTATGAGAGCTAGGGAGGAGCAGGATGCTCTAGATGTGATAGCTGGTACGTTTCTACTCCTTGACACTGAATTATATACTCTAATTGACCGTGGTTCCACACACTCATATTTGTGCACGGATAAGTTAAGTGACAAGTTGCATGATGTAGATCTATTAGACTATGAGATATGTGTGACCAGTCCCTTAGGGCATAGAGTCAGTGTGAGTAGGGTGCATAGGAATTGTCCTCTTTTGGTTGAAGGAGCTGCGTTTTCCTCAGATTTGATTGAGTTGCCTTTTAGAGAGTTTGATTTGATCTTGGGTATGGATTGGCTTGGTAAGCATCGGGCGGTAGTGGATTGTCTTACAAAGGTAGTTATGCTTTGGGACAAAGATTAGTCTTCTATGATTGTTAAGGGCTTAGGTCCTAGTTCTTTGAGTAATGTGATTTTCGCTATGCAAGCGAAGAGGTTTATGAGAAAAGTTTGTGAGGCATTCTTAGCAGTTGTTTTGGATTCGAAGCATGATCAGGTTGAGATTGAGGATATCCCCGTTGTTAAGGAGTTTAGTGATGTGTTTCCGAGTGAATTGCCTAGTTTGCCTCCAGAGAGAGAGGTGGAGTTGTCCATAGAGTTTATGCCGGGTACTTTGCCCATTTCGAAAGCACCTTATCGGATGGCTCTTGTAGAGCTGAGAGAACTCAAAACTCAACTACAAGAGTTATTGGATAAGGGGTTTATTAGACCTAGCATATCTCTATGGGGAGCACTGGTTTTGTTTGTTAAGAAGAAAGATGGTTCTTTGAGGATGTGTATCGATTATAGGCAAATTAATAAGGTCACAGTGAAGAACAAGTATCCTTTGCCTAGAGTTGAGGATTTGTTTGATCAGCTTAGAGGTGCGGGAGTCTTTTCGAAGATTGACCTTCGGTCGGGTTACTATCAGTTGCGAGTTCAGGATGCGAATGTGGTTAAGACTGCATTTTGGACTCGGTATGGCCATTATGAGTTTTTAGTGATGGACGGGCATCCATGGGGGCGTAAAAATCGCTGCGTGCGGATGTCGCCTAAAGCACAACTGTGCTTTCGAAAACATAGGAAACATATCAATATTTTTATTTTTGCTCATAGTTGTTATTATAATTATTTATTTGATATGTAATCATGATTAATACATTTTTATTCTTATGCATCTTAAATTGCATCATAGTTATTTTATGCACGTTAAGTATGATAAATTCATTGTTATCTTAATTTTTTATGCATGCTAATCTTTATTTATAATTTGCGTTCATCATCATGTTGTGTTATTTTGTGCATGTAAAATTGCTAATTTGTTAAATTATATATTTTATCATGTCATTTAATTAATTTTGTCATAAATAATGAATGTTTTATTTATTTTAATCTATGATTTATTATTTTATATGTTTAAATAATTTCTTTGGCTTAATCACTAACATGAATTTTATTTTTTATTTTTGGTTGCAAATCATTATTTTATTCTTATTTGAGCATCCATGCACGCGAAGGAGGAGATGTGGGGTTTGGTATTTTTATTATACATTTTAATTCTCATTTTGTTTATATTTTTGATTTACGTGTATGCAATTGTTAAATAAAATAGTTTTCTTATGCACATTAAATAAAAATCACAAACGCATTTCTACTATATTAATTTGGATTTTCCTAATAAAGGGGACCAATGTCCTAGTTTTCATCCCAAATAAAATTGTCACGTTAAAATCATGTTTTTTAATATGCATGCGAGGACCAATGTCCTCATCTCTAAAAAATGACCCGATTTATGCATGTGTCGTGTTTTATTTACAAATGGGGGTTGTATTTTCGCCCCTAATTTTATTGTAATCTATTGCTTTGCGCTTTATTTTTATTCCATCCTTTTATTGTTTTATTATATGATTGTTGTGCACTTTAAATTATTGCATTAAAATTGAATGAGAAAAGGATGAAATATTAAATTCAAAACTCAATCATAAAATTATCCAAGATATTAATAAATGGGAAGTCCCGAACCTTCTCTGGTCTTTGGGCTCAACAAGGCGAGAGGTCTATCCGATCATTCTTTAGAATGAGACCTCCAAGACACCTCTTGTGTCAAAAGGCTTAATAAATCCTAGGCTCCATAGGGTTAGAGGATCATTCCCAATGTTCTATTGGGGTGATTGCCTCCAAGACCCCTTTAGTTTGCCCAAAATGGAAATGTGCGCCGTCTTAGGCTCACTGAGGCGAGACGAACTTTCCCAATGTTCTATTGGGTGGCGACTCCATGAAACCTCCTTGTTTCCCAAAATAGACGCACTTGTAATTCATTGCAAGTTGTCAACGGACCTCATCAGCCCGATCGCCCTAAAGCGAGCGGTCAAAGGGGCGCATCGGGGTCCGGCGCACGTCACAGTGGCAACTCCGCTGGGGACTAAGAGACTTTCCTTCGAAAGTACCTTGGTTAAAATTTACAATTGAGTTTTAATTTAAAATTTTCATCTCTTTTCAAAATTGCATTTCATCCATGCTAGAGCCTTAGATTATGCTAGTTTTGTCCCTATCTTAACCCCGGTGCGTTCCCGAAGTATGACCCTACGCTCACTCAATGTGGGGAAGTGTTAAGGATAATCACCAGCCCAAGCCTCGTACCTTATGGTATATCAAATGGTGACCCAATTGGTTGTGCTTATGATGAGCTAGACCCGTTGGCAGGGACCATGCTTAGGTAGCCCTAAAATATCATCACCCATTGACCAAAGCTCATGTAATGGCAATAGATACTTTCACTAGGTGAAATGTACCGTAATACCATGCTTGCTATATGGGCCATCATATATTGGACAAAGTCAATTTAATTAAATGGTCTTTATCAAAGGCTTTCATGCCCCGGTGGGCCCATCTTAATTAAGTTGAATTGTTTAAATACATAATGGCCAAACACTCATACGTATGTACATTAGATAAGAGCTGTTATACTGTCGGTTCTTCACCGTGCACCATACGTGTCCATTAGGTCCCCCGTTAACCCATGGATCAAGCCCACCTAGGAAAGAGACTGAAATACCACATGTGTGGGAGAGATAAGGTCAAAAGGATCTATCTGCTTGCATGTGTTTGTCTATGTTGCATCAGCATGAGCATGCATTGCATTTTTTTAAATCATGCATCATCTTAAGGTAATCTTTTCTTTTAGCCATCATAAATTCTCCTAGGTGGTCTAGAGATCCCGACGGACGGTTAAGAAGGATTCCGCTTTTGGGGTTACCAGAGTTAGTATCGGATCAGAGTTCAGATTCTCTCATAGAAGACGGTGAGGGGTTTTCTTTTGAGTCATCGACAAACGTAAGTATGGCCAATCCATCGAATGAGTCTGATGCAACCCGGGTAATAATTATCGAGGAAGTAGGAAGAAGAATGGAGGAGTTTGAGGCCCGAATGATTGCAATGATGGGCAACCTAGCCACCACCATAGCTGGGCAACAAGCTGCTGCTGCCCCTATCCGAGTGCCAGTTGAACAAGGGATCGTTAGAGAAGATCCCCCTGCTATAATTAACCAACCTGTGGTCGACCCACCTGCTATGGAGCAAAGAGTGCCTGCACCCGTTGAGCGTGGAGAAGGCCCTAGGTCCGAGGTTGATTTTAGGGAAGATGAGCAAGAGGAGCATGCGGTAGCTAAGGGAAAGTCGCTGAAACTGGAGGAGGTGATGTGGAGAAAAATGGAAGAGAAATTTGAGGTCATGGCAAGGATGATGACTGTAGGGAGAGGAATGAACCCGGAGGGCCGAGAGCTGGATGGGGATGACCTGATTCCCCAGAACTTTAAGATGCCCGATATTCCAAAATTTGATGGCACTTCTGACCCTGCTGCTCACATCAAGCAGTACTCGCTTATCATGAAGGGTACAACTTTAACAAGAAAGCAGAAAATAGAGTACTTTTGCTTGAGTCTCACAGGAGCTGTCATTGATTGGTACCATGGACTGGACAGAAGGTCGAAAGAGGATTAGGACTTGTTAACTGAGGAATTCCTTAAGCAGTACGATTGCAACACTCGAATGGAAGTTACTTTGAAAGATATGGAGTTATTACAGCAGAAGTCTGGAGAGTCCTTCCATGAGTACCTTACTTGGTGGAGGAATATAGTTATAGAGATAAAATGCAAGCCAGACATGCCTGATCAGATTCGGTTGTTCATTTGGAATGCCAGCCCATACTTGAGAGACGGACTGAAGATGAAGGGGCTGAAGGATTGGGAGTCCTTAAAAGACATTGCCATAGAAGCGAAAGGAGAATATATGGCCAAGAGGGCAAATAGTGAGTCCTATGCAAAGAGGGGCTACAGCAATCAAGGGACAGCCAAGTTAGCAAGTTCAAGCAGTGGTAACAGAGGTGGAAAGACAGCCGAGGTGTCTGCAACAGGCGTGAATCAGAGATACTTCTCCAATTTGGGTAGGCCTTTGTCATGGGTTTTGAAGAGGCTGATAAAGGAAGGGAAGCTACAACCCCTGCCAGGCCTAGACACAAGGGCAGCCAGGGCACAAAGAGAAAGAGTATTGCGCCTTTCACGAACATACCAGACATCTAACTGACAATTATTTCAGGCTGAGGCACCAAATTCAGGATCTGATCGATAGTAAGCAGATCACCGACCCTGAAAAGAGAGAGAGCAAAAAGAAGTCTAATTATAGTGCCGTGCCACCGCCAGCCATTGTCCACCAAAATTCTCTTGACATCAAAGTTATTGACTTGAGTCTTGATGACAATGGCATCCTCGTGAGGAAGCATCACGTCTCGTGCGTTATCACTGCACATGGTGACCGAAGGGAGCCATTCAGCTTGGTGAGAGAGGTATACACCTTTCCCCTTCTTCTTTCTGCCCAGATCCTCCCCATAAGATGATCCTCATGTGATCATATTTATGACCCCAGTATATGGTCTGTACGGGTTTGTGCTCCTTGGATTTCTGCGTTCATCATCATCATCCAAGCCAAAGTTATCCTTCTTGAGGTTCGGCTGTCTGTAGGGACTTTCCCCTCTAGCCTGTCCTACAAATTTTTTGAGGGGCCCTCTTTGTATAAGCCACTCAATCCCCTTCTTCAGCAAGTAGCACTCGTTAGTAGTGTGACCGATGTCTATGTGAAACTCGCAGTATTTGCTTTGGTCTCTCTGGCTTCTGTTCCGATCGGACAGTTCCCTGGGCCAATTGATTTTCCTGTGCTTCTTCTTAATCCATATCAACACTTTAGCTGGGTTGGTGTTAATGAGAGTAAAGGTTCGGGACAATCGACTGTTTGAGCGACCGAATCTTGCTCGTCCGGATTCCTTTCTCTTACCTAGATATTTTGAAGTTGCGGCTCTGTCCGGGTTCCTCGTTATACGCTCGGATGCTGGAGCTCTACTAAACGACCGTCCATTTGGATACTGCAGTCTGTCCATGACGTTGGTCCTTCTTCCTCTGCTGGACCTTAGGGCATCAACTAGCTGGATGTGTTGTCTAGCCCTTTCCATTAGGTTGGCAAAATTGACTGGGGCTCTCGTAGTTAATGACTCAAACAGTGGGTGATCCAGGATGCCTCCGGTTAAGGCGGTCATCACCATTTCCACGCTCACATTCCTCACCTCAGACATCGCGGCTTGGAATCCGTCAATGTCATCTCTAAGACTTTTATCGGTTCTCTGGTAGAGATTGCACAAGTCACTCACCGACTTCGGTGCTCGTGTCTACACGATAAACCACGTGGTGAAGTGCTCCTTGAGTTTTCTAAAGGAGGTGATTGATTCCTGACGCAGCTCGTGGAACCAATTCAGAGCATCTCCTCCTAGGGTGGTGGGGAAGACTCGGCAGGCGATTCTCTCGTCATAGGTGTACACCTGCACCTTAGTCAAGTATGTAGCCAAATGAGTTGTGGGATTAGTTTTACCTGTGTATTTGTCCATCACCACATCTCTCCATCTGGGAGATAACTTAGACTCTACAATCTCCTTGCAGAACGGAGACACGGTGTTTTTGCAGGTGTCACCTTCAAACAACGGTTTTTTGGAGCCCGTCAAGCCAAACTGCCTGAGTTTTTGCTTGAGCCACCTGTCCTCCTTGCTCATGGCCGTCGAGATGGACTCGTTTCTCGGCCTTCTTGAGTGGCTGCGATTGGACGGGCACATGAAGGACAAGTCATCACCAATGGATGGGGTGGAAGATCTACTGGGGAAGCAAGCAAAGTCTCTATTTGAGGACACCATCCCTTTCCCCTTCTCATGTCTTCTTGGGGTCCTAATAACGCCTCTTCCACTATCATGAGCTTATGGCTCAATAATGGAGATTCCCTTGTTTCTCCTCCTTCCGAAATCTATGTGCATGAAGTCCTCTTTATGGTCTCTTTCAGAAGTTCTGGGCATTTTGCCTTTCTTGATTGTTTGGACGATGCTCTTTGTGAAGTCACTAAGAAGGGCGTTCGTGTCCTTGACCGTAATAGGGGTGTTTTCTGGTTGCCGTAGGATGGCGTCATTAAATTCTAGAACAAGGTTCCTCCTGGATGGGGACCTTGGAGATCTCTCTCTTCTCCCCGAGGGACCAGATCTGCCCTGGCTATTGCCACCGCGATTATACTCTCCAGAATTATTGTTTGATCTTGAACTTGCCATAGCTCTCAAGAAAAGCACCAAATAATAAGACGAAGAAAGTCTTTATCTAGAAGAGAGAGGACCTAATTGGAAGTTGAAGAACGAGAGCCGATAGAATGACTGAGACCTGCAATAAAGAGTGCCCGATCGGACTAGGCGTAAGCACTCCAAAGCTTAAGTTAGCAGCTTTCTAGAGAGAGAGTCTCAGAGATTAGATACCTGGTGCCACTGTTTATTGGGCTATTTATATGAGATAGGAGAGGTGCACTTGAGTACTTGGGGAGTGATAACTGGCAGTCAGAGTAGGTGAGCGGCGAAGCGACAGGAAGCAAGTGAAGGGCATGGCGTTGCCTTGTATCAGTGGGCTGATTGGACGTGTTGTCACATCAAGCTTTGTGCTCCCTTCTGATGGGCCTTGGGCCCTGCTAAGTTGATTAGGCTGGCTGAATGGGCCTCTTTGGGTATGTCATTTATGGTGTTATCAAAAACCATAAGCACAACCCTCGAAAAACAGAAAACGGAGAAAAAGAAGAAGAAGATGATGCCGAACCAACCACTTACCTCTGAAGCAGCTCAAACTTGAAAAATCTCTCTCAAAACTTGAAAACGACACCGGGAAAATGGAGAGCAGCAACTGGCGAAAGGAGAGAAAAATGGGAAAGAACAGGAAGATGAAGAATGCATCTACGAGCAGCAAGCCCTTTTTCTGCCTTGCCACTCAACTCTCTCTTTCACATCCACATAAATGCACTTACCTACCAAGCCACATGTCTCTCTCTCAATGGACCTCCTCACTAAACTTCCTTTAGATACTTGGCAAAACTCTAATAAATCCTTACTCAAAAACCAATAAATCACTAATAAAAATTCTTCCAATTAAAACTTTAATTAACTCTTCAATTAAGTCCTCAAAAATTCCAATTCCAAAATCTCAAATTCCGAAAATACTTCAAATTCTCCGGCAAAAACACAAATTTTGCCAAGGCCCTTTTTTCGGTTGTTATAATCTCTCCCCCTTAAGAAATTTCATCCCGAAATTTCTCCCGCTAATGCGTTCACAACCCAAAAAACAACACATGAAAAAACTCAACAATTTAATACTTACCGGAAGGACCTGCAGGCTCAGGAGTATCCTCTCTAATCATGGCATATACACGTGGCTTAACAAATCCTACAGTCATCTCTGGTCGCTGCACCGTTTTTGATGGAACCTGACCGGGTCTATCGCTGCCTCTACTACTTTTGGCCATTCTAGCTCTTTCTTTATTCACTCGACTCTCAGACTATTCTTTTAACTCTCTTCTTTTTGGACAACTAGCCAACATGTGCTCCTTACTTCCACACTTGAAACATGCCCCTGTCATCCTCCGGCACTTGCCCCAATGGCGCTTCTGACAATACTCACATTCCAGAATAATGCTTCCCTTGCTAGAAGGTGGAGCTACATTTCCCACTTCCAAAGAGACTAGTGCAGTCCCTTTCGTCGCTTGTCCAATTGGATTACCTTTAGCCCGTTTGCTAGGTACCGATGGACTGTCCGACGCTCTTCTCTTCTGCTCACTTCCCTGCTTAATCACCTCTGACTCTTCTAACTTTATCTCCCCTGCTACTAGCTGATAATAGGTAACCGGCTGCATAACTGTCATAGCCGACAATGGCCCTCGAATTACCTCTATCAAACCATCTTCAAAGTGTCTACACTTAAACTCCTAGGTCAACAACATCTCAGGCACATACTTACTCAGCCTGCTAAACTCCTTCTCATATTCACTCACTGACATGCTCTGCCGCTTCAGACTGATAAACTCTTTCCATTTTGCCTCTCGATAAGCTTTAGTCACATACTTGTTTTCAAATTCTTGCACGAAGAATTCCCATGTTAACTCAGCTAGCCGTTGAGGGTTACGAAGCACAAGCTTCCACCAGTCGTATGTTGGCCCCTGAAGTAGCCACACCACATAAGATACTCTCAGCTGTGCAGAACACCCGATCTCTTGCAAAATTCGATTGATCTTCTCTAATCGAAACTCTGCCACGTCCGATCGATCCAGAGAAGTCCCATGAAACTCTTCTGCTCCTCTCTTCCTCAAAAGATCAGAAGGAGCCTTAGGAGCAGTCAGTCTATCCACTAACTGAAGCAAACCTTGCACTAATGCCGGATTCTCAAAACAAAATCCCAAACCTTCTGCTGGTGCACACTCACGTGCAGGTCTATCACGTCTGACCGGGCTAACATTACCAACCGGATTGACACTACCTGCTAAATCACCTACATTCTCGCTCGGATCGGACTCCATCAAGACTCTACACAGGACACATCTGCATTAGGCCATGATGCAAGACCAACTCACAAACCAAGACTCAACAGACATACAAAGAGGAACCAGAACCGCCTAAACCTATGCTCTGATACCAACAAATGTAACACCCTGATCAGAACATTTTGGGAACATCCCAACCGGAGTGCCACAACCCAATGGGCACAAAACGCAAACTCAAAAGAAAACAAAAACATACGCGGAAGCAATGAAGAAATCTTAAAATAATATAAATATCAATACATAAGCTCCAAAAATTTCATTTACACAATCCGAACAATATACAAAATATCTTAATAACGTAATCAAAAAGATACAGGAGCAGATTACAAAATAAATTATAATTCCTATGTGGCCGACCCTGCAGATGCACGACTCCGACCGGAATAAATTCTGCCACCTACACGGGAAAACAAACAAAAAAATATATATCCCGTGCTAAGCGATAACGCTTAGTGGGGAGAAAACAAAACAAAACAAAGAAACACTATAAGAAAATATCACATGCATGCACTAGAATATACAAAACACATTCACTAAATCAGGACATAAATTCGAACAGAAATCTATAGCCAGAAGTATATAACCGAACATTTCTTATACATAGGATCCGAATAGAACGTTACTGAGCACTACATAAACCGAACAAAAACACAAAAGCCTGACTTCACTAGTGGTGGATACGGGAAAACACTACACTGGAGGTCAAGACCTCAAAACCCTTTTTCACTAGCCCGGAGGCAACATGGGAGACCGAAGTC
Organism: Excoecaria cochinchinensis; assembly: GCA_947683425.1. NCBI lineage: Eukaryota > Viridiplantae > Streptophyta > Magnoliopsida > Malpighiales > Euphorbiaceae > Excoecaria > Excoecaria cochinchinensis. The sequence continues at coordinate 3,515,487 of CANTUQ010000068.1, read as the reverse complement.
TCAAAACATTTTCACTAGACCCTTAATGGAGGTCAACCGTATCACTAGACCCGAGCGGGCCAACATGGGCAGCTGCACTCACTATCCCTTTATAAGGATGCTTATCTATCCACAACTATGACACTTCAGGCTCAACACACTCACTTGAAATTTAATACATTCACTAACTGAAATCAATAGTCCAAGCACTATCACAACAAGACAGTCATGGTAAGCTGAGTCATACGTTGATTTGAGATTAAAACAGAGTAAGTTACAGAAGGAACATTTACCATTTGACCGAACTCTTCATGTCGAACGGAGCTCCACACGAAGAGTAACACTGCATGCCGAGCAGAACTCTGCATGTTGAATGGCTCTTCCTACTGAGCCGAGCTCTGCATTTCAAGCGGCTAATAATTTTGTCTCGGAAAAAAGTGCGAGGCGTCCGAGAGGAACTGAAGAAATCTAGCTCGGTCACGATCGAGACGAATTTCTCCCTCGTGACAGAGTCGTCTTTCTCCCAAAAACTACACTCCTCTGCTCTGATTTCAAGCCAACACACACCCACAACCCGATCATGCAATACTCTACTATCAACACTCATTTACATTCAAGACAGGCTCAAAATTACACTTCCCTCAAGATTTCAGAAAAGCATATATGATGAGCAGGCTAATCTTCATGACTCATGAAGAACTTCAGGTGTCGTGAAGATTCTCCCATCGAGCACCACAAACACAAAATAAATAAAGTTCACACCCAGAAAAAGAAAACAGAGTAGAACTTGAAAATCGCATAAAGATCATGCAAAACTCATCTCCAAGACATACTAAAGCAGATTTATAACAATCAAAACTCCACAACATTGACAAATCAAATAATCACAAAAATATAACATAGTGATCCGAACGAGGCAGATAAACAGACAACTCAACCAACACATGCTCCCAAACCTGGAAATAGAAGCTTCAATCCGTTCCTTCAAAAACCAACTTTCTCTTTGCCCTTACTCTTTCTTTTTGCTTCTGGTTCTTACAAAAATTCAACCAAAATAAAAGCACAGATAACCCAACAATTAAAACTATAAACACAACCCTTAAAAAATAGAAAATGGAGAAAATAAAAAAGAAGACGATGCCGAATTGACCACTTACCTTTGAACCAGCTCAAACTTGACAAATCTCTCTAAAAACCCAAAAACTACACTAGGAAAATGGAGAGCAGCAACTGGCGAAAGGAGAGAAAAATGGGAAAGAACAGGAAGATGAAGAATGCTTCTATGAGAAGCAAGCCCTTTTTTTGCCTTCCCACTCATCTCTCTCTTTCACATCCACATAAATGCACTTACCTACCAAGCCACACGTCTCTCTCCCAATGTACCTCCTCACTAAACTTCCTTTAGATACTTGGCAAAACTCTTATAAATCCTTACTCAAAAACCAATAAATCACTAATAAAAATTCTTCCAATTAAAACTTTAATGAACTCTTCAATTAGGTCCTCAAAAATTCCAATTCCAAAAACTCAAATACCGAAAATACTTCAAATTCTCTGGCCAAAACACAAATTCCGCCAAGGACCTTTTTTGGGTAGTTGCACTCCGAGAGCTCTGTTCCGGTGTAGAATGTTAAATTTGAATTGTGGAATGAATGGTTCAGAGAGTTCTATCCACATGTTTATATATATATATATATATATATATGTATGTATGTATGTATGTATATAATAATAATAATAATAATAATAATAATAATAATAATAATAATAATAATAATAATAATAATAATAAAAGAAGTATTAATGGACCGAATGGTTTTGAAATCTTGATCCCGTATTGAGATTCCGCTTATCCAGCTTGATGCAATTCCGTTGGATATTACTGGGAGCAAAATAAAGAAAAAAATTAACTATTATGCAAAATAATAAAAGAGGATGAAAAATAGTGGAAATATAGTTAATGTGTAATTAAATTATATTAATATTAAGTGTAGACATATTGGTGAAATGAATAATGATGGATTAATTTAGTAAGTATGAATTATTGATAGTAAAATAAATTATTACAATAAATCATAAGTGTAAATTGATTAGTATAAAAAGGATAAATGCATGAATTGAATATGTGTATCTTTAAGTATGTAACACTACAAGAAAACTGAGGTTTAATGACTAAAATTTAGCGAAGAGATAAAAATTCGATCATAAAAAGATATAAACAGCAAAGGGAAATGAATCCGGTCGCTAAAACTCAAATTTTATTATTATATAACAACATGATTATTTTCGATCGTTAAAAGGCATAAAATCCGGTCATTATTACTTCATTATTTGCCTCCAAAAATAATTCTCAATTATTTTATTAAAATAAAACAAAAAATATAAACTCAAATAGAAAGCAAACCCACAAAACCCAATTCGTGTAAAATGCTTGCCCACAGGAGCCCTAATCCGTCCCCTCATCACCCACTGCCGGAAGCCACCCCACTAGCCCCGCCTTCATCTTCCTTTGTCCCTCTCTGTTCTCCGCTTCATCATTAAACTTTCATATTTTTCTTTTGTTCAAAAATTCTTAAAACCCCCAAATCCCTTTCTTGCTCTGCATCCATTTGTCTTAGATTCTGAGATTCTCACCTTCTCATAAATTATATTTATCAATTCTCACCCTGTTATCCACTTCACCGTCGGAAGCAACCAGAGATTTATCAAGTACCAACATAATCAATTCTCACCCTGTTCTTCGCTTCACTGCTGGAAGCAAACTCTCACCCTTTCATTAAACATAACCCTAATGAAATAGATGTTAGGGCAGTCGTCTACTGTTGCCCTCTCCTTACTGCCCCGCCGCTCCTCTACCTTGCCGTCGCCGCACCACTCGAAGCCCTATAGATACAGGTTTGTTCTTTTTTACTAGAAAGGAAAAGTAAAGGCCAGGATCTCTTTTCCTTGAGCAGCTGAACTAGTTCTGACTTGTATCATCCAATTAGAGGTGGTGTCCGCGATGGCTGAGATCGTAAGTTCTCGCTATCTGTAATTGAATTATTCTGATATGAACTTCAATATGCTCTTCTAAAACATTAAATTCTGTCTAAATCATCTTCTATATTATTTTTTTTGAACTCAAAATTTTTTCCTTATCTATTATTTCAGAACTTAATTTGCCATCTATAGACCCCCAAATCGAAAACCTAAGAAACAGAGACACGTAAAGGAAAAGCGAACCCAGTTTGGTTCAAATATGTCTATTGATTATTTTGATTAATTATGTAAAAACCCAAAAAGGCCCTAGTCGGAATTTGCATGATAAGTCAAAAATTAAGAGTATTTCAGTAATTTGAGCAAGAGAAAATTTGGATAATAAGGACTTAATTGCAAGAAAATTAATTAAATAAGTTAAGTGGAGGAATTATATGGTGTGCATGTGGTGTATGGTACCAAGGATGTGGATATTTTGTAAGAGATTATATGTTTTGTGTTGTGTATGGTGCCTAGGGACATGATATATGAATGAATTATGGGTTTGATTTGATGTTGTTAATTTTGGTAAAGTGTTTGATTATTGTGTCAATTATGTTCTGAGCATGTTTTGGAAGCATTAGAGGTAAGAATTTACATGTTTTTGCATGTCAAATGATTTTGGGTTTAATGGGTTTCGTTTTGGTTTTGCTGTGAGTTGTGTGTTTTCTGCTGGAATTGGAAAACACGATGCTATCACGAGCGCAATGCTTGTCGCGATCGAGACAGAAATGCGATATTCTCTTCTGTGTGCGGTGTGTTGAGTAGTTTCAGCCGTGTGTGAGGAGGCAGTCACGAGTCGTGAGGGGAGATCACGACTCGTGACCCCTTTCTATCGCGAGGGGGCTTCGTCACGAGTTGTGAGGGGAGATCACGACTCGTGACCCCTCTCTCTTGGGAGGTAGCCTCAACACGAGTCGTGAGCAGGCGTCACGACTCGTGACCCCTCTTTCTTGTGAGGGAATTTTTTCACGAGTCGTGAGCATGGGTCACGACTCGTGACCCCTCTTTCTAGTGGGCGTAAGGCGGCTTCGACACGAGTCGCAACTGTGTGTGTGACTCGCGGCTGGCCCTTTCTCCCCTTGGCTACTGTCGAGAGCGCGATATAAGTTGCGATCGCGACAGTGAGCCTTTCTTCTGCCTGTTTTGTCCTGTTTTTCCTGGAAGTCATCTTCTTTCTCTTTCGCATGGCTTTTCGCACCGTATAAGTTATGTTTTGTATTTTTTTATACTAGTGTATTGATGTTTTTAACCTGTGTTATTAATTTGACCATGTTTAGTGTTAAATGTTTAGAGTAAGTGTTTTTATCCTGAAGTATCAAGGTAGTGGATAATTAAGCATGCTTAAGAGGGGTTAGTGAGTGCAGCTGCAGTGTTGGCCCCGTTCGGGTCTTTCAGCCGACCTCCGAGATGGTCATTCTCCGTGTAGTGATAAACTGTTTTGAGACTCCGGTCTCCTGCGTTACCTTCGGGTATAAAAACTGTTTTGAGGCTTTGGTCTCCCATGTCGTGTTCCCGTATCCTCCACCAGTGAAATTCAGGCTATTGTTTGAAGTGTTTGGTATGTGTTTAGGGTAGTGTTATGAATATCGTGTGATTCTAGTTAGTGTCATTACTTTGTGCTTTCTATTATTAACTCTAATTTCATATTGTGATTCTTGGCTTATTTATCTCTGTCCCCTGATACTTAGTGAATTCTGTATGTGATGCATGTTTACATTTATTGTATAGTGTTCTATTGTTTTGTTTCCTCCCCACTAAGATTTATCGCATAGCACGGGTTCTTTTCCCGTGTAGGTGGCAGAATTTTGGGTTTTCCCTCGAGTCGCGCATCTGCAGGCTGGCCACATAGGAGTAGAGTTATTTATTTTTGTCTCCTCCTATAATTCATTTTGTATATGTATTATTTTTTTTTTGTAAAGGATTTAAGATGTAATCTTTTGCATATTGTATGTAACTATATTTTGATATATATATGATACATGATTTTTTATTTTTATTATTAGTGAATGCTTCTGCTTAGTGCATGTATGTATGTATGTTTGCCGTGTCGTGAGTGAGTGTCGGGTAGCATCTCGCGGCGTGCTTCCAATGGAGATATCGAGGGTGTTACGGCTTGGTATCAGAGCGTCGGTTTAGGCAGTTCTGGTTATCTTTGATTGCTATGTGTCGAGTCTTTGCATGCAAGTTAGTTTTATGTCGTGGCCTAATGCAGATGTGTCTTATCTTATGTAGTGTGTAGATGGAGTCCGTTCCAAGTGAGAACATCGGTGAGACAACGGGCAGTGTCAATGCAGTAAGAGTCGAGGAATCTGCTTCACAGCATCAGCAAGATGAGCATCAGGGAATGCCTGGTGTGGGTTTTGGTCATGAGAATCCAGCTTTAGTGCAAGGCTTGCTTTAGTTAGTGGAAAGGTTGACTGCTCCTAAGGCTCCAACTGAGTTATTAAGAAAGAGAGAAGCAGAAGATTTTCATGGAACTGCATTAGACCAATTAGATGTGGCTGAGTTTTGGATTTAGAAGGTAGCTAGGATTCTGAAAGAAATTAATTGTCCTGCAAATCAGAGAGCAGATTATGTAGTGTCGCTACTTTAAGGGTCAGCGTACTATTGGTGGGAGCTTGTGCTTCGTAACCCTCAACGACCAGCCGAGTTGACTTGGGAATTCTTCAAACAAGAGTTTGAACAGAAGTATGTGACCAAGGCATACCGGGAAGCTAAGTGGAGAGAGTTCATTAGTCTGAAGCAGCAGGGTATGACAGTGAGTGAGTATGAGAAGGATTTTAGTCAGTTTAGCAAGTATGTGCCCGAGCCATTAGTGACGAAAGAGTTTAGGTGTAGGCACTTTCAGGAAGGATTGCGAGAGGTGATTAGGGGACTATTGTCGGCTATGGCGGTTGTGCAACAGGTCAACTATTATCAGCTAGAGGCGAAAGAGATCAAGTTAGAGGAATCGGAGTTGATCAAGAAGAGAATTGAGCACAAGAGGAAAGCACGGGATAGTGGACATGGAAGTGGTAAGAAGTCTAGAGGAGTTCCAAGTGGTCAAGGTGTGAAGAGTTCGGTTCCGGTACATTCGGAAGTTGGGAGTGTAGCGCCACCCTCTAGCAAGGGAAGTGTGATCCCGGAGTGCGAGCATTGTCAGAAGCGCCATTGGGGCGAGTGTAGAAGGATCTCTGGAGCATGCTTCAGATGTGGAAGCCAAGAGCATATGGTAGCCAATTATCCAAATCGAAGAGAGCTTTAGGGTCAACCCGAGAGTAGAGCCATTGGTCAGAGATTGAGAGGAAATCGAAGTGGTAGAGGCAGTGGACGTCCTTCACAGGTGCCATCAGAGTCAGTGCAAAAGTTGCCAACCGAAGAAATGTATGTGCGCCCGCGAGTATATGCTATGCAAGGAGAGGATGCAGTGGACCGAGCAGGACCTTCTGGTAAGTTGTGTTTTTAGCCTTTTGTTAAGTTCAGTTTTGAGTTTTGGGTTGTTGGATTTGCGAATAGCGGGAAAATTTTGAGGACAAAATTTCTTTAAGGGGGAGTGATTGTAACAACCCAAAAAGGCCCTAGTTGGAATTTGCGTGATAAGTCGAAAATTAAGAGTATTTTAGTAATTTGAGCAAGAGAAAATTTGGATAATAAGGACTTAATTGCAAGAAAATTAATTAAATAAGTTAAGTGGAGGAATTATGTGGTATGGATGTGGTGTATGGTACCAAGGATGTGGATATTTTGTAAGAGATTATACGGTGTGTGTTATGTATGGTGCCTATGGACATGATATGTGAATGAATTCAGTGTTTGATTTGATGTTGTTAATTTTGGTAAAGTGTTTGATTATTGTGTCAATTATGTTTTGAGCATGTTTTGGAAGCATTAGAGGTAAGAATTTACATGTTTTTGCATGTCAAATGATTTTGGGTTTAATGGGTTTTGTTTTGGTTTTGCTGTGAGTTGTGTGTTTTCTACTAGAATTGGAAAACACGATGTTGTCGCGATCGCGACAGAATTGTGTTATTCTCTTCCGTGTGTGGCGTGCTGAGTAGTTTCAGCCGCGTGTGAGGAGGCAGTCATGAGTTGTGAGGGGAGATCACGACTCATGACCCCTTTCTCTCGCGAGGGGGCTTCGTCATGAGTCGTGAGGGGAGATCACAACTCGTGACCCCTCTCTCTTGGTAGGTAGCCTCATCACGAGTCGTGAGCAGGCATTACGACTCGTGACCCCTCTTTCTTGTGAGGGAATTTCGTCACGAGTCATGAGCATGGGTCACGACTCGTTACCCCTCTTACTGGTGGGCGTAACGCAGCTTCGTCACAAGTTGCAACTGCGTGTGCCACTCGCGACTGGCCCTTTCTCCCCTTGGCTATTATCGCGAGTGCGACACAAGTTGCGATCGCGACAGTGAGCCTTTCTTCTGCCTGTTTTGTCTGGAACCATCTTCTTTCTCTTTCGCATGGCTTTACGCACCGTGTAAGTTATGTTTTGTATTTTTTTATACTAGTGTATTGATGTTTTTGACCTGTGTTATTAATTTGACCATGTTTAGTGTTAAATGTTTAGAGTAAGTGTTTTTAGCCTGAAGTGCAAGGTAGTGGATAATTAAGCATGCTTAAGAAGGGTTAGTGAGTGCAGCTGTAGTGTTGGCCCCGTTAGGGTCTTTCGGCCGACCTCCGAAATGGTCATTCTCCATGTAGTGATAAACTGTTTTGAGACTCCGGTCTCCCGCGCTACCTTCGGGTATAAAAATTGTTTTGAGGCTTCGGTCTCCCGTGTCGTGTTCCCGTATCCTCCACCAGTGAAATTCAGGCTATTGTTTGAAGTGTTTGGTATGTGTTTTGGGTAGTTTTATGAATATCGTGTGATTCTAGTTAGTGTCATTACTTAGTGCTTTCTATTATTAACTCTGATTTCATATAGTGATTCTTGGCTTGTTTATCTCTGTCCCTTGATACTTAGTGAATTCTGTATGTGATGCATGTTTACATTTATTGTATAGTGTTCTATTTTTTTGTTTCCTCCTTACTAAGCTTTATCGCTTAGCACGGGTTCTTTTCCCATGTAGGTGGTAGGATTTTGGGTTTCCGTTTGAGTCGCGCATCTACAGGCTGACCACATAGGAGTAGAGTTATTTATTTTTGTCTCCTCCTGCAATTCTTTTTGTATATGTATGATTTTTTTTTGTAAAGGATTTAAGATGTAATCTTTTGCATATTGTATATAACCATATTTTGATATATATATGATACATGATTTTCTATTTCTATTATTAATGAATGCTTCCACTTAGTGCATGTATGTATGTATGTTTGCGTGTCGTGAGTGAGCGTCGGGTAGTGTCTCCCAGCGTTCTTCCAATAGGGACGTCGGGGGTGTTACAAATCATACCTTAACGTAGTTGATAAATGGATTATTTAGAACTGATCAACTAAGTATTTTTTATCTCTTTAAGTCATAATTTTAGGTTTCGATCTTAATTCAATCAGTTTTTGAATTTTTATTTTTTTTATTTTTTCTTCAATTTGTTATAGCAAATATGTTATTATCTATATTCCAAATCTTGGGACCGAATTATGCTAATGGTATCCTCCATGTGGCATTTGGCGGTATATATAGACAATTTGGATGTATATTACATCAATCATGTTGAATTGCTGGGTAATTGATTTGTGGATGAAGATGTGATTGTTGAAGAGTACACGGATAAATTTATGTTTCCTTTTGTAAGTTGATTATTGCTATTTCTTTCCTTACCTACTATATATCCAACAAGAATTTTCCTTTCAGTTTGCTCTCTTAACAATGTTAGCTTCTGAACTAGATATATAATTCATAATTAACTTCAATAAATAGTGCAGATCTCATTGCAAGATCTTATGCTGATTGAATTGAGAAAATTAAATGTATTTTACAATGCAGATGTTGCTTTCTAACACATAGATTCTTTTTCCTTTTGGCTTTATTTGCTGGGGACTCTAGGTGTTGACTTGTGGCTTTCTAACACATAGATGTTGCTTTCTATCATGATCCCTTGCAACGTATGTGAAGTTCAAAGGATTAAACATGCTGCATTATAGGAATAGTACTTCAACAAAATGCATTTAGTGTTTTTTCTATATTTTGGAAATTATAGGAATCATTCATGAAGTGTTGTCATTTATTGTTATAGCTATTACTATTAATGTTTGTTTGTGGTGTTAGGGCTTTGGTGCTTGGTCTTTCTTGTTTGTTAGATCGTTTGATGTATGGCTCATGGGTCTTAGTGCCTCTTAGAATTCTCAAGTTCAATTTGCTTTCTTCTGCTGGAGATTACTATGGAACTCACAAGTGGCACTGGTACTTCTCTCAAGGATTTTATGCCATGCTCTTCACCTTTTTACCATTTTCAGTAGCTGGCAACATCAAGTCTCAATGTTGGAGGATTTTTAGTCTTGTTGTATGGGTTTTAGTTCTTTACAGCATATTGGGTCACAAAGAATTCAGGTTATCTACTGGCATCTTCTCTATAAATGACATTTAGTGCATTAATAGCCCATCAACTTGAATTCTTGAATGCAACTCATCATCTAATAATACTATGAGCCATAGGTTTGTCTTGCCTATGCTGCCAATAGCTTTGGTTTTCTTTGGATATACATTAGCTGTGATGTCCCAATTTGATTCTCCAGATGGTAAGAGCAAGGGTTCTTCAAAATGCCGTACCAAATGGCCACTAAAAATGGGATTTGTTGTCATCTTCTTGCTAGCTATGAATATTCCTATGGCATTCTATATGAGTTTGGTTCATCAGGTAACTAGAGATCATTACTCCATGCATGAAGTTAATTAAAACTCTTTTAGTTCAAAACATCTTACTTTCCTTAGATGTTGAAATTTCTAATTTAAGAAACTATTACAATTGTACAAGTTATTCATTCATTCCTTTTATTTCCTTTAATCTACACAAGTTGAACGAGCAAAATGGGAGAAAACTAAAATCTTTCAAATGGGAGGGGGGAGAGAGAGAAAAATAGAAGGATGAAAATCTCTTAGGGATAAATTACTATGATAGTGTTTGCTTTATTTGAGATTCTCTCTTTTTTGTATTTATATATATATATATGCTTTCATTTATCATGACAGAGGGGAACAGAGGATGTAATGATCTATCTATCCAAAAAAGCACATAATGAGAAAGTGAGAAGTATCTTGTTCTTGATGCCCTGCCATGCTACACCTTACTACTCTACTATGCACCGCCATTTACTAATACATTTTCTAGACTGCTCACCGAGGTTTGAACTTGGTCAATTTAATTTCATTATATCTTCTCTTTCATAACTCTTTTCTCTTTTTATGCTATTTCAGAGTTAATGGATAAATTTATGTTATAGCAAATATTTCAAAGTTCACTTCTTGTAAACAATGTATAGATCCTAACATTTTGGTCATTTAAGAAATATAAAATAGCAACAAGGAGTGGCTGAATAGAATTATTGTAGTAGCTGACTCAATTTCTGGAACACCTCTTTTTTTTTCTCCATTTTACAAGATATGTTTTTAGGTTAACATAACTTTGCATTTGATGTTTCATCCAGTTATTCGTACATGTTTTATCTGCATATGCTTGCTTTTATATACTATTTCTTTTGCACTTTATACTTCATATTTTTTTTCCTTTTTTATTTTTCACTTCTGTTGAGACAGCAAAACAAAGTAAGACAATCTAGAAGTTCTGGTTTGACTTTTTGTGCTAATCTTACAAGGAATATTCAAATTAGGTGCAGACTATAGAGGGTATATATTGAATGCAATAGTATAGTGATCATTTTTATATTCTTTTCTTGTTGTCTTTTTTATTGATTTTATTTACAATTGTGTTTCAACAACTTTATAAGCTGAGATATAAAATGTCTACACAATAGCATGCACTTTAGAAAGCAGGCAAAAATATGACTTTTATAATCGTGTAGAGTCATCCTTTTCTTTAGAAAGTAGGCCAGAATATGACTTTCAGGTGTATTTTAATATATCAGATGGATGTTGCCCATGTGATGCCCATTCCCAACTGTCAGACTAGCTCAGCTAATCTAGTCCGGAATGGCCGTACAGACACATGGAACACATGCATATACTTACTAACAAACTCTTATCAAAGCCTGTACAATAAAATTTCTTTGTTTCACATACATACACCATGCATTTCATACCATTTTTCCAAGAACCAATCACCCTAAACATACACTTACGAAGCATGCTTATATAGTCCTTAAGTTAACATACTTAGTCATTAAGTTATTACATGCCTTACAGACTTGTACACATTTTGGTTACATAAACTTATACATGGTTATACAAAACATGCACAAGATTGTACAAAATTCCCATAACCTACACCAGAAGCACTCCTAATGTTGACCATTGCTATGCAGGAGCATCCTTCAATTTCCTCTCATCCGTACCTACATGGATTAGAGTAAACCCGTGCTAAGCGATAACGCTTAGTGGGGAACACATATATAATAAGTAACATAACATATGCATAGTAATATCACCTACTACATGCACATGATCATGTTTAGCTTATTATTGTAACTTCAGGTATCATAATAAATATAGCATAGTCCCCTAACATACTTACGCATAAACATTATTCGACACAATCACATAATTCCAGGTTTTAGCATACATAATTATTGCTAAATTGCCAATTCCATTTATTAAATTGCCTGTAATTCAAAGACGTGGATAACAGGTTTCGCATTGGTACCACCAAGGTACTAAAATCACTTTGAAATCTCATTTACGCATTGGTACCCTCAGGTACATAATATCATTCCACATGTAATAGAATCCAGCAAGGATTATACGCATTGTTTTCGCATTATGATTCCCAAGGAATCAGACACATTGAACGCATTGTGCTGCAGCACTTTGACCCTATAGGCATGCCTATCTATCCACTACTAGACTCGCAGGCTTAAGTTATTTAGTCACGTTATCCATTTCACATTGATCAATCTTCGCATCACATATGTCGTTCACCATCATCACATTTACTTTACACATGCTTTTCAATGCATAACTATTAACTTCATTTGCATACACATTATGTTTCCCATTGATCACATACTTGATTAGATTCAAGAATCATCATGTTCGTATACAAATATACATTATTTAACACACACATAATGCTTACCCATAATGGCCTCCATTTGAGCTTAAAGCCTTACCATTTGAAAGTCCAAACACATTAGGGTTATATTGCCAAAACAGGGTAGGTCACGGTCAAAACCAATTTGGTTGCCACCGTGACATATTGAAGTCCACAAAATAGAATGTAATCTGTGGTAGGTCACGGTCACAACCAATTTGGTTGCCACCGTGACATATCACAAACTCACGGACAGAATGCAACACTGGGGTACCTTACGGTCACGACCATTTTGGTTGCCACCGTGACATACCTCCAACTTGCAAACAGAATGTAAACCTGGGTATCTCACGGTCACAACCATTTTGGTTGTCACCGTGACTTACCAAATTCACTTAGGCAGAATTGAATCCATGCATATCTCACAGTCACAACCAATTTGGTTGCCACCGTGACCTATGCAAAAACACTATAACACAGCTGTGCTTTGCCAGAAGCACAGTCCAATTCTTCTTTCACTTTTAAGACTTCAAATCTCATCTTCACTTTTAGCAATCAACCGAATTCATCCACAACATACACGATTGGCACATACCTGGTTTCCACCTTGCCATTTGCATTCATTTATAGCACAAATCACAGCCGTTCTCATACATACACAATTTTACACTTTCGCTAGCAACTTTAACACATGGCATAACACATTGCTCATCTCTTAACCTAACTTTTACATAATTCATGCTCAATGACCACAATTCCAAACACACACATAGTTCATATTAATTTCTATTCAACAAACACAAATCACATAAATTACACTACTAGTGTTTGTTCCCAAGCCTCGTTGCCTTAGCTCCTAGTTTCATTGACCACTTGGCTCTCCAACTTTGGCCTTTCCCTTATCTTTCTGCACCTCTTCAACTTCCAAAACTAGTCCAATTCCAGGATAAACACAATCCATCAATTCCCAATCCAAATCAATCCAAAGCCAAGAAAGAATGAGTAGAAGATAAGAGTATCAATTACTTAATCACTTACCTTTCAAATTTAGCACTTAATTCTTAGTTTACTTAACCATATGAATGTAACAAGCTTAGCTCCCTCTCAAACCTCACTCACGGAAAAGAAAGAAGAGAGCAACACACAGAAAATGGTAGAATGCAAAACTGAAAGTTCACTTCTTTCCCCTTAAACAAATGCATGCACAAAGATGAGGTCACAACTCCTCATTAAGCCACCCGGTTCCCACTATAATTTATGTCTCTTGGTTACTTTATTTAATCTCCACTTACACTCTAATTAATCCTCCATCAAAAGCCACTAACTCACCATTAGCTTAATCATGTAAAATCTCAATTTGGCCACTTAACTACTTTTTATCTTTTCAATTAGGTCCCTCTTTAGTTACAATTAAGTCCAATCCTACACGTTGATCACAGATCCATCCCAAACAAGACCAATTACAACTAGGGTACAATTCTGGCCATTATAACTCTCCCCTCCTAAAAAGAATTTCGTCCTCAAAATTCATACCTGTGTTAAACAAGTGAGGATGCTGCTCTAGCATAATGGCTTCTGGTTCCCATGTTGCTTCTTCAACACCATGGTGCTGCCAAAGCACTTTCACAAGCGGTATTTGCTTATTTCGATATTGCCTCACTTCCTTTGCCCGGATTGCTTTCGGTTTCTCATCATAAATAAAATCTTGTTGAACTTCCACTTCTTGCACAGGTAACACATGAGATTCATCTGACCTATATCTTCGCAGCATGGATACATAAAACACATCGTGAAGCTCGGCTAATACTAGAGGCAATGCCAATCGATATGCTACAGGGCCCACTCTATCCAGAGCTTCATACGGCCCGATAAATCTTGGACTCAATTTTCCCTTTTTGCAAAATCTCAGCACCTTCCTCCAAGGAGACACTTTCAGAAACACTTTGTCACCTATCATAAATTCAATATCCCTTCACTTTAGATTCACGTATGACTTCTGTCTATAACTAGCTGCCTTTAATCTTTGCTGAATAAGTTTTGCCTTCTCTTTTGTATCGCGAACCAAATCTGGCCCTATGATCCTGCGCTCATATAGTTCTATCCAACAAACCGGTGTACGATATTTCCTTCCATACAAAACTTCATACGGTGCCATGCCAATACTAGTCTGATAACTATTGTTATAAGCAAATTCCATAAGTGGAAGATACTTATCCCAACTCTTAGAGAAATCCAAAACACATGCTCGTATCAAATCCTCCAAAACCTGAATAATTCCTTCTGACTGTCCATCGGTTTGCTGGTGAAAAGAAGTATTGAAGTTCAACTTCGTACCCAATACAACTTGCAGACTTTTCCAAAACTTAGAAGTAAACCTGGGATCCCTATCATAGACAATAGATAAGGGTACCCCATGCAACCTAACAATCTCTCTCACATACAATTCTGCCAACCGATCCATGGAGTAATCCATTCAAACCGGTATAAAATGAGCTGAGTTGGAGAATCTATCCACTATAACCCACACTGCATCTTGCTGCCTCAAAGTCAAAGGCAAACCAGAAACAAAATCCATAGTGATGTTGTCCCATTTCCATTGTGGAATAGGGAGTGGATTCAACATTCCCTGTGGAACTTGGTGTTTCACCTTAACTTGCTGACATACCAAGCACTTGGACACATATTCCACTATATCTTTCTTCATACCTGGCCACCAATACAGCTATTTCAGATCCTGATACATCTTATTTCTGCCTGGGTGCATGGTAAAAACTGTATTATGAGCCTCATGCATCAATTTCTTCCTCAATTCTTTATCATTTGCCATACATATTCTATTCTTGTACAACAACACCCCACTTACATTCACTGAATAGTCAATATTGTCATCATTACCGACTGACTGCAGAATCTGCTGCAACCTTGCATCATTTCTCTGTGCAGCTATCAACTCATCTCTCAAGACTGGTCTCGCTTTCAATTGTGCTAGTAAAGCTCCATCCGCAGAAAACCTCCACTTAATCTGTTTTAACTGTAATGCTGAGACTAATTTCCTACTCAATGTATCCGCCACCACATTAGCTTTACCTTGGTGGTAATCCACAATACAATCATAGTCTTTAAATAGCTCAAGCCATCTTCGCTGTCTCAAATTCAATTCTTTCTAAGTAAGCAGATATTTCTGACTCTTGTGATTAGTGTAAATTCTACACTTCTCACCATATAAGTAATGTCGCCAAATCTTTAGAGCGAACACTACTGCTGCCAATTCCAAATCATGGGTCGGGTAATTCTGTTCATACAGCTTCAACTGCCTTGACGCATAAGCTACCACTCTTCCATCTTGCATCAATACACAACCCAATCCTATTCCCGAAGCATCAGTGTACAGAACGTACTCTTTACCAGTCATAGGATGTGTAAGAATCGGCGCTTCAACTAACATTCTCTTTAACTAGTCAAAACCCTGCTGACACTTCTCTGACCATTCATATTTAACTCCCTTTCACAGTAATCTTGTCAATGGAGAAGCTATCACTGAAAATCCTTTCACAAACCTTCTATAATATCCATCTAACCCTAAGAAACTGCGAATTTCAAGCACATTCCTAGGTGGCTTCCAATTCACAATCGCTCCTATTTTAGCCAGATCCACCTTAATACCTTCAAATGATATCACATGACCTAGAAAAGACACCTCTCGTAACCAGAACTCGCATTTACTCAGTTTAGCATACAACTGATGTTCCCTTAATGTCTGAAGCACAATTCTTAAATGCTGTCTGTGTTCCTTCTCATTATTTGAATAAACCATAATGTCATCTATGAACACTACCACAAATTGATCCAGATACAGTCTAAACACCTGATTCATCAAATCCATAAATGCAGCAGGTGCATTAGTCAACCCAAATGGCATTACCAAGAACTCATAATGCCCATATCGAGTCCTGAATGCAGTTTTGGGTATATCATCTTTCTTCACTTGCAATTGATAATACCCAGAACGCAAATCTATCTTCGAAAACACACCTGCTCCTCTTAACTGATCAAACAAGTCCTCAATCCGAGGTAGAGGATACCGATTCTTCACTGTCGCTTTGTTCAATTGCCGATAATTTATACACATTCTCATAGTGCCATCTTTCTTTTTCACAAAAAGCACGGGTGCTCCCCAAGGGGAAACACTAGGTCTTATGAAACCTCAATCTAATAATTCTTGCAACTGAGTTTTCAACTCTTTCAACTCCGTAGGAGCCATTCTGTAAGGTGCTTTAGACACTAGAACAGTTCCAAACACAACATTAATAAATAGTTTGACTTCTCTTACTAGTGGCACACCACTCAGTTCCTCAGGAAACACATCAGGGAACTCTCTCACCACCGGTATATCTTGTATCTTCACATGTTCCCTCTTAGAATCTAACACCAGTGCCAAATAAGCTTCACATCCCTTCCTTAAACATCGATATGCTTGCATCGCTGAAACCACATTTACAAGAGGATTCGCACAAACTCCTCTTACTTTCACTTTCCTTCCCTTAACAACACTAAGTTCCACAATCTTCCTTTTACACTTAACCACTGCATTATGCTTTGTCAGCCAATCCATTCCCAATATCAAATCAAACTCATGGGTTGATTTCACTGATGGTCATCGAACTTATACCAAAATTACGCAAAAGTAACTAAATAAATTTTTTTTTCAAAAAAGTCATTGAACTTAAAAACATTATACACAAAAGTCATTATGAACGAATTTCGGTCACCGGAATCTAGCCGAAATCTGTTCACAATGATTTTTGTGTATAATAATTTTAAGTTTAATGAATTTTTTGAAAGAAAAAAATTATTTAGTTACTTTTGTGTAATTTTGGTATAAGTTCAATGACCATCAGTGAAATGGTTTTAAGTTCGCGTTTGCACATGGGCTGTCAGCTAGATTTTCTGGTTACCGGAATCCGTTCATAATGACTTTTGTGTATAATAGTTTTAAGTTCAATGACTTTTTTGAAAGAAAAAATTATTTAGTTACTTTTGCGTAATTTTGGTATAAGTTCGATGACCACCAGTGAAATTAACCCTCAAACTCATCAAATGGCAACTCAATTAAATCCACTAGGAACACACTACCCTGAACCTCTAATGCACAATCTCTATACACTTTATTCACATTCACATTATTCCCCAAAGGACTAGATACGCATACATCATATTTTAAACATTCCGCTTTAGGCATCTTTTCACATATTCTTTTAGAACTTACATAAGAATGAGTTGAACCAGGATCAATAAGTGCAAACATTTCTACATTATAAAGTAGAAAAAGACCTGTTATCACCTCAGGCGCATCATGATCCTCTCGTGCCTTCATCGCATATGCTCGAATCGGTGCCGCACTAGGCCTATCCACTGTCTCATAATCAACTGTACCTCTGGACTGACTACCTCTGCAACATCCTCTTTCTCTTCCTCTATTAACAGTAGGCAAGTTTGAACCATCCCTACTCTGCTCATACTGATTTCCTGTTGCATCATACGCCTTCAGGCAATTAGCAAGAAAATGCTCAGTGCTTCCACATCTAAAGTAAGCACCCTTACCTTCCAGCATTCTCCTCTGTGTCTTTTCCCACAGTGAGGACACTCATGTACCTCACTTCTATTACCAGATGCTCCTCTTCCAGAACCAGATACTGAAGGTGCCCCAAGCTTCTTACTTCTTGCTGCAGGACTGAACACTGATTCTACAGGTGCTGCCATGGAATAATCTCTTAACCTTTTATCCTTGTTAGATCCTGTAACACCCCCTACTCATACGTAGGCGATCCCATCCAATAAGGAGTGAGATGCCGTATGGGTAAACCACGCAGAAACAGGATATACATACATTCATATATAAACATACATACCGAAATATAGGGTAATTAAAACTTTACAAAACCATTCATGAAAGAAGCTGATCATGCATTAATATAACGGAAAACATTACATTACTGTTTGATCAACCTAAAGGTACAAAAGATAATTACATATTAAAAATATATACATATACGTAAGCGGAAGCTATTACAAAACTGACATAAGAGAGTTCTATACAAGAAGAATCATCAAGCTACAAAATTAAGCCCTACACTATAACCCAGCTGTGTTGGCTTGGCTGCAACAACTCTACCAAGGCAAAACTCCTTCCACACCTGCACGAGTAAACACACCGTGCTAAGTGATAAACGCTTAGTGGGAAAACACACACACATGAAATGGACGGACATGCACAATGGTCGTCAAGCATAATGCATACAAATGGCATAATCAGAAATACACAATAGATACAAATATGAACATACAAATATATAGAATCATACATTTGAGTTTACATAACTGCGTTCATACTATCTCACCATTATACACATTCGGATAATACATTCTCATTATTATCAAAACAGTTTAAAGTAATTAAGCACCTACTGACTCAAGGTAGTGGATAACGAGTGAACGGATAGTACTTTACGGGTACGAACCAATTACTGACAGTACCTTATGGGTACGAATCGAAAACCATTTACTTTGTCATTTACAAAACATTTTATTAAGGGAGCTTAAACAAGATCCAAACACATTAAAGGGTTTATGAGGAACCAAACGGGGACCTGATCGGGGTCCAAACTGAACTGAGGCTGCAGCTATAAGACTCTATTAGGAATGCCTAACTATCCACTATACTGACTCTAGCAGCTCATGCATAATCCAAATCATATCCCAAAACACAGTATATAGTTCATCATGGATAACGTGTTATTTGTCATAAAGAAATCATGGTGTTACTCATATAAGCAAACTAATATAGTACACAGCAGCAAAAAGTCAAAAGAAGACATTTAAAACCCATTTCCGAAACACAGAACACGTGGGAGAAAATTGGCGCACTAGAGTCACTGTCGCGATTGTGACAAAGTCGTGCTCACGACAGAAAGGTCGTGAGCGATGCTCACGCCTCGTGAGCACTGCTCACGACTCGTGAGCATTGCTCACAACAAGTGAGCGCTGCTCACGCCTCGCGACCTCTGCTCACGTCTCGTGAGACGCTCACGGTTCCTCAGCCAAACACGCGAGGGCTGAAAATCCTCTTCTGTCGCGCTCGCGATAAGGTCGTACTGGCGATAGGAGCAGGATTTCTAGTCCCCTGCAAAACGCAACCCAGAATTTCTCTCCAAACCAAAAACCATTTTGGCCCAAATCATTTTTAATCCAAAACTCTCCCAACTAATAAAACCCTACAAGTGTGTGAACACACACACACACAAGCACAGTCCCAAAAACACACTCTAACACCATACATGCATCCACATGCTAACAAAACTCTTAAAACATACATTTCTACCCAAAATGCCCGTTATACAGGTCAAAACTCATACAATGCACATGCACAAATATGGCTCAGACTACTAGGGGGCAAACGGGGTGTGACAACTCTCCCCTACTAACAAGAATTTCGTCCTCGAAATTCTCACCTGAAATAAACAATTGTGGGTACTAAATTCTCATCGACTCTTCTGGCTCCCAAGTTGCTTCCTCAACCCCATGGTAATTCCACAAAACTTTAACTAGCGGAATCTGCTTGCTTCTCAGCTGTCTCACTTCCCGGGCTAGAATAGCTCTTGGTTCTTCATCATACGAAAAATCATGTTGCACTTGCACCTCTTGCACTGATAGAACATGCGATGGATCCGACCGGTACCGATGAAACATCAAAACATGAAGCACATCATGCAACTTCGATAACTCCATTGGCAAGGCCAATCTATAAGCCACCGGACCAACTCTAGCCAAAACCTCATACGGTCTAATAAAGCGAGGACTAAGCTTCCCCTTCTTTCCGAACCGAAGCACTTTCCTCCAAGGCGACACCATAAGGATGATGGAATATGTCATGGTATGTGTATGTAGATAACGCAGCAGAAAAATATCGAAAAACGATCATACACATCAAACAATTCCACGACAAGAATCGAAACATGCACTTTTAGGGTTTTTAAAAACTTACAACTTTAGATGCCTCTTCCGAAATGAATTTGATGATGACCAGCAACTAAGATGATATTGTCCACCTTTGATCTTCACCACCAATGCCAAGGAATAGCCTTTGCGCCAATCCTCTCTATGCTCACACACACACTTTCAAGCAAGGCTTAAAACCGAGAATGCTAGCTCTCAATATAAGTATTGTGTAATGGCAAGGGTTAAAGCTACAAGATTTTTTGATCTTGCACTTTCTTTTGGTGCTATTAATGCCTAATCACACAAGAAAGCAAGAAAGAATTCTTCTCCTTGTGTATTTCGGCCAAGAAAAGATTTTTAGAGAGAGAGAGGGAAGTTCACGCCTACTATGATCTCTTCACTAGGGTTTTTCTTTTTCAATCTTTATCCTCATCTTATGGCAAGTGTTTATTCCGAATTTTACCACCTAAAAGTAGTTTTATTCAACCTTAAACACTTCCTATAGATAAGTAACAAACATTAATTTAAACCCTTTTGAATTTAAAATTCAATTAGGATTTAATACTCAATTAACTTAATCAATATTATTAAATTAATTGACATTAAACCATGTGGGCCGAAATCTTCCTCTCTCATGGACCAAGGTCCAATAGCAATTTAATACCCATTACATACATTAGCTTGACTTTTATCAAAAACCCAAATTAAGGCTCAATGCCTTATTTAAATATTTTAAGCCCAATGCTTTGTGTGCGATCCTATAGGTCCATTTAATATTGGCAATTGAATTAATGAATTAATTCAAAGGCTATATATATATTCTCTAGCAAGATATTTATAGCATTCCAAATTAAATGAAAATGCAAATGGCATTTGATGACCTAATGCAATTTTGTATAGTCCCTTACCCATAAATATCAGAATTAACATAAGGCATGGAACAAGTCATCCTCATGTGTAAGTTAATTCCTTTCTTGATATTCGAGTGACACTGAACTCTCAGATAAATAATGATTGCACATTATTACATCTCGGTATGGCCATACACTTATCAGTTCACTGATCAAGTGGCCGATGATATTTTTCTCTCTTATAGAGAGGGGTAATCCCTTCACTTCTCTCATGCTCTCTAACATGAATCAATGCATACCCAAGCATACCCATACTTGTCACTCAGTTACGAGCACGTTAGGTGTATGTCAAAGTACACAGTAATTCATAAAGAGTTTCATAGAGATTTTAGGTCTAAGAACTCCGATACAAAACTTGCATATGAGGAACACTTATGACTTGTACCATGTAGTGTTCTCATGTGTGGATCGTATCCAAATACCATGTTATAAACATGTATCTATGATCTCTGATTGACACTTTTGTCCTTATGATCCGTAAGACAGAACTCAACTAATCAGAGAGAGCATACTAGTCTTAATTCATTTGTTATTCCCATAACAATGACTGACTAGGGATATTTAGAATGAAGTCTCATTTGTTTCAAGGTCTTACAACCATGTGCCTCACACATGATAACTTAAACTGAAACGACATTCTTGGACAGTTCTATCAATTGATATGCACAGGAATACAATTGGTAAAACAAATGCCTCATTTATTAACTAAAGTGTTTTATTACAATGTATTGGGGCTAGGACTTACACTAACAATCTCCCACTAGCACTAGTCCCAATTGGGCATAGCCCTAAGACCGAATGCTCTCAAATGAGCTTCGTGCAGATTTGGGCGCAACTGTTTCGTCAAAGGATCTGCTACATTGTCTTCACTTGCTATCTTGCTGACCTTGACATCCCCACGATCAATGATTTCTCTGATCAGGTGGTACCTCCTGAGTATGTGTTTGGATTTCTGGTGTGACCGGGGCTCTTTGGCCTGTGCAATGGCCCCGTTGTTGTCACAAAAAATTTCTAATGGATCTAGGATGCTTGGGACCACTCCTAATCAAGAAATGAAATTTCTAATCCCAACAGCCTCTTTTGCAGCCTCACTTGCTGCAATATACTCAGATTCTGTAGTTGAGTCGGCAACGGTCTCTTGCTTTGAGCTTCTCTAGCTGACAGCAGCACCGTTTAAAACAAAAATGAATCCAAATTGCGATCTTGAGTCCTGAGTGCTGGTTTGAAAAGCAGCATCGGCATAGCCTTGTATGACGAGCTCTTCCTGACCACCATACACCAATAAGTGATCCTTAGTCGTTCGTAGGTACTTTAGAATCCCTTTTACAGCAGACCAGTGCTTTTCACCAGGGTCTTGCTGAAACCTACTGGTTATACTCAGTGCATGAGTAACATCCATCCTAGTACATAACATAGCGTACATGATAGATCCAATAGCAGATGCATATGGGATTCTACTCATGTTGTCCCTTTCCTCTTTGGTTTTAGGGCACTGTTCTTTAGTTAAAGGAACTCCCAAAGCCAAAGGTATGTACCCTTTCTTTGAGTCTCCCATACTAAAACGCTTTAGTACCTTGTCTATGTACTTTTCTTGACTTAGTCCCAATAGCCGATTCGATCTATTTCTGTAGATCCGAATGCCAAGTATTGTCTCAGCTTCACCTAAGTCTTTCATTGAGAAACATTTCCCCAACCATTGCTTAACCTTTTGCAATGTTGGAATATCATTCCCAATGAGAAGGATGTCGTCCACATACAGGACCAGAAATACTACTATGCTCCCACTAACCTTCTTGTATACACAAGGCTCATCTTCGTTCTTGACGAAGTCAAATTCTTTGACTGCCTCATCAAAACGAAGATTCCAACTTCGGGATGCTTGCTTTAATCCATAAATGGATTTCTGAAGCTTGCAAACCTTCTTAGGATGCTTGGGATTGACAAAACCTTCAGGTTGTGTCATATACACATCCTCAAGTAAATTTTCGTTAAGGAAAGCAGTTTTGACATCCATTTGCCATATCTCATAATCATGATATGCAGCTATGGCAAGCAAGATCCTAATGGATTTGAGCATGACTACAGGCGAAAAGGTTTCATCATAGTCTACACCATGTGTTTGTCAAAAACCTTTCGCTACTAGTCTACCTTTGTAGGTCTTATCAGCTTTGAGTTTAAATAGCCACTTACATTCAATTACTTTAGCACCTTCTGGTGGATCAACCAAGGTCCAAACCTGGTTATCGTACATTGATTGCATCTCGGATTTCATGGCTTCAAGCCAATTTTTCGAGTTTGGGCTTTCAATAGCTTCTCGGTAGGTAGTAGGATCCTCACGATCTACTAACTCAATAGTGTCACTGTCAGTGATTAGAAATCCATATCTCTGAATCTCCTGACGTACCCTACCGGACCTTCTAGGTACTTGTGTGATGGGTTCTTGTTCCGCAAGTGATTGTGAACTTGATCCCATTTCCAACTCATCCTCTATAGGAATTTGTGGCGCTTGAATTTCTCCAAGTTCTACTTTACTCCCACTGTCTTTCTTGAGGAGGAACTCCTTTTCCAAGAAAACAGCCTTGCGAGCAACAAATACTTTGTTCTCGGCTTGTGAGTAAAAATAGTATCCCTTTGTTTCTTTGGGATAACCCACAAATAAGCAAACATTGGATTTGGACTCTAGTTTGTCAGATGTTAATTTCTTAACATGTCCTTCACAGCCCCAAATCCTAAGAAACGACATATTGGGTTCTTTCCCAGTCCATACCTCGTATGGTGTCTTCTCAACTGCTTTAGTTGGAGTACGGTTTAGTAGAAACGCAGCAGTTTATAATGCATATCCCCAAAAAGAGATAGGAAGATCTGCTTGACTCATCATAGATCGAACCATGTCTAATAGAGTTCGATTTCTCCTTTCGGACACACCATTCCATTGTGGTGTTCCAGGAGGAGTGAGCTGTGAAATAATACCACACTCCTTTAGATGACAGTCAAACTCTTGGCTTAAGTATTCGCCACCTCGATCTGACCGAATGGCTTTTATACTTTTGCCAAGTTGGTTTTCTACTTCGGTTTTAAACACTTTGAATTTCTCAAAAGTTTCATATTTATGCTTCATCAGATAGACATATCCATATCTACTGAAGTCATCTGTGAATGTCACGAAGTAGCTAAAACCACCTCTGGCTTGTGTACTTAATGGTCCACATACATCGGTATGTATTAGCTCCAATAAGCCATTAGTCCTCTCACCTTTCTTGTTAAAAGGACTCTTTGTCATTTTTCCATGCAAACATGGCTCGCATGTAACATAAGATTCTAAGTCGAATGACCCAAGCACTCCAGTTTTGTGGAGTCTTGAAATGCGTTTTTCGTTTGCATGTCCTAAACGACAATGCCAGAAGTAAGTAGGGTTTAACTCGTTTGCTTTAACCCTCTTTGTATTAATGTTGTATATGGACTCTTTGTTTGATAGATCAAGGATATAAAGGCCATTTTGCAACATGGCATTGCCATATGAAATGCCTTGGCGACGAATATGAGCATTGCCATTTTTAATAACAAAATCAAATTCATCCAAATCCAATAATGAAACTGAAATAATGTTTCTGCTCATAGCAGGTACATAATAACAATTTTTCAAAATTAAACAAAGTCCGGAAGGTAAAGTGAGTTGATAGTCGCCTATCTCCATGGCAGCAACTCGTGCTCCATTCCCCACACGGAGGTCCACTTCATTCTTCCCAAGTAACCTCCTATTTCTTAGCCCCTTCACATTTGAACAAATGTGAGAACCACAACTGGTATCTAGTACCCAAGTGGTAGAAATAGAAAGGTTAATTTCAACAACAAAAATACCTGAACTGGACGCCTTGGCTCCATTCTTTTTTTGTTCTTCCTTGAAGAGAGCACAGTTCTTCCTCCAATGCCCTATTTTGTTGCAGTGGAAGCAAGTGCTCTCGCTCTCCTTGAGCTTTTGTGCCTTGGGCTTGGATTGGGCCTGAGGTGTACTCCCATTTGACTTGAGCCGAGTCAGGTCATTCTTGGGTTTTGCCTTTCCCTTAGCGGGTCCCTTCTTGATGCCCCCTTGAACCATCAGTACGGGATTAGTCTTTCGAATGTTTTCTTCAGCATTCTTAAGCATCCCATGAAGCTCAGTAACTGACTTGTTCATCGCATGCATGTTATAATTCATTACAAATGGATCATAATCATCAGCCAATGATCCTAAAATCAAGTCAGTGGCCAATTCCTTTGGTACTTGTACCTCAAGCTTCTCAAGAGTATCAAGATACCCTTTCATCTTGAGTACATGCGTACTAACAGGAGTACCTGCAGGCATCTTACAGGAAATTAAGGCCTTAGTTGTCACAAACCTCTCGTGACGAGCTTGCTCTTGGAACATCTCCTTTAAGTGCACCATGATCGCATAAGCATCTTGGTCCATAAATTGCTTTTGCAAGTCAGGCACCATAGTGGCTAGCATCAAACAGGTCACATCATTGGAGTCGCTCTTCTTGGTCTCAAAAGTTTCCCTTTGAACCGCAGAGGCGTTCCTACCAGGTTCTTGAGGCAAGGGTGCATCCAAAACATACGACTTTTTCTCTTGCTTAAGAACTATCCTTAAGTTTCGAGACCAGTCTATGAAATTGGTGCCATTCAATTTGTCCTTTTCAAGGACCGATCGCAATGAGAAATTGTTGTTTGAAGATGCCATTTTTCAATCTACAATAAAATTTAGCAAGATTAAATGAGGTCTTATTAATAATCCCACAAACCGAATTAATATCCCTTTAAATAATTCGCGTTAGTGATTTAATGTGGGCCAAGATCCACTTTTCACAACAACCTTATTAGTCAAGCTGAGCTTGTACACCTAACAAGTTAAGTTACTTGGGTAGGATAACTCCAATCATGACTCGTACATGACTCTTGGATCAAATGGGCTAACATCTTAAGATGTTATAGCACAAACCCATTTATTAGTTGCCTAGGTCCGGGCATCCCTTTCCATGTTAAGTCCAACCTACATTCACAACTCATGCCTCACAAAGATAATCGGGCGCATCTAGGACTCCTAGTCTACGTTACCGATGATCGATGCCTTGACATGTTTCGAATTAGGAAGGCAACTTTGTGACTTACTATTTTAGGGATTCATTTTTATTACGGCTTACATGGCATACGCTTTGTCATCCATTCATAGCATGCATATATAAATAATTGTATAAAGTAAAGCGTGACAAACATGGGCCCATAAAACCTACAACTAAGATTCTATACTATTACACAAGAATCTTCAAGTTGGGCTTCACCACTCCGGTGGGCTTCATCTTGATTTACAAAGTCTTCAAGTAAATTCTATTCTAAGAAATAAATGAAACTTTTACAATAATACATAATGGCTCGCAGGCCATAATTAATTACAAAAACCCAGGGCCCATGAATGCACCATGCATATCCATTCATCATACCAAACAAGCAAATAAATATACATAACATTCATGGATTAAACAAAGTCCAATTTTAATTAATTTAGCCAAGCCCATTAATGGAAATTGTGTACTTGAACCTTTAAGAGATGACCCCATGATGGGCCTAGGCCGAGGCCCAATGGACTAAATCCTCTTATTGAATAAGTTCTCTTAAAAGCCCAAAACACAAACTAGTTAGATTTGTGCTATAAATCAACTCTAGTATAATTTCCAATTTTGCCATTTTTAATATTATGTCATACTGCCCATAAACATTAAAAATACATATAATATGTACCGACATGAATTAAAAAATAAAAATCATGAAGAACATATATATGATACACGGCATACATATAAAAACAAACAAACAACAAAACTAGTTGTTTAATTCTTATGTGATGCCACAAAAATGCACAAATACTTAAATCAATTTTATGAGTCATTTAATAATTCAAATAAGGTCATAAAAAGATTTAATATATTGTACCAATCTGATCTAAATGTGTTTTTACCATTTTAATCAAATCAAAACAAACAATGTTGATTAAACATGTAACAAACACAAACTAGTCATTGTTTTAAGTGATATTAAAATTAATCAATTAAATTGTCATGGACCAGAATTAAAACCAAATTTTAAAAATGTCCAGACCTGATATTTAATCTTTAAAATCACTTACAAACATGCCAAAAACGTTTTTACATTTAATATTCAAAACTAGTTGTTAAACTAACAATTAACATGCCAAAAGCACCTAGTTTTAATATTAACATATACCATCAGGTATTATCAATTAAATATGACCAATAAAAGCTCCTAGAACATCTTAGGACATTATATTAACATGTCATATTAATTATAATACCTATCTAATCAATTAAAATCGTTTTTACACCAAAACAATGCAAAAAACTCAAAACAGAAAATTTCAGCATTGCATGTATTAAAAGTAACGATTTTTAATTAATTATTTCATGCATCTAAAGCACTAAAATAAGCATGTTTAGGCTCTGATACCAATGATGGAATATGTCATGGTATGTGTATGTAGATAACGCAGCGGAAAAATATCGAAAAACGATCATACACATCAAACAATTCCACGACAAGAATCGAAACTTGCACTTTTAGGGTTTTTAAAAACTTACAACTTTAGATGCCTCTTCCGAAATGAATTTGATGATGACCAGCAACTAAGATGATATTGTCCACCTTTGATCTTCACCACCAATGCCAAGGAATAGCCTTTGCACCAATCCTCTCTATGCTCACACACACACTTTCAAGCAAGGCTTAAAACCGAGAATGCTAGCTCTCAATATAAGTATTGTGTAATGGCAAGGGTTAAAGCTACAAGATTTTTTGATCTTGCACTTTCTTTTGGTGCTATTAATGCCTAATCACACAAGAAAGCAAGAAAGAATTCTTCTCCTTGTGTATTTCGGCCAAGAAAAGATTTTTAGAGAGAGAGAGGGAAGTTCACGCCTACTATGATCTCTTCACTAGGGTTTTTCTTTTTCAATCTTTATCCTCATCTTATGGCAAGTGTTTATTCCGAATTTTACCACCTAAAAGTAGTTTTATTCAACCTTAAACACTTCCTATAGATAAGTAACAAACATTAATTTAAACCCTTTTGAATTTAAAATTCAATTAGGATTTAATACTCAATTAACTTAATCAATATTATTAAATTAATTGACATTAAACCATGTGGGCCGAAATCTTCCTCTCTCATGGACCAAGGTCCAATAGCAATTTAATACCCATTACATACATTAGCTTGACTTTTATCAAAAACCCAAATTAATGCTCAATGCCTTATTTAAATATTTTAAGCCCAATGCTTTGTGTGCGATCCTATAGGTCCATTTAATATTGGCAATTGAATTAATGAATTAATTCAAAGGCTATATATATATTCTCTAGCAAGATATTTATAGCATTCCAAATTAAATGAAAATGCAAATGGCATTTGATGACCTAATGCAATTTTGTATAGTCAGTTACCCATAAATATCAGAATTAACATAAGGCATGGAACAAGTCATCCTCATGTGTAAGTTAATTCCTTTCTTGATATTCCAGTGACATTGAACTCTCAGATAAATAATGATTGCACATTATTACATCTCGGTATGGCCATACACTTCTCAGTTCACTGATCAAGTGGCCGATGATATTTTTCTCTCTTATAGAGAGGGGTAATCCCTTCACTTCTCTCATGCTCTCTAACATGAATCAATGCATACCCAAGCATACCCATACTTGTCACTCAGTTACGAGCACGTTAGGTGTATGTCAAAGTACACAGTAATTCATAAAGAGTTTCATAGAGATTTTAGGTCTAAGAACTCCGATACAAAACTTGCATATGAGGAACACTTATGACTTGTACCATGTAGTGTTCTCATGTGTGGATCGTATCCAAATACCATGTTATAAACATGTATCTATGATCTCTGATTGACACTTTTGTCCTTATGATCCGTAAGACATAACTCAACTAATCAGAGAGAGCATACTAGTCTTAATTCATTTGTTATTCCCATAACAATGACTGACTAGGGATATTTAGAATGAAGTCTCATTTGTTTCAAGGTCTTACAACCATGTGCCTCACACATGATAACTTAAACTGAAACGACATTCTTGGACAGTTCTATCAATTGATATGCACAGGAATACAATTGGTAAAACAAATGCCTCATTTATTAACTAAAGTGTTTTATTACAATGTATTGGGGCTAGGACTTACACTAACAAGGAAAACCTTGTCCCCGACTTCAAACTGCACATCTTTCCTCTTTAGGTTGGCATAAGACTTTTGCCAATCCTTAGCTGCTTTCAAATTTCGCTGCATAACTCTGATCTTTTCCTCTGTATCCCTAACCAATTCTGGCCCAATCACCGTTCGGTCGGATAACTCGGTCCAACAAGTCGGAGTCCTACACTACCAACCATACAAAACCTCACACGGTGCCATACCAATACTCGACTGATAACTGTTATTGTAGGCAAACTCCATAAGCGACATATATCAGTCCCAACTACCCGGAAAATCCAAGGCACAATGTCACACCCCAACCTATACCAAGGAGACTTCCATACAGATTGGAGGGAGAAGGCTCCCTGGATAGATAGGAGTGCCACACCCCACTAGTACAAACATGCAAACATTACATAAATAGAGCGACATATCAGAGATAATTAAAATCTTTAATACAGAGAAGAATGATACTGAACAAAATGTATACTTTATTAATATACCAAAAGAAGGTCTTTACTTATTACATCAGATTACAAAAAGAACCAATTTACAAAAGCCCAAGATACATGGTTCCAAAGGGCTATCAAAATAATACATCTATTACAAAAAGAAAGGGAAGCCTATACTATAAAACACCCCATCTCTAGTTGCGTTGGCCTTCCCGATGCGATGCGCCCAGAACACGCGTACCAAAACCTTCCACACCTGCACGGATAAACACCCGTGCTAAGCGAAATTGCTTAGTGGGGAAAACACAAAATGCATAACCGCCACTCACAGTGATGATGACAGAAAGCATATGATAACAATACAATTATGGGCATGTAATCATACCTAGTTAATTCAGATATTGGCATTCACATTCAAGAATTCTTATACAAAACACAATGACACCTGCTTAATCACAATGAGTGGATAACGAGTACATATAGATACTTGAGAGTATCGATATCGTCATATAGACATATAGATACCCGAAGGTATCGAACCATTCTTTTTACTTTATTTTCAAATTGTTTTTACGTGGAATCTTAAGAAAGATTCAGACAGAGGGACCGCGAGGATCCAATCGTGGGACCTGATCAGGGTCCAAAGTCGTACATATAGCTGCAGCGGCACAAAACTCTATTAGGCATGCCTAACTATCCACTTATCCGACATTAGCAGGTTATGCAAAATCTTATCACATTTACATATATATTATTCGTGCAAAAAGAAAATCAAAGCTTAATGGAAACTGTATGCAAAAGAAATTAAGTCATTAAGCAAAAAGGAAAAGAAATCAAGTTTGGAAGTCGCACCTGTCGCGCTCGCGACAGAGACAAAAACACAACTACCCGCCGAGTCTCGCGGTCGCGAGAGAATCTCGCTCTCGCGAGAGGGCGAAGGCGCCACTCTCTGTCACGCTCACGACGGTTGTCGCGCTCGCGACAGAAGGTAACTGTCCAAGTCCATCGCGCTCGCGACAGAGGAGAGTCCTGCAACCACTCGGAGATTGAGCGCTCTGTCGCGCTCACGACAGAGAGTTCTCTCAAGCTCTCGGCGCGAGGGCCGAACCCTCCGCACTCTGTTGCGCTCGCGACAGACACGGGTTTTTCAGCTCTTACGCCCAAATTCTGCAGAAAACTTACACAAATCACATTCAAACTTCCAAAATTGATTCCAAACCTCAAAATTAAGCAACACAAGCATTCACAACTCATAACATAAATAAAAACCCAGCTTTAACACCATTTATCTCAATTAAATCAAGTCAATTACATGTCCAATTCTAAGAAATTCCAAAACAGCAATTATAACACCAATTACAGATATTCATATAGTTTCTCACAATTCCTTCAAAAATATTCATTCTTTCACATCACATATCACACTAATTTCCATTCAAGCTATAATAACACCACTCATAAACCCAATCAAAGCAAAACCACAATTATCAAACTCAAATCATAATTGCACAATAAAGATGAACATTCCCAAACCTTCTCTCCTTAGCTCCTATTCTTGAGCTCCGCTCCCACTAGCAATTCCTTTCCCTTTATCAGGTCTAGGAGTCTCCTCTGAACCACAAACCCATAACAATCAAGATCAATTTTACAACTACCCAAACATACATATATAATTATAAAACCTAGAGAAGAGGAAGAAGAAGAATCTAAAACACCCATAACCCCAACTCACCTTTAAGCTTCCAAAATCCACAAGCTAATCAACTCTAATTACTCAATTAAGGAAGTGGGAGCAAGATTATGTAAAGAAAAGGAAGAAAAAGGAGAAGGAAGAAGAAGGAAATGGCGTGAAAAGGAGGAGGGGAACGGGAAATCAAGGGAAAGGCTGCCCTTTTCTCTCTCTTCACCAACCCAATAAATGCCCACTTATCCCCTTTGCCACTTGTCAATCTCTCCTTAAGACACTTGCCCCCACATCACACCCTACTCCCATACCTTACTATACACATTAACTTATCCTTTGCTCATATCCTAATCCCATACACTAATATGTACACTAAGCTTTCTCTTACTCACACTTAATTTTCATACACTCACTTATACCCTACACTAGCCTATCTCCTCTTCTCAACTCAAACTAATACACTTAAATTAAATAAATAAACCAATTAAACACCTACATGTAACACATAAAAATACACACATACAGACACGGACAGGCTCAAACTACTGGGGTGGTTTTGGGGTGTTACACACAAGCCCTCAACATATCTTCCAAAATCTGTATAACTCGTTCGGACTGACCATCTGTCTGGGGATGGAATGTTGTACTGAAGTTCAACTTGGTACCTAAAGCTCTTTGTAACTGTTTTCAAAACTTAGATGTGAACCTTGGGTCCCGGTCTGAAACTATGGACAACGGCACTCCATGCAACCGAACTATCTCATACACATTGATACTGGCCAATCTGTCCATCAAATAATCGACTTTCACTGGTAAGAAGTGAGCTGACTTCGTAAGCTGATCCACTATCACCCAAACTGAGTCATGCTTCTTCTGAGTCAAAGGCAACCTGGAAACAAAATCCATGGCGATGTCATCCCACTTCCACTCGGGGACAGATAAAGGCGTGAGTAATCCTGAAGGAACTTGGTGCTCAGCCTTTACCTGCTGACATGTCAGGCACTTGGACACAAAATCCACTATGTCTCTTTTTATACCGGACCACCAATAGAACTGTTTCATGTCCCTGTACATCTTCTCACTACCAGGATGCATAGTAAAAATCGTACTATACGCCTCAATCAACAGCTATCTTCTTAACTCCTCATCCTCCGATACACAGAAACGGTTTCCAAACAGAAGAAGCCCATCCTGAACTAAGAACTCTGACTGCTTGCCCAAACTAACTTCTTGCACAATCCACTGAAGCCTCTCATTATTCCTCCGAGCATCAATAATTCTCTGTCTCAAGGTAGGCTTCACTCTCAACTGAGCCATTAAAGCTCCATCTGAACCAGACCTCCATCTAAACCGCCTCAGAAACAAAGCAGAAACCGACTTCCGACTCAAAGCATCCGTGACTACATTGGCCTTACCCAGATGGTAATCTACAATGCAGTCATAATCCTTAAACAACCCGAGCCAACGACGCTGTCTCATATTCAACTCCTTCTGCGTGAGGAGGTACTTTAAACTCTTGTGATCCATAAATATCCTACATATCTCCCCATACAGATAATGGCGCCAAATCTTCAAAGCAAAGATCACAGCCGCCAACTCTAGATCATGAGTCGGATAGTTCCTTTCATGCAGTTTCAACTATCAAGAAGCATAAGCTACCACCTTACCTTCTTGCATCAAAACACATCCAAGGCCAACACTTGAAGCATCACTATACAAGACAAACTCCTTACCCGATATGGGTTGAGTCAGTATAGCAGCTTCAACTAGCAACTTCTTCAACTGCTCAAAACAAGTCTGACCACTCAAACCTAACTCCTTTCCTCAATAACCTGGTCATCGGAGCGGCCATAACTAAGAAACCCTTAACAAACCGACGGTAATAACCCGCCAAACCAAGGAAACTCCGCACTTCCTGAACATTCCTAGGCGCCTTCCAATCAACTATCACCTCAATCTTGGCTGGATCCACTTGGATACCCTTAGCTGAAACTATATGACCCAAAAACGACACTTCCCAAAGCTGAAAATCACACTTACTAAGCTTAGCAAACAACCGATGATCTCTCAAAACTTGCAAAACTAACCGAAGATGCTCCTCATGTTCATTCTCATCCTTGGAATACACCAAGATATCATCTATAAACACCACCACAAACCGGTCTAAGTATGGCCTGAACACTCTATTCATCAAATCCATGAATGCCACTGGAGCATTGGTCAAACCAAACGGCATCATGAGGAACTCATAGTGGCCATACCGAGTCCGAAATGCAGTCTTAACCACATCCTCATCCTGAACCCAAAGCTGATAATACCCCAACCGAAGATCTATCTTGGAGAACACACCTGCACCCCGAAGCTGATCAAACAAATCCTTGACTCTAGGCAGCGGATACTTATTCTTCACTGTAACCTTATTGATCTGTCTGTAGTCGATACACATCCTCAAGGATCCATCCTTTTTCTTAACAAATAGAACTGGAACTCCCCAAGGAGATATGCTTGGTCGAATAAACCCCTTATCCAATAGCTCTTGTAGTTGAGTTTTAAGTTCTCTCAACTCTATAGGAGCCATCCGATAAGGTGCTTTCGATATAGGTGTGGCACCCGGCATAATCTCTATGGCTAACTCAACTTCTCTTTCTAGAGGCAACCCAGGCAAATCACTCGGGAAAACATCACTAAACTCCCGCACAACTGGGATATCCTCAATCCTAACTTGATCCCTCTTAGAATCCAAAACCACAGCTAGGAAAGCCTCACAACCTTTCCTAATAAACCTCTTGGCTTGCATTGCTGAGATCATATTGTTCACAGAACTAGCACCCAAACCCCTTACAAACACTGGAAATCTGTTTCTATCCCGAAGCACAAAGGTCTTCCTATGGCAATCAACCACAGCCCGATGCTTACCCAACCAATCCATACCCAAAATCATATCAAACTCTTTGAAAGGCAACTCTATCAAGTCCGCAGGAAACTCAACTCCCTCAACCAACAGGGGACAACTCCTATAAACTCTACTCACATTGACACTATGCCCTAATGGATTGGTCACACATATCTCATAGTCTAACTGATCTACCACATGTAGCTTACTTGTGCAATATTTCTCATGATTTTACTATGCATAATCACGAACATGAATCATTCATATTTGATATCAATTCAATTAATACAACTCCATTTAATCTTGGAACTTTGGAAAACGTAAAGGAAATCTTGATAGCATCTCACGTAACTCCTGAAAAAAGGAAAAATTTTGATAGAATAATAAGAAAATATGAAAAAGTCTTTGCCTGGACCTACGAGGACATGCCAGGAATCAATCAAGAGGTTGTTGAACATGCCATTCTGACCTACGCTGAACTTATGCCAGTCAAGCAGAAGCTTAGAGGGCTCAAACCAGAGTGGGTGCAAAATGTAAAAGAGGAAGTGCATAAATAGATTAAGGCTAAGTTTCTTAATAGAGGTTTGGTACTTGACATGGCTAGCCAATGTAGTTCCTATATCTAAAAAGGATGGGAGAGTTTGGATATGTGTTGATTAACGAGACTTGAACAAAGCTTGTCCAAAGGATGACTTCCCTTTGCCTCACATCGATGTTCTGGTAGATAGCATAGCTGCTTGCATGATATACAGCTTTGTGGATGGACATGCCGGGTATAACCAGATCCTTAATAAGATAGCAGATTGCATCAAAATAGCCTTCATCACTAGGTGGGGGACTTTTCCTTACAGGGTTATACCTTTCGGGTTAAAGAATACCGGAGCAACCTATCAAAAAATGGCCACCAAAATCTTAGCTAACTTGATCCACAAAATAGTAGAGGTGTATGTCAACAACATGATACCCGATAGGGTCACTTCAAGGCTTTAGAAAAGTTTTTTCAGAGGATCGATAAGTATGACCTTCGGTTGAACCCTAAGAAATGTATCTTCAAAGTTACCTCTGGTAAGATTTTTGGGTCATGTTGTAAGCTAGAGACAAATTGAGATTGATCCCAATAATTTCAAGGCCATCAGAGAGATATCGGTGCCTCAGAAGGAGAAGAATGTTTGAAGTTTCTTAGGGAAGTTACAATACATCAGTAGGTTCATCACCAAGCTCACTTCAGTTTGTGGGCCGATATTTAAGCTTCTCAAGAAAAACCAGCCTGTAATCTAGAATGATAACTATCAGAAGGCTTTCGATACCATTAAGGATTATTAGTTAAACCCATTAGTTTTAATGTCGCCCCAACTCTCTAATCCTGTATCTTGCCATAAAAGACAGTTCGGTAGGTGCTATGATAGCCCAAGAGGATAAGTTCGGGGTAGAGTTCACAGTCTATTACCTTAGTGAGAAGTTTTTCTCCTATGAGGTCAAGTATGCTGAGGTTGAGAAAATTTTTCGAGTGATAATTTGGGCTTCTAAGAAATTGAGGCATTAATTTCATTATTACAAGGTACAACCGTCGCCAAGCAGAATCAACTCAGATATCTTCAAGAAGCACCTTATTTGTTAGGAAAAATGTGAAGATGGTTGATGTTGTTACAAGAATTTGACATCTGGTATATTTCTAGGAAAACCATCAAGGGCCGGGTTGTAGTTGAATTCCTGGCAGAACATCCCATTGAAGGAAACCGGGTCGAATACTATTTTCTAGATGAGAATGTCATGGCCATTGCAGTGCAAGGGTGGCAGGTGTATTTCGATGGGGTAGTTAACAACAGAGGCACTGGAGCTGGAATCATTCGAGTAACCTCAGATGCAGAAAAGCTTCAATTGGAAAAGAAATTGAGATATAAAGCTACCAATAATGAAGTCGAATATGAAGCCTATATCTTCAGATTAGAAGCACTTTCGACCTTAAGGGCAAAGACTGCTGAAATATTCGGGGACTCATCACTTGTAATTCATTAGATCTAAGGAGAATGGTCCATAAAGGAAGAACGACTATTACCATATGCAAAGTACTTTAAGATGTTTGAGTAGTCAGTTCAAAGTTTGCACTTTCCATTACATTCCTTGGATGAGAATCAGTCCGTAGATGCACTTGTAACTTTGGTATCCATATGGGATAACCCAGAAGGGGTAGTTATGAAGCCAGTCCTGATCACTAGTTTAGACAGACCATGTTTTGAGACTAAGCAGATAAAGGAAACTGAGACCACCAATGGAAAGCAATGGTATTTTGACATACAAAATTATTTGGAAAAGTCAGAGTTCCCAGGAGAAGCCACCGAAAAGGACCATAGAATGATTCGCAAACTCTTTACCTAGTTTGTTAGTGTAGATGGAGTGTTATACAAGAAACAAGTTGATGGCATTCAATTACGGTGTTTGGATGAAAAAGAATCCAAAAAGATTATAGAGGAGACACATGTCAGAATCTATGGAGCTCACATGAACGGATTGACATTAGCCAAGAAGATCATGTACCAACTCTTCTTTTGGCCCACCGGGGATACAGACTGTTCCAAATATGTCAAGCAGTGCTAGCTATTGTAACACCCCCTTCCCATACGTAGGCGATCCCATCCGATAAGGAGTGAGATGCCGTATGAGTCAAGGTGTCACCAAACAATAGCCAAGCAAAACATACATTCATTCATAACATACATTCAGAAACACAGAATAATTAAAAACTTTACATGCAGAAAGCAAAAGCTGATCATGCATTACTATAATAAACTATTACAATAATGATCTGATCAACTAGCTGAAACCAAATAATATTACAGGTCCAAAATATAATTACAAAACTGGAAGCTGATACATAAGAGTTCTATACAAAAAGAATCATCAAATATACAAAAAGTAGCCCTACACTAAAAACTTCCTGTGTTGGCTTGATGACGGCGACTCTCGAATCAAACTTTTTCCGCACCTGCACGGGTAAAAACACCGTGCTAAGCGATAAACGCTTAGTAGGGAAACACACATAAATAATGGACGGCCATTCACAATGGTCGTCAAGGCAATTCACATTCACAAGGACAATATGCAAAGGCTAAACATAAGCCATACAAACATGCTCATATAGTAAAGCCATACAATCAATATTTCATAATCATAATCATTCAGAAATAATCCGATATATATTACATCGAAATACTCATTCAGATAATTCATTTATAGCCAAATCAGATCAGAGCAGTTCAAATAAATATTCAAAGAACACCTGCTGACTCTAGGTAGTGGATAACGAGCATACAGACAGTACTTTCCGGGTACGAGCCGATTACAGACAGTACGTTACGGGTACGAATCGATTAAACCATTATACTTTAAGTTTCACAGATATTTTCAAAAGGGACCTTAAACAAGATCCAATACAGAAAAGGGTTCGCGAGGAACCAAACGGGGACCTGATCGGGGTCCAAACAGAACTATGGGCTGCAGCAACAGACTCTATTAGGCATGCCTAACTATCCACTTACTTGACTCTAGCAGGCTATGCGTCACTTAAATCAAATAACAGAATATTGTGTACAATCATCAGAAAAATCATGGTATTACGCATATCGAAGCATTTAAAAATATGACATGCATCACACAGCAGTAAAGTCCATTCAGAAGAAATACCAATTTATTTCTGAGTTAAAAACTGGGAAATTTTGGAAAGACGGGCTGAACGGAGAAACGGGTGTGGTTGGCTGGTCACGTGGCGTGACTGGCCTCCTCACAGGGCAGGTCACGAGACGTGACTGTGGGTCACGCCTCGTGACTTGCTTCATTCCTCGCAGATCATGCAAAGTGATCTCGCAGATCACGCGGCGCTCACGCAAGTCACGCGACGTGACTGGACGTCACGTCTCGTGACTTACTTCTCTCTTCAGCCGATCACGCGACACGCCTTTCATCAGGCCGGTCACGAGGCGTGACGGGGAGTCACGTCTCGTGACTGCCTTCCTCAAGGCCGGTCACGCGTTAACAACGCGTGACTGGCTTTGCTCTGGCAGGTCACGAGTCGTGACTGGAGGTCACGTCTCGTGACTTGCCCTCTCTTCCTTGGCTAGTCACGCAGCAAATCTGGAAAATGGGATTTCTACATTAACTCGATTTCCAGTTTTCCAGAATACAGAAATCAATCCCAAATTTGATTCAAAACCAATAAAACCTGTTCTTACCTTCCAGAATTCATCTCAAACAATATAGACAACATTTATACAACTCAATTCAACATTTAAACATTAAATCAATTCAAGAATAATAACATTCAAATTTCTCAAGAACAAGAACCCTAGAAAATTGACAGTAACTTAAAATCACACAATTCACAATCAATTGTTCCCAAACCTGGAATCTAAGCTTCTAACACTTAGTCCCACTGCTCCTAGCAACCTCCTTGCCTTTAGGATCGCGCGGAGTCTCAGCTAAACACAAATATTCCACATGCAAAACCCTAAATTAAACCTAAGCTCAAGGAAGTAGAAGAAGATGAAGTAAATGGAAAGAAAGCTAAAGAAATGCAGTGACTTACCAACAAAAGATGCAAGGAGAGATTAACTCCACCAATTCCAACTTGTATAACACCACAATGCTTAGAGTAAAGAAAATACAGAAGAAGAAGAAGAGGGTGATGAGAAGAAAAGAAAGGAACGTAAATCTGAATTTTCCTTTCTTTCATTCCCTTTTCTTTTTCCTTTCTTTGCCCTAAGTATGTGTCCAATTCTAATTGGTGAAGCTAACCACTCACACCCAAACTAAAATGCATTACACACACCCAAAGTAATCTCACTTAAATGCACCCTACAATGGTATGCTCAAGTGCACACAATTATTTCTCAATTAATTAACACACCTTAATGCCATGTATGCACCCACGTACTAACAAAACCCCAAAAACATACATTTTCCTAAAATACCCTTATGAAATGCCGAACACATGCGAATGCTTACACATACAGATAGACAGACAGGCTCATTCTACTAGGGGGCAAACGGGGTGTGACAACTCTCCCCTACTAATAAGAATTTCGTCCTCGAAATTCTCACCTGAACTGAACAACTGCGGATACTGAGCTCTCATCAACTCCTCTGGTTCCCAAGTCGCTTCTTCAACTCCATGATGGATCCACAACACTTTAACCAAAGGAATCTGCT
This sequence comes from Excoecaria cochinchinensis, assembly GCA_947683425.1. NCBI lineage: Eukaryota > Viridiplantae > Streptophyta > Magnoliopsida > Malpighiales > Euphorbiaceae > Excoecaria > Excoecaria cochinchinensis. Next base: position 3,475,983 of record CANTUQ010000068.1, on the reverse strand, counting down.
TATTCCTCAATTGCCTCACCTCTCGGGCTTGAATAGCTCGCGGTTCCTCATCATAAGAGAAGTCTGGCTGAACCTGGATATCCTGAACTGAAAGTACATGCGAAGGATCTGATCTGTACCGACGAAGCATCGAAACATGGAACACATCGTGCAACTTTGCTAACTCCATCGGTAGCGCCAATCTGTAGGCTACAGGTCCTACCTTAGCCAAAATCTCATAAGGTCCAATGAAATGAGGACTAAGTTTGCCTTTCTTGCCAAACCGAAGCACTTTCCTCCAAGGTGAAACCTTAAGGAAAACCTTGTCCCCGATCTCAAAATGCACATCTTTCCTTTTCAAATTGGTGTAAGACTTCTGTCGATCCTTGGCTGCCTTCAAATTCCGCTGCACTACTCTGATTTTCTCCTCAGTATCTCTAACCAAGTCTGGCCCAATCATAGATCTCTCGGATAGCTCAGTCCAACAAATCGGAGTCCTACACTGACGACCATACAAAGCCTCATATGGTGCCATACCAATACTCGACTGAAAACTGTTGTTGTAGGCAAACTCCATCAACGATACATATCTGTCCCAACTACCCGAAAAATCCAAAGCACAAGCCCTCATCATATCCTCCAGAATCTGAATAACTCGCTCTGACTGACCATCGGTCTGAGGATGAAACGTTGTACTGAAGTTTAACCTAGTGCCCAAAGCTCTCTGTAACTCCTTCCAAAACTTGGAAGTAAACCTCGGATCCCGATCTGACACTATGGACAAAGGCACACCATGCAACCGAACTATCTCATCCACATAGATACTGGCCAATCTGTCCATGGAGTAGTCCACTCTAACCGGCAGAAAGTGAGCTGATTTCGTAAGCTGATCCACAATAACCCAAACTGAGTCATGCTTCCTCTGAGTCAAAGGCAAACCCGAAACAAAGTCCATGGCGATATCATCCCATTTCCACTCAGGAATGGATAAAGGCATAAGCAAACCCAAAGGAACCTGATGCTCGGCCTTTACCTGCTAACAAGTCAAGCACTTGGAAACAAAATCTACTAAATCACGCTTCATACCGGACCACCAATAGAATTGCTTCATGCCTCTATACATCTTCTCACAGCCCGGATGCATAGTAAAGACTGAACTATGTGCCTCACTCATGAGCTGTCTCCTCAAATCCTCAGATTCTGGCACACACAGGCGATCTCTGAACATAAGTACCTCATCCAGAACTGAGAACTCTGATGGCTTACCCAATCTAACCTCATGTACAATCGGCTGAAGTCTCTGGTCATCTCTCTGAGCATCCACTATCTTCTGTCTCAATGTAGGCTTCATACGCAACTGAGCAATCAAAGCCCCATCAGAACCAAATCGCCATCTGAATCGCCTCAAGAACAAAGCTGAAACTGACTTCCGACTCAAAGCATCGGTGACTACATTGGCCTTACCAGGATGGTAATCCACAATGCAGTCGTAGTCCTTAAATAACTCAAGCCAACGCCGCTGTCTCATGTTCAACTCTTTCTGTGAAAGGAAGTACTTCAAACTCTTGTGGTCCGAAAAGATTCTACACTTTTCCCCATACAAGTAATGACGCCAAATCTTCAAAGCAAAGATCACAGCTGCCAACTCTAAATCATGCGTCGGATAGTTCCTCTCATGTGGCTTCAACTGTCGAGAAGCATAAGCCACTACTTTTCCTTCCTGCATCAGCACACATCCAAGACCAACTCCCGAAGCATCACTGTAAATGACAAACTCCTTACCCGAGATGGGTTGAGTAAGGATAGGAGCCTCAACAAGCAACTGCTTTAACCGATCAAAACAAGACTGACACCTGTCTGACCACTCAAATCTAACTCCTTTCCTCAACAATCTAGTCATCGGAGCAACAATCACAGAAAATCCTTTAACAAAGCGACGGTAGTAACCTGCTAAACCAAGGAAACTCCTCACTTCCTGAACATTTCTAGGCGCTTTCCAATCAACTATCGCCTCAATCTTGGCTGGATCTACCTGAATACCTCTAGCTGAAACAATGTGACCCAAGAATGACACTTCTCGAAGCCAGAAATCACACTTGCTAAGCTTAGCAAACAACTGATGCTCTCTCAACATCTGCAAAACCAATCGGAGATGCTCCTCATGCTCACTCTCATCCTTTGAATACACCAAGATATCATCAATGAACACTACTACAAATCGATCTAAGTATGGCCTAAACACACGATTCATCAGATCCATAAAAGCCGCTGGAGCATTTGTCAAACCAAACGGCATCACAAGAAACTCATAGTGGCCATACCTAGTCCAAAATGCAGTCTTAACCACATCTGCATCCTGAACTCGTAACTGATAGTACCCTGATCGAAGATCTATCTTGGAAAAGACACCTGCACCTCGAAGCTGATCAAATAAATCCTCAATCCTAGGAAAAGGATACCTGTTCTTCACTGTAACTTTATTAATCTGCCGGTAGTCAATACACATCCGCAGGGATCCATCTTTCTTCTTGACAAACAGAACTGGAGCTCCCCATGGAGATATGCTAGGTCGAATAAACCCCTTATCCAATAACTCTTGTAGCTGAGATTTAAGTTCCCTCAACTCTACAGGAGCCATCCGATAAGGTGCTCTCAAAATAGGTGCAGTACCTGGCATAATCTCAATGGACAACTCAACCTCTCGCTCAGGAGGCAAACCAGGCAACTCGCTCGGGAACACATCACTAAACTCCCGCACTACAGGAATGTCCTCAATCTGAACCTGATCCCTCTTGGAATCTAACACAACTGCTAGAAAAGCCTCACAACCTTTCCTGATAAATCTCTTAGCTTGCATCGCAGAAATCACATTATTCACAAAACTAGCACCCAAACCCTTCAAAAACACAAGAGACTGACTTCTATCCCGGAGTACAACTGTCTTCCTATGGCAATCAACTACAGCCCGATGCGTACCCAACCAGTCCATACCCAGAATCAGATCAAACTCTCTGAAAGGTAACTCAATCAAATCCGCTGGAAGCACAGCTCCCTCAGCAATCAGAGGACAACTCCTAAAGACTCTACTCACACTGACACTATGCCCTAATGGACTGGTCACACAAATCTCATAATCTAACTGATCAACAGAATGCAATTTATCAATAATTTTATCCGTGCACAAATATGAGTGTGTGGAACCAGGATCAATTAGAGCATATAACTCAGTGTCATGGAGTAGGAACTTACCAGCAATAACATCAGGCGCATCCTGCTCATCTCTGGCTCTCATGGCATAGGCTCTAACGGCACCCTGAGGAGGACGCTCAACAGTCTCAGAAGCAGCTCCATCTCTATGCCGTCCACCTCGACCTCTACCTCGGCCTCTACCTCGGGTAGCCTGAGAAGCATTCGAACCAACCCTACTAGCTCCTCCCTGAGGTCCTGAATCCTCAATCGACTGGGGACAACTAGCCACACGGTGCTCAGTGCTCCCACATCTAAAACATCCACCGGTGAGCCACCTATACTCACCCCGGTGAGCCTTGCTACAATTCTCACAAACAGGTATGGCATCAGATCTACCTCCCCTACCAGAACCTGACACAGCTGCAGAACCCTGTCTTCTGCCTCTAGAAGCCGGACCAGAAGATGACTCGTCCTGTGGGTTCCTAGATCTCTTACCCGATGAAGATCCTCCACGAGAAGAACTCCTCCTCTGAGCTCTCTCTCTCAACACAGTCTCAGATAACTCAGTTCTCACAGCAGCCTCTACAATCTGATAATAGCTAACCCCAGGCATGCACATCAGAGAAATCAAAGCAATCTTCAAAGACTCATTTAACCCTGCCTCGAAATGCTTGCATCTAAAGTCATCAGTCATAACTTCACGTGGGGCATAGCAAGATAACCTGTTGAACTCCTTCTCATAATCTGCTACAGACATAGCCCTCTGTCTCAAACCCAAAAACTGCGCCCATCTCGAATCTCTATAAGCCTGAGTGATGTACTTCTTTGTGAACTCACCCTCAAAGAACTCCCAAGTAATCGGATCCGGTAGCTGAGGATGCCTGGAAACCAATTCCCACCACTCAAATGCAGACCCTTGCAGAAGAACTAGTGCACACTCTACCTGCTGATCAGGAGGACACCGAATCTCTCTCAAAGCACGCTTTACTTTATCTAACCATTTCTCTGCCAACTCAGATTCATTCAAAGCAGTGCCCTAAAAATCTTCAACTCCTGCCCTTCTCAAATTTTCCATAGGTGCTCTAGGAGCAGTCACTCTCTCCAAAACCCTAGCCATGACCTGATGCAGTCTGAACATAGCCTCAAAGGGCATAGATGCGGCCTCGGGCTGGACCCTAGCATGCTGAGCCGACACAGTAACAGAAACAGACGGATTCACAACTGGAGGATTCACACTCTCGGCGGATTCCTCAAGTGATCCACGAGCAGAATTAGAAGCCATCTAAACAAACAAGAAACAACCGTATCAGCCAACATAGATCTAGACACACACACATCTAAGAAACTCAAAACAATCACAACAACACCCAGAAACGCCTAAACCTATGCTCTGATACCACTAACTGTAACACCCCCTTCCCATACGTAGGCGATCCCATCCGATAAGGAGTGAGATGCCGTATGAGTCAAGGTGTCACCAAACAATAGCCAAGCAAAACATACATTCATTCATAACATACATTCAGAAACACAGAATAATTAAAAACTTTACATGCAGAAAGCGAAAGCTGATCATGCATTACTATAATAAACTATTACAATAATGATCTGATCAACTAGCTGAAACCAAATAATATTACAGGTCCAAAATATGATTACAAAACCGGAAGCTGATACATAAGAGTTCTATACAAAAAGAATCATCAAATATACAAAAGTAGCCCTACACTAAAAACTTCCTGTGTTGGCTTGATGACGGCGACTCTCGAATCAAACTTCTTCCGCACCTGCACGGGTAAAAACAACGTGCTAAGAGATAAACGCTTAGTGGGGAAACACACATAAATAATGGACGGCCATTCACAATGGTCGTCAAGGCAATTCACATTCACAAGGACAATATGCAAAGGCTAAACATAAGCCATACAAACATGCTCATATAGTAAAGCCATACAATCAATATTTCATAATCATAATCATTCAGAAATAATCCGATATATATTACATCGAAATACTCATTCAGATAATTCATTTATAGCCAAATCAGATCAGAGCAGTTCAAATAAACATTCAAAGAACACCTGCTGACTCTAGGTAGTGGATAACGAGCATACAAACAGTACTTTCCGGGTATGAGCTGATTACAGACAGTACGTTACGGGTACGAATCGATTAAACCATTATACTTTAACTTTCACAGATATTTTCAAAAGGGACCTTAAAAAAGATCCAATACAGAAAAGGGTTCGCGAGGAACCAAACGGGGACCTGATCGGGGTCCAAACAGAACTATGGGCTGCAGCAACAGACTCTATTAGGCATGCCTAACTATCCACTTACTTAACTCTAGCAGGCTATGCGTCACTTAAATCAAATAACAGAATATTGTGTACAATCATCAGAAAAATCATGGTATTACGCATATCGAAGCATTTAAAAATATGACATGCATCACACAGCAGTAAAGTCCATTCAGAAGAAATACCAATTTATTTCTGAGTTAAAAACTGGGAAATTTTGGAAAGACGGGTTGAACGGAGAAACGGGTGTGGTTGGCTGGTCACGTGGCGTGACTGGCCTCCTCACAGGGCAGGTCACGAGACGTGACTGTGGGTCACGCCTCGTGACTTGCTTCGTTCCTCGCAAATCACGGGGCGCTCACGCAAGTCACGCGACGTGACTGGACATCACGTCTCGTGACTTACTTCTCTCTTCAGCCGATCACGCGACACGCCTTTCATCAGGCCGGTCACGAGGCGTGACGGGGAGTCATGTCTCGTGACTGCCTTCCTCAAGGCCGGTCACGCGTTAACAACGCGTGACTGGCTTTGCTCTGGCAGGTCACGAGTCGTGACTGGAGGTCACGTCTCGTGACTTGCCCTCTCTTCCTTGGCTAGTCACGCAGCAAATCTGGAAAATGGGATTTCTACAGTAACTCGATTTCCAGTTTTCCAGAATACAGAAATCAATCCCAAATTTGATTCAAAACCAATAAAACCTGTTCTTACCTTCCAGAATTCATCTCAAACAATATAGACAACATTTATACAACTCAATTCAACATTTAAACATTAAATCAATTCAAGAATAATAACATTCAAATTTCTCAAGAACAAGAACCCTAGAAAATTGACAGTAACTTAAAATCACACAATTCACAATCAATTGTTCCCAAACCTGGAATCTAAGCTTCTAACACTTAGTCCCACTGCTCCTAGCAACCTCCTTGCCTTTAGGATCGCGCAGAGTCTCAGCTAAACACAAATATTCCACATGCAAAACCCTAAATTAAACCTAAGCTCAATGAAGTAGAAGAAGATGAAGTAAATGGAAAGAAAGCTAAAGAAATGCAGTGACTTACCAACAAAAGATGCAAGGAGAGATTAACTCCACCAATTCCAACTTGTATAACACCACACTGCTTAGAGTAAAGAAAATACAGAAGAAGAAGAAGAGGGTGATGAGAAGAAAAGAAAGGAACGTAAATCTGAATTTTCCTTTCTTTCATTCCCTTTTCTTTTTCCTTTCTTTGCCCTAAGTATGTGTCCAATTCTAATTGGTGAAGCTAACCACTCACACCCAAACTAACATGTATTACACACACCCAAAGTAATCTCACTTAAATGCACCCTACAATGGTATGCTCAAGTGCACACAATTATTTCTCAATTAATTAACACACCTTAATGCCATGTATGCACCCACGTACTAACAAAACCCCAAAAACATACATTTTCCTAAAATACCCTTATGAAATGCCGAACACATGCGAATGCTTACACATACAGACAAACAGACAGGCTCATTCTACTAGGGGGCAAATGGGGTGTGACAGCTATGCCAACAATGCACCGATTTAAAAGACTTACCCATTTCTAAATTGTGCAACCTTATGTCTCCATGGCCATTTACAGCTTGGGGAATAGACTGATAGGGGAAATACACCCGACAACATCCAATTGGCACCGATATATTATAGTCGCTAATGACTATTTCACTAAATAGGTAGAGGCAGAATCCTTCAAGAAGGTGGGCACCCGAGAATGGCCATGTGTCACACCCCATAAGTGGCCTAATTGGATTTAGCGATTTTAATTGGGCAATTAAGGGTAATTGAGTAGTTTTCTAGTAAATGAGGATTTTATTGCAAGAATTACATGTAATTTAATTGGCAGATTTTTTTTTTTTTGTTATAGTGAGTAAAAGGTAATTTGATAGGGATTAAATGGTAAAAGAAGGGTGAGTGGCACTGTGAATTCGTGCATGTGTGCCAGGTGGAATGTGTGTGTGCACGTGGTGAGGGAAAAGGGAAGAATGAGAAAAACTCAGTGGGCTGAAAGTAAAAGACTGAAAAACTTCCTCTCTTCTTGCTCTCTCTCTCACGTAAAACCACAGTCCGTTCTTTCTTTCTTCTGCATGTGGGTGTTCTTTAGTTTTGAGCAAAAGGTTATAGTTGTTAGAAGCTTCAGAAGGTGAGTGGTTACTGGTTCTCGTGTGGTTTTTCTTTCTGATTTGGGTTTATAGAGATTACATTCTTGGGTTTGATTGTGGTTTTACTTGTTTGCAAGCCTCTGAGGATAAAAGAAAGATAAAGGGAAAAGATAATATTGTGGATTGAGAAGCTGTGGGCATTTTTGGGGACTTCATTTCAGGTTTGGGAGAGTCTGTCATTTTCTCGTTTTGGATCTTGATTCCAATTATTGTATGTCTGTTATTTATGTGTAACTGGGTAGCAAAATGTATGAGAAATATGATGTGTATGCATGATTACAGTAGAAAAGAAATAACATGAACATGCAATGAGATGAATAGGTATGAGTTTGAATATGGAAAACCTGGAAAGTTGATATTCTGACATTGCCTCTGTTTAATTGTAAAAATGTTTTATTTGTGTTATAAGTGCTGTGAATGTGCTCTGGAGACTTGAAGGTACGTATTCGAATTATGATTGCATGAAAAATGGTTTTAGATAAAGAGGAGTTTTGAATTTTAGACATACTCTGTTTTCTGGATTTTCTGGTTTTCACGTTTTCTTTCTGGGAATTTTGGAAATCTGTTGGAGAAGAAGAAGAAGTGTGAGAAGAAGATCACGTGACGTGATGGAGCATCACGCCGTGACCCTCTTCCCTGAAGAAGGTCACGCGACGTGATGGGGCATCACGCCGTGATCCCCTTTCTGAGAAGTTGTGAGCAGTTGGGAGAAGGAGAAGCAAATTGTGAGAGGAGGGTCACGTGACGTGATGGGGCATCACGCCGTGACCTCCCTCCCTTTGGGAAGTCGCGACGTGATGAAGCATCACGCCTCACGACCTCTCCCTGGTTTTCCTGCGTGTCACGGGACGAGACCTTGTGATCTCCTTTCCTCTCCTCACAGGCGTCACGAGACGTGACTGGTGGTCACGCCGTGACTGCCTTGCTCTTTTGCCTGGCGCTCGCGTGAAGCCTGCGTCACGCGACGTGACGAATGGTCACGGCGTGACCATCCTTCCTTGCTGCCCTGTTTTATAAAAACTAAAGTTTAAACTACAGTTTTAAGGGTTTTTGCACTACATGACAATTATTTGAGTTAAAATTGCATTGTATTTTGGATAATTGCATAATATTGGGTTTTGTATACATGATTAATGATTAATCTACATGATATACATGTTTATAATTTATTTAACATGGACTTGTTCAATATGAACTATTTGTTCTTATTACCTCCTGTAGTTAATATTTATATGTTTAAATGTTTCTGAATTTGATCTAGTCACATGTATACGTGAAATATGTATTTGCATTTAGTTGTTTTAATATTTATAGTTACTTGTTTTAAATGTGATCTGTATACCTGTATACATGGACCATAAATTAGTATTATCTTCAATATTCATATTGATATGAGTGCTGGAATTGTTGAGTTGAGTTTTAAGCCTGAATAGTCATAGTAGTGGATAAGTAAGCGCTTACTTAGGTCAGTGTGTGTGTGCAGCTGCTATATGATAAAACGATATATGCGGGTCCATTTGGATCCTTGTTTCGACCATGTTTGGTCTATATGAAAATAAAGCGAGACTCCGGTCTCTATATGGAAAATACATGTTTGAGACTCATGTCTCTATATGCTTGGGATACTGTGTTCAATCAGTATCCAAATGACCGTATCCACTTCTAGAGAGTATTTCGGATTAATCAGGCTACATGTTTATATGTGATATATATGTTGAGATGTTTATTGACAAGATTAAAGGTATATGTTGTATATGAAATATAGTATAACTTTGTGTTTACATACCTTGAGTATATATATAGGTATTTGGAACGGTGAGAAATATGTAGATTTAATTTATATTTTAATAGTTAATTACTTGTAATATATGTTTACGGTTGGGATGAGATTGTAGTGTGGTTATAAATATTGTATATGCATTATTTTAGGCTAGTCAGGCTATGAGTTTAATTGTGTTGCATAAGATGAGATGAATTGTTAACATGATTATAAGTATATAGTGCATATGAATTCTTACATAGCTTTAAAGCGCACCTTGAACCTGTATACTTAGAATGATGAGAATTATGAATTGAATACTTGATTGCTGGTATTGTATATATATATTTATGCATGTCAAGTAAGGAGTTTTGGAGTTATGTTTATAGATGATTTGATGCCTTTGATTTTGAACCATTGGATTATTGTATTGTTATATATACTGTATATGCACTTTGTTAGTTTGTTTTGTTTCTCCCCACTAAGCGTTATCGCTTAGCACGGGCTCTTTTCCCGTGCAGGTGGCGAGTCTGGATTTGGAGTCGGATATCTGCAGGTCGGCCACTAGGAGTCTTTTTGGATAAAGTTGTTGTACTTTTGAAGTCTTCCGCTGTTATATTTTTATACATGGTTTATGTATAGCAAAATGAATCTTTTGTAAAGGAACAAGTATATTTTTTGTATATGTATATGCTTACGAGCCTTTTTGTAAAACGATATCGATACATGTTATATGTAACCAGGATTTTATTATTATATGATTATATGTGTTTGCCCGCGTGGCACTCCGGCATCCTTCCAACGGGGATGGCGGGGTGTTACACCATGTCACACCTGTCACACCCCATAAGTGGCTTATTTGGAAATTAGAATTTTAATTGGACAATTAAGGGCAATTGGGTATTTATACAAGAGGAAAGAGGATTTAATTGCATGGAAATAAAAGTATTTTAAATGGCAGAGTTTATTTTGGAGAGTAGAGTGTAATTTGTCAAGGATTAATTGGTAAAATGGATTAAGTAAGTTGTGTAACTGTGCATGTGTGCCAAGTGGTGTGTGAGTGTGTGTACGTGGGTGAGGGAAAGCAATGGTCTGAATGTTTTAGTTTCTGGAAAAAAACAAAACACATGGGGTTTTTCTCTTGCTCTCTCTTTCTCACGAACACCACTCTTCCTCTCTTGTGTTTTTGGTTCTTTCCCATTTGCATGTGTGTCCATCTGCTGTGAGCTAGGGTTTTGGATGTGTTAGAAGCTTCAGAAGTTGAGTGGTTACTGGTTTTCGTGTGTTCTTCTTATTCTTAAGGTTTTAGAGATTCTGTTCTTGGGTTAATGAGTCGTGGTTTCATTTGTTGCAAGCAACTGAAGTTAAGAGGAAAGAGAAGGATAAAGGGAAGATTGTGGATTAGAATTCAGTGGACGTTTTGAGCTTCAGTACAGGTTTGGGAGTGTCTGTCCTTACTTGTTCTGGGTCCTGTTTACAGTTCGGATATTAATGCAGTTATGTGTGTTTGTACATCTAAATGCATGTGAAATGTCCTGTGTTCACATGGTTTAGATAGACAAGAATGATGTGAGTTGCTAAATGAGATCAGTATACATGAGTTTGAATGTGAAATTCTAATATGTCGATGTTCTGGTATTACCTCTGTTTGGTTAGTAAAAAGATGTTATTGGTATTATAATTGCTACAAATGTATTTTGAAGACTAGAAAGTATATGTTAGCAAGAGTTTTGCATGGAAAATGGTTTTGGATAAAATGGGATTTGATCTTTGGTTATCCTCTGTTTTTCCCGTTTTTCTGGTTTTTGGTATTTTTCTGGAAATTCTGAGAAGTTGGATGAAGAAGAAGAAGAAATGTGAGAAGAGGGTCACGAGACGTGATGCTTCATCACGCCGTGACCCCCTTCTCTGTTGAAGGTCACGTGACGCGACGCAGCTTCACGCCGTGACCTCTTCTCTGAAGAGGGTCACGAGACGTGATGCTGCATCACGCCGTGACCTGCTTCCTCGCCTGTCCCTGTGTGTCACGAGATCGTGACTTCTTCCTCTCCTCTCACAGGCGTCACGAGACGTGACTGAAGGTCACGCCGTGACTGCCTTGCTTTTTTGCCTGGCTCTCGCGTGACGCCTGCGTCACGCGACGTGAAGAATGGTCACGCCGTGACCAGCCTTCCCCTGTTGCCCTGTTTTATTAAAACTGAAGTTTAACTTCTGATTTCGAGAATTTTTGCACTACATGACAAATATTTGATTTAAAATCTGTATTGTGTTTTAATAATTGCTTAATATTGGGTTTTGTATACATGATTAATAATTAGTATACATGATTTACATGTTTATAATTTAATTAACAGGGACCTTTGTAATATGAGCTATTTGTTCTTATTATTTCCGTTAGTAATATTTATATATTTAAATATTTCTGAATTTGATTATTATACAAGTATATAGGATTTATAAGCTGGTATTTAATGAAATTCACATGATATGATACTGAATTATTAAGTTGTATACTTGATTAAATAGTTAATGTACATAACTTACTAGTTTATATTGTACATGAACATAAATGGTCTTGAATGTGAACTATTTGTACTACGGCCTCTAATAACTGATACTGGATGTATTTAAAATGTTTTTAAAATTGAACTAGATATATGTATATGTGAAATATGTATTTGTATTTAGTTGTATTTAATATTTATAGTAAATTGTTTTAAATGTGAACAGTATATATGTATACATAGATTATTTCTAGATGAATTATAGATTCTTATTACTTCCGGTAATAAATATTTGGATATATGTATATGTTGCTGATTTTGTTCAAAGTACATGAATACATGAATTGTTGAGTTGTGTTATTTAAGCCTAAATAAGTCCTAGTAGTGGATAAGTAAGCGCTTACTTAGGTCAGTGTGTGTGTGCAGCTGCTATATGATAAAATGATATATGCGGGTCCGTTTGGATCCTTGTTTTTGACCATGTTTGGTCTATATGAAAATAAAGCGAGACTTCGGTCTCTATATGGAAAATACATGTTTGAGACTCATGTCTCTATATGCTTGGGATACTGTGTTCAATCAGTATCCAAATGACCGTATCCACTTCTAGAGAGTATTTCAGACTAATCAGGCTATATGTTTATGTGTGATATGTATACATATATGTTGAGATGTGTATTGACAAGATTAAAGGTATATGTTGTATATGAAATATACTATAACTTGTGTTTATACACCTTGAGTGTATATGTATTTGTAATGGTGAGAGATATGTAGATTTTAATTATGTTTTAATAATTAATTACTTGTAATATATGTTTATGGATGAGATGAGATTATAGTATTGTTGTAAATATTGTATATGCATGTTGTTAGTTTGTTTTGTTTCTCCCCACTAAGCGTTATCGCTTAGCACGGGCTTCTTTTCCCGTGCAGGTGGCGAGTTCGGGTTGAAGTCTGATATCTGCAGGTCGGCCACTAGGAGTCTTTTGATGAAATTGTTTTTGGAGTCTTCCGCTGTTATACTTTTGTACATGGCTTGTGTATGGCAAAGTAATCTCTTGTAAAGGAACAAATGTAACTTTTGTATATGTATTTGCTTACGAGTCTATTTTTGTAAAACGATATGGATATATATGTTACATGTAAAAAGGTTTTATTATTATATGATTAAAAGATGTAAGCTTTATCATTTATTTTATTTATTTGAATGCCTTTGGAATTGTTTATATGTGTTCGGCCGCGTGGCACTCCGGTATCCTTCCAACGAGGATGGCGGGGTGTTACAGCTTGGTATCAGAGCCCAGGTTTGGTGGTTCTGGGTTATGTTGTGATTGATTTGGTGTGAGTCAAGTCTATACATGAGAGTCAGTTTTGTATAGTGGCCTAATGCAGATGTCGTTCGTGCAAAGTATAGATGGAGTCTGACTCGTGTGAGAGCATAGACGAGGCAGTGGCATATGTGAATTGATAAGAGTTCGAAGTGACACTCTGTATTCCTGTCAGCTATCTTCTTGAAATCATGTGCACATAAGCATAGTGAAACATGGGGATGGGAAAAGTACATTATAATAACTTACATTGCATTTTCGCATTATCTCGCATACATAAATCATTACATGATCATTTCATCCGCATCCCTCATTTGTATGTAAACAGCATCATTGTATGCACTTCATTGAGAGAAGCTGACAGGATATACATCGAGTACTTGATAATTAGAAGAGGTATATGGATTAGAGTGTAGTGTGTTAAGGAAAGTGTGGGGTGTACATGATTTGATGGTTATATGGTATAAGTGATAGCGATTCAGAGATTTGTTTAAAGATTTATCTACAAGTGATTAGCGAGGAAATTTCGAGGACGAAATTTTCTTAAGGGGGAGAGAGTTGTCACACCCCATAAGTGGCTTATTTGGAAATTAGAATTTTAATTGGACAATTAAGGGCAATTGGGTATTTATACAAGAGGAAAGAGGATTTAATTGCATGGAAATAAAAGTATTTTAAATGGCAGAGTTTATTTTGGAGAGTAGAGTGTAATTTGTCAAGGATTAATTGGTAAAATGGATTAAGTAAGTTGTGTAACTGTGCATGTGTGCCAAGTGGTGTGTGAGTGTGTGTACGTGGGTGAGGGAAAGCAATGGTCTGAATGTTTTAGTTTCTGGAAAAAACAAAACACATGGGGTTTTTCTCTTGCTCTCTCTTTCTCACGAACACCACTCTTCCTCTCTTGTGTTTTTGGTTCTTTCCCATTTGCATGTGTGTCCATCTGCTGTGAGCTAGGGTTTTGGATGTGTTAGAAGCTTCAGAAGGTGAGTGGTTACTGGTTTTCGTGTGTTCTTCTTATTCTTAAGGTTTTAGAGATTCTGTTCTTGGGTTAATGAGTCGTGGTTTCATTTGTTGCAAGCAACTGAAGTTAAGAGGAAAGAGAAGGATAAAGGGAAGATTGTGGATTAGAATTCAGTGGACGTTTTGAGCTTCAGTACAGGTTTGGGAGTGTCTGTCCTTACTTGTTCTGGGTCCTGTTTACAGTTCGGATATTAATGCAGTTATGTGTGTTTGTACATCTAAATGCATGTGAAATGTCCTGTGTTTACATGGTTTAGATAGACAAGAATGATGTGAGTTGCTAAATGAGATCAGTATACATGAGTTTGAATGTGAAATTCTAATATGTCGATGTTCTGGTATTACCTCTGTTTGGTTAGTAAAAAGATGTTATTGGTATTATAATTGCTACAAATGTATTTTGAAGACTAGAAAGTATATGTTAGCAAGAGTTTTGCATGGAAAATGGTTTTGGATAAAATGGGATTTGATCTTTGGTTATCCTCTGTTTTTCCCGTTTTTCTGGTTTTTGGTATTTTTCTGGAAATTCTGAGAAGTTGGATGAAGAAGAAGAAGAAATGTGAGAAGAGGGTCATGAGACGTGATGCTTCATCACGCCGTGACCCCCTTCTCTGTTGAAGGTCACGTGACGCGACGCAGCTTCACGCCGTGACCTCTTCTCTGAAGAGGGTCACGAGACGTGATGCTGCATCACGCCGTGACCTGCTTCCTCGCCTGTCCCTGTGTGTCACGAGATCGTGACTTCTTCCTCTCCTCTCACAGGCGTCACGAGACGTGACTGAAGGTCACGCCGTGACTGCCTTGCTTTTTTGCCTGGCTCTCGCGTGACGCCTGCGTCACGCGACGTGAAGAATGGTCACGCCGTGACCAGCCTTCCCCTGTTGCCCTGTTTTATTAAAACTGAAGTTTAACTTCTGATTTCGAGAATTTTTGCACTACATGACAAATATTTGATTTAAAATCTGTATTGTGTTTTAATAATTGCTTAATATTGGGTTTTGTATACATGATTAATAATTAGTATACATGATTTACATGTTTATAATTTAATTAACAGGGACCTTTGTAATATGAGCTATTTGTTCTTATTATTTTCGTTAGTAATATTTATATATTTAAATATTTCTGAATTTGATTATTATACAAGTATATAGGATTTATAAGCTGGTATTTAATGAAATTCACATGATATGATACTGAATTATTAAGTTGTATACTTGATTAAATAGTTAATGTACATAACTTACTAGTTTATATTGTACATGAACATAAATGGTCTTGAATGTGAACTATTTGTACTACGGCCTCTAATAACTGATACTGGATGTATTTAAAATGTTTTTAAAATTGAACTAGATATATGTATATGTGAAATATGTATTTGTATTTAGTTGTATTTAATATTTATAGTAAATTGTTTTAAATGTGAACAGTATATATGTATACATAGATTATTTCTAGATGAATTATAGATTCTTATTACTTCCGGTAATAAATATTTGGATATATGTATATGTTGCTGATTTTGTTCAAAGTACATGAATACATGAATTGTTGAGTTGTGTTATTTAAGCCTGAATAAGTCCTAGTAGTGGATAAGTAAGCGCTTACTTAGGTCAGTGTGTGTGTGCAGCTGCTATATGATAAAATGATATATGCGGGTCCGTTTGGATCCTTGTTTTTGACCATGTTTGGTCTATATGAAAATAAAGCGAGACTTCGGTCTCTATATGGAAAATACATGTTTGAGACTCATGTCTCTATATGCTTGGGATACTGTGTTCAATCAGTATCCAAATGACCGTATCCACTTCTAGAGAGTATTTCAGACTAATCAGGCTATATGTTTATGTGTGATATGTATACATATATGTTGAGATGTGTATTGACAAGATTAAAGGTATATGTTGTATATGAAATATACTATAACTTGTGTTTATACACCTTGAGTGTATATGTATTTGTAATGGTGAGAGATATGTAGATTTTAATTATGTTTTAATAATTAATTACTTGTAATATATGTTTATGGATGAGATGAGATTATAGTATTGTTGTAAATATTGTATATGCATGTTGTTAGTTTGTTTTGTTTCTCCCCACTAAGCGTTATCGCTTAGCACGGGCTTCTTTTCCCGTGCAGGTGGCGAGTTCGGGTTGAAGTCTGATATCTGCAGGTCGGCCACTAGGAGTCTTTTGATGAAATTGTTTTTGGAGTCTTCCGCTGTTATACTTTTGTACATGGCTTGTGTATGGCAAAGTAATCTCTTGTAAAGGAACAAATGTAACTTTTGTATATGTATTTGCTTACGAGTCTATTTTTGTAAAACGATATGGATATATATGTTACATGTAAAAAGGTTTTATTATTATATGATTAAAAGATGTAAGCTTTATCATTTATTTTATTTATTTGAATGCCTTTGGAATTGTTTATATGTGTTCGGCCGCGTGGCACTCCGGTATCCTTCCAACGAGGATGGCGGGGTGTTACAGCTTGGTATCAGAGCCCAGGTTTGGTGGTTCTGGGTTATGTTGTGATTGATTTGGTGTGAGTCAAGTCTATACATGAGAGTCAGTTTTGTATAGTGGCCTAATGCAGATGTCGTTCGTGCAAAGTATAGATGGAGTCTGACTCGTGTGAGAGCATAGACGAGGCAGTGGCATATGTGAATTGATAAGAGTTCGAAGTGACACTCTGTATTCCTGTCAGCTATCTTCTTGAAATCATGTGCACATAAGCATAGTGAAACATGGGGATGGGAAAAGTACATTATAATAACTTACATTGCATTTTCGCATTATCTCGCATACATAAATCATTACATGATCATTTCATATCCCTCATTTGTATGTAAACAGCATCATTGTATGCACTTCATTGAGAGAAGCTGACAGGATATACATCGAGTACTTGATAATTAGAAGAGGTATATGGATTAGAGTGTAGTGTGTTAAGGAAAGTGTGGGGTGTACATGATTTGATGGTTATATGGTATAAGTGATAGCGATTCAGAGATTTGTTTAAAGATTTATCTACAAGTGATTAGCGAGGAAATTTCGAGGACGAAATTTTCTTAAGGGGGAGAGAGTTGTCACACCCCATAAGTGGCTTATTTGGAAATTAGAATTTTAATTGGACAATTAAGGGCAATTGGGTATTTATACAAGAGGAAAGAGGATTTAATTGCATGGAAATAAAAGTATTTTAAATGGCAGAGTTTATTTTGGAGAGTAGAGTGTAATTTGTCAAGGATTAATTGGTAAAATGGATTAAGTAAGTTGTGTAACTGTGCATGTGTGCCAAGTGGTGTGTGAGTGTGTGTACGTGGGTGAGGGAAAGCAATGGTCTGAATGTTTTAGTTTCTGGAAAAAACAAAACACATGGGGTTTTTCTCTTGCTCTCTCTTTCTCACGAACACCACTCTTCCTCTCTTGTGTTTTTGGTTCTTTCCCATTTGCATGTGTGTCCATCTGCTGTGAGCTAGGGTTTTGGATGTGTTAGAAGCTTCAGAAGGTGAGTGGTTACTGGTTTTCGTGTGTTCTTCTTATTCTTAAGGTTTTAGAGATTCTGTTCTTGGGTTAATGAGTCGTGGTTTCATTTGTTGCAAGCAACTGAAGTTAAGAGGAAAGAGAAGGATAAAGGGAAGATTGTGGATTAGAATTCAGTGGACGTTTTGAGCTTCAGTACAGGTTTGGGAGTGTCTGTCCTTACTTGTTCTGGGTCCTGTTTACAGTTCGGATATTAATGCAGTTATGTGTGTTTGTACATCTAAATGCATGTGAAATGTCCTGTGTTTACATGGTTTAGATAGACAAGAATGATGTGAGTTGCTAAATGAGATCAGTATACATGAGTTTGAATGTGAAATTCTAATATGTCGATGTTCTGGTATTACCTCTGTTTGGTTAGTAAAAAGATGTTATTGGTATTATAATTGCTACAAATGTATTTTGAAGACTAGAAAGTATATGTTAGCAAGAGTTTTGCATGGAAAATGGTTTTGGATAAAATGGGATTTGATCTTTGGTTATCCTCTGTTTTTCCCGTTTTTCTGGTTTTTGGTATTTTTCTGGAAATTCTGAGAAGTTGGATGAAGAAGAAGAAGAAATGTGAGAAGAGGGTCATGAGACGTGATGCTTCATCACGCCGTGACCCCCTTCTCTGTTGAAGGTCACGTGACGCGACGCAGCTTCACGCCGTGACCTCTTCTCTGAAGAGGGTCACGAGACGTGATGCTGCATCACGCCGTGACCTGCTTCCTCGCCTGTCCCTGTGTGTCACGAGATCGTGACTTCTTCCTCTCCTCTCACAGGCGTCACGAGACGTGACTGAAGGTCACGCCGTGACTGCCTTGCTTTTTTGCCTGGCTCTCGCGTGACGCCTGCGTCACGCGACGTGAAGAATGGTCACGCCGTGACCAGCCTTCCCCTGTTGCCCTGTTTTATTAAAACTGAAGTTTAACTTCTGATTTCGAGAATTTTTGCACTACATGACAAATATTTGATTTAAAATCTGTATTGTGTTTTAATAATTGCTTAATATTGGGTTTTGTATACATGATTAATAATTAGTATACATGATTTACATGTTTATAATTTAATTAACAGGGACCTTTGTAATATGAGCTATTTGTTCTTATTATTTTCGTTAGTAATATTTATATATTTAAATATTTCTGAATTTGATTATTATACAAGTATATAGGATTTATAAGCTGGTATTTAATGAAATTCACATGATATGATACTGAATTATTAAGTTGTATACTTGATTAAATAGTTAATGTACATAACTTACTAGTTTATATTGTACATGAACATAAATGGTCTTGAATGTGAACTATTTGTACTACGGCCTCTAATAACTGATACTGGATGTATTTAAAATGTTTTTAAAATTGAACTAGATATATGTATATGTGAAATATGTATTTGTATTTAGTTGTATTTAATATTTATAGTAAATTGTTTTAAATGTGAACAGTATATATGTATACATAGATTATTTCTAGATGAATTATAGATTCTTATTACTTCCGGTAATAAATATTTGGATATATGTATATGTTGCTGATTTTGTTCAAAGTACATGAATACATGAATTGTTGAGTTGTGTTATTTAAGCCTGAATAAGTCCTAGTAGTGGATAAGTAAGCGCTTACTTAGGTCAGTGTGTGTGTGCAGCTGCTATATGATAAAATGATATATGCGGGTCCGTTTGGATCCTTGTTTTTGACCATGTTTGGTCTATATGAAAATAAAGCGAGACTTCGGTCTCTATATGGAAAATACATGTTTGAGACTCATGTCTCTATATGCTTGGGATACTGTGTTCAATCAGTATCCAAATGACCGTATCCACTTCTAGAGAGTATTTCAGACTAATCAGGCTATATGTTTATGTGTGATATGTATACATATATGTTGAGATGTGTATTGACAAGATTAAAGGTATATGTTGTATATGAAATATACTATAACTTGTGTTTATACACCTTGAGTGTATATGTATTTGTAATGGTGAGAGATATGTAGATTTTAATTATGTTTTAATAATTAATTACTTGTAATATATGTTTATGGATGAGATGAGATTATAGTATTGTTGTAAATATTGTATATGCATGTTGTTAGTTTGTTTTGTTTCTCCCCACTAAGCGTTATCGCTTAGCACGGGCTTCTTTTCCCGTGCAGGTGGCGAGTTCGGGTTGAAGTCTGATATCTGCAGGTCGGCCACTAGGAGTCTTTTGATGAAATTGTTTTTGGAGTCTTCCGCTGTTATACTTTTGTACATGGCTTGTGTATGGCAAAGTAATCTCTTGTAAAGGAACAAATGTAACTTTTGTATATGTATTTGCTTACGAGTCTATTTTTGTAAAACGATATGGATATATATGTTACATGTAAAAAGGTTTTATTATTATATGATTAAAAGATGTAAGCTTTATCATTTATTTTATTTATTTGAATGCCTTTGGAATTGTTTATATGTGTTCGGCCGCGTGGCACTCCGGTATCCTTCCAACGGGGATGGCGGGGTGTTACAACACCCGTTTGCCTCCTAGTAGAATGAGCCTGTCTGTATGTGTAAGCATTCACATGTGTTCGGCATATCATAAGGGTATTTTAGTAAAATGCATGTTTTGGGGGTTTATTAGCATATGGTTATATGTATGACATTAGTGTAGGAATTAATTGGTTAATAGTTGTGTGCACTTGAGCATATCATATTAGAGTGTTATAAGTTGGGAATGCATAGTGTGTGAGTGCATACCATTGTAGGATGTGCATTAGTTGGGAGTGTATTGGGTGTGTGTGGTGCATGTCTAATTAGTGTGAGTGATTAGTTTCACCAATAGGAAATTGACACATGTTTAGGGCAAAAGAAAAAGAATGAAGAAGGGAAAAATACAGAATTTGCCTTTCTTCACGTTCTTCCCTCTTCGCATCTTCTTCTTCCTTTTCTTTTCTCCAAGAACCCTAGTGTGGATTCAAGCCTTGTTGGTGGAATTAATCATCCCTTTTCATCCTCCTTGGTAAGTCATGGCATTCCTCATCTTTGTTTTCCATTTGTTTTCATCTTCTTCTTCTTTGAGTTTAGAGTTAACTTAGGGTTTTATTTTGGTTGTTCTTCGATGTGTCGTTGCTTAGCTGTGGCTCCTCGCGATTGCAAGGGCAAGGAGATTGCTGGGAGTAGTGGAGCTAAGTGAAGTGAAGCTTAGAATTCAGGTTTGGGATCTGTTTGATAAGATTGTTTGATTTTGAGTTTACTGTAATTTTTAGGGTTTGTGTTCTTGAAGAACTTGAATGAAATTATGCTTGATTTGGTTGTTTTAATTTCTGAATTAAGTTGCAATTATCTTTCTTTTGCTGTATGAGATGTCTTCTGGGAACTAGGAACAGGTTTGTATAGTTTTGAATCAATTTTGGGATTGATTTCTGAGTTCTGGGAATTCTGGAAATGGGAAAATCGCGTTACTGTTGAATTTCCCCGTTTCCAGAAGTTTGTCGCGTGACTAGCCAAGAAGAGAGGCCAGTCACAAGACGTGACTCCCAGTCACAACTCGTGACCAGCCAGAGAGGCCAGTCACGAGTGGTGACTGCAAGTCACAACTCGTGACCAGCCAAGAGAGGCCAGTCATGAGACGTGACTCCCAGTCATGACTCGTGACCGGCCAGTGTAGGCAGTCACGGGTAGTGACTCCCAGTCACGACCCGTGACCAGCCAAAAGAAGGAAGCCAGTCACGAGACGTGACTCCCTGTCATGACTTGTGACCAGCAAGAGAAAAGGGACAAGTCACGTCGTGTGACCAGCAAAAGAAGAAGCCAGTCACGAGGCGTGACTCTCCGTCACGACTCGTGACCAGCTTGTGAAGGAGGCCAGTCACGAGTTGTGATGCCAGTCACGACCCGTGACCAGCCCACCTTGTTGGTCACCCCCGTTTGGCCTATTTTCTGAAATTTCCCGGTTTTAACTCAAAAATGAATTTATGTACTTCTTCTGAATGGACTTATACTGATTTATGATGCATGTCATACTTTTATATGCTTTGTTATGAGTGATACCATGATTCTTCAGATGAATTCTATTTTGTACTCTGAAATATGATTTGAATGACGCATAACCTGCTAGAGTCAAGTAGGTGGATAGTTAGGCATGCCTAATAGAGTCTTTTAGCTGCAGGCCTCAGTTCAGTTTGGACCCCGATCAGGTCCCCCGTTTGGTTCCTCGCGAACCCCTCAGTACTAGGATCTTGTTTAAGGTCCCCTCAGTAAAAATATTGTGCTTTGATAAAAATGAAATGACTTTTGATTTGTACCTGTGAGGTACCCTCAGTATTCGATTCGTACCCGTAAGGTACCTTCAGTACACTCGTTATCCACTACCTCGAGTCAGCAAGTGTTTGAATGGTTTGATCTGTTCAGTTTTGCCTATATATAAATGTGATATCTGAATGAGTATAATGATGAGATATATGTTGGATTATTTGGCATGAATATGAATCTGAAGTCAGCAGGTGTTCATTAAGTGTTCGATTGAATTGCTCTGTTCTGAATTGGCTATATAAATGTGATATCTGAATGAGTATAATGATGAGATATATGTTTGATTATTCTGGAATGAATATGAATCTGAAATGCGGATTGTATGGTTTTAAATTGTGAGCATGTTTATATAGATTATGTTAAAGCTATTGCATTTTGCCATTGTGTATGTGTTATGCCTTGACGACCATTGTGAATGGCCGTCCATATATTTTTGATGTGTGTTTCCCCACTAAGCGTTTATTGCTTAGTACGGTGTTTTTGACCCGTGCAGGTGCGGAAGGAGTTTTGCTTTGAGAGAGTCACCGCCATCAAGCCAACACTGAAGGTCTTAGTGTAGGGCTCAATTTTTGTAATCTATAATGATTCTTTTTGTATTGAACTCTCCTGTATCAGTTTTGTTATAGCTTCCACTCTTATATTTATATTTTGGTTATGTAATATCTTTTGGTTCAGCTAGTTGATCAGAACATTATTGTAATGGTTTGTTATATTAATGTATGATCAGCTATTGCTTTCTTTTCCTTAAAGTTTTTAATTATCTCATGTTTCTGTATGTATGATATGAATGAATGTATGATTTTCCTTGTATCTGTTTGGTGACACCTTTACTCATACGGCGTCTCACTCCTTATCGGATGGGATTGCCTACGTATGAGTAGGGGGTATTACAGGCCAGATTTATCGAAAGAAACCTAATATGCAGATATGGTCTCTCGCATCACATCGTATCTAACAAAGGACTGTAATTCCAGGCTAAAATTAAGAAGTTGCTCCAAAAAAATGATATCCAACACCATAAGTCTTCTCTGTATCATCTGCAAGCCAATGGGGTAGTTGAGGTAGCTAATAAAAATATCAAGAGGATCTATCTAAAATGGTTCGGACATATAAAGATTGGACAGAAAAGTTACCATTTGCTCTTTGGGGCTATGGAACCACTACCAGGACCTCAATAGGAGCCACGCCAAATTGCCCGAGATAGATTAGGCACAACAACATCTACTGTAATTGAACTTGCTAGATAAGAATCGAATGCGGGCTTACTACCACAATCAGATTTACCAAAAAAGACTTGCTCGGTCATTTGGAAACAAGGTTAGGAAGTATCCATTGAAGAAGGGAGATCTAGTCTTCAAATTGATGAGGCTAGGTATTCCATACATTCGCAGCAAATTCAAGCCGACATGGGAAGGTCCTTTTGTGTTAAAGAAGCTATTATCAAAAGGAGCGGCAATCCTAACGGATAGTGATGAAAATGAATTCAAAGAACCGGTCAATATCGGTAGACTAAAAAGGTTACATGGAAAAGACTAACAATCATAAGAAGAGAATAAATGCCCTGCAGGTCAAAAAAAAAAGGCGTCCTTGATAAAATTGGGCACCCTGTCAGGGTGAAAATCGAAAAAGGCATCTCAAGCAAAAATTGAGGGCTAAGAGAAAATATCCAATCAAGAAAACCTTAGAGGGCTGATTGAAAATAGGAGTTTGATCCTTACAAGATCTATTTCAAGATTAGGTGTTGTTTCGCATTTTTTTGAGTTTAGGTCAAATGATTATCATGTATAATGAAATCATGTTGAAATGTACGCAATTATGCAATGAGATATAAAACAGAACAGTTCAACTCATGTATTCATAGTTATCTAGTTCTCTTACAAAAAGAAAAGCATTGTTCTTTATTCAATTTATGTGATCTAAATACCTATTCTCTACTGCTCTCGCCCGCATGGTGCTTGAGCCAGTTGGTCCTGTTGTCGACCACGGGGCTTGTCATCCATCTCTTATAGTCGATTGAAGTAGTGACATTACAATCCTCAAGCTTTGGAATGTTCCTCCTAACAGACAGCCATGCCCAAAGGCAATGATAGCCAGAGATGAATGCAGTAGATAGAATATTGCCCTGAAAAGACAACGGGCATTTCACAAATTCCTGCCGACTTCTAAATTATTGAGAACAGCGGGTAGTGATACAAAAAGTGGCTTTATGGAGCCCATATAGGGGAACACATCCTGAAGGACCATTCTGAATCACGAAGTGAGGAAGTAGCCAAAGGCACAAAAAGCTGATATCATCATCTATCACCGTAGCTAGTCGAGCAAAAGCTTCACCAGGGGACTAAAAAATACACGGCCACTGTCTAGGAAGGAAATGCCTCAATTAGGACGTGCTAATCACTTTGGGAGGAGGCTCTGATAATAATCTTAGTTTCTCCTATAGCCATATTGAAAAGTAGATCCTCATAAAAAAAAGCCGCTGGAATGATTTGGGTCAATTCCAGGAAAAATTAGGCACAAGGTTGTGTGAAAATCCGAAGGGACGCATTTTTCGCTAAAAAAAGTTAGTGTGAAAATCCAAAAGGGATGCACTATCTTTGAAAAAAATGACAAGTGATTACCTGGAGAAATAAGGGACTTCCGATGAAGAAACCAACAAGGTCGGTACATAGTGCATCCAAGCCTTGAATCGTGTCAGCTAGAATCAATGGAAATGGGTCAGCCCATGATGTATGCCCTCTATAATGGCAAATAATCAATAATCACCACGTAACCCCTTCGAGGTCTCTGTCAAATATTGAGATAGACAAAATAACAAAATGATGCTAGTGTAGTAGATGGGCACATCTGAAAGGACATCTAATGCCATGATCAGCAGGTTTAAGGACAAAGAAGTATGTCGGGGTGCCAACCTAGTAGCCATCATAGGTTAAATACCTAGAACCTGCATTTCTTGTGCAAACCAATCCGCAACTCGGGACATAAGGTAGAGTACCGGGGGGAAACCTTGCACCAATAATCACAGCAAATGCTTTGGCCGGGGGCACAATTCTTGGTGGGAAAATCTGAAAATATGGAATCGAGAATCCCAATAGCGAACAATAGCTAGTAGGAGGTTTCTGTCAAGCTTAACCCACCCTCTTCAAGAATTTTAGGCCAAAATAAGGAGCTAGAATAGCATTTTCCCAAGTTTTTGGATCATCTAAGAGTAGGTACATTTTGCTGAGAGCTAATGTCCACATATCAAGGACGTCTGGGCAGAAAATAAGGTAAAGAAAAAGAAAAGAAAGAGAAGAGGAGGAAAATACCTGGTGAAGAGTTCTGACCAAAAGCCAAGGAGAAGGAGGTACAAAATCCAATAAGGGCAAGCCTTTTTATAAAAAAGCAGTGAGGGGCGGGCGTGTAACACCCCTTACCCCGTACGTAGCAAACTGTATAATAAAATAGCCAGTATGCAACGCTGAGTAAAGGATGACACCACACAAAATATAATAGGAACAGTACCAAATAATGAATAACTGAATTATAAAATTTCTTTCGATATAAAATACTTTCACATACATTTCTCGTAAAATACTCTTCACATTAATTATATTCCATATAGATCATTTATTACTGAAATAGATTCCAATTACATTACAAATAACAATTACAAAATCTATCTAAAGTACTCCAACAGACTCATTGGACTTAACTGATGCGGAATGTCCTTGCGACACATCCTACCTTCGATACGTGCACGGATAAAACAGCCGAGCTAAGCATATAGCTTAGTGGGGAACAAATAGGATGTGAATGACCTTTGACAAAAGTCATTAAATGCATGCACACACAAATGATCATAATGTCTTTGCATAATCAAATATTCATTGTCAAAGAACATAGTTATAATGCAAGCACATACTTTCCCTTTACTACTCATAATCACTTAAATATTTATCACACATTACCAAAAATCATACTATTTATCAACATAAGTTAAAGCTGGTTTAATAATTAAGAAGAGATAAATAACTAATCAGAATCATAGAGTATACATACACATATATATATAAACAAATGCATCCCATAAGCATACTTTATATAACTTGCTAAATCGTGTAGGGGTATGTACATTTATCCTTTAATAATTATGCACAATAATATTCATAACCAGTATGTTCCATATAATACATATCCATTTGTCAAATATAAAGTAGCCTGCAATGCCTAAGGAAGTGGATAATGGGAAAACAAAACAATAGGTACCCATAGGTACAAATTCATTTTAATTAATTACTTATATTTATGTGACAGAAGGTGACACAAACGGGACCGAATTAATGACCCAAACGAGGCCAATAGAATAGTAGGTACCTGTAGGCACAAATTCATTTTAATTAATTATTTATATTTATGTGATAGAAGGTGACCTAAACGGGGCCAACAGAAGACCCAAACGGGGCCGAAGTAATAACCCAAATGGGGCCAACAGAACAGAATAGCAGGCTGCAGCATTTAAGGTCCTTATAGGCATGCCTATCTATCCACAACCCGGACACAAACAGGTGACTAATTTATTTTTATAAATTCACTTTAATCATAATTAAATTCAAATGGGTACCATTCATTTCAATTTCCATGTCATGAACAAATTAATCAAATTATTTTATCATGCGTGATAAATAAATAATATCTTTTATTTACATAACAATTATTTTCATATTATTGATTTATGTGCATATGTCCATATATAATATAATTACAAGTATTATTTATATACATATTAAACAATTATTAATTAATTGTGTTCCATTTACAAAGTCCAAAGAAGCCAATTATTATTTCATTTCCTAAGAAAAGAGGAAATTTACACAAATGGGACAAAAGATTCATAAGGGAAAAGGAGAGGCTGTCACGAGTCATACCCAATGTCATGACACGTGACAGTGGCCTGCTGTGCCGAGTCGGCAGAGAGGCCAAGCAAACTCCAATCGCCGCCTTGTGCATCCAAAATGAAATAGAAAATAAAGTTTTTAGCCACATTGGTCTTCTTAAAAAGTGTTACCCAAGATATTAGCTTTCTAATGGAACTAATCTCAGGTCATTTGGATCACGATAATTCCAAATATGACCTAAACAATCTAGACTACTCCCATTAAAGTGGCAGAATCCCTATGTCAACTTGGAGCTCAATTATAAGCATCCTAAAGTCAGAATTAGGTCACAGTTATTTCTGTTAAAGATATATATATATGTCTTATATTTCTATGCCAACTAAAATCACACAATTTAGAGTTGTATAACTCAACTTATGCCCAAAACAGTCCCTAAAGGTCATATGAGATTTGGGCAGCATTTCCCCTTAAAATTCAACCTTTCCAATTCAATAAATTCTACAACAATCATCGACACAATTCAACTCACTTTCACATAACATATCCATATACACATCAAAATAACATTTTAACAATTAAAAGCATGTAAAACACATAAATCCCAAACCTATTTTTGGTCAAATTCTTTTCCAAACTCCTTCTCTACTATCTTCTTGCTAGCTCACTTTGTAATGACCCGAATTGTACCCTAAAAGAATTGTAGTGTTAATTGTATGGTAAAGGGTACAAAAGTAATTGTGCATGTATAAAATTATGAGTTTGTATGGATTTAATTGAAAAGAGAATATACGTTATTAAAGATAAAGTTTTGAAATAGGGATTAAATAGTATTTGGCCAAGGATTTAGTGGGAATTTGACTAAAGCTAGACATGTGGCTTGAGAAGAGAGTGCCACATGGGATCACATATTCAATAAATAGGGGTAAGTGGAGTCAAATCTGCCCCCACTCATTGCATATAATCCATCTGGCCATCTCTTCTTCTCTCTTTGGTTTCTTTGTTCTTCATTTCTGCAATTTCATTTTCTTGTTTCTTCTTCTTCATTTTGTTTACTCAAAGTTTGATCTTAGATTGGTTTGAAGAGTTAAGGGATTAAATTGGAAAGGTAAGTGTGGTTGGATGTTCAAGTATCTTTACCTTCTTCTTCTAATTCTATTATTGATTTAAAGTTGCCTAAGTATTGGATTAAGTGTATGACTTTGGTTGGTTCTATGCAAGAAGTTATTGGCAAGAGAAGAGACAAGGGTAAAGACAAAGTGCGAGCAAGAAGACAAAGTTGGTCAAGCTTCATTTGAGGTTTGCGATCGTGTGTGTTTTCTGGTTAAATGCATGCGTGTTAAGTTGAAATTGTACTTGATTTCTTGATAGAAGCATGTTTGGTTAGTTGGGAGCTAGTGAGTATAATGGCATGTGGTTATTAGTGATAAGTTGCATGTTGCTTCTTTGACAATTTAAAGTTAATTAATTGCATGTTAGTTATATGCTAGTTACAAGATACGTAGAGAAAGTTACATGTATGTGAGTGTTTGTTTAAAGGCCCTTTTCGGTTGGATTTAGTGTGTGTATAATGCTAAAAGTCATGCATCTGATTATAAGAAAGTTTGTGTGAAGTATGTGCATGAGAGTTTTGAAGCTTAGAGTAGGAATTTAGAGTTTGGGTTCTATCGTGAGCGCAACAGAATACTCCGTGGATAAAGTTTGCCTTGCCTTGTCTGGTCACGAGCGCGAGCTCTGTTGCAGACGCAATAGAAGCCATTTTGACATTCTATCGCGAGTGGGACTTTCTCTCGAGTACGATAGTAGTGTTTTGTAGGTTCTGTCGCAAGCGCTATGAGGGTCATGAGTGCGACATTACTTAGAGTCTTGAATCTATTTTTTTAATTATTTTTAATCATGTGTAATCTTGTATTATATTATGTATGATTATGCATATGAAAGATTAAGTGTGTTTAAATAAATAATTATATGAATACTTATGTTTGCTCTAGTTTTGTTTAGTTAATATTGATAGTTGAGATAACGTAAAGTATATGATATATGAGTGTATATATATATATGTAACACCCCCATACCCCCGGGAGGAATATCGGGGCGCCATGCGGACATATACAAACATTAGTGGAAGCGATAGCATAATACACATCCATTTAAGAATAATAAAATAAAATAATACTACACTAGGGCCCAACATGTATTTCATCTTAACTATACATATATATACATATTTCTCTTTATACACGTCCATATTACACTCTATTTTCATTTCGCTTTATGTATACATTTACATGCAATTCTTTTACTTTATTACATAATGATGTTACTCAAAACATCACTAACTTTGTCTCTAATTTAAACAAAAGATGAACAAAAGTCCCTAGTGGCCTTGACCCACAGATGTCCGCTCACTGGTCCGAACCTGTAAACCTACACGAAAACAAACATCCGTGCTAAGCGACAATGCTTAGTGGGGATGAAAATAATGCAAAGGACTTCTATTCGAAGTCACAAATAAATCACACACATCATATGACAAAACCAACTAGCTCATACATATAACTCTTATACATGCATAGGTTGCACGCTCAATTATCAAATACTATGAGCTCACAAGTAAATAACATCTACTCTTTTACGTGTTCATGCATACTATAACTTGTACATATCATTTATTCAAATATACATTATCACGTGTCCACATTCATGTAAACATATACTTGTATATAAACTGTCATGTACTTAAACATTTTACTCATGCACTAAAGCATTTATTCAGAACAATACTTTTAATCATCTCATAGTCACTGTACAATAACAATAAGCCTGAATTCCTTTCATGGTGGATACGGGTAACTCTGGATACTGTTCACAGTATTTTGCATATGGAGAATTAACTCAAAACTCTATGAAATACACGAGGTATTCCGAACTCTGGGCACAATTAAGGCTAACTCTAGCAGTAGCACTCTAACCCTTTATAAGCATGCTTATCGATCCACTATAATAGTAATCAGGCTCAAAAGAAACAACTCGATTATACTCTACTTTGCTACCAAGCATGGATTATAATTCAAGTGCACTCATCAAATTCAAGGATAATTAACTCATGTACTAACGTAATTAATCATGTTTAATAGTTAAAAATATATAACATTTAATTCCACTCATAAACGCTTATATCATACTATTATTTACATATAATGCCAATTGGGAACATTCACATGCTCATTTGATAGGGTTAAATATGAGTTGGACATGCTATAGGAACTTACCCTGAAGTTCGGGTGCAATACGGCTTCAATTCGGGAAGAAAACACATAAAATGGTCAAAAGAGAAGGGGTGGAGGTTGTCACTACTCGTGACAGATGTCACTACTAGTGACAGTAAGCTACTGTCACGACTAGTGACAGTCGTCACTACTCGTGACAGAGCCACGGAAATCCAGACAAAAACCCAACAATCTCAATTTTGTTCATACTAAACGGACATCAAAACGACATTTGTAGGCAAAACTTCCTTCTTAAGAAATCTTCCCTAGGATGTTAATTTTCCAATGGGACAATTTTCAAGTCAATTGGACATCTATAACATCATATATGATCTAAATAATCTGAACTGGTCAAATGAACCGGCCAAGGTAGAGACACCTCTGTTTTGGCCAATTTTCAGGGTCTTAGAGCAAGAATTTGCTCAAGATTATTTCTGTAATATTTATATATATATAAGTCAGTGTTCTAATGGATCAAGAAGAACTCAATTCGGACGTCTAAAACTATACTTATGACAAAAACATTACACAGAGGTCAGATGACAAATAAGCAGAATTTCACAAAATCAAACTTTATCATCAACACACACACTCAAATGATCAATTTACATACTTATAAACATATATACACATGTCATGAACACTGAAAGCAATCAAAATGAACATCTTGAGCTCATTAAAGCTCAACAAGCATCTCTTTATTTCCATATGTCTTTATTCAAGCATTTTTCATGTAAACACATGCAAAATTAACACAATCACACTCGATCCCTACCTTAGGTGGCTTAACCGCTTCTCTCTAATTGATTCCGAGCTTCTCCTTTCCCTTGTCCATAACTCTCATGCAAAACCAGACCAAAACACTTAGGTTAACCCTCTTTTCACTTTAAATCAAAAACAAAGAGAAAAAGGAGGTCAGATCGGAAAATAAATCCAACTTACCTTTTGAAGAGACCTAATCAAGTCCCTTCTACACTTTCTTTAATCAATCCAAGTGGTTCTTCCCAAAGAACCAAGCAAAAGAAGAAAAGCAAAGAAATGGCAAGAAGAAAGGACACGGCAACTAAAAGCAAAGAAAACAAAAAGGAGAATAAAAGGCCAAATGATCCAAACCAATATCAAAACCAACGTGAGGAGGAAAGAAAAGAGTAAATCGTCAATCCTCATCCCAACTTTACTATTCATATAAATGCCCACTAACCTCATATAAATGCCAACCATTTCCTTTAATTCATCCATATCTTAAGCCAAGCCAAGCCAAGCTAAGCCAAACCAAACCAAGCCAAGCCAAGCCAAACCAAGTGTCTCTTCCCTACAATGACACTTGGCACACTCCTTTATGTATACAAATAAATTCCTTGCCAAGTGTCACACTTCTACAATGACACTTTTCAATCTCCTATGCCGCCACGTGTCACTCTCCTACGATGCCATGTGTTCAATACACATCTCAAGATCTCTTAAAAGCCACTTGTGCAAGCATCTCGCGAGAGGGTTATGTTGCGCTCGCGATAGAACGTTTACATCTATACCAACCTGTTAGTGGTTATGCCCTAGGCCAAACATTTGGACCTTGATGTAATCATTACATTTCATTTATATAATGGTTTTCTTCGCATTGATATTATTGGCATGTTACATTATTATAATGTTTATGAATAACAATGTTATTTATGTTGTCCCTAGTCATTTATCAATAAAGGGCATAAAGATAAATTAAGACTAGTATAGATTTGAATTGATAATCATGGGATGATTATATATGATGATATAAATCAAATCTATAGGTACTTGCTAGAGAACAAAGTACTGGATAGACTGTCACACCCCAACCTATACTATGGAAACTTCTATTCGGATTAGAGGAAGAAGAATCCAAGATAGATAGGAGTGTCACATCCCACTAGAGAAAACAAGTAAACATCACATAAATAGAATGACATATCCATGATAATTAAAAACTTTGAGAGAAAGCTGAACGTACATATTATGCCAAGGTGCATACACTAAGAGAAAACATACACACATGCATACTTATAATCATACAACAGAAACCTAGTAAGAAAGATACATAAGTGTGTAAATATTTACATAGCTTAAAATATTACATCAGAATCTTAGTCTATTATTACATATACATATTACACAGATATACAAAAATTCTAAATTACAAAAGCTGAACAAGATCCAAAACTTCTAGCTCCTATGTGGCCGACTCTGCAGATGCGCGACTCGAACAAAAGCAAACCTGCCACCTGCACGGGGAAAAGAGCCCGTGCTAAGCGATAACGTTTAGTGGGGAAAATATACAGAAAAATATAGACGGCCATTCACAACAGTCGCCCAAGTATAACACATACCCAATAGCGAATGCATCAAGTCCTAACAGATAATTATTCATGCTTTATACAATAACCACGCATTCAATTGTTCCTAACTACGATCATATACTCATATGATTAACACACCCAATTATCATGCCCAGAACGTAAACACATTCTAATATACATGTTAATTTATCACATTACTATACAAAAATATAGTGTCAACATTATATGCCACACCGACTTCAATCACACATACTATATACAAGATCATTTACCGGTAAGGACAAAAGTACAATATGCAGGTTAGAGTTACATTAAGCCCACTCGGAGATTTGTAAGCACATTCACATCTCCCAAAATCATGCTCATACTGATATCACATTCTTATATTCATAACTGGTTCATATGACCGAAATCGTATACATTTTGATATCATAGTCTCATGTGCATATCAGATGAAGCAAACGAAATACCTGCTGACTCAAAATAGTGGATAACGAGTACTGAATGGTACCTTACGGGTATGAATCGAACACATAATATAATGTACCATACAGGTACAAGTCGGAAGGCAATATTTCATTGAACATGACCTTAAACAAGATCCATACACATACACATAATAGGGGTTCGCGAGGAACCATTCGGGGACCTGATCAGGGTCCAAATCGTTCAAAGGGCGCTGCAGCTACACATACATAGACTCTATTAGGCATGCCTAACTATCCACTAGACTGACTCTCGCAGGTCATGCATAATACAAATCATATTTCAAATCACATACTTTATATTATTATACATAATCAACAATAGTTGAGACATATGAATAAGTTCATAAAGTCAAACATGCATCATACAATTTACACTTTGAGCATAACATGATAATCTTAGAGAAAGATCATAAGTATAGATATGCATAGTACATCTCGTTATATTAACATACTTCATAAAATAGTCCAATTATAAACCTAAAAGTACCACAAGTTCGGAATTCAAACATTGAAATCACCAAAGAAAACTCATTTAACACAACACATCTGTCGCGCTCGCGACAGAGACCATAGTCTCTTCGCTGTGCACGCGCGACGGACTTCGCGATCGCGGGAAGGAGAGAAGGGCCCGGCTCTGTCGCGCTCACGATGTTGTCGCGATCGCGACAGAGGACAAGCATTGCTATCGCGGGGTCGCGACAAGTCGCGTGCTCGCGATAGCACAGGCCAACAATGTGCTCTGTCGCGATCGCGACGGTTGTCGCGCTCGCGACAGAGAGCAGACAAGCTATTGCTATCGCGGGCTCGAGACAGCGTCGCGTGCTCGCGACGGCACAGCATCAGAATCATCGGTCTCTGTCGCGCTCGCGACAGTGTCGCGATCGCGACAGAGTCATGATTCCAAAAATCTGCAGAATTTTGCAAGATCTTTCCTTCCTCAAACTCATCCACAAACACACGAAACACATCCCAATGTCTCTTACCTCATCTCCAGCAAGTCACACATCATTAACAACATAAATCCAACATTCGTATAAAAATTTCAATAAAACATGCCACTAACAATATCCATATACACAATCTATAATAACAACCTTATTCGTCAATCATCTCAATCGCACCCACATTAAATGCATTCATACATATGATACATCATGCTAAGGTTACTCATGAGACCATCACATACTAGCACTCATCCATAAACAAACCTTCGGGGAGTTATATCTATTATAATTACTAGTTAAATCACCAATCTTAATCATACCCCTAAGTTTTTCCCAACGACCATTACTTATATAGCCATTTAATTACCCTAAACATGCATAATAACTGATGGTAAAGGTACGGGATTGATCCGGGTCAACCCAAGACTCAAAAATAGAGAAGAAAAGGCTCAAAACATGCTTTTCTGTCGCGAGGTCGCGACCCTTGTCGCGCTCGCGACAGAAGCTCGCCTCAGCTATCATAACAGACTGCTTTTTACTACAAACTAGCATCGTGAAAACCGACCTCTAAACCTAATTTTTAAGAAAAGTGTTCTTCTTAACAAATGTTCTCATACGTCTTAAATTTCAAATGGAACAAGTTTCAGGTCAATTTGACATCTAGAACTTGAGATATGAATTCCACAACCTATACTGGTCAAACAACCCGACACAAAAAGAGACACTACGGTGTTATCAAAACTTCAGGGTCTTAGAGCCAGATTTAGTCCAAAGATATTTCTGAGACTTTTAAATTAATGGAAGTCATCGTTCTAATGGTTCAAGAATCGCATAATTTGGAGTTCTAAAACTCACAATACAGCCTAATTACTGAAGAGAGGTCAAGTGCATTCCAACCCAGTTTCACCCAAAACCTACTCACATGCACAATTGAGCAATTTAAACCAACACTCACTACCATCATCATCTATCATCAACCACACAATCAAGAAACTTATATCATACATGAATATATAAACAAAAATTCATATGTATACAATAAAATTTCCCAAACCTGGAAATCAAAGATCCAAAGTCACTTTCTAGCTTCTATCTACAATCTTTTCCTTGCCCTTGAGTTTCCTCTTGTTACCACCAACTTGCACAAACCAAAAACCCAGAAATTACTCTTAATCCAAAACCCTAACTCATACAAAATCAAAAGAAATAAAAAGAGGAGAAGGAGAACCCAACCGTAGGAACCCTAAAACCCCAACTTACCTTAACAATCTTACTTCCCACTCCACCAAATCACTTATAATTCACTCTAAACCAAGAGATTGAGCAAAGAAAGGGAAGACAAGAAAAGAAAATAGGGAATAGGGAGAATGAGAGAGCAAAAATGGGAACCTATTTCCCTAACACTTAATCTTTCTTTCACATTAAATGTACACCTACCCAATGCCACTTGTCCACTTCCTATAGGTCCACATGTCATAATCTTCAATCCCACTTTGACTTACTCCTACATGCACCATACACTAAACACACACAAACAATTCTTGAATAAATATCTTCAATACACCAAACACCACTCACACCATATCATTTCTTAACCCACTTACATCCTACTTCCATACACTTCAAGCACACTCTAACAATTCCTTATAAACCACTTGTCATCATCCTACAAACCCAAGTGTCACAATCTTATCCAATCACTTCCTAAATACCATACACATGTTCCACTAGATAATTCCTCACTTAACATCTTATTAATTAATTATTTTCTTTGCACTTTAGTCCTCATTAACCAAACTTTCTCATGCACAAATTACCGAAATATCCTTCTGTTCCCGACTTCGCATGCAAATTCCGACTAGGGCCATTTTGGGGTGTTACATAGACCCACTCTAAGATCACTTCATGGGATAGTGTCATAAGTGATCTTATAATAGATATGTTATTGAATCCTTTGACCTGAGGTTATCATAGTTTCCTACATAAGGATCATTATGTTTTGACATAATCAAACGTTATCTTTAATCGGATAATTATAAAGTTTATGATCGGACATAGTGAGAATTATGCGGAGGAAAGTGAATAATCAAGATGGAATTTGTCCCTCTCTAATGAGAGAGATATCTATTGGGCCCCTCGATAAGCAGGACTGTAAAATGCATGGCCGTGCTCGAATAAATTGATAGTGTCATCAATGTCATTTGAATTTATCAGTTTGCTTAGTGATCGAGAAATTATATGTTTGAAAAATTTAAGTTTGACATGGACCATGACTTATGTTCGAACAAGATATCGTGTGACAAAAGGATAATAACATGTTCTATTGACAGGTTAAAATCGGAAACAACGGTATTTATATTATTTGGGTAGTCATAATGTCTTGCTAGAGACCAATTATGACTTGTGGGCTTTTATGGGATTAGGCCCACTGCCAACATAATATAAACCTATTGGGTCACACACCAAGAGCAAAATGAACAGAATGGATTTTATTGGGTTATTTCGGAATAAAATATAAATATAGATATTTATATTTAAGTTCGAAATTACATATTTATATATATATATATATATATATATATATATATATATATATATATATTTATACATATAAATATCTCTTATTTTGAATATGAGATAATAATATGTATTAATATATTATTTCTTCTTATTTTGAATAAGAAATAAATAAATAAATATATATATATATATATATATATATATGTATATATATATTATATCTTAATTTTGAATTAAGAGAAAATATCCTCATTTATCTTTTCCTAAGAGGAAAAGGATTTGAAATATATATACAGTTATATATGGGATATAGGTTAATAAAAGAGTTTAACCCTATATAAAACACTAATCACATTCTAACGTAGAAAAGGATTAGAGTGGCTGCATTCTTTATTATTAGAGAGTAAGAAAGAAAAGAAAAGACAGCCATCGTTCTTCTTTGAGAAAGAAAGA
The DNA here is from genome assembly GCA_947683425.1 of Excoecaria cochinchinensis. Classification (NCBI taxonomy): domain Eukaryota; kingdom Viridiplantae; phylum Streptophyta; class Magnoliopsida; order Malpighiales; family Euphorbiaceae; genus Excoecaria; species Excoecaria cochinchinensis. The sequence goes on along the minus strand of CANTUQ010000068.1, from coordinate 3,439,004 downwards.
AAAGAAAACAGAGCCACCATTATTCTTTGAGAAAGAAAGTAAAGAAAATCCATTCGCATTCAAGGGAGCTAGCACCTGTGACGCGCGCCGGATCCCGAATGCCGCCCTTTCGGACCGCCCGCACGTGGGCGATCGGGCAATTGTGGGTCCGTTGACAGCTTGCAATAAATCACAAGTGCGTCTATGTTGAGCAACAAGGAGGTTTCATGGAGTCGCCACCCAATAGAACATTGGGAAAGTTTCTCTCGCCTCGGAGAGCCTAAGACTGCGCTTAGTATCCATTTTGGGCCAGCCAAAGGGGGAAGGTAAACCTCTCGCCCTAAGGAGCCTAGGATTAACGCTAAAGCCTCGTGACACAAGAGGTGTCTTGGAGGGTAAACCTCTAGCCTCTTGAGCCCAAAGACCAGAGCTGGTTCGGGACTTCTCATTTATTTATACCTTGATTAATATTATAATTAAGTTTTGAATTCATTGTTTCATCAACTTTCCACACAATGCAATTTAAATTAAAGGCGCAATCATTCATATCAAAAGCGGTAAATGTAAGCAAAATCCAAAATAAAGCATTTAAAAATAAATTACAATAACACTAGGAGCGGAATACAACTCCCATTTATAAAAGTGAAATACATGCATAAAACGGGTTATTCATTAATAGTGAGAACATTGGTCCTCGCATGCATATTTATTATGAAACAGTTTTGATGTGATGATTTATTTGGGTATGAAAAACTAGGGCATTGGTCCCCTTTTTATTTAGAAAAAAAATGTCAAGTTAATTAATAGAAACGTTTTTGTGATTTTCTTTTTAGCGTGCCTAACTAAATAATTTTACAAGAAAATTATATGGCAAAATTAAATAAAATATTACAAATAAAGAAAATAAATATATGAACCAAACGAGCCTTTTTGGACCTCCCCATGTGCTCGCAAAAACGCCCAAGCGAAAAATGAGTTTAGACATAAAAACAAAATACAAATAAAATAATGTTAGTAATTAAATCAATTAAACCAATTAAACATACAAAATAATGAATAACAAATTAAAATAAAATAAGATGATATGAAAAGAATGATTATGGGATCAAAATGTTAACAAACGAAAGTAAATGAGAAACATGCATTATGTATGACAAATGATTAAATGATGTGATGAAAATAAAATAAAACATATAAATTAATTAATACATGAAAATATACACATGATGAAAATAATGATGAAAAATGAAAAATAATAAATGAATAAATAAACAAATCATGTAACAATGATAAAAAGAATAATAAAAATTAGTAAACAAAAGAATGATGAGAATAATAATGATATATAACAAGGTTAATTAATGTGTTTATAATTAATATAAACTATTTACATGGCAAAAAGATTAATTTAAATTAATTAATTATTTACATGTTAAAAATAATGAGGAATCAAAATAAATTATTTACATGTTAGGAATTAAAAAAACAATATTCACATGAATAAAAATCAAATCATAAATAAACAATTAAATGGAACAAATATAAGATCAATACAACAAATGAATAGATGAAAACAATAAATAAATCAATAAAAATAATAAAATATATATGAATAAATTAAATAAAAATAAAATAGAATAGAAATTGAGCCTAGAATATTTACCCTCAGAGTATTGGATTTGATGAACGAAAAGTGATGATTTTCCGGAAAATTGCTTGAAAGAATAATTTAGCAATAAAATTAATCCTCTTTGTTTGTGGAGAAAACAAAGGAATTGATTTGTATGCTTAAGATTGAAATTGGAATTGATGTCAAATTGATGATTAATTTCTTGTGTTTATGGAGGAAAAACAAAGAAATTAATTGGAATAATTAAGAATTGAAAATTGATCTTTCAATTTCAATTAAACCTTTTTCATTCAAAAATAAATCTCAAAATGTTTAGAAGAAAAATCAAAGAGGAAGAGAAATCCTGGAAATTCTGATGTCAAAAAAAATAAAATAGTAGTAGTGGAGGCTCCCTTTGATTTTTCATCATAAAGTATTTAAAGAATAGAAAATGTTGCCCTAATTTAATTAAGGAAAACAAACCTAATTTTATTCAAACTCCTTTATTTTTTGGATAAAATCAAGTTTTATTAATTAATAATCCATAAAAAATAATTTGGAATTTTATTTGAACTCAAAACCCTTAATTTTGGGATAAAAAACGGATTTTTGGGTGAAAAAATCGGAAAAAAGGCTGAAAAAATGGAAAATAGGGTATCAGACCCTATACCGACGGCCAGGATGCCCGTCGCTATAGAGGGGCGGGCGTCGGAGCGGCAACCAGGCGAGATTCGCGCACGAGCGCTCCGTGCGGCGCTCAGCGTGCGCGATGCCGCGCGCCTTTAGCGGCGCGCAGCATCGGCGACGCTGAGCATCGCCTTTGCGCTCGCAGCGCGATGGGCGCCTGCACGCTGGGCGCCCACGCGCCTGCGAGCTGGGCGCGAGTGCACTGCCGCAGGCGCGCCGCCGCGCCCGGCACTCGTGATCCGACTTTTTTTTTTTTTTTTTTAAATTATAAATTGACTAAAAACACTATAATTTTAAGCCCCCATTTTTCAAAATTAATTTTTTAAATATTTTTTATTATTTTCTAATTTTTCACTCTAAAATGCAAATTTGACGAGAAAATCATCACTTTTAACCTTTTAAGCCTGTGAAGGCAATTATCATCATTGGGTAATCCTGATCAAGGCTACTCGGGACCCGGTGTCTACAGTTGCCCCCAATTTTGGAGAGGCTAGTGCATGGGTGCCTAGGTGATCCAAAATTCAGGAAAAGGAAAGAAACGCGTACCTGAGGCGTCGATCTTCTTGCTTGATGGAACTGTAATGATAGCTGTTGCTGTCTTTTGGTTGTAGCTGGTAATGCCGTGGTCGTGCTAACCTCTTGTGGGTTGTGCCGCCATCGTGCTAACCGCTGTGAATTGGTAATGCCGTGGTCGTGCCAACCTCTTGTGGGTTGTGCCGCCATCGTGCTAACCGCTGTGAATTTTGGTAGTGCTGTGGTCGTGCCAACCTCTTGTGGGTTGTGCCGCCATCGTGCTAACTGCTGTGAATTTTGGAACTGTGCTCCTTTAGATGTTTGGACTGGTGTCGTCACTCGGCTTTTGTTGGTGTTCCCCGCCGATTTCTCCTGCAAGATTATATGCATAGGAATATACAAGAAATCACGTGTGCATGATATGGAATGCAAATGCTTGCAACAATGTATAGACTGTGCCCTAGGTGGTCCATGGTTCGCTGAGGTTGTAGCCTTCCTGCTCTACAATGCCCCCTAAAACCTGAGGATCGTCGACAAGTTTTCTGAAAGAGACGTCCGGTATATATCCTTGCCCCCCCTGGTCAATGATCATTTACCCGGGATTCTGTTTTATGTTCTTTATTGTATGTTACCTGATTGAAAGAAGATCATCTGAAGTAACGCCGCCTTATCGCTCTAGGCATTGAACGTCATTGTTTTAAATGTAGTGCGTCCCTTGTGGATTTTCACACTAGCTTTTCTTTGCGGGAAATGCGTCCCTTATGGGATTTTCACACAACCCTTTGCCTAACTTTTGCCTGGAATGGACCCAACCCAATCCAGCGGCTTTTGTTTACTTTATATTTATATTTTTTTGTAGGGCAGACTGCCTATTTCCAGGTTTTCACCCTACCCTTTGGCCTAACTTTTGCTTAGAGAGCCAGTTACGGTTTTCATCTCTAACGGCCTTCTTTGTTTTGTTTTGTTTTTTTTTTTTTAGGTTATCACCAAAGCTTCTGTTAAGAGCAAATAGCACATATACAATGAAGGGACTGAGCAATAATCATTAGATGAACAATTGGTATATTTCTTTTTAAGACAGAACTGAAAGATCAATGAAAATGTATTCTTTTATTCATTGCGAAATTGTGTACATTTCTATATGATTTCATCATACATGATTTTCATTTGACAAGAATTCAAAAGCATATGACTACACCTAATCTCGGAGTGGGTTTTGTCAGCATCAAACTCCTGTTATCAATCGGCCCTCTCGGGTTTTCTCGATTAAATATTTTCTCTGATGCCTCTAATTTTTGCACAGGATGCCTTTTTTCGGTTTTCACCCTGTCGAGGCACCCAATTTTAGCACAGCCGCCTCTTTTCGGTTTTCGACTTGCAGGGCATTTTATTCTCTTCTTTTTATTTTGGTCTTTAGCCGTGGAACCTTTTGAGTCTGTCGACATTGATCGGTTCTTTGAATTTGTTCCCATCTGGAGATTTTGTGACATGTCATTACTTATAGTTGGGTAATGTGTTCTAAATCTGGAGATTTTGTGCATGTTCTGATAAATGTATATGATAGTGGCAGATTTATGCATTTAATTGTACAGGTATATGACTAGATGTAGCAACCATATACTATCACTTATTGTTTGTGGAGTGCATTAAGCTAGAGATTTTTTATATGTTGAAGTGATTGTACATGACTAAGGCATGTTGATATGTTCATTATATATATATATATATATATATGTGTGTGTGTGTGTGTGTGTGTGTGTGTGTGTATATATGTATGTATATGATTATGTGAAAGAGTTAAAGGCTATGTGCATGAAGGGTTATATGCTAATGTATGTTATTATGTGATAGCATGATATTGAAGTATGTCTATTATCGTGTTGTGATTGTGACTTCGTAAGAAGTCTATTGTTTTTTATATCCCCACTAACCGTTATCGCTTAGTACGAGTGTTTTCCCATGTAGGTTGCAGGTTGGTTATAAAAGTTGTGCATCTGCTGGCCACTAGGTGCTTGTGTGGAGTTCTTTTGTTAAATTATATGATTCTTTTATATCGATGAGATAGTAACTTTTTAAAATGAAATGTATATGTTTAGAAGTGTAAGCATGTAATAGAATAACAATGATGTTTTGTAATATGAATATTTTAAGTTATTTATAAGTATGTTTAGATTAATGATATTTCTTTTCCGCTCATAAGTAAGTCATTTCCGCTATTGTATGATTGTATCGTATGTGTATGCGTATATGTGTGCGTGGCACCCGATATCCTCCCAAGGGGTATTGGGGCACTACAAGTTTGTGGTATCAAAGTGAGGTTTAGGCGGTTCTGGATAATAGGATGTTAGAATATAAAGTATATGTGTATGAGTTTTTCTAGTGCCATGGCCTAATGCAGAGTTGTTTTGTGTAGTGTAAGCATGGAATCGAATCTGAGTGAGAACGTAGGAGAGACAATAGCAAATGTGAATCTGGCGCATGTTGATCCACTTATACCTGAGTGACCTCCAGCAGAAGGTCTAGGTCCTGCTCAGGATAACCCGGTACTAGTGCAAGGGTTGATGCAGTTATTAGATAGATTGATTGCTCCTAAGGCTCCTATGGACCTTATAAGAAAGAGAGGAGCAAAAGAATTCAGTGGAACGTCATTAGATCGGTCGGATGTGGCTAAATCTAGTTGGCAAGAATGGGAAGGATTTTGCAAGAGATTAACTATCCCTAGAATCAGAGAGTGGCTTGTGCTGTGTCAATGCTACAAGGTTCAGCATATGACTGGTGGAAATTAGTATTGAGAAATCCTCAATGACCGGTTGAGTTGACATGGGACTTCTTTGTCTAAGAACTTAAGGAGAAGTATGTGACCAAGGCTTATAGAGAAGCAAAATGGAAGGAGTTTGTGAGTCTAAAGCAACGAAATATGATAGTGGAGAGTACAAGAAAGAGTTTAGCAGATTGAGTAAGTATGTGCCCGATGTGTTGCTAACTGAAGATTTCAAATGTCGACAGTTGGAGGATGGATTGAAAGAGAGTATAAGAGGACCCTTATCAGTGATGGCTGCTATGCAGTCAGTGAGCTATTATAAGTTGGTTTTGGTGGCTATAAAGTGGGAAGAATCGAAATTAGTGAAGCAGAAGAGGAAAGTATTGGGTAGTGATATGATTAGTGGTAAGAGATCTCGGGAGGCTACTAGTGGACAGGTTGTTCGGGAGTCAGTCCAAGTGCTTACATCGATAGGGAGTGCTGTGCCACCCTCCAGTAGAGGAAGTACTGCACCAAAGTGTGAGCATTGTCAAAGGCATCATTGGGGCAAGTGTAGGAAGCTCACGGAAGCATGTTTTAAGTGTGGCAGCATGGAGCATATGCTTGCCCATTGCCGTAAGTCAAGAGAGAACTTAGTCTCGCAAGCTAGCGAAGGTAATGTGAATATGTTAGGAGCTGCTAGAAGGGGAAGAGGAAGAGGTAGAGTTGCGCAAGCGCCATTGAAAATGGTTGAGAAGCCAGTTGCTTCTGGTGATCCCACGTGAGTCTTTGCTATGATCAGAGAAAAGGTGGAAGATCTAATAGGTTCATCTCGTGATTTTTATGCTTGGATTAAGTTTTAATTGTATAAGTTATTGGTAAAGAGTAGTAAGGTTATATGTATAGTAGCGTGGGAAATTTTGAGAACAAAATTTCTTAAGGAGGGGAGAATTGTAATGACTTGAATTGTAGCCTAGAAGAATTGTAGTGTTAATTGTATAGTAAAGGGTACAAAAGTAAATGTGCAAGTATAAAATTGTGAGTTTGTAGGGATGTAATTGAAAAGAGAATATAAGTCATTAAAGACAGAATTTTGAAAGAGGGATTAAATAGTATTTGGCCAGGGATTTATTGGGAATTTGACTAGAGCTGGACATGTGGCTTGAGAAGAGAGTGCCACATGGGATCACATATGCAATAAATAGGGGTGGGTGGAGTCAAATCTGCCCCCACTCATTGCATGTAATCCATCCAGCCATCGCTTCTTCTCTCTTTGGTTTCTTTGTTCTTCATTTCTGCAATTTCATTTTCTTATTTCGTCTTCGCCATTTGGTTTACTCAAAGTTTGATCTTGGATTGGTTTGAAGAGTTAAGGGATTAAATTGGAAAGGTAAGTGTGGTTGGATGTTCAAGTATCTTTACCTTCTTCTTTTAATTTTGTTCTTGATTTAAAGTTGCCTAAGTATTGGATTAAGTGTATGTCTTTGGTTGGTTCTGTGCAATAAGTTGTTGGCAAGAGAAGACACAAGGGTAAAGACAAAGTGTGAGCAAGAAGACAAAGTTGGTCAAGCTTCATTTGAGGTTTGGGATCGTGTATGTTAAGTTGAGATTGTACTTGATTTCTTGATAGAAGCATGTTTGGTTAGTTCGGAGCTAGTGAGCTTTGATTTAGTTCAACAGCTCTTTTAGTTGTTATAATGGCATGTGGTTATTAGTGATAAGTTGCATGTTGCTTCTTTGACAATTTAAAGTTGATTAATTGCATGTTAGTTATATGCTAGTTACAAGATATGTAGAGAAAGTTACATGTATGTGAGTGTTTTTTTGAAGTTCCTTTATGGCTGGATTAGTGTGTGTATAATGCTAAAAGTCATGGATGTGACTATAAGAAAGTTTGTGTGAAATATGTGCATGAGAGTTGTGAAGCTTAGAGTTTGAATGCAGAGTTTGGGTTCTGTCACAAGCGTGACAGAATACTCAAGGGACAAAGTTTTTCTTGCCTTGTCTGGTCACGAGCGAGAGCTCTATCACGGGCTCGATAGAAGCCATTTTGGCATTCTATCGCAAGTGCGACTTTGTCGCTAGCGTGACAGCAGTGTGTTATGGGTTCTATCGTGAGCGCGACACTACTTAGAGTATTTAATCTATATTTTTTATTTGTCTTTAACCATGTGTAATCTTGTATTATATTATGTATGATTATGCATATGAAAGATTAAGTGTGTTTAAGTAAATGATTGTATGAATACTTATGTTTGCTCTAGTTTTGTTCAGTTAATATTGATACTCGAGATAATGTAAAGTATATGATATATGAGTATATATATGTGTGTTCAGCCTGAAGGATTCATAATAGTGGATAGATAAGCATTCTTATAAAGGATTAGAGTGCAGCTGCCAGAGTGGCACCGTTTATGTCTAAATGTTGGATACCTTGTGTATTCAGATGTTTGAGTTAGGTCTCTAGATGTTTGATACTGTTTGTCAGTATCCAGAGTACGTGTATCTACCATAGATGTAAATTCAAGCTATTCCTTTGAGTAATTATGCTTATGCAAGAGGTCAAATGATATATATTTATGTATTGATTATGTAATAGATGAAGTGAAATGTCATCGCTTATAGTTGGGTAATGTGTTCTAAATCTGGAGATTTTATGCAGGTTCTGATAAATGTATATGATAGTGACAAATTGATGTATTTAATTGTATAGGTATATGAATAGATGTAGCAGCCATATACTATCACTTATTGTTTGTGGAGTGCACTAAGCTAGAGATTTTGTATATGTTGAGGTGATTGTACATGACTAAGGCATGTTGATATGTTCATTATATATATATATGTCTGTATATGATTATGTGAAAGAGTTAAATGTTATGTGCATGAAAGGTTATATGCTAATGTATGTTATTATGTGATAGCATGATATTTATGATTGTGACTTCATAAGAAGTCTATTGTTTTTTATATCCCCACTAAGCGTTATCGCTTAGCACGGGTGTTTTCCCGTGTAGGCTGCAGGTTGATTATAGAAGTTTTGCATCTGCAGGCCACTAGGAGCTTGTGTGCAGTTATTTTGTTAAAGTATTTGATTCTTTTGTATCGATGAGATAGTAACTTTTTAAAATGAAATGTATATGTTTAGAAGTTTGAGCCTGTAATAAAAGAACAATGATGTTTTGTAATATGAAAATTTTAAGTTATTTATAAGTATGTTTAGATTAATGATATTTCTTTTCCGCTCATAAGTAAGTCGTTCCCGCTATTGTATGATGGTATCGTATGTGTATGCTTATATGTGTGCGTGGCACCCGATATCCTCCCAAAGGGTATTGGGGTGCTACACACTTTGCCTTTGAGATCATTGAACTTATCTGAGGATTCTTTTGAACATATAATAGAGTAGATTTTTAATGTGCTTTTGATAGTAGAATTGGCTGAATTTCTAGCCTTTCTTTGCAATCCCTATTTATAGGCCAAGGAATTCCTCTTCAAAAGTCTACATATCTCTTCATTTTTCTAGAGTCTATGTATGTGTCAAGGTATGATTGGCTATCTCCTTGACTTTGCATATTAGTCCATATCTTCCCTCATTTCCTACATTTGTCTCGTAATTTATTATTATTCATACATTAACATACAATAGTTATGATTTTATGCAATTTAGTGCATAAATGTAAAATGACCAATTTGCCCTTGGCCTTTTTACTTAATACCGATCATGTCCTATTATTCACTTTACCATGCTACCCTTCCAATTATACCTTTCCGGCCACCGTTGTGCCCTAGACACATACCAATCCACCTAGGGTATATTTTGGGTCGTTACATTCTCTCCTCCTTAAAGATTTTCATCCTCGAAATTCACTAACATTACATGTCCATACATTGCGCACTATGTAAACCATCATTTCTATACCTCAATTCTGTACAATCATGTAATATATATATACTCCACATACTTTACTTAGTTTCGAACATTTTCCTTTCCATTATATCAACTTCTTTGTATTCACTCTTTACTTTATATTTCCCTCTGAAAAAATGAGCCGATTCAAAACTCATGCTATCTTAAGAAAGATCTTTAACAAAATCTTTATTAACAAAACAAGTGGGTGCACTTTAGGTCTTACAGACACAGAAGGGCCCAAGGCAGACAAGTTATGATCTATCGATTTAACCTCTAACAATCTCTTCAATAGCATTGTAAAGATCTTCTATCTCTATTCTTTTCATTCTATGTTCATGTACTTCAAACTTCTTATCTCTCTAAGCTATTTCCCTTAACCAAAATGACTATAGAATCAATGATACAATTCATATCCCAAAATTAGATTCAACCTATATAGTACTTACTATTTCCCCACTACTCCAATACATATCACATGATAATCAGTTTATTAGCATCATTTATCATGTTGTTCTTTATTGTTACTAACTTTCCATATACACTTGGGATTTCCTCTATTTCATACTTTTTATTATCCATCCGAGATCTTGGTTAAGGCTTTAATACACCATTCTTCTAAATAGCCTTTCTATCTTAAGCTTTTTCTATTCATTCCTAATGTTTTCTCTCTTTAACACATTCTTTTCCTTTCCTCTTAACAATTCCAGTTCATATCATCTTTCCTGAGCATCTCTACTTTCACTATGATGCACTCAATGCACACTTTGTCAACTTCCTTTTCAATTGAAGCATATGCATAGATGTTATCATGTATGAGCAAATGATTCAAATGGAATGTATGTTCAATGATTCATGAATGCAAAATGATATAGATGCAGTTCATGTAATGGAAATGCATATTGCCCAACCCCATGCTATAACATGTTTAGAAGATCTCAATTGAAATCACTAACAGGTGTACAGAGCACTACAATCTCCTTTCCCATCTCTTCATACTCAAGATTCAGAACCATCTAAACTTTACTCTATACTTTTCTTAGGACAGTGCACCTATTCAAAACTCATACTATATTGAAGAAAATCCTTAGCAGAATTCTCTTTTAGCATAACCAGTACAAATACTTTGGATTTTTCGGACATAAAAGATCTAAGGTGGACGGATTATGGTCTATCGATTTAACACTTTTAAGCTATTCTTCTTACCATTTCAAAAGATTTCTCTTTCTATTACCTATAGGAAAAATAAGGACATATGTATTGGCTAACGCAAATACTATACAGACTCTTTTCTAATCTCTAGTCGTCCAGAACCGACTAAACTCTATCTTTGATAACACTAAATGTAACACCCTTACCCCGTATGTAGCAAACCGTATAATAACATTGCCGGTATGCAACGCCAAGTGAAGGAAGCCACCACACGAAATACAATAGGAACAGTATCAAATAATGAATAAGTAAATTATTACTATAACTCCAAATATGACCTAAACAATCCAGACCACTCCTATTGAGGCGGCAGAATCCCTGTGTCAATTTGGAACTCAATTTCAAGTATCCTAAAGTCAGAATTAGGTCATGGTTATTTTCCATCAAAGATATAGACATATGTCTTAGCTTTCTACCCTAACTAAAATCACATAATTTGGAGTTGTATAAATCAACTTATGCCCAAAACAATCCCTAAAGGTCAGAAGGGCTTTGGGCAGAGTTTCCCCTTAAAATTCAACCTTCCTAATTCAATCAATACCACAACAATCATCAACACAATTCAACTCACTTTCACATAAGGTATCCATATACACATCAAAATAACATTTTAATAATTAAAAGCACGTAAAACATACAAATCCCAAACCTGTTTTTGCTCCAATTCTTTTCCAAACTCCTTCTCTACTATCTTCTTGCTAGCTCACTTTGCCTTTGAGATCATTGAACTTATCTTAGGATTCCTTTGAACATATAATAGAGCCGATTTTTAATGTGCTTTTGATAGTGGAATTGGATGAATTTCCAACCTTTCTTTGCCATCCTAAATGGCTTATTTATAGGCTAAGGAATTCCTTTTTAAAAGTCTACATATCTCTTCATTTTTCTAGAGTCTATGTATGTGCCAAGGTATGATTGGCTATCTCCTTGACTTTGCACATTAGTCTATATATTCCCTCATTTCCTACATTTGTCTTACAATTTATTATTATGCATACATTAACATACAATAGTTATAATTTTATACAATTTAGTCCATAAATGTAAAATGACCAATTTGCCCTTGGCCTTTTTACTTAATACCGATTATATCCTATTATTCACTTTACCACTTTAACCTTCCAATTATGCCTTTTCGGCCACCGTCGTGCCCTAGACACATGCCAATCCGTCTAGGGTATATTTTGGGTTGTTACAGGGGGTGACTCAAATGAATCACAGCCTGCCCGTCCCTCAACCCTGGATCACTTAGCTGGATTGCTCTTTGCATTTTTTCTTGCATGTCCCATGCATTTCACTTGCATAAACTATTTCTGTGCATCTGCCTTGCTAAATTTTGCATAAAAAATAAAGTCGGCAAACGCATCGCTCGAAAGGGCTCAAACCTCAATGTATTCAGGGAGTATTTCTAACTTTTAGTTACAAATATAGTCCCAGGTTTCAAAAATAAAATTTAGGAATTTGAAGAAAAGAGGCCAAAATTTTGAACGATCGACGAACTTGGGATCTATCCCGTGACTCGGTCGAGTCACGGGTATCCCGTCAGTCAAGCAAGGTATAAAGCCCTACACCGTCGTTCGGACCTTCATTTCATCCTTCGTTTCTTATCCGTTTTGCACGCCATTTATGCTTAAACACTCTTTGGGATAGTAGCGCATGTTCGGGTCTAGTTTTTTTGAATTTTGTGTACTTTTTTTAGATAGTTTTGTTGGTATCCAGGTGAGTTTTCATTATCTTTTCTTCTTAATTCATATCTTAGACACACTTTAGCTATGCATGCTCTGAAATGTAGATAAGTTCTGCACTTTTTGTATATACATATATTTCCTTAGACACTGTCAGTTAACAAAAAAAGAGAGAAAAATAAAATAACAAAGAAAAGAATAAAAAAGTAAATGTGTGCAATAAATAAGTTCGGCAGTAGGAATTTTCAGTTTGCATAGATTACTAATAGTAAAACTAGTAGAAATTAGTATTATTGCAATCGTGAGGGATGGGCTTGAGAGCGACGGACGTCACTTGCGTGAGGGATGGGCCATCCCACGCGAGCGACGGGCTTCCCTCTCGCGAGGGATGGGCATTCCTGGAGTGAGCGACGGGCATCGTTCACTTGAGGGATGAGCGTCCCTCAAGCGCGAGCGACGGACGTCACTCGCGTGAGGGATGACCACCGTTCAGAGCGAGCGATGGGTCACTCTTTCCCGTCAGTCACACCAAAGACCAATTTTCTATTCAAAAGCCTTTTTTTAAAAGCACAACAACCTCCCATTGCCAGAAATCCTTGATCCTTGTGAATTCAAAGGGCAAAAATCTACAGCTCTTGTCCTTTTGCCCTAATACGGGAATCGATATCTTTATCGAGTAACTCTGATCTGGACTACCTCAGGACCCGGTGTCTACACACGTGTTTGATGTTCATTACGAATGAATAACTAATGTGAATGCAATGGATATTGAATGATTCATGTATGCAGAATGATGTAATGTATTAATACAGTTCATATAATGGCAATCCAAGTTGTCCAACCCCCATTATGTATCACATTCAAATATTTGCTCTCATCAGTAAAGTAGTTGACAGGTGTACAGAGTGTCACAATCCTCAAAATACTTCCAATCATCAAAATCCAGCACTATCTGAACCTCTATTCCATATTTCCTCTTAGGGAAAACTTATACATAACCTATGTTATAATGCAAACGATTCCAAAATAGAATCTCCATAGCTATATCCAATACCTTATTAATAGAAGATAGCCTACCATTAGACCAATTATAACTTATCAGATACCACTCTTAACTATCTCATTGACGATATCATCAACATCTATTCATTCCTTCCACATTACTTATATAAAATTAAAACAACTGCATTGGCCAATGCAAACACTATACAAACTCATCTCTAAACTTTAGTCATCCAGAATCGACTAAACCTATGCTCTGATACTACTAAATGTAACACCCCTTACCCGTACGCAGTAAATCGTACCGTAATCCGGCGGTTTACGGCAATGGTCAAGGCTATTATCGAAACAAATATTTAAAACTTATAAAACTTTATGCCAAAATCTGAGTTATAAAATTTCTTTCATTTTCAAATGCACTTATATAGTTAACTATAAATTTATTATGCAAGCACCATACAAAATATACTTCTTCAGAACTTATTACAGATAGTTCAATTGCATAGCTAATATTGCTTTTACAAAACTTATATTCCAAAATTACAAATCGTTTACACACTCTTAAGACTATTCAAATCCTACCCTAAGATCTCTTCATATGCTTGCATTGGCCTGGACTGCTGCGGATGACCCTCAAAATGACCCGATCACTTGTACCTACACGGATTAAAAGAAAATCCATGCTAAGTATAAAGCTTAGTGGGAAACACATAAATATGGACGACCACTAAAAATGACCGTCAAAAAGGTTCAAAGAAAAGCACAATATAGAAAATATCATCATGCCCATTATAACAATTTAGGCACTTTCAAAGAGTTCATCAAAACATAAACACGTACTTCGCATAAACCTCTATACAATTAACACATGCTTTCGGTACATCTCAATACACATTTGATATCATATCATCCATATTCCAATCAAAGTACACCCATCAGTCAACCCATGCTTTTATTCACACATCAATGTTAACAGATCACTTACACTTTATTTATACCTTCACGCACCTTATACATTTCATTTTTTTTCTCTTGTTCACATTTATTCAGGTTTACAAAATTCACTTAACACGCCTCTCTTAATAGTTGCCTTATCACATTATTTTACCCATTCGTAAAAGCTTTTAATTCACAATAATAAAAAAAAATGCATCTTTATCATAACATTCTCTTTTTACACTTATTTTGACAAATTGCCTGAAATTCCAAAGCAATGGATAACAAGCATCAGAACACATAGGTACCTTTAGGTACATTCATTTTTGTAATAGAGGGGGGGGGAGGGGGAAATCTGCCACAATCCAAAAACACATAAGGACCGTGAACTAGGGTCCAACAGAGGCTTTATTTCAAATCATCATATAGCATTTCCATATTATTCATAAATTGCCCGCATTTTTGAAGTTATGGATAATGGGTAAAAACACTCTAGTACCCGAAGGTATATTCATTTTTAAACAAAGGTGGATCTAGCGCGATCCAGAATAAAGGTGGAATCCCCAAACAGGATTTCACCTTGATCCACAAAGGGCCATCAAGACACATAGGCTGCAGCACTCAAAGGTCCCTATAGGCATGCCTATCTATCCATGACTCGGTTAACGCAACCTAAAGTCATACTTATACAATTCTTATATCGTTCGTGTTATTATCAAACTCATCACATTTACCATATTCGTTTTTACCTTATTGTGATCATATAATGAGCATTATACTTTCAAGTTCATCATGTATAACAATCCTATAATGTTTCAATGTTCAATACTTAAACAAAAAAATCATTCATACTAAATGAAAGTCATATTCATATAATCTCTTCTTTTTTTTTTTTTGCACATTCAATCATATTAACATTCAAGGCATATCTGAGGTTTACATACTCATTTATTATGTTCGTACATGGCCCTTTTCATATTCATAAAATTATTAAATATCATGTAGCAATGTTACATGAATATCAAATTATTTCTATTACACTTGTTTTATTACTACATTGTTATCATCATTATGTCTATTCAATATTTAGACAGTCATTTAAAAAAACCATTATATATATACAAAGATTCATTTCATTTTCAGTTCATGTCACACTTAACAAAATCATTTAATTCAATCTTAAGATCTCATAACAATTTCAACCATTGACCAAGCCTACTTGAGGCTCGAATCACTAATAGCACATATGAACTTTCTATACATAGGCACATAAATGCCACATTCATTTTTAGCAAGTACATAGGTATTATCAGAGTTTCAGTCCATACATCATCTTTTATGCATGAATAAGTTTCTATGATTTGGTTCGGACTTGGTATAGTATTCCAAGCTTTCTATATATCACAAGGGTTAGGAATCAGAACCCCATAGTTCTATAGGTTCAATATACAAATTAGAGTATTTTCGCTTATAAACCTATTAACATGTCACCTTTGGGTTTATTGGGAAATGTTCGACTAATTATGCCTTTAAATACCTTAGAATTATTCATATTTATAACCTTAATCACTTGTATTCCTAAGTGGTAACCATTCATTTACTCTTTACAAGACTCTAAACATGTGTTGGATAAGTTTCAGAAAGTTTCGATAAAGTTCGAGTGTGTTTTGGGAGGAAAACACACAAAATATACAAAACAGGGGAGGGTTACGATGGCAACCATTTGGTTGTGACCGTGACATCCCAAAAATAAGTAAAACAGAAGCCTATGGACATGGGTCACGATGGCAATGAATTGGTTGTGACTGTGACCCCAAGAATCCGGCGTTATCTAATCAGATACAATACCGACGGGCATCCCTGCAAATACCGACGGGCGTCCCTACTAAGGGTACGCATGGAAATCTGGATACAGACGGGCCGTAACGTGAGACTAGGGACAGGCGTCCCTACTCAGACACGTGTCCGTCCCTAGCTACAGATGAGCCGTAACGCGGGACTAGGGACGGGCGTCCCTACTCAGACACGTGTCCATCCCTAGCTACAGACGGGCCGTAACGCGGGACTAGGGATGGGCGTCCCTACTCATACACGTGTCCGTCCCTAGCTACAGATGGGCCTTCCCTACTATGCATAGAGATGGGGATCACCCCAAGTAGAGACGGCCGTCCCTACTTCAAACGGTCATCCCGTCTGTGGAGCAAAACTTCCAATTTCAACCAAAATTTTCAAAACCTCATGCTTTAAAGAAAAAGAATTTAATCCTTGTGAAACCAAAAGACGAAAATCTCTGAATTCCATCCATCTATCCGGAAACCAACATGGATCTCTTCATCGGGTAACTCTGATCTGGACTGCCTCAAGACCCGGTGTCTACAACATGCCCCTTCTTTAATCGTAAAATTTAACCAACCTACCAAAAATATGTTCAATGATCACGGTAATAGGCATCATGCAAACACCTTAAGAGCACTATCGACACTCTCTGCAATGTTTGTCGTGGTATGGCCATATCGATATCCACCATCCTTGGATAATGTCCAGCACTCTAACAGTACCCTCATTATGCAGTTGTAAGAATCTTGGTCAAGCTATTTTATCTCATCCATGCATTGCGTGAACTTACGCTTTTGAAATTGCGTATCTACACTAATATGAATTGACATTATATTATAATATACGAAACTCCCAACAACACGACCTAATAAATAATGCATTTGAAAAAATAATAGTAAGTATTTGTTTGCTTACCGAGTTTATAATGTAAATCTTTTATTGTTGGTTTTTTATGATGCGTGTTATCATTACTGATGAAGTGCCGCAAACATATCCTGTGAAATGGTAAAGGTCCCTTCCAACATTTCTTTCATCTTGAAACACTACCATTATACCAATGTATCTATTTGATATAACTGTAATGCCAACACGTTGAGTCATATGCTTCCTAATTAAAGTCATAAACCAAGCCCAACTGGATTTATTTTCAGACTTAACAACAACAAATGCAACTAGGAACAACATATTGTTACCGTCGATAGAGCTGCCTACCAAAAGTGTCTATTGGAATTTTCTCGTCAAGAATATTCTGTCAATCAACAAAATTGGCTTATAGTGAGTAAATCCATCAATGGCAGGTTTAAAACTCAAAAGCACTTTAAAATTGCTCACATTTGGAAGGTGGGTTTCTTGTAGCATAAACTCATAAACAGTTCTAGGATTCTAAGTTTGCAAAACATACAAAAAACTTGGTAACCGCTCAAAGGACTTAATGTAATTTCCAAACGTAGCCTCTAATGCCTTCATCTTAACATACCAAGCCTTTGTGTACGATACCTCAAATTTAAATTGCTCCTTAATAGTAGGAAAAACAACATCAATAGGCAGGGTTGAATTTTTACTAACCATCCCCATAATGCAATTGCGAATAATTTGCGAGCCCCAATTATCTTTGATTCTTTAAAAGATTACTAGAAAGGCATGAGTGTGGTCCAATATACCTTGTGATTGTCCAGAAAGGACTAATCCCTTTTGATGCTCTTCTTAACCTCCATTTGCAGCCATCTTTAGCCTTTGCGCATCTCAAGATCCAGTATTTTGGTTTGGATTTAACAACTCCGAAGTCAACATTTCTCATGATTGAGAACTTTTTCACAAAAGAATTAACTTCATCCTTTTTGTTGAATACTAAACCCATTGATAACTCAGATATATCATCCCATATCTCAAAGTAGACACCTTCCGAAATATCAACTTGTGATGCATCGAAGTCAATTTCTGTATAGTGTTCAGAAGGAAAGTTAAGGTTCGCCTCATTTATCTCTTCACATGGATGCAGTGATGCTAATGGACTGACATATTGTGTATCATAAGACACATTGCTATCACCAATTTCAGAGTTATCACTTCCTACACTTATGTTAGCAGTCTCAACATCCGCATTGTCATTAGGTGAGAGATAATCAATTATTCACTGCCACATCTTCATAATCCTCCATGACGCCCAAATCAAATGTCGGTTCATTTCCATAATCTAGACCAGTTGGAATAAAAAATGGTACATCATTTGCATGAGTACTTGGATTGTTGCTGGTTATGGAGTCACATAGCAAATCACTATCCCATCAACAAACAGACTCAGTTGGTTGTCTAGGAATTACAACTGGCATATGAGAAACAAATTGTTGTCGACTCACATCTGGCATCAAAAAAATAGATCGTTGTTGACTGACATCTGGAATAGGGGAAATAGAACAACGATGATAACTGTGTTTTGTATTGTGACTTCCCTTTGCACTTAATCCCTTATCAAAATTCATGTCATTTGAATGACTACCTGATTTGATGCCAAATATATATTTACTGAGAAATTACCAACCCTTCGACTGAATGACTGCCTAGGTTGACAAGTAGCAGGCATCTAACTAACTGATCGATGTAGTTGATCGTGTGCTGAGTTGTCACTTGTGTCTGTTTTAAACAAGTCACCATCTCGTCGACTGACAGGCTGCCTAGGCTGATTGGGACCAGCATCTCCTCCTCGATTGCTAATTAATTATCACTATCATCTTTGATCCACATTCTGTACTGCATGTGTATATTGTTCTCCACAAAAATTTGATTAAGATAACATTTCAATATCATGTCAACTTATGAATTGCTTGGGCTAACTCGGACCAACATCATTTACACATAATTGTTTACTTCCCTTGATGTTTTTCATTTGAATTTATCATTTTTATCTTGATTATCAGGTGCATATGTAGGTCTATTAGCTCCTATATCCACCTCAGCCACTATATTAATTAATTCCACCAAGGTATAATCATAATATCTCCTTAAATTTTCATATATCATCTTACTATCATTGTTATCTACCAAATCCACCAATGTCTAACATAATAATCCTCGGTTGTACATTAGACTCTTGTATTTAATTTTGGAAACCACATCGTTAATACTTAAACTAATTTAACGTGGATTTTATGGACCGATTCAGGAAGAATTGGCTTATTTGTAATTCTCAATCTCCTTGTTATGGTATTTGGACCAGATATGTCATATTTAAAATGTAACACCCCCTACCCATACGTAGGCGAACCCATCCGCAATGGAGTGAGATGCCGTATGAGCAAGGGTGTCACCAAACAAAACGATACAATAACATTCATCCACATAATATAAACATACATAAATACAGAGGAATTAAAAACTTTAAAACCAAACTGATCAATTGTTCACAGATGCAATAATACTATTCATTACATAACCTTTCTGATAAGCCAAAATGATTACATCTCCAAAATTACAATGCGGAAGCTGAACAAAATAATAAATACATAAAGAGTTCACTTAGTACAAAAGAACCTCAAAATATATGCAAAGCCCTAACATCAACCTCTGTGTTGGCTTGACTTGCGGCGACTCTCCTAAAACTAAACACCTTCCGCACCTGCAAGGATAAAACACCCGTACTAAGCGATAATGCTTAGTGGGGAAAACACAACAATAATATGGACAGCCACTCACAGTAGTCGTCAAAGCAAAATGCATACATATGGCATAAGCTGATAATCAAATCATATAATCATGACTGAATCACATTGATAGCATTTGAAAGTCCATGCTCACGTTCATATACATATACATTCATATACATATTGGTTCACATACTGATAGCCAGAACAGATCGGATGTTCACAATTTCATAATCATAACAAACAGATAATACACCTGCTGACTCACAATAGTGGATAACGAGTGAATACAGAGGGGTACCCGTAGGTACCATTCGAAAAGCAACATCACATTTTTCTCATTCAAAACATTTTACTGAGGGATCTTAAACAAGATCTTGATATACAGAGGTTCGTGAGGAACGGAACGGGGACCTGATCAAGGTCCAAAACTGAACTAAGGCTGCAGCTACTGACCTCTATTAGGCATGCCTAACTATCCACTAGACTGACTCTTGCAGGTCATGCATAAAGCAGGTCATGTTTCAAATATAGCATATAATTATCACGAAGCAATCATAGCGTTATTCATATAGGAGCATGATAATTGCATCACACAGTAGTAAAAATTCATGCCAAGAAGATAAGGAATTCATTAAGTCAAAACAGGGCGCTTTCGAAAAAACTGGCCGAGTGGAGGCTCACTGTCGCGATCGCGATAAGAGTCGCGCTTGCGACAAAGGCCAAAGGGCAAACGAAAAAGGAGGGGGCGAGGGCACAAGTTGTGAAGGATCGACACGACTCGTGTCGACGCTCAATCTAGGCCAACGTTTGCCGATTGCGTGGGAGGAGCAGGAGCACGAGTCGTGATTGTTCATTATGACTCGTGCTAATGCCAAAGTCCTGTCGCGAGTCATGACTGCACAATACGACTCGTGACTAGACCTCCAGCCCGCACGAATCACATCTTCCTCAGTGATATCCGATTGGATCTCTCATCTCCCGTTCGGCAGCCAAGTATCGTGCAAGAGCCGAGAGTCGAGAGTTGAAGTTCGATCGGAAAGGAGAGCAAAATAATCAGGAAGGGGGAGCAGGGGACACGACTCGTGTCAACTTGGTACGACTCGTGATTCCTCTCCATACGATGTCACGAGTCGTGCTCGTCTCATGACCTGGCTCCCAGCAAAAGCACACATCCATTTCTCGATCAGAACTTTTTATCTTTCGACCGACAACTGAGCGTTGTGCACTCAAGACATTTACGATCGGAAGATGGTAGTTCGATCGGGACTTGAACACACTGATTCTACGATCTAAATCTGCAAAACTCCCGTAGCTTCAAGACACACCCAAAAACTTCAAAAACCATTTTCCAACAAGCACTTACATGAGATCGGCATTTCCCAACACAATTGACAACACAAATGCATATTTCACACATTTAATATAATCAACTCAAGGTTAATCAAACATCAGTTCTGACAGGAACAAATCCAGAAAAATCACAGTATTATTAATCCAACTCCAAATGCTCTCATAGTTAAATATTCATGCATATAACTTAAATCATCAGATTACCAGCCAAATGTTTAACCACATCAAAAACACAGAAAATGCGAAAATTCCCAGACCTGTAAATCCTACCCTCCTAGATGCAAGCTCCACTCCCATATGCCTTCTCTTTCCCCTTGGGATCATAAGTAAGCGCTTCTAACCCAGGAACCCAAGAAGAACACACAAACACACAAAAACTCTAAGTTAAAATACATTATAATAGACTAAGAGAAGGAGAAGAAGAAGAAGACTCAACTACTCACCCAAATGAGACTTGAGAGATGATCAAGTTCCACTAAAACCACTGAGATCAACAGTAGAGAACACTTGAAGAGAAAAGAGGATGGAGGGATAAAAAGAGGAGGAAGAACGGCAAGGGCAACAAAGATGGCTACTCTCTTTTCTCTCTCCTTCTATTTATACCTACTTCCTAAAACCCCTAGACACATGTCACTCTAGTATTGGTGGAATTTGACCACTCACACCCAACTAAAATGCATGACAACACACACAAAACTAATCCCACTAATGCACACACTACTAACATGCATGCACCCACACTCTAACCAAGCCCACAATCATGCATTTAATCCAAAAAAATACCATAACACATACACAGACACATATGCAAACATGGCTCAAACTACTAGAGGGAAAACAGGATGTCACAACTCTCCCCCACTAATAAGAATTTCGTCCCCGAAATTCTTACCTGAACTGAACAACTGTGGATATTGAATCCTCATAGTCACCTCTATTTTGCAAGTCGCTTCCTCGACTCTATGATGCTGCCAAACAACCTTGAACAAAGGAACTTGCTTATTCCTTAACTGTCTCACTTCCCAAGCGATGATGGCTTTTGGTTCTTCATCATAAGAATAATCCGACTGAATTCGAACGTCCTAAACTGACAACACATGCGAAGGATCCGAACGGTACCGACGAAGCATGGAAACATGGAAGATATAATGCATCCAACTCCAATGGTAAAGCCAACCTATAGGCTACCGGACCAACTCTCTCCAAAACCTCATAAGGTCCAATGAACCAAGGACTAAGTTTACCTTTCTTGTTGAACCGCAATACTTTTCTCCAATGTGAAACCTTAAGGAAAACTTTGTCCCCGATCTCAAACCGAATATCCTTTCTCTTTAGATTGGCATAGGATCTCTACCTATCCTTAGGCACCTTTAGATTTCGTTGCACAACTCTGATATTCTCTTCTGTATCCCTGATCATCTCTAGCCTAACGAATGAACGCTCGATTAACTCTATCCAATAGACTGGAGTGCTACATGGTCGACCATACAAAGCTTCAAACGGTGACATCCCAATACTGGACTGAAAACTGTTGTTGTAGGCAAACTCCATAAGCCACACATACTTGTCCCAACTGCCAGAAAAATCCAAAGCACAAGCCTGAAGCATATCCTCTAGAATCTGGATAACCCGTTCAGACTGACTATCTGTCTGGAGATGAAATGCCATGCTGAAATTCAATTTGTTACCCAAGGCTCGCTGCAACTCTTTCTAAAACTTAGATGTGAACCTTGGATCCCGGTCGGACACTATAGACAATGGCACTCTATGCAGTCGAACCACCTCATCCACATAAACACTAGCCAACTTATGCATCAAGTAATCCACTCTGACTGGCAGAAAATGAGTTGACTTCGTAAGCCGATCCACAATCACCCAAACCGAATCATGCCTCCGCTGAGTCACTGCCAACGCCGACACAAAATCCATGGCAATATCATCCCATTTCCACTGACGAATGGATAAAGGAGTGAGCAATCCCAAAGGACTTAATGCTCAGCCTTTACCTGCTACCAAGGGAGACACCTCGCCACAAATTCCACAATATCTCTCTTCAATCCGGACCACCAGTAGAACTGCTTCATGTCGCGATACATCTTCTCACTGCCGGGATGCATAGTAAAGACCATAGTGTGTGCCTCACTCAATAGCTTCTTCCTTAACTCGTCACTCTCGGGCACACACAAACGATTTCGATACATAAGCATCCCATCCAAAACTGAGAACTCTGACTGCTTACCCAATCGAACCTCTTGCAAAACCTGCTGCAATCTCAAATCATACCTCTGAGCATCCACAATTGACTGTCTCAATATCGGCTGCATTCTCAATCGGTCGACCAAAGCCCCATCCGAATCAAATCTCCATCCGAACCACAGCAAAAACAAAGCTAAAATTGACTTTCGACTCAGAGCATCCGCAACCACATTGGCCTTACCCGGATGATAATCCACAATACCCGAATGATAATCCACAATGTAATCATAATCCTTAAATAATTCCAACTATCGGCGTTGTCTCATATTCAATTCCTTATGTGTGAGGAGGTACTTCAAACTCTTGTGATCTGTGAAAATCCTACATTTCTCCCCATATAGATAATGCCGCCAAATCTTCAAAGCAAAGATCCCAGCCGCCAACTCTAAATCATGCGTCGGATAGTTCTTCTCATGAGGCTTCAACTGACGGGACGCATAAGCAATAACTTTCCCCTCTTGCATCAACACACATCCAAGCCCGACACCTGAAGCGTCACTATACATTACAAACTCCTTACCCGATCTGGGCCGAGTAAGTACAGGAGCTTCCACTAACAGCCTCTTCAACTTCTCAAAGAAAACTTGACATTTATCCGACCACTCAAATCTGACTCCTTTCCTCAACAATCTGGTCATAGGCGCAGCAATGACTAAAAAACCCTTCACAAACCGACGGTAATACCCAGCCAAACCGAGAAAACTTCTCACTTCTGTGACATTTCTATGCGCTTTCCAATCCACAATCGCCATAATCTTAGCTGGATCCACTTGAATACCCTTAGCTGACACAATGTGGCCCAAGAAAGACACTTCTCGAAGCCAAAAATCACACTTGCTAAGCTTCGCAAACAATCGATACTCCCTCAAAACTTGCAGCACTAACCAAAGATGCTCTGCATGCTCACTCTCATCCTTCGAGTAAACCAAAATGTCATCAATAAACACTACCAAAAATCGATCGAGATATGGCCTAAACACTCGGTTCATCAAATCCATAAAAGCCACAGGTACATTAGTCAAACTGAACGGCATCACAAGGAACTCATAGTGACCATATCGCATCCGAAAGGCAGTCTTAACCACATCCACGTCTTGAACTCGCAACTGATAATAGCCCGATCAGAGATCAATCTTCGAAAAGACACCCGCACCTCTAAATTGATCAAACAAATCCTTGACTCTAGGCAAGGGATACTTATTATTCATTATGACTTTATTAATTTGCCTATAGTCGATACACATCCTCAAAGAGCCATCCTTCTTCTTGACAAACAACACTGGAGATATGCTGGGTCTAATAAACCCCTTATCCAATAACTCTTGTAGTTGGGTTTTGAGTTGTCTCAACTCTACAAAAGCCATTTGATAAGGTGCTTTCGAAATGGGAGTAGTACCCCGGCACTATCTCTATGGACAACTCAACTTCTCTCTCAGGAGGCAAACCAGGCAACTCGCTCAAAAACACATCACCAAACTCCCTAACAACTGGAATATCCTCAATCCTAACCTGATCACACTTAGAATCCAATACCACTACTAAGAATGCCTCACAACCTTTCCTCATGAACCTCTTGGCTTGCATAGCAAAAATCACATTACTCAAGGTACCTGAACCCCAACCTTTAACAATCACTGGAGACTAATCCCTATCTCGCAACACAACCACTTTCCTATGATAATCAACCACTGCCCGATGCTTACTAAGCCAATCCATACCCAAGATCAAATCAAACTCCCGAAATGGCAACTCAATCAAATCAGCAGAAAACTCAACACTTTAAATCAGAAGAGGACAATTCCTAAACACTCTGCTCACATTAACACTATGCCCTAAGGGACTGGTCACACAAACCTCATAGTCTAACTGGTCAGTATCATGCAATCTATCAAATAACTTGCTTGTGCACAAATATGAGTGTGTGGAACCAGGGTCAATTAGAGCATAAATCTCAGTGTCACAGAGTAGGAACTTACCTGCAATCACATCTAGAGCATCCTGCTCATCACGAGCTCTCATAGCGTATGCTCTAGCTGGAACTGCCAAGGGATGATCAACTGATTCTGATGAAGCTCCCTCTCTAGGCCGACCACCTCGATCTCTACCTCGGTCTCTACCACGATTGGCTTGCAGTGCATTCGACCCAACTCTACTGGCCTCACGCTGATCACCAGAAGCCTCACCCAATCTAGGACAAGTAGCCAAAAAGTGATCAGTACTCCCACATTTGAAACAGCCACCTGTGAGCCATCTACACTCACCCCGATGTCGTCCATTGCAATGAGAGCACATGGGCATTGTCTCAGTCCTATTACCCGAACCACCTCTACTAGAACTCGAACCCATAGCAGAACCCTGTCTCCTACCTCTCGAAGCCGAACCTGAAGAAGACTCATCCTACGGGTTCCTAGACCTCTTACCCGAAGATGATAATGATGACGATCCTCCACGAGGGGGATGCCTCCTCTGAGCTCTCTCCCTCAAAACTGACTTTAATCTCTCAGCCCGCACTGCTGCCTGAATAACCTGATAATACCCAATACTAGGAGTATTCATCAAAGAAATCAGCATAGCCCTCAAGGACTCATTCAAACCAGCCTTAAAGTGCCTACATCTGAACTCCTCTGTCAACACACCCTCTGGAGCATAACTCCTCTGTCAACACACCCTCTGGAGCATACTTCACAAGCCGATTAAACTCTTTTTCAAATTCTGATACTGACATAGCTCTCTGTCTCGAACTCAATAACTGTACCCACTTCGCATCCTTATAAGCCTGAGTCACATACTTACTGGTAAACTCCCTCTCAAAGAACTCCCAAGTAATAGAGTCAGGAAACTGGGGATGCCTACAGACCAACTTTCACCAATCGTAGCGGATCCCTGCAATAAAGCCACAACACACGCTACCTGCCTATCCGGAGGGCACCGAATCTCATCAAGAACACGCTCTATCTTTTCAATCCACTTCTCAACAAACTCAGATTCATCCAGTCTAGTCCCATAAAAATCCTCTGCACTAGCTTTCCTTATACTCTCAATAGGGGCTCTCAGAGCTGTCACTCTCTTAAGACTCGAGCCATATCCTGAGAAATCTTTAACATTGCCTCAAAGGGCATGGCTCAGCCTCAGGCTGAACCATAGGTGTTTGAGCCGAAACACACACTGAAGGATATACTGCTTGAGGATTCACACTCTCAGCAGACCCCTCAAGCGACCCACGAACTGAATCATAATCCATCTAAACAAACACAAAAACAACCGCATCAGCCAACAAAGTCCTAGACATATATCTATGCACAATAACACCCAGAAATGCCTAAACCTAGGCTCTGATACCAAAAACTGTAACACCAACTACCGATACGTAGGCTCCATAATGGAGTGAGATGCCGTATGAGCAAGGGTGTCACCAAACAAAACGATACAATAACATTTATCCACATAATATAAACATACATAAATACAGAGGAATTAAAAACTTTAAAACCAAACTGATCAATTGTCCATAGATGCAATAATACTATTCATTATATAACCGTTCTGATAAGCCAAAATGATTACATCTCCAAAATTACAATGCAAAAGCTGAACAAAATAATAAATACATAGAGAGTTCACTTAGTACAAAAGAATCTCAAAATATATGCAAAGCCCTAACATCAACCTCTGTGTTGGCTTGACTTGCGGTGACTCTCACAAAACTAAACACCTTCCGCACCTGCACGGATAAAACACTCGTGCTAAATGATAATGCTTAGTGGGGAAAACACAACAATAAAATGGACGGCCACTCACAGTAGTCGTCAAAGCAAAACGCATACATATGGCATAAGCTGATAATTAAATCATATAATCATGACTGAATCACATTGATAGCATTCGAAAGTCCATGCTCACGTTCATATACATATACATTCATATACATATTGCTTCACATACTGATAGCCAGAACTGATCGGATGTTCACATTTTCACAATCATAACAAACAAAAAATACAACTGCTGACTCACAATAGTGGATAACGAGTGAATACAAAGGGGTACCCGTAGGTACCATTCGAAAAGCAACATCACATTTTTCTCTTTCAAAACATTTTACTAAGTGATCTTAAACAAGATCCTGACACATAGAGGTTCGTAAGGAACCGAACGGGGACCTGATCGGGGTCCAAAACTAAACTGAGGCTGTAGCTACTAAGCTCTATTAGGCATGCCTAACTATCCACTAGAATGACTCTCTCATGTCATGCATAAAGCAGGTCATATTTCAAATATAGCATATAATTATCACGAAGTACTCATAGCGTTATTCATATAGGAGCATGATAATTGCATCACACAGTAGTAAAAATTCATGCCAAGAAGATAAGGAATTCATTAAGTCAAAATAGGGCGCTTTCGAAAAAATTGGCCGAGCGGAGGCTCACTGTCGCAATCATGACAAGAGTCGCGCTCGCGACAGAGGCCAAAGGCCAAACGAAAAAGGAGGGGGCGAGGGCACAAGTCGTGAAGGATCGACACGACTCGTGTCGACGCTCAATCCAGGCCAATGTTTGTCGATTGCATGGGATGAGCAGGAGCACGAGTCGTGATTGTTCATTACGACTCGTGCTGATGCCAAAGTCCTGTCACGAGTCGTGACTGAACAGTACGACTCATGACTGGACCTCCAGCCCACACGAATCGCATCTTCCTCGGCGATATCCGATCGGATCTCTCATCTCCCCATAAGGCAGCCAAGTATCGCGCAAGAGCCAAGAGTTGAAGTCTGATCGGAAAGGAGAGCAAAACAATCAGGAAGGGGGAGCAGGGGACACGATGACTCGTCTCAACTTGCCACGACTCGTGATTCCTCTCCATACCATGTCACGAGTCGTGCTCTCCAGCATGTCTCATGACCTGGCTCCCAGCAAAAGCACACATCCATTTCTCAATCGAAACTTTTCGTCTTTCGACCGACGACTGAGCATTGTGCACTCAAGGCATTTACGATCGGAAGATGGTAGTTCGATCGGGACTTGAACACACTGATTCTGCGATCTAAATCTGTAAAACTCTCGTGGCTCCAAGACACACCCAAAAACTTCAAAAACCATTTTCCAACAAGCACTTACCTGAGATCGGTATTTCCCAACACAAATGACAACACAAATGCATATTTCACACATTCAATATAATCAACTCAAGGATTAATCAAACATCAGTTCTGACAGGAACAAATCCAGAAAAATCACAGTATTATTAATCCAACTCCAAATGCTCTCATAGTTCAATATTCATGCATATGACTTAAATCATCAGATTACTAGCCAAACGTTTAACCACATCAAAAACATAGAAAATGCAAAAATTCCCAAACCTATAAATCCTATGCTCCTAGATGCAAGCTCCACTCCCAGATGCCTTCTCTTTCCCCTTGGGTGATGGAATATGTCATGGTATGTGTATGATGATCACGCAGCGGAAAACAAAACAAAAAAAAATTTGATCATACATGCCAAACAATTCCATGACAAGAATCAGAAACATGCAATTTTAGGGTTTTAATAACTTACAACTTTAGATGCCTTTCAAATTGAATTTGATGATGACCAGCAATTTAGATGATCTTGTCCACCTTAGATGTTCACCACCAATGCCAAGGAACAGCCTTTTTCGCCACTCCTCTCTATTCTCACACACACACTCGCAAAGACGGCTCAAAACCGAAAGTGCTAGCTTACTAAATATGTATTGTGTAATGGAATTAGTTTGAAGCCACAAGACTTGATCTTGTCCTTCTACTATGTGTAATCAATGCTCAAAGTCACAAGCAAGCAAGGAAGAATCCTTCTCCTTGTGTATTTCGGCCAAGAAGAAAAAAATGAGAGAGAGAGAGATGTTTCACGCAAAACCTAGCCACCACTCTTTTTCTTCTCTATTAGGGTTTTATTCTTATCTAATCTTTACCCCTCCTTATGGCAAGTCTTTAATCCGAATTTTCCTACCTTGAGATAGTTAATTCAACCTTAAACACTTCCTAAAGATCAGTAGTAAATATTAGCTCAATCCCTTTTGAATTTAAAATTCAAATTGATTTGAAATAAAACCTTAAGATGTATTAATCAAACTAATCACTTACCATTTAACATGTGCTGAAATTCCCATGGTATATATCCTTTGGAATTTCGGCTAGGTCATCCCATTATTAAGTGATTTAGTTTGACTTAAATATCTTAGGATTTAATACTCAATTAAATTAATTAATACAACATAATTAATTAATTGAAATTAAACCTATGTGGGCCGAATTTCCTCTCTCATGGACCAAGGTCCATTAGCAATTAAATACCCATTACATATACATTAATTTGACTTAAATTAAAAGCCTAAATTAATGCTCAATACTTTATTCAAGTATTTTAAGCCCAATGCTTTGTGTGCGATCCTATAGGTCCATTTAATATTGGCAATGAATTAAAAATTAATTCAAAGGCTATATATATTCTCTAGCAAGATATTATAGCATTCCAAATTAAATGAAAATGCAATTGGCATTTAGTGACCTAATGCAATTTTATATATTCCCTTACCCATAAATATCAGAATTAACATAAGGCATGGAACAAGTCATCCTCATGTGTAAGTTAATTCCTTTCTTGATATTCCAGTGACACTGAACTTCTCAGATAAATAATGATTGCACATTATTACATCTCGGTATGGCCATACACTTCTCAGTTCACTGATCAAGTGGCCGATGATATTTTCTCTCTTATAGAGAGGGGTAATCCCTTCACTTCTCTCATGCTCTCTAACATGAATCAATGCATACCCAAGCATACCCATACTTGTCACTCAGTTACGAGCACGTTAGGTGTATGTCAAAGTACACAGTAATTCATAAAGAGTTTCATAGAGATTTTAGGTCTAAGAACTCCGATACAAAACTTGCATATGAGGAACACTTATGACTTGTACCATGTAGTGTTCTCATGTGTGGATCGTATCCAAATACCATGTTACAAACATGTATCTATGATCTCTGATTGACACTTTTGTCCTTATGATCCGTAAGACAGAACTCAACTAATCAGAGAGAGCATACTAGTCTTAATTCATTTGTTATTCCCATAACAATGACTGACTAGGGATATTTAGAATGAAGTCTCATTTGTTTCAAGGTCTTACAACCATGTGCCTCACACATGATAACTTAAACTGAAACAACATTCTTGGATAGTTCTATCAATTGACATGCACAGGAATACAATGGATAAAACAAATGTCTCATTTATTAACTAAAGTGTTTTATTACAATGTATTGGGGCTAGGGCTTACACTAACAATCTCCCACTAGCACTAGTCCCAATTGGGCATAGCCCTAAGACCGAATGATCTCAAATGAGCTTCGTGCAGATTTGGGCGCAACTGTTTCGTCAAAGGATCTGCTACATTGTCTTCACTTGCTATCTTGCTGACCTTGACGTCCCCACGATCAATGATTTCTCTGATCAGGTGGTACCTCCTGAGTATGTGTTTGGATTTCTGATGTGACCGGGGCTCCTTGGCCTGTGCAATGGCCCCGTTGTTGTCACAAAAAATTTCTAATGGATCTAGGATGCTTGGGACCACTCCTAATCCAGAAATGAAATTTCTAATCCAAACAGCCTCTTTTGCAGCCTCACTTGCTGCAATATACTCAGATTCTGTAGTTGAGTCGGCAACGGTCTCTTGCTTTGAGCTTCTCCAGCTGACAGCAGCACCGTTTAAAATAAAAACGAATCCAGATTGCGATCTAGAGTCCTGAGTGCTGGTTTGAAAAGCAGCATCTGCATAGCCTTGTATGACGAGCTCTTCCTGACCACCATACACCAAGAAGTGATCCTTAGTCCTTTGTAGGTACTTAAGAATCCCTTTTACAGCAGACCAGTGCTTTTCACCAGGGTCTTGCTGAAACCTACTGGTTATACTCAGTGCATGAGCAACATCCAACCTAGTACATAACATAGCGTACATGATAGATCCAATAGCAGATGCATATGGGATTCTACTCATGTTGTCCCTTTCCTCTTTGGTTTTAGGGCACTGTTCTTTAGTTAAAGGAACTCCCAAAGCCAAAGGTATGTACCCTTTCTTTGAGTCTCCCATACTAAAACGCTTTAGTACCTTGTCTATGTACTTTTCTTGACTTAGTCCCAATAGCCGATTCGATCTATCTCTGTAGATCCGAATGCCAAGTATTGTCTCAGCTTCACCTAAGTCTTTCATTGAGAAACATTTCCCCAACCATTGCTTAACCTTTTGCAATGTTGGAATGTCATTCCCAATGAGAAGGATGTCGTCCACATATAGGACCAGAAATACTACTATGCTCCCACTAACCTTCTTGTATACACAAGGCTCATCTTCGTTCTTGACGAAGTCAAATTCTTTGACTGCCTCATCAAAACGAAGATTCCAACTTCGGGATGCTTGCTTTAATCCATAAATGGATTTCTGAAGCTTGCAAACCTTCTTAGGATGCTTGGGATTGACAAAACCTTCAGGCTGTGTCATAAACACCTCCTCTAGTAAATTTCCATTGAGGAAAGCAGTTTTGACATCCATTTGCCATATCTCATAATCATGATATGCAGCTATGGCAAGCAAGATCCTAATGGACTTGAGCATGACTACAGGCGAAAAGGTTTCATCATAGTCTACACCATGTGTTTGTCGAAAACCTTTCGCTACTAGTCTACCTTTGTAGGTCTTATCAGCTTTGAGTTTAAATAGCCACTTGCATTCAATTACTTTAGCACCTTGTGGTGGATCAACCAAGGTCCAAACCTGGTTATCGTACATTGATTGCATCTCGGATTTCATGGCTTCAAGCCAATTTTTCGAGTCTGGGCTTTCAATAGCTTCTCGGTAGGTAGTAGGATCCTCACGATCTACTAACTCAATAGTGTCACTGTCAGTGATTAGAAAACCATATCTCTCAATCTCCTGACGTACCCTACCGGACCTTCTAGGTACTTGTGCAATGGGTTCTTGTTCCACAATTGGTTGTGAACTTGATCCCATTTCCAACTCATCCTGTATAGGAGTTTGTGGCGTTTGAATTTCTCCAAGTTCTACTTTACTCCCACTGTCTTTCTTGAGAAGGAACTCCTTTTCCAAGAAAACAGCCTTACGAGCAACAAATACTTTGTTCTCGGTTTGTGAGTAAAAGTAGTATCCCTTTGTTTCTTTGGGATAACCCACAAATAAGCAGACAGTGGATTTGGACTCTAGTTTGTCAGATGTTAATTTCTTAACATGTGATTCACAGCCCCAAATCCTGAGAAATGACATATTGGGTTCTTTCCCAGTCCATACCTTGTATGGTGTCTTTTCAACTGCTTTAGTTGGAATACGGTTTAGTAGAAACGCAGCAGTTTCTAATGCATAGCCCCAAAAAGAGACAGGAAGATTTGCTTGACTCATCATAGATCGAACCATGTCCAATAGAGTTCGATTTCTCCTTTCGGACACACCATTCCATTGTGGTGTTCCAGGAGGAGTGAGCTGTGATATGATACCACACTCCTTTAGATGACAGTCAAACTCTTGGCTTAAATATTCGCCACCTCGATCTGACCGAATGGCTTTTATACTTTTGCCAAGTTGGTTTTCTACTTCGTTTTTAAACACTTTGAATTTCTCAAAAGTTTCAGATTTATGCTTCATTAGATAGACATAGCCATATCTACTGAAGTCATCTGTGAATGTCACGAAGTAGCTAAAACCACCTCTGGCTTGTGTACTTAATGGTCCACATACATCGGTATGTATTAGCTCCAATAAGCCATTAGTCCTCTCACCTTTCTTATTAAAAGGACTTTTTGTCAATTTTTCATGCAAACATGGCTCACATGTATCATAAGACTCTAAGTCGAATGACCCAAGTACTCCAGTTTTGTGGAGTCTTGAAATGCGTTTTTCGTTTGCATGTCCTAAACGACAATGCCAGAAGTAAGTAGGGTTTAACTCATTTGATTTAACCCTCTTTGTATTAATGTTGTATATGGACTCTTTGTTTGATAGATCAAGGATATAAAGGCCATTTTGCAACATGGCATTGCCATATGAAATGCCTTGGCGACGAATATGAGCATTGCCATTTTTAATAACAAAATCAAATTCATCCAAATCCAATAATGAAACTGAAATAATGTTTCTGCTCATAGCAGGCACATAATAACAATTTTTCAAAATTAAACAAAGTCCTGAAGGTAAAGTGAGTTGATAGTCGCCTATCTCCATGGCAGCAACTCGTGCTCCATTCCCCACACGGAGGTCCACTTCATTCTTCCCAAGTAATCTCCTATTTCTTAGCCCCTGCACATTTGAACAAATGTGAGAACCACAACTGGTATCTAGTACCCAAGTGGTAGAAATAGAAAGGTTAATTTCAACAACAAAAATACCTGAACTGGACGCCTTGGCTCCATTCTTTTTTTGTTCTTCCTTGAAGAGAGCGCAATTCTTCTTCCAATGCCCTATTTTGTTGCAATGGAAGCAAGTGCTCTCACTCTCCTTGGGCTTTTGCGCCTTGGGCTTGGATTGGGCCTGAGGTGCGCTCCCATTTGACTTGAACCGAGCCAGGTCATTCTTGGGTTTTGCCTTTCCCTTTCCTTTTCCCTTAGCCGGTCCCTTCTTAATGCCCCCTTGAACCATCAGTATGGGATTAGTCTTTCGAATGTTTTCTTCAGCATTCTTAAGCATCCCATGAAGCTCAGTAACTGACTTGTTCATCGCATGCATGTTATAATTCATTACAAATGGATCATAATCATCAGCCAATGATCCTAAAATCAAGTCAGTAGCCAATTCCTTTGGTACTTGTACCTCAAGCTTCTCAAGAGTATCAAGATACCCTTTCATCTTGAGTACATGTGTACTAACAGGAGTACCTGCAGCCATCTTACAGGAAATTAAGGCCTTAGTTGTCACAAACCTCTCGTGACGAGCTTGCTCTTGGAACATTTCCTTTAAGTGCACCATGATCGCATACGCCTCTTGGTCCATAAATTGCTTTTGCAAGTCAGGCACCATAGTGGCTAGCATCAAACAGGTCACATCATTGGAGTCGCTCTTCTTGGTCTCAAAAGTTTCCCTTTGAACCGCAGAGGCGTTCCTTGCAGGTTCTTGAGGCAAGGGTGCATCCAAAACATACGACTTTTTCTCTTGCTTAAGAACTATCCTTAAGTTTCGAGACCAGTCTATGAAATTGGTGCCATTCAATTTGTCCTTTTCAAGGACCGATCGCAATGAGAAATTGTTGTTTGAAGATGCCATTTTTCAATCTACAATAAAATTTAGCAAGATTAAATGAGGTCTTATTAATAATCCCACAAACCGAATTAATATCCCTTTAAATAATTCGCGTTAGTGATTTAATGTGGGCCAAGATCCACTTTTCACAACAACCTTATTAGTCAAGCTGAGCTTGTACACCTAACAAGTTAAGTTACTTAGGTAGGATAACTCCAATCATGATTCGTACATGACTCTTGGATCAAATGGGCTAACATCTTAAGATGTTATAGCACAAACCCATTTATTAGTTGCCTAGGTCCGGGCATCCCTTTCCATGTTAAGTCCAACCTACATTCACAACTCATGCCTCACAAAGATAATCGGGCGCATCTAGGACTCCTAGTCTACGTTACCGATGATCGATGCCTTGACATGTTTCGAATTAGGAAGGCAACTTTATGACTTACTATTTTAGGGATTCATTTTATTACGGCTTACATGGCATACGCTTTGTCATCCATTCATAGCATGCATATATAAATAATTGCATAAAGTAAAGCGTGACAAACATGGGCCCATAAAACCTACAACTAAGATTCTATACTATTACACAAGAATCTTCTTAGTTGGGCTTCATCTTGATTTACAAAGTCTTCAAGTAAATTCTATTCTAAGAAATAAATGAAACTTTTACAATAATACATAATGGCTCGCAGGCCATAATTAATTACAAAAACCCAGGGCCCATGAATGCACCATGCATATCCATTTATCACACCAAACAAGCAAATTAATATACATAACATTCATGGATCAAACAAAGTCCAATTTTAATTAAATTAGCCAAGCCCATTAATGGAAATTGTGTACTTGAACCTTTAAGAGATGACCCTATGATGGGCCTGGGCCGAGGCCCAATGGACTAAATCCTCTTATTGAATAAGTTCTCTTAAAAACCCAAAACACAAACTAGTTAGATTTGTGCTATAAATCAACTCTAGTATAATTTCCAATTTTGCCATTTTAATAATATGTCATACTGCCCATAAACATTAAAAATTCATATAATATGTACCGACATGAATTAAAAATAAAATCATGAAGAACATATATATAAAACATGGCATGCATATAAAAACAAACAAACAACAAAAACTAGTTGTTTAATGCTTATGTGATGCCAAAAATGCACAAACACTTAAATCAATTTTATGAGTCATTTAATAATCTAAATAAGGTCATAAATATTGATTTAACATTCTGTACCAATCTGATCTAAATGTGTTTTTACCATTTTAATCAAATCAAAACAAAACAATGTTGATTAAACATGTAACAAACACAAACTAGTCATGTTTTAAGTGATTTTAAAATTAATCAATTAATTTGTCATGGACCAGAATTAAAACCATATTTAAATAATGTCCAGACCTGATATTTAATATTTTAAAAACACTTACAAACATGCCAAAACCAATTTTACATTTAATATATAAAACTAGTTGTTAAAATTTCAATTAACATGCCTTAATGCACCTAGTTTTAACATTAACATGTACCATCAGGTATACATAATTAAATCTGACCATTAACAGCCCCTAAACAACCTAAGGACAGTATATTAACATGTCATATTAATTATAATACCTATCTAATCAATTAAAATCGTTTTTACACCAAAACAATGCAAAAAACTCAAAACAGAAAATTTCAGCATTGCATGTATTAAAAGTAACGATTTTTAATTAATTATTTCATGCACCTAAAGCACTAAAATAAGCATGTTTAGGCTCTGATACCACTGATGGAATATGTCATGGTATGTGTATGATGATCACGCAGCGGAAAACAAAACAAAAAAAATTTGATCATACATGCCAAACAATTCCATGACAAGAATCGGAAACATGCAATTTTAGGGTTTTAATAACTTACAACTTTAGATGCCTTTCAAATTGAATTTGATGATGACCAGCAATTTAGATGATCTTGTCCACCTTAGATGTTCACCACCAATGCCAAGGAACAGCCTTTTTCGCCACTCCTCTCTATTCTCACACACACACTCGCAAAGACGGCTCAAAACCGAAAGTGCTAGCTTACTAAATATGTATTGTGTAATGGAATTAGTTTGAAGCCACAAGACTTGATCTTGTCCTTCTACTATGTGTAATCAATGCTCAAAGTCACAAGCAAGCAAGGAAGAATCCTTCTCCTTGTGTATTTCGGCCAAGAAGAAAAAAATGAGAGAGAGAGAGATGTTTCACGCAAAACCTAGCCACCACTCTTTTTCTTCTCTATTAGGGTTTTATTCTTATCTAATCTTTACCCCTCCTTATGGCAAGTCTTTAATCCGAATTTTCCTACCTTGAGATAGTTAATTCAACCTTAAACACTTCCTAAAGATCAGTAGTAAATATTAGCTCAATCCCTTTTGAATTTAAAATTCAAATTGATTTGAAATAAAACCTTAAGATGTATTAATCAAACTAATCACTTACCATTTAACATGTGCTGAAATTCCCATGGTATATATCCTTTGGAATTTCGGCTAGGTCATCCCATTATTAAGTGATTTAGTTTGACTTAAATATCTTAGGATTTAATACTCAATTAAATTAATTAATACAACATAATTAATTAATTGAAATTAAACCTATGTGGGCCGAATTTCCTCTCTCATGGACCAAGGTCCATTAGCAATTAAATACCCATTACATATACATTAATTTGACTTAAATTAAAAGCCTAAATTAATGCTCAATACTTTATTCAAGTATTTTAAGCCCAATGCTTTGTGTGCGATCCTATAGGTCCATTTAATATTGGCAATGAATTAAAAATTAATTCAAAGGCTATATATATTCTCTAGCAAGATATTATAGCATTCCAAATTAAATGAAAATGCAATTGGCATTTAGTGACCTAATGCAATTTTATATATTCCCTTACCCATAAATATCAGAATTAACATAAGGCATGGAACAAGTCATCCTCATGTGTAAGTTAATTCCTTTCTTGATATTCCAGTGACACTGAACTTCTCAGATAAATAATGATTGCACATTATTACATCTCGGTATGGCCATACACTTCTCAGTTCACTGATCAAGTGGCCGATGATATTTTCTCTCTTATAGAGAGGGGTAATCCCTTCACTTCTCTCATGCTCTCTAACATGAATCAATGCATACCCAAGCATACCCATACTTGTCACTCAGTTACGAGCACGTTAGGTGTATGTCAAAGTACACAGTAATTCATAAAGAGTTTCATAGAGATTTTAGGTCTAAGAACTCCGATACAAAACTTGCATATGAGGAACACTTATGACTTGTACCATGTAGTGTTCTCATGTGTGGATCGTATCCAAATACCATGTTACAAACATGTATCTATGATCTCTGATTGACACTTTTGTCCTTATGATCCGTAAGACAGAACTCAACTAATCAGAGAGAGCATACTAGTCTTAATTCATTTGTTATTCCCATAACAATGACTGACTAGGGATATTTAGAATGAAGTCTCATTTGTTTCAAGGTCTTACAACCATGTGCCTCACACATGATAACTTAAACTGAAACAACATTCTTGGATAGTTCTATCAATTGACATGCACAGGAATACAATGGATAAAACAAATGCCTCATTTATTAACTAAAGTGTTTTATTACAATGTATTGGGGCTAGGGCTTACACTAACATTGGGATCACGAGTAGGCGCTTCTAACCCAGGAACTAAAGAAGAACACACAAACACACAAAAACTCTAAGTTAAAATACATTCTAATAGACTAAGAGAAGGAGAAGAAGAAGAAGACTCAACTACTCACCCAAATGAGACTTGAGAGATGATCAAGTTCCACCAAAACCACTGAGATCAATACTAGAGCACACTTGAAGAGAAAAGAGGATGGAGGGATAAAGAGAGGAGGAAGAACGGCAAGGGCAGCGAAGATGGCTGCTCTTTTTTCTCTCTCCTTCTATTTATACCTACTTCCTAAATCCCTAGACATATGTCACTCTAGTATTGGTGGAATTTAACCACTCACACCCAACTAAAATGCATGACAACACACATAAAACTAATCCCTCTAATGCACACGCTACTAACATGCATGCACCAACACTCTAACCAAGCCCACAATCATGCATTTAATCCAAAAAAATACCATAACACATACACAGACTGTAACACCCCCATACCCCCGGTAAGGAATATCAGGGCGCTACGCGGACACTTACGTATACATGTATATGCATTAGCGGAAGCGATAGCATAAACACATCTATTTAAAAGTAATTAAATACTACACTAGGCCCACTTGCATTTCATATTAACTACATATACATATTACTCTTTATACATGTTCATATTACATCTGTTTCCATTTAGCTTTACACATACATTTGCATGCACCTTTACTTGTGATTTTTCTACTTATATTACATAATGATGTTACTCAAAATGTAAAACTCTATTTCTAACTTGTAAAAAGATATGACAAAACTCCTAGTGGCCTTGACCCGCAGATGCCCGCTCACTGCTTCGAACCTGTAACCTACACGGAAATAAATATCCGTGCTAAGCGATAACGCTTAGTGGGGATAAAATAATGCAAAGGACTTCTT
Source organism: Excoecaria cochinchinensis (assembly GCA_947683425.1). NCBI lineage: Eukaryota > Viridiplantae > Streptophyta > Magnoliopsida > Malpighiales > Euphorbiaceae > Excoecaria > Excoecaria cochinchinensis. Next base: position 3,399,745 of record CANTUQ010000068.1, on the reverse strand, counting down.
TACGAAGTCACAAATAAATCACATAGTTCATGTGACAGGATCTCATGTAACAGGATCAGCTAGCTCATGCATATAGCTCATATACATATACAGGTTGCATGCTCGGTTATCAAATACTATGAACTCACGTGCATATATCATGTACTCTTTTACTTATTCATGTAAACACACTCATATAATCATACACTTGTATACAGAACTGTAATGTACTTAAATATTACTTTCATGTACTATAGCTTTATTCGAAGCAACACTATAATCATCTCAAGTTCACTGCACAACATTTAACAAAACAAGCCTGAATTCCTTTCATGGTGGATACGGGTAACTCTAGATACTGTTTAAAGTATCTTACATGTGGAGAATTAACTCAACTCTATGGAATACAAAAGGTATTCTGAACTCTGGGCACAATTAAGGCCAACTCTAGCAGCTGCACTCTAGCCCTTTATAAGCATGCTTATCTATCCACTATAACGGTAATCAGGCTCAATACCAACTCACACACAATACACAAATATCAACTCACCAACTAAAATTCAAGTGCATTTATCAAATTCAGAGGCATGTAATTCATATACAATCTTGTTCAACAACTAAAAGCATATAACACTTAAATTCATTACATAAACATATAATCATGCAAAGCAAGACAGAAGAAAATACTCTCTTCAAAACAAATAAAATAGGATGCGAAGAGATTCACTGTCGCGATTGCGACAAGAATTCGTGCTCGCGACAGAAGCCAAGTTCATTGTCGCGCTCGCGACAGAAGCTAGATTACAAAAAGGATCTATACTCTATACCAAATGCATTATATAACAATTCCTAAGTTCATAAATATTTATCATGTCAATTACTATACTTCCTACAACTATACATTGTTACTTTATTAGTTAAATTACCATCTTTAATCATACTCATATGTATTTTTCCATTACCAACTAATTTGTAATCATTTAGGAGCCCTAATTATGTATAAAACGTTAAGGGGAAAGGCAAGGGGTTTACCCATGCCAACCATGGGCTCAAAATGAAGAAAAAAGAGCTTAATATAGGGTGTTCTGTCGCGCTCGCGACAGAGGCTCCGCTTTGGTGCCTTACGAGACTGCTTTTTACCCTAAACTTGTATCGTCTAAATTAACCTCTAAACGTCTTTTTTAGGTAAAACGTTATTCTTAGAAATTGTTCTCTAGGATGTTAGCTTTCAAATGGGACAGGTTTCAGGTCGTTTGGACATCTATAACAAAATATATGATTTAAACAATATATATTATTCCAGTGAACCCGCCAGAACAGGGTCACCTACGTTTTAATTACTTTTTGGGATACTTAGGGCCAGAATTAGATCAAGCACCCTTTTAGACATTTTTAGACACGGATCTTATCTTTCAGATGCAATTGGAATCAACACAATTGGAGTCCTATAGCTTTACTTATAATAAATACTATACACAGGGATCTAATGACAAATAAGCAGAATTTTGCAAAATCAAGCTCTATCATCAACACAAACACTCAAATGATCAAGTTACATACTTTAAACATATATACACTTGTCATGAGCACTGTAAGCAATCAAAATGAACATCTTGAGCTAATTAAAGCTCATCAAGCATCTCTTTATTTACACATGTCTTTGTTCAAGCATTTCTCATATAAACACATGCAAAGTTAACACAGTCACACTCGATCCCTACCTTAGGTGGCTTAACCGCTTCTCTCTAATTGATTCAGAGCTTCTCCCTATCCCTTCACTAGCCTCTTATCCACATCTTTCACAAATCACATAGAAAACACTTGGGTTACTCTTCTTTTTACTTTAAATCAAAAACAAAGAGAAAAAGGAGGTCAGATCGGAAAACAAATCCAACTTACCTTTAGAAGAGACCTAATCAAGTCCTACTATGCTCTCTTTAAGCCACTTCAAGTAATTCTCTTGAAAAGCAAACCAAAAGAACAGAAAGAAAGAATAAGAGAGGGAGAACGGCTGAAGGCCTAAGAAAAGAGAAAGAAATGGAGAACAAATGGCCAATAACAATCCAACGTGAGAAAAAGAAGGCAAAAGGCAAATGGTCAAACTCTATCCAACATTTACTATTCAATTTAATGCCACTTACCAAATTAATTACATGCTTATCTCTTTACATAACATAAGCTTAACTCATGCCATGTGTCCAAACCCTACGATGCCACTTGTCAACCTCCTACGCCGCCATGTGTCACTCTCTTACAATGACACTTGGCACACTCTTACAATGCCACTTGTCAAACTCTTATGCCGCCACTTGTCACTCTTCTACAATGACACTTGGCACACTCTTACAATGCCACTTGTCAAACTCTTATGCCGCCACTTGTCACTCTTCTACAATGACACTTGTCACTCTTCTATGATACCATGTGTCAACTCCCTATAACTCCAAGTCTCTTAATCCCACTTATGCACACATCTCGCGAGGGGGTTCTGTCGCGCTCGCGACAGAACGCTCACGCCCGCACCAACCAACTGAAGTTCAAAAATCGCTGGAGGGCTCTGTCGCGCTTGCAACAGAACTCTCGCACATAAAATTTACCTTTTTCGAACCAATAACTCTGTAATTCTTCTAGGGCCATTTTGGGGTGTTACACAGACACATATGCAAACATGGCTCAAACTACTAGGAAAAAAACGGGGTGTGACATAAAACTGCAACTGCATAACTTATTTGCCCTCTCGTGTGCAAATAAAAGTCGGTACACGCTAATATCTTTGAATAGCCTATAAGTCAATATATGTGATTAATATTTTTTTTATTATCATTTTTTTCACAATTAGATGTTCTACCCATAAAATAAAGCAACAAAAATATTGATATGTAAATAAAAGTTTATCATATTACATATTATAAAACAACAACAACAACAACAATAATAATAATAATAATAATAATAAAATTTCAAAATTATTAACATTTAATCAATTAATAATAACTAAATATCAATTTTTCACTATATTTAAATATTATAAAAACATCATTCATCCCACTAAATTGTCACTTATTACACAAATAGCCAATATTAAGGTAATTATTATTTTTGCTAATTATATGAAATAGCATATTAAAGACACTAATATTATTACAAAATATTTTTACACATGATTAAATTATATAATATTATTGCACAATATTGGTATATAATATATTTACATTTTTATTGATACAGGCCTATAATTTTTTTTGTTATGTTTTAATGAATATAACATTTAGGCCATTTATTATAATTGTACCACTTACAATAAATTTTTTATTCGACTGACATTGTATCTTTAATTTTTAAAAATATTTCTTCGCTAACTTTTATTACATCTTTCACAAGTATCATAATTAAATGCTCATATTTTATTACATGCTCACTACTCCAAATTTTCATTACAAACTTCAAATAAAATATTGGTAATGTTATGCAAAGAGTTTCCACCATTTTTGCTTCCGTCATTGGATCCTCTCTTTATAATTTTTTATAATTTTTTTATTAACAATAATAATATGATCGAACATTGTTTTACTTTTTCAATTCGATAGCTATACAGATTATCCCATTTTTGGGTGACGATTTACCTTACAATATCACTTATCATAGCTCTTGAAGCTAAGTATGTGCTCACCATCTATCATATAAAATTTGTAATGGCCTAAATACCGGATCAGTAATGATCAGTGAAATCTGTAGAATTTATAGTGTGAATTTCGTACGAAAATATCAGTGACTGTGCCTAAAAATACAGTAAAGGAGAAAGATTAAATGTGCTCAAGCCAGGGAAGCCCCTGATGGGTGACCTCCCGGGAAACCAGTAGTGAAAAGTATTTTATTGGACTATTAGAAAGTACAAGTTATAAGGAGTCTTGTGATATAAGGAGCCTTGTGGTACAAGTCAAATAGGTTTCCAAAAGTCAAACTGAAGAAAAAGATCTAGTTCGATTCAAATAGTAACTAAGTTTGACCGAAATTTGATCGAGACTTTAAAGTTGGTAAATGACCTCTAAAAAGTTATCTGAAGGCATAGTTAGACTCAGAATAGTGTGTAGAACAGTTTGGTAGTGAAAAAGTAATTTTATAGTGACACTGAAAAATGGATGAATCGGACCGGTTTAATTAAACCAGATCGGATAAGGACACTGAATGAGATGGAACGAAGGTTAAATGAGTTATTAAGAGTAAAATTAAGGTCAATGATGAAAAGTGAACCGAACTGATTCAACCAGTGAACCGGACTGGTCAGACCAGTTGACTTTGGTTTGACTAGTTTGACCGACATTTGACCAGCCTGTTAAAAATAGCAGATAATCTCTAAAAATTACCATAAGCTCCAGATTTTCTCTAAATAATATGTAGAATTATTTAGCAATAAAAATTGAATTTTACGATGACACCGAAAATTGACTAATCAAACTGATTTAAGTGAATCGGACCGAAAAAGGGTCTCCGATTGAGCTAAAATTTTACGTGGAGGATAAATTATATATTTTAAGAATTATGGAATTTATTTTGAGTGAAATTGAATTTGGGAAGTGAGGAAAATTATTTTTTGTTGGAAAATGGGCTTAAATTACTTAAATGGGCTTTGGGTTTAGCCCTTTAAGAGAGGCTATATAAAGGCTGGAATATCAGATTTCTCTAGAGACATCAGTAGAATTCCAGCAGCTCCTCTTCCTCCTCTCTTAGCCAAATTGTTCTCTCTTTCTTTTCACCAAATTTCTTCATCTTTCATCCAATTCGCTCCCTAAATCTAAGCCTCCTTGACAAAGTTCAGCTCCTCTACAACATGGTGATGGTGATTGGAGTCCATTTGGTGGATTAGAAGTAGGAAAAAGCAAGTGACAAAGGTTATGTCCCAAAAATGAGATTTAGCCACTTAAGGAATTTTTATGGAGGAAGGTGTTTCAAAAGATGAAGGCATGGATAAGGGAGCTCTAAGCATGAAAAGCAAGGATCTAAAGTTAGTGGATACAATATCCTTCTTTTTCTATTGAAAAAGTATGATTTTATGTTATGTTCATATTGTATGTATGTTATTTATGCATGTTTAATTGAAACAAATTTGATAGACATGTTCAGGAAGGCTAAAAATGAGATTTTAAATGATTAAAATGGAAATGAATAAATCATATACCAGAGACACCTTATAGGCCGAATGGTATACCTTAGTATACAAGGGTATACTTTAGTGATTAATGCAAATAAATGGTATATTTGTGTAATCTAGATAAATTAATGATTAATTGAAGAAAAATGGATATTGATAAAGAATTAAGTATATGGCCGAATTGTTAAGTGTATGTTCTTAAGGTATAAATAGATATTTAAGGCATAATGACTATGTAATCATGATGAATAATATGTAATCTAGTCAAATGAATGAATAAAGGAAGGAAATTAATTATGGATGAAGAAATGAAGTCTTGGCCGAATTGAATAATAAGGAAAATAATGAATTTCTTTAGTGATTTAATTATGTAACTGGCACATTTGAAATGTATATCATGTAATTTACTTAAGTGAGTAATTAATGGAATGGAAAATAATCTTAGTGAAGAAGTTATGGTTAGGCCGAATGGTAATCAATGGAATATCTAAAAGTATTTTGATAAACTGATAAGTGAAATGGCATAAAATGATTATATAATAACAAATGAGTGTATATTAATTCTATTGGAATTAATGGATTTAATTTGAACATATTTTGGTATGTTACCTACTATGTGAAAAGTGAAAATATGTTACATGTTATGAAAATTATGAAGTATGTTATAATTAGTGTTAAAATGCTTAAATATAAGAAATGGAAGTGAATTATAAGTGATATGCAAATTTTAAAGTGAAGTGTATGTGATGACTGAATGGTACATGTTGACATATTATGTGATTTAAGTGAAATTTTAATGATAATTGCCCTTAGCAATAGTCTGGTAGTGAAATTTAGCTCAGGATATAATTGGCTAGCTATAGGGATTCCACACCGTGGTTCGAGTCATGACGAATCGCTATCGATAGGCCAATAACGGTCTATCCCAGTGCAGTGTTCAGTGTTTACAGTGTTTAGTGTAGTGCAATGCCAGTGTTGAATGGTTTCATCGAAATTATTTTTTAGTGTAGTGGATCTGTGGGATCCACGTCCCGCATATCCGATTCATAGATTTCTACCGGATGTATACTAGGGGCATTATGGTAATTATAAAATAAAATTAATTAAAATAGTGATAAATAAGAAAATAAGTGAAAGTGGGACTAAATTGAAAGAAATAGAAAGATTAGGGGTAAAATGGTAATTTTACACCTAATGGATAAGAATGGAGTAAGTTAGGTAAAAAGTGTAATCAAAAAGGGTAATAATGTAAATAATAAAAATGTAGGGACAAAATAGTAATTTGGGGTAAAAGTGGTAAAATAGGGACTAAAATGTAATTTGATAAATCATAAAAGGTTTAAGATGGAAATTAAGTATAAAGAAGGGTAAATTAGTAATTAAGATTAGATAAAGGGTATTTTGGTAAATAAGTGAAAAGAAGGGATATAGATGGAATTATTGAAAAAGGAGGGATGTATATGGAATTATTGATAAAGATGGGGATATAATTGGAATTATTGAAATTGTTAAGGACCTAAATGGAATTTTACAAATGAATAGCAATTTAAAGGACCTAAGTGTAATTATTGACTAATGTAAGTATCTAAGTGGATAAATGATTTAAATGAGTGGTTTAAGGACTAAAATGTGAAATTGTAAGTTATTAATAAATTAAAAGTGAAATTAAGATTAATTAGTGGCATAATTGTAATTATAGTGAATCGGAAGGGCAAATTGGAATTTAAGGGCAAAATTAGAATTAAAGTGTAATTTGATTTTAAAATGTTATGGTAAGGGCTAAATGGTAAATTATACGCCAAATGATAAACAAATGTAATAATGAAATTAATTAGTGACACTTTTGTAAATATGAAACAATTAAGGGTAAGATCGTAAATTAATATAAATTTTAAGGACCAAATTATAAATTTACAATATTGAGTCTAATTAAGGGGTTAAAGTGTAATTAATCAATGATATAGATAATAAACGTGTAATTGATAATTAGTGAATGAGTAATCAAGAATTATAAAATATTGTTGTATGAATAATTAATAGATGTATAATGGTTTTAATTGGTTTATATATAATGATTATGGATGTGTGTGTAACTTAATTAAGTTTAAGATAATGATGTAATTGTAACTAAGTGGCAAAGAAGGGTAGAAAAGTAAATTAATGGCATTATTGTAAATAAGTGAAAAAGGAGGGACTTAAATGTAATTGATCATAATAAGATTAATGTTAGGATTTAAATGAAAATTGATAAGGAAAAAGAACTTTAGTAAATTAAATTATAGTTCATGGTTATTGAATGAAAGTTTAAAAAGCATCAATGAGATTAATTATGTAATTTGTTAAATTAGAATGTTAAAATTGTTTAATTAAGTATAGTGGGAAATAATAAATATAATGGTAATAGCAATAGATTGTAATATGACTAATAGAATAGTGTTAACATAACAGAAATTAATGGACACATTATAATGTTAATTATATAAGTGAATGGAATTGAGAGGGAATTTACGTATTAATAATGAACTATAAGAATAACAATAATGAAAAATGTGCAATAAGGTAATTGTTAAGATTAATGTAAAATTTATATTATTGTTTATGAATATTAGATTACTAGAGCAAAGTGTAGAAGATTGATAACAGTGTCAATAATAATAGAAATAGCATTGATTAAGAAATAAAAGAATAATGATAGAATAATAAGTGTCCCAAATAAGCTAGTGATTGAATTATAGTATTAACCATTTAAGGGTATATTATGACTTGCAATTGGTTAAAGTTAAGTAATCCAGTGAAATATTTGATAAAGTGAAAAATATTAATGCAAATATAAAATGCAAAAGAGTTAGTGTAATACAAGAAAAATAAAGGAAGTGCTAACGGCATAAAGAAAGTAATAATATTAAATCAGTGTAGCTAATATCCAAAAATAATGACTATTTTAATAAGCGATTCAGTAAACAATAGAGCGTCCGAATTTAGACTGTAATTAAGTATATAAGTTAAGGAAAAAAAGGGAAAGAATCCAAAAGTTATAAATATAGATAAAATAATAAAAGGGATTGTTAATGGAATTGATTATTAATTGATAGACCAAATGTAGTGTAATAATTGTTAAGATTATTAGTGCATATAATAACGATAGTGATATTAGAAATGAAAAAAATAAAGTAATTGATAAAGAATAGTTACAGAAATAAAAACAAATGGATGCATTTATAAGATAATTACAAAATATTCACTATAACTGGTCCTTATGTTAACAGGAGGAATGCAATGATAATATATCGTAAAAGTTAACAGTGTAAATAAGAGTGATATTGATAATAGTAATAATAATGGTAAATACAATTACAGTGATAATGGCAAAGGTAAAAATAAATGATTTCAGTAAAGTACGTCATAACTGTCTAAAAGACTGAGAAATGAATCTTCCTATAGTCGAAATAAGGAAAATGTTTGTGTGTGCGTGCATGTTTTATTAGCATGGAAAATTTAGGATATGTATCCACCACTGGGCATTTTTAATGCTCAGCGCGTAGAGTGTTACTACGTACAGGTTGTGATAGATTTTGACGTGGCCGAAAATGTAGTGACGACAGAAAGAAGAATTTGGCAGCAAGGATAGAAGAATTGGCATGGCATGTATACGACCGCAGTAAATGAAAGCAATGATATATGGTATAAGTATTTGATTTATATGTTAGTGTATTGTTAAGGTTTCGTATAGGTATGTTTGTGATTATTATTAGTGGAAAAAAAATATTCTAGTGAATCTATTTAGTGCTTTCAGTGTATTTCAGTGCAGTGTCGTGACATCCGATATCCGTACTATTTACGGATGTAGGGTGTTACAAAATTAATAAAAATAAATGCTATGTTAAAATATTATTTTAACGTCATTCCTCATTTTTAAACCGGTCCGATCCTAATAACATTGATAATAATTAAAATTTCAATATTATATAAAAAGCAAGTAATAAAAAATATAAATATAAATATTGACAATATTCATACATTATAATAATAAAAGGGACAATTTAGATTTTTCATTAATTATCTAAACCTATATGACAATAAATAAATATAATAAAATTCGTAAAATACCTTACTTCAAAAGCTAGTATTTTTGTGGCATTCTTCACTTACACTGAGAACCAAAATGAATAACTAAAATTTTTGCTTTCAGTGATGGAATTCTGAGAGCAACTTAGTTGCATTTTTATAGCAGTTCAATATTTTTTTCAACACGTTCATTATAGGAATATTGAAGGGGGATTCTGATGTGCACTGAAACCATAGCACTCTATTGTGGTATCAGTGAGCTTGAAATCGCAATAGGGTGCTACGGTTTCAAAGGTCTAAAACCGCAACACTCTGTTGCAGTTTCAGACCGCCTGAAACCGTAACCGACCGCAACAGATGGTTGTGGTTTCAGTGTAAATATGATTTCGGGATCCGTGGATCCCACAATCTGAAACCTCATCAGGTGCATGCAGCATGTTTTTGTAGTTTGTAGGAATTTTCTTCTCTTCTTTTTTGTTTGTATATATAAAGATAATGTATTTCTTCTATTTATCATGTAGACTGGGGAATGATGACTCAACGATTCAATCAACCTCTAGTCTTTTCACATGTGTTGTATGCCAAGTCGATCTTGCTCCGACAGAAGGCATTTTAGTTCATGCAGTTCAATATTCTCCACTAGCTCAAAACCTTGGCAAGGTCCTTTCCTTTATGCTGATTGTCGAAATAAGAAGGATGCCACATAAGGAAAGCGCCCAAGTGGCGTTAAAGTGGCATAATAAGTCCATAGTTTCCTTCATTTCTTTTATCTCTTCATTTTTTTTAAATCTCTGTAAACCACAATGTCCTAGACCAGTCAATTATTTTATTGTCACTACCATGCATAATGCTGCAAATGTATAATGTAATATTGAAATAATGGAAAATGAGTTAAAGATGGAGTTGGCTCAAGGAATAATTGTTTTTACCAAGTTTATTTATTTTAATTTTTAAATTTTCTTTTGTCAATCATAATTTTTATACTATTAATAATTCTATCTTTAAAAATTAAAAAAAAATAAATTAATAAAAAATAAGTTGTGCCAAGACGTGAAAGTCCTTATGGGCCAAAATGCATATGCTCAATCACATTGGGCTTAGTCTATAATTGTCCATCATGCCAAACATATACCCTTATATGCAATTGTAATGCATAAAAATTAAAGCCATACACAAAACACTTTACTTGTTTAAACTCTTGAAACAATCTGTAAGTTATTGTCTTTGTGTGATCAAGTTTAGAAAACTATCTAAAATAGAAAACTATTTCCAATTTTGGAAATTATCCATTTTAGGAAACTTTTACATGCATGTGTTCTTGCCTTAATTATCAATCCCAGTGATTATTTAATTAATTAGTCATATTAGAATAATTAAAAATCAATTTGGGTTCAAATTAATGGTGGGTCGAAATACACACATGAATCCTAAATCTGTGTTCACATACAAATTAGTTTTGTGTATTTGGGCCAACTAGGCTTTGGCAGTGGGCCTAAGATGCATCAAGGCCACTGCAGCTCTTAAAATCCATTAATAAACTTAATTAGGGTCTATACTATTAATTTTAATTAGCTCCTTGGGTCCACCAAATCATTTGCTAATTTAAATCAAGCTGACAGACTCAATTAAGCCCATTAATTAATTTTAGCTTACTAATTCAATCCAATTGATTTTGGGCCCAAATTAATTAAAATCACATTAATACATCTTATGAACCTTAAAATTAAGATCAAATTTCAATTTAGCCAAAAACTAATTAAGAACACACTAACATAGTTTACTGAAATTTTCAGTAAAACTAGTTTTCATGTGAAATTTAACCGATTTTGATTCCATTTGATGCTATGGTTTAGTATCAAATATTTAAAACATAAATTATCATCAAAATAATTTTTACATGGATCAAAATTAGAATCAATTTGAAATAACCATATAGAAGAACCTCTTATGTGCAGAGAGTTTTTCTTTGCTGCAAAAATTTGATTTTTCTTTTTTCTTTATTTTAATCACATAATTACAGAAATCAATATTTCTTAATATAACATTTATGAACATCAAAATCAAAATTTTAAAAATTCATGAAATAAATAACTCATAAATAAAAAGTTATTATGAAGAATAAACAAGATATAATTTCATGGCAAAACCTAGGCTTTGATACCATGTTGGAATTTAGCCGGTTACGTGCATCATATATATAAGTAAAATTTAAAATTTTTAACCAAACTAATAAAGATCTTGCCGTGAAATTACATAAGCTATCTAATAGTTAGGAAAATTACTTATTGAGTTTTGTTGATCAATTGATCTTCCTTTACCCTGGGTTATCACAAACTACAGTATCTAATGGCGAATACCTTCAATGCATGACCGACATTAGAGAAGAAGCAAAGAACCAATAATTGGTGATAGGGAAACAGATGAAAATTCCTTGTGGCTAGAGAGGGAATTTGGCTTAATGGGAAAAAAAAAAAAAAAAAAAAAAAAAAAGAAAAGATGATCCCAACTCCCACCAAATTTACTCTTTTATGCCTAGGTTAAAAATTCTAAATATAATAAGATTAGGAATCCTATATAAAATAGGATTAGAGATTCTCAGTATACTAGGACTAGGAATCTTAAATATAATCATATTAGAGATCCTTAGTATAATATGATTAAGAATCCTAAAATAGTTGGAGAATAATTTTAGATTTTAATTTTAATTATTTAATTAAATCCAGTCTAGGCCTTCTCCATATGGCCCATGCGAAAAAGCCCTTATATTGGACTTTCTTATGCATACTTAGATTTAATTACCTAAATCAATTCCAAATTCAACCAAATTAAATATAAGATGTCCATAACACTTATAGATCATAGGTAATTTGAATTATCCTAAAAATTAGGCCATTAGGGCCTTCTACGGGGTTCCTACGTAGAAGGCACTCCTAGAGTGCTTCTGCACAAAATATTTTTGTTTGGGGCTGAAATTAATTCTTTAAGTGAGCCATAATTAATATTTCAATCTAATAATATTTATAGTCCAATAATGTTTTATCCCATATCAAAATGGATGAATCTGGTCCATTATTACATACCATGCGTAGAAAGCTCTGCAGACTTTTCGCTGACTTTTCTAAATATGTTTAATTAGTTAAACTCTTTTAATTAATTATTTTCTTCTTCATTTTCTCATTTCATAATAATATAAAATATTATTATATGCTCATTCCTTATAAGTGTGTGATCCATTGAATTTTCTAATCCACTTGGCATAACTGCAATGAAAGAACCGCATGATTTAAATTCTTAAAATCATTATATTAGTTCTCTAATTAATATTTATTTTTATGTTCATGTAAAATCACAAGAGGCTTCTAGCTAAGCATCATATTATCCAAGAGATAGAAAAATCAAGTGGTTTGACTGATCCCTTCCATAGAACAGTTAACGTGCAATTACTCCTTTCACCTTACTTTATCTCATTTAGATTTTGAGTATGAAATGTGTCAACTCATATAAATCTAAATATAGTTGTTCTAATAATTTAACCATTATTCCAAAAATATCCCTTATAGATATCATCCACCTTAGCATTTTACTCTGGCCAAAGATTCTCTGAACAAGGGTATTATAAAACTTGTGAGATAGCTCCCATAATAAATTTGGGATGGTGAATCATTATTGATCATTCAATTATCTTCAAGTAGGTTATTATATGCCTAACCTGATAAATATGTTCACCCCTCGATGAAGGGGAGTAGTTATGGAGTCAAAGTATATCATTCATTACTTAAGATAACTTTGGTGATCTAAAGTCTGAGGATACTTGCACCACTACTATGTAAAGATTCCTCACTAACATTGATTTAATATCCATGTGAGGATTCTCATTGTAGGTCTCCAATGTATTTGTTCTTCTAACAAGGATCCACATATTAGCTTTGATCATCTCCATGATCACATTTATGAGAATAGCTGCTTAAACCTTTCAAGAAGTATAACACTTGCTAATCTATCCTTATTAACAATGTCATGTCTTGTTAATATTATGACTAAGGATATTTAGGTATTAACATATGCAATAGGCATTTCACATTATGAACTCTTTCATGATTGCCTTTGCACTATATTTATAATGCCATGGACTTCATTTATTAATTTAAGATATAAAATCAAACTAGAGGTAATCATAGCATAGTATTAATAAAATGAATTATGTCTTCTAATAAATAATTATAAGTTCATCTACATGATAAAGTTTTCTAATTTACATGGGCTTTAGGGCATACTCCTAACATAAGGGGTGCTACATTGATGGTTGTTTCTTGAAAATAAAAGTTAAAGGGATGCTACTAACTACAATAGGTGTTGACGGAATGAACCAAATGTATCCCATAGCTATTATTGTTGTCAATAAAGAGAATAAGCATAATTGGTCTTGGTTTATAAGGAGATTGGTTCAAAAACTTGATTTAGGAGATGGATTAAATATCACACTAATGAGTGATATAAAAAAGGTCTATATAAATTACCTCTTGTAACACTTTAATTTATGTTTCCATAATGATTTATGCATTTCATATATATTTATCTATTTGACACTTATTTTTTTTAAGGACTAATACCAGTAGTGTTAGATGTAGTTGTTATGGCTAAACATAAGTGGTGCACAAGGCACATTTATGTTAATTGAAGTAAGAAGTGGAGAGGAGAAGAATTGAGAAAGAGATTATGGATATATGCTTATAGTACATATGAGAAGGAGTTTCATGATAATTTAAAGAATATTTGAGAGCTTAGCAAAATGGCTGCGAGGGATATTTTTAGGTATGCTCCACAAGCTTGGTTTAGAGCATATTTTAGTAATAGGTGCGAATCTGCTATAGCAGACAATAACATCTCTAAGACTTTTAACTCATAGATCTTGGCTACTAAGTTCAAACCAATTGTCAAAATGATAAATGAATATGGAATTAAGATCATGAACTTATTGGTGGAGAATGAAAAGGAATTAAGAAGTTAGATAAATGATTATAGCCCACAATATATGGTATTGTATGAAGATTGGGCAAATATTGCTTCTGGTTGCAGAGTTGACTAGAATGGAGAAACTGCATATGAGGTCATTGAGGGGAATGATAGGCATAGTGTTTTGTTAGATAAGCAAATGTGCACTTATAAGGCATGGGATTTGACTGGTATTCCTTGCCTATATGTTATTGCTGCATTTTATCATAAGGGGGAAGATCCAATTACATATATTTCTGTCTATTATCATAAGGAAACCTATGAGCAGCTTATGCAAACAAGATACAACTAGTTAGGGGCAAAAAATTTTGGAATGTTGACAAGTTCAAACTAATTGTGCCTTTCACTATTTGAAAGATGCCAGGTAGGCCAAAAAAATCAAGAAAAAATGACACAAAGGAACCCAAAAAGCACATGTTAAGCAATGAAAAACCAACTATTGAATCAAATGCAACTAGAGGACCAGTTATTGAGAAGCATTCAAAGAAAAGGAAAAAATAAAGTTGTGATAGATGTGAGCAATTAGGGCACAAAAAAGAAGGTGTACAAATTGATTTACATTAAGCGTGCAACATAGCCCATACATGATTTATAATTTTATTTTTATAGGTTCTTGGGGAACCATTTTTGCAAAATGAAACTTCATGGGAAGAGGGAAACAATGCTAACCCTTCTTCTACAAATTTGCCGAACAACACTGATAATCCTATTGAACCTGCATAAGATACAACAGACGTACAAGAGCAAACCAACCATATCACTACAAAAGAGGGAGTAAATGGGGCAAAACCAAATAAAACAAGACAACCTAATGTTAGTGGTTATACCCTAGGCCAAATATTTGGACCTTTATGTTATGTCATATTTTCATTTATAAAAGATTTTTCTCAACATTAATATATTGTTGGCATATTACATTATAATAATGTTTATGAATAACTATTTAATGTTATTCTAAATATCCTTAGTCATTTATCACTAAAGAAATAATGATAAATTAAGACTAGTATGGACTTGATTGATAATCATAAGATGATTATATATGGTGATATAAATCAAACTTGTAAATACTTGTTAGAGAACAAGGTACTGAATAGACCCGCTATGAGATCACCAAATGGGTTAGTGTCATAAGTGATCACATATTAGTTATGTTATTGAATCCTTAAACCTGAGATTATCACAGTTTCCTACACGAGGAATATCCTGTTTTGATATAATCAAATGTTATCTTTAATTGGATAATCATAAAGGTTATGATTGGGCATGATCAGAATTATGCAGAGGAAAGTGAGTAATCAATATGAAATTTGTTCTTGATAAGTAAGATTGAGAAAAGCATGGTCATGCTCAAATGAATTGATAGAGTGATCAGTGTTATTTGATTTTATCAGCTTACTTAGTAATCGAGAAATTACATGTTTGAATAATATAAGTATGACATTGACCATGACTTATGCTCAAACTAGATATCGTGTGACAAATAATTATAATATGTTCTATTGGTTAGGTTAATATCGGTGTGACGCGCGCCGAACCCAGCAAGGGCCCTCGAGTGAATCCGCTCTTAGGATTTGAGGGACTGATTAGCATCTTTTTGATCATGGGCATCATGAGACATCTTGGATACTTCCTTCTCAATAGAATATTGGAAAGGAAGATCTAGCCCCATGGCACCTTTGGGCACCTTTGAGGTATAATAGAGTCCCCAACCAATTCACAAGGAATTGGGAAAGGTCTCTAATCTCTTATTGGTCAAGACCGGAGATTGGTGTTTGGAACTCCCCTCTTATTCATGCTTTTGGTTAATTATAAATGAGTCTTTAACTTCTTAAAATTCTACCTCTCTTCTCACACGATCAATGCATTTAAATTAAAGGCGCACCGAAAGCACGTAACGAAAATAAAGACAAGCGATAAAGAAAGTGGTAAATGAAGTAACTAAAGAAAGCGATGAACACACCAAGCACGCAATTACAAGGGAAATAGGGGCGAAATACAACCCCAATAAAAGGAGATTAAAAATATAAATGGGGACGGAATACAATCCCCAAAATTAAATAATATTGCCCCAAGATTAATTACAAGAGCCCAAAAGGAAATGAACATAAATTTAGACATTCAAACAAAATCAAATGTGAGAAAAACATACATAAATCGGGGCATTCATTTGGTTTAGGAACATCAGTTCCTACGCGCTTATTTGGGAGTTTAGAAACATTGGGTCCCTCGCATTTATTTGAAGAGGGTTCGAAGAGTTATGATTTGGTGGGTGAAAATCGAGACGAGTGATCCCATTTTAGAGAAAAAGAAACTCTTCATTTTATTGTGATGCTTTTTATTGTTTGGCTAAAGTGAGGGACATTGGTCCCAATTTTATTAGTAAAAACCCAATTTAATTATAAAAGTATTTTTGTGATTTTTTATCCCACGCGTGCGTAAATAAAATAAAATATTTACAAACAAGCACAAAACACATGAAAGGGGGTTGAAAAGATCTCACCAAACCGAAGTGTTCGTCTACGCGTCGTGACCCATCCGGGGGGGCACGGGGATGCCCACATAATGCGACTCAAATAAATCTCAGACAGAAAAATAATATTAAGGATATTAGTAATAATTCTAAAAAGATTAATCAAGTGAATATAAAATTAATATTGGGCACAATAATAAAGAATGATAATAACAATAATAATAATGGTGCAACACAACAAAACAACAACAATAATAATAATAATAATAATAATAATAACGGGCAATGATAATACACAATAATGAATATAACATAAATAAGCATGACAATAATAATAATAATAATAATAATAATAATAATAATAATAATAATAATACTAACAGTAATAAGGCAACAATAACATAGATAATGTCAACAATAATAACATAAATAATATTAATGATAATAATAGCCAAATAACAATAACAGAATACAATAATAAAGATGATAATTATAAGAAAAAAGGCATGTCGGCAACAAATGAAAGAAACTAAGTTAAAACCCCAAAGACTATACTAAAACTCACAAGAAAATCAAATAAGTAGCTAAAAAATGTCAATAGTAGCAAAATATGAGGAAAGTATTAGACAATAGACATGATATTAGTAGCAAAAGAAAAAAAAATTAATAACAACAAATAATATACAAGAGAAAATATTAAGCAAAAATGGTCCAAGTGTTTACCCTCAGAATTTTATAGATTGGAGAAAAGTGGTGTCTTGATCCGTCCTCCTTATCGAATTTGTGGTGATGAATATTTGCAGAAAATATGAAAATTGATGTTTTTGAACAAATATAGGTCAAGAAAATATTTTTGGTGGGAGTTTTGAGCAAAGGAAATTAATTTTCCAAACTCAAAATCATCCGAAAATTAAATGTTTTTGAAGAAAATAAAAAGGAAAAAAGAAGAATTAAAATTATGAATTTTTGATGATTTTTTGCTTTTTTGAAAGAAAATAATCGGCTTCCCTTGTTCTTTGTTGAGAGAAAACTAAGTTTTTTCATTGAATAAAAAATGGCAGCTCTTTTAGAATGGAGACTAAAGTTTTCTTTTATTTTTTCGTCTCCCCTCAAAATGGAAAGAGACAGAGGAGTTTTCTTCTTTAGTTGATCAAAATTAGCATAAAAACATGAAAGAAGAACGGTAAAAGCGGACTGAGAAAACCAGAAAATTGCAGGAAAAAAACAGGTCCGACAACGGGCAAAAATTGCCCGCATGAAAGAGGAGGCCCCCTGCTGCGCTCGCGTAGGCCCCATTGGGCCGCGTGAAAATAATTAAAAAATAAATAAAAATGAAAATGAAAATAAAGGGAATAAAATAAAATAAATAGATAAATAGAAAAGAGTAAAAATGCAAATTTTTGAATTAAAATCTTTAGAGTAACGAAGGAGATTTTCGACAAGAAAAATATCATTTTTGACACCTTGGCTTGTGGCAAGTATCATTTTCATCATTGGGTAATTATGATCTTGGACCGCCTCGGGACCTGGTGTCTACAATCGGACTATAGATATTCATATTATTTGGGTAGTTATAATGTCTTGTTAGAGGCCGTTTATGACTTGTGAGCCTATAATGGGATTGGGTCCAATGCCAACATAATATGAATCTATTGGGTCGCACATCTTGAACATAATGAACAGGCTAGGATTTATCTGGGCATTTTGAATTTTAACTATGTTAGATGTAAAATTCGAAATAATTTCTTAGGGATAAAATAATATTCCTTATTATTTGAATAAGGAATAATATTCCTAAAATCTATCTACATGTTAATCACTCATTAAATTGAGTCGGGGTTAACATGTGACTATATATATATATATATGTATATGTATATTAGCAGCCCTAATTTTTACTTTGTAAATCTGCTGTCATCTTTGAGAAAGAAAAGGTATAGAAAGAAAAGAAAAAACCCTAATTACACTAAAAGGAGCTAGCACCTTGCATTCCATTTGTCGTTCATGTGTGGATACCGAAAGAGGATGGTCGTTGTTGGAGTAGTACTTGTAGTTCGATCTGATCACAAAGAAAATATATTATATCTGTTCGGAATCAAGGTGTTAATCTATTATTTCTTGCACACCAAAAGGTTGGTAATCTTAACCTTCCTTTTGAATCAATTAAAATGCCTGGATCCTAGTGGGTTTTGTTTTATTTCTGCTGCATTTTATGCTTTTGTATATGATGTCAAAACCCAACACATATTGTCATCTTAAGGCACAAGATAAGGTAATTCAGTCAAGGTCAAACGATTCAAGACAAAGAGGGGGGGGTGTACATGGGTTATTCTATGATGAAAATGGCAAAATAATTTAAAATGGTAGTAATAACTATTTGCATTTTGTTTCATGCAAACCAATATGATTATGATTCATAACTTGTTATCTCTATAATGAATACAGGACATACAAATAGCTATATTGTTAGTTCATATGGAGATGAACAACATAGTAGCAAAGATGAAGATCTGGAGCCCATCATACCTGACCATGATGTTGATCCTAAGAAAATTTTTTAATTCCAAGTTAGAAAGATATGAGAACAAATGCAAGGATAACTACTTATGTCCCTACAGGTTCAAGGAGTATAAATCTTAGAGAAAATACATATGAGGTTTTGTTGCCATTAAGACTACCTTTTCAGCCGCCAAGGAAAAAAAAGAGTTTTATTTAGTGATTTGGAGAAGTAGATAAATAAGAGGCAATTGAAGAACACAAAGTAGTGACTGACATTAGGCATACCACTTTACTGATTTTGGTTTCCTATATGGATTTCTTTTTGTGATGATATTTTGGTTTACTGAAGTATGGTATAGTAATGGTGCAACAATAAATTATACTTCCAAGAACTTGCTTTTGTAATTTGGGAGTATAAGATATACGGCCAAGAACATCATATACACTTAATGGCAATTTTTGTAATACTAATGCATCAAGATGATTTATTTGACAATATGATTTTGTTCTTGATGTCATTTGTCATATGCGATAATCCATTCATCCAGTTTAAGTTATTATGAATTCATCTAATTTGTGCCAATAAACACTATAGATCACAAGATTCCAAAGCAAATTTATCTTAATATTGAATGTTTCCAAATTGGTACAAGGATGGAACCATTGCACATACTCAATCCACTAGCCCTATATAAAAATAACAAATCAAAAACTACAATCGTCTTCTACCTACTATATGCGAAAGGGAGCAAAATGTACACTACATATCATTCTAAGCTATGCATTAACCTTGCAAAATGCCCAACTAATCCAAGCAACCAACACTAGACAAAAAAAACCTTCATCGCCCAGAAATAACATACCCCTTCATCATCTTTTTATAAATTCAATGCAAGCTTCATCCCATGTGTCCTCTTTAACTCGGAAAGGCTATCTCTATCCTCAAATCGCTTAGCAAATTGTTGTATGGTCTCTAATTAGCTTTCAATCCTTCTATTCAGCCTCAAAATCTCTTATTCTAGTTGTAAATTCTCCTTATGCAACTCATACAACAACATTTGCAACCTTTCCTTCATTGTTGCCACCAAGAAAAATAGTTGCTGCCACAGAATCGAACCGAGAAAAATAGTTGAATTCCCTATCCTATCAACAGTACAAAGCAAAATTGCAAGAAGTTATTCATCTCATCACAGAGGAACGGGAAAAAAAAAGTCAAAATGTGAGAAAAAAAAAAAGATTTCTTACTCCAACATGTGGACAGTTGTAGTATCTCTTCTAAGTTACTTATGCTCCATGACTTAAGTATGATAGCTTTGTTCCCACATAAACACCTAACTTTTGTCCCTTCATTCCTGAAATCTTTGCTTTCCCAACATTTAGATCGGATTGACAAAGAGAGAGGTTAACGGTGATGTCTCCATTAACAATTTTTGATTTAGGGATTTTTGAGATTTTTGGGGTTTTTTATTAGAATCATAATGCAAGGGATGAAAAGAGAAACGGGGAAATCGATTTTAATGGTGAAATGGTGATTTTTTTTTACTTATCACGTGACATGCACATACGCTACGTGTATAATGACGTGTCCAATGGTTGCTTTCCATGTGTCACCATTCATCCTAATCAGCGATCAACAGGCAGCATGATCATTAACGTTAAAGGACTATTCGTGTAATGCTGTAGATTTTCCATTTTCCAAATATGAAAAGCAAAATTGTACCATGTAAAATAATAGAAGTAAATTTGCCCATTTTGACAAATGTCAAAAACAAAAATGCACTTTTGGCCTTTATATTAAAAGGCAACTTAAGTAATTAAATTTGTATAGTTCAACCCTTTATAGATATATTAGTGCAATACCTCTCATCTTCTTAGTAATACTTATTCCGTGCTATTTTAAATGGTCAATTCTATTTTCATACAAATTTTTTTAAAAATAATTGGAAAATTTAATTTTGTAAAAAAAATAGCAATTGACTAATTTAATATATTTTAATTTCAAATACATTATTAAAATTAAATTTATCACTATATTAAATATAATAGTGCATAGTGAATAGAAATAAACAGATAAACCTTTCCTTTAATAGTGAAAATAACCACTTAAAATGGAACATAATAATACTATTTATTGTGAAAAGAGAGTTGAAAGCTTAAAATGAGATAAAGCAAAGTAGTAATAATAATCACTTAAAATATTGCGAAAAGAGAGTGCAATGGTTCAAAATATTCTAATGGTTTGAAATTTGAACAACCATTTTACAGACCTAAATACATTTGAATTTCTTCTTTTTTGCCAAATTAAACATAATGAATCATATACTTTGTTTGAAGCCAGATATCTGATTCTATAACAAATAATAATAATAATGATAAGAAAATGCTTGGATTGACGTAACTTCTCGATGCATGTGTGCATGTAGTGCCGTGCATATGAACGGTTCCAAATTTGTGCGCATCAAATTAGAACTCATTTTTTCATATGCTTTTTTTTTACCAAAAAGAAAAAAGAAAAAAAAAATGTATATACAAGCAAATAGTAGACAAGATAGACATTCCTACTTTGTTTTGGCATTTGATTTTAAGCAACATGGGGAGTTAACATAAAAAAAGATTATCCAAAATGAAAAAGTAACCTAGCTCACGTTCCAATAGGCAGGCTGGCTATCTGCAAAAAGAAACCCCCAACACAAGATTTAAATTGCAAACTCACTGGGCAAAACACTCCGCCGAATCATTTACAAACTCTAGGGCCTCTCTCTCACCTGTAAGAAACATAAATGATTCAAGTTACAGATGTGAAAACAGAGAAATAAAAAACCAACATGAAGATTTCATCTTATTGGATACTTTATTTACATCCTATGCCAGGTCAAGGAAAAAAAATTAAAAAATAAAATCAAGGATCCAGGTAAAAAATGCAAAATTGTAATTACACCACCTCTTCGCTTCTCGACTCCAGCGATACTGCAACCTCATTGTTTCTAACCCAATTATTATTATTATTATTATTATTTCCTCTTTTACAGCAACTGCTTATTTCACGGAAAAGTTTTAAAAGCTATAATCTGCTTTGAATGTTAAAAAGGAACACTTGTTAAATCATAAAATTTGACATAAACCAAAGGACTGTCAAATAATTCGTAAGACAAGATCATGACCTGGAATTTGCATAAAATTCCTCAAAATAATTTGATACTTTATTCAAAACACCTTTCTGTAATATGCTCAGACCTTAAGCCACTTGAACACGATGAACATTAGAAAAAGGCTACCTTCTTTCCAGGTGCAGCAAATTTACCATCTTGCTTCTCTGATTTCAGCTCCTCTATAACTGATAAGGTCCTGGACTGAAATGACTTTTTGTCAGCATTATATTCCTTAATGTCTGTAACAGCCACATTCATCGACTCATCCACATTCAAAGCCTCCCCATTCTCCTGATTTCTACTCTTTTTCTTCTTTTTTCTCTTTCTGTTGGGAGTTTCATTACCAGATTGATTGGCATTTTTGTCGAAAATCCTGTAGATTACAGAGTGCAAATTCTTGAGCCGTTGAAAATTAAAAAGTGCAAGGCAAAAAAATACTGAGACATATTGCAGTTCCTACCATTGCTAAGATCCTTGATGGAAAAATACAAAAATAAAATAAAATCAAGGAAGCAAATTATTGAGAGACCTATCACATTTGATGCCATCAGACTTCAGCTCATCTTGACTAGCTTTTTCCCCTTCAACAATTTTGGTATCTCTTCTATCAGCTTCTGGAGATAGATCCTCAGGTGCCTTTTTTTTTCTCTTCTTTGGCTTTAAACCACTTTCATGGCCAAGCATAATTGAAGTCAGCTGTGAATTCCATGACAAGACATTATTCCTGATAGCAACAATATACAATGAAGAAAAATCATATAAGAAAACGCTTTCCCTTCAAAAAACTATTGCATATAACTTGAGCAGCAAATGCAAAAGATGTGGTTATATATCTTCGTTCATATAGAAAAAGGATAACAACTGAAAATACTAACTCATCATTTGCTTGCTTTTGAATTTCGTCATTTTTTGACAAGCTATCTAGTAATATGTGTTGACTTTTAGCATCATCTGTCATAGCTTGATCTTCTCTGTTAACATTATTAGAATGACTCTCAGAACCAAGGGCTTTCTCCCCCTTTGCCTGCCTTTTCTTTCTCTTCTTGGACTTCGCAACAATTCCATGGACCAATTCATCAGAAGGCAATGAGAAAGGCAGTGAATTCTCTCCCCTACACAAAAAGAAAAGATGATGAGTTATAAAAGCTAGATTTGGGAGATTTTGAGTGAGGATAGATATCCTTTTCAAGATGGTATTATATTTATTATGTCGTGGGTAATTGCCATAGTAAGAGTACAATTATTAGTAAATTGAGATTTATGGGTTGGTTCATGAACAAAAGAGAAGGAGTGGATGCAATACTAATCTTTGTCAGATCTTTACTTGAGAATACTAGGCAAAGATCCTTGTTTAAGGACAAGAACTTTGGCAAAATGGGGGTTTCAGATGGCTTTTTACCTTGAAAGGCCTTTGATAGAGAAGGAACTGCTGCAACTTCCAAGAATTTTCATGGAGAAAAACTGTTGACAGATTTAGTATTGTATTCTAGCTTCCCTAGTTAAGGATTCTTTGCTAGTTAGGATTATTTTTCTCATATAAATACATGTGTATAATCATTGTAAATACATATTAGAAAATCAATAAACTAGATTTCTCTTAAAATCTTCATGGTATCACAGCTATTGTTTCTTTGTGGAGATTGATTTTTTGCTTTATTGATTTTTTTCTCTCCCAAGCAGTTTTTTTACGATTCTAATCTGGGTATTTTCAAAAAACATGGTTTGACCGATTTAGCAAAATTATGATATCTTTCAGACATTAACAAAGCATACTAATCATATCTAGGAATGTTTAAAAATAGATTACATGGGTTAGATGGGTTACAATTAAATTTTTTTAGAAGAAAAATGGAGTTGAATTATACATAATCTCACAAAATATATTATATAAATTTGATTCAAATTTTATCATAACCCACCCAACACATTTTTGAACACCCCTAATCATATCCTCTTTATAAGACATCGGGTGGATAAGATAACACTACTTATTGTTTATATTGATGACATAGTAATGATAAAAAATAACAAAGAGAACTCGGCTCAAGAAACTCTTATCTCAGGAGTTCGAGATCAAGTATCTGGGAAAACTATAATATTTTTTGGGAATTGAAGTTGCCAAATTAGTGAAAGGAATCTTCATTTACTAAAGGAAATATATTGTGGATCTCTTGGAAAAAAACTAGTATGTTGGGTTGCAAACCATAAAAAATTCCCATCGAAAGTAACCATAAACTGCAAGCAGGGATTGAAGAGTTAATTGATGAAGGGAGATATCAAAGCTTCGTTAAAAGACTTATTTATCTCCCACACAATAGAACAGACATAACATATGCAGTCAGCTTGGTAAGCCAATTCACGCACGATCCCCGTGAGCTTCAATGTAGGCTGTCTTTCGCATTCTGCGATATATAAAGTCTGCTCTAGGAAAATGTCTTCTTTTCTTGAAACATGATCACCTCCACTAGAAGCTTTCACAGATGCATATTGGGCCGAAATCTTTTCATGACAGGAGGTCTATTTCTGGTTATTGTATGCTTATAGGAGGAAACTTGGCCACTTGGAGAAACAAGAAGAAAAGTGCAGTTGCTAGATCGAGTGTTAAAGCAGAGTACAGAGCTATGGTTTAAGGTATCTGTGAATTTCTATCGCTGAAAAATTTACTAGAAGAACTGAAATTGTCTGGATAAGATAAATTACCATTGTACTGTAACAATAACGCTACTATCAGCGTAACACATAATCCAATACAATATGATTGGACAAAGCACATCAAGATTGATCAAAGAAAAATAGACAAGTGATGTTTTGAGTTTGTTTCATGTGAGCTCAGATAGGCAGCTAGTAGATATGTTTACAAAAGGGCTCAACGGTCAGACTTTTCATACTTTGGTTTGCAAGTTGGGCATGTATGATATCTTTGCACCAACTTGAGGGGAGCGTTAACAAAATTAGTGTTGTTTTCTTGCCTAATTAGAATTCTTCCCTAGTTAGGATTCTTTATTAGTTAGGATTATTTTTCCTATGCAAGTACATGTGCATATTCATTGTAAATACATATGAGAGAATCAATAAATTAAATTTCTCTTAAAATTTTCACCCAGTGGATTAGTTAAATAGGAAAGCAATAGTAGGTGAAATGACAGCAATTATAGAACAATTATCTAGCTAGCTTAATCACCTTAGAGCTCTCACACCAAAGAGACCCTGAATATTAATTTTTTTAGTCCATCCTACGGATCTTGTAATTAAATGTTGGAAAAAGGAGACAAACTCACTTATCACTTCCTGTCCTTTCGGCATCTCCATTTATCGGAGCCATATCTTTACTTGATTGATCAGCTTTTGTCTCATTTTTGTGAGCTTTATCCCATTTAAGGAATTTCCCAAAGAAAAAATCATCTTCTACACCAACTTCAAGCTCTTTCTCCTCTTTGGCCTGCTTTTTCATTTTCTTCTCTGGCTTTTCACCACTACTTGAGTTCAGATATGCAGAACACAAGAGAGACCTGTGTCGATCATCTTGGCTGAAAGAGTAAATCAAAAAAGTCAGTTACGCCCATATGCAACTAAAAGGGAAAAAGAAACAAAGAACAAAAAGGAGCCACCTGACATTACATCAATGCTATAATCTGAACTTTCATTATCTTCGCATGAGTGAATTCCTAGAGTGGAGAAATGGTATGACTTTTCAATTGGATTTTAGAAAGAGATTTGGCATAGCCACTTCAAGATGGAAAAAAAACAAAATATACTTGAATTTTCATAACAAATCTCCATATAATTACATTACTGGGTTGAATGCACATTCTTTGATAGTCGGCGGATTTTAGGGAAATTGTTTCATGTTATTACCAATTCACAAAACTAGAAAGAATAAAAGTAATTACAGCAGATCAAGATATATTGAGTTTCCAGTTTCTCCTCTCTATTGATTGGACCTTGTTTTGATATTTGTCGAATTGATATATTCATTTCAGTGCCAAAATGAAAAATCTGACACCCAACCAATGAACACCCTTGTAGCAATACTGTGTCTTACCTTTTTAGTTCACCATCGACAACAGCATCTGAATTTTGTGCAGCCATTGCAGAACAATTGTGACCATCCTTCTGCTCTTTGTTACTTGTCTGACCAGTTTCTTTTTCAGCTTTCTTTTCTGTTTCTGATATCCTTCTCCTTGCAGCAGATTTAATGAGAGATGAAATAGCTGTCCTGTCTTCACTTTCGCTGTCCAATACTGGGAGACATGTGCCACCATTGGCAAAAGTATGTTGCATAGAAGCGCATTCATCATCACTCTGACTCAACTGGTACTTCTTCCGAAGTCGTCTATACTTGGGCTTCTCCTTCTTCTTTTTTCTTTTATGTAAAGTCTCATCAGCCACTAATAATAGCATCAATCAAAGTTGCAAGTGAAAAAAACATCAGACAATCAATGACCTACAGATAAAAATGCAGAAATAAACAGCTAATAATCCTTGCAACCAATGCCAATAGTTAACAATTAAAGAAAATGAGAAATTAGAAACATGAGCATCACAAAATAATTTCAAGAACAATAACTAGATATTCAAAAGCAATATAATCCTGAGAAAAATAGATGACAAATTTGAAACTATACCTCCATCAGCAGAAACAGGAGTTGGTGGAATATTCTGTGAATCTCCATCATCAATAAAACTATCCTCATATTCATCTTCATCAGTGGATATTTCTGTCTCTGTATCTGCAATATCTTCTCCATAGGACTCTCTAATCATAGAGTAAAGAAAAACACAGACAACCAAGATGGCAAACAATCAATTGCATGAGAAAATGTAACGAAAGTTCAAAATATATGTTATAAATAAAAAATAAATCAAACAAAAAGATGGATACGACTCATCGTCCAGCTTGCAATGTATACTCCCACCGAGATAATAACCAGTGAGGTGAACACTTCGGGGACCAATAACTGAGAAGATAACTTCATCATCCTCTTCAAATTCCAAATTCAATTGGCATGACTCTGCTTGTTCAGGAAACAAAGAACAAAGGAAAACAGGACTCCTATTCCCTACATTACACTGAACCACACTGTTCCTCTCACCCGTACCAAATCCTAACGTTGCCTGAGCCAACCATAAAACAAGTCACCAATCGCAAACAAGAACACCCAAAAACAGCAAAAGAAAATACAGGCTTAAAATTCAAAATTTTCAAAGAGCCCAATAGAAGAATTTTCGATTTGTTGTGAATATCTCTACATTCAAGTACGTAGTAAACAATACGAAAGAAATAGAATATAAAAAGGAAATATCAAATAATATATAAATAAAGTGAAAGAACGAAAATGAAGCGGGAAAGCTTACTTGTGAAATATGCAGCCTTCCTCTTGTATTATCAGTTATATGAGTAAATGGTTTTCCGGGTTTCACTTCCGTTCCCCAGAAAGCCATTACTGGAGTGGAGAAGAAATTCAAAACCCAATTCAAGGGGTTTTAATAAACCCTAATAGCTTTGTGCTTTAAACTCCAAAATGGCAAAATTTAAATAATAGGGCCCCCATCCGTGATCTAGATTAACTTTTAGTCCTTTCATTTTATAAGGCGAGTTATAATTTGTCAAAAATTATTATTTTTTTCATTTTATAAGGCGAGTTATAAGGCGTGTCATATATTATTAAAATTGATAAATTTACTTTCAACGTTTATTTTACGGTAAATTTACCCTTAACGTTTATAAAATTGGAGATTTTTGCCCCGCCGTTAACGGTCAAACTTACCGATAATTGATGGTAGGAGCAAAAATTTCCTATTTTACAAACGTTAGGAGTAAATTTGCACGTTTGAAAAACGTTAGGGGAAAAAATACACATTTGTCATCCAAACGTTTGATTCACATGTCAAATGAATATATGACACGTGTCCCACTAGCAGTCAACTTTCAACGTTTATTTTACGGTAAATTTACCCTTAACGTTTATAAAATTGGAGATTTTTGCCCCGCCGTTAACGGTCAAACTTACCGATAATTGATGGTAGGAGCAAAAATTTCCTATTTTACAAACGTTAGGAGTAAATTTGCACGTTTGAAAAACGTTAGGGGAAAAAATACACATTTGTCATCCAAACGTTTGATTCACATGTCAAATGAATATATGACACGTGTCCCACTAGCAGTCAATTAACGATCAAAGTTAGCGGCAATTGACGGTAGGAGTAAAAATCTCCTATTTTACAAACGGTAAACGCAAATTTGTCCCAAAATAAATGTTAGTGGTAAATTTACCTTTTTTGGCAAACGATAGAGATAAAAATACACATTTAACCTTGTTCTTTTTCAAAAAGAACAATACATTTAAAATTTAAAAAATTTGTGTTATTTTGCTAATTTTTTATAACATCATTTTAAAAGGAAATCAGCAATAGTGATGTGGACGTTGAGATGGCAATACTATGCGCATATAAAGCACACATATATGAATTGTTGGTACACATCATTAGTGAATTTATACATATTTATAATTTAGAGCTCATTTTTTTTTAATTAAATCCTTAGCATTATCTTATTAAAATATTATGTAAAAACAATAAAATTTTTAAAACTACTAACAAAAATAGAGATGAATGAAAAATATATATTTTCTGATAATTTTATTATATTATTTTAATAACTCACAATTAGCATATTTATAGGCCCAAATACCTAATAATACAATTTTATTAGAAATATAATACTAGTAGACTTAGAGTCTAATTAGAACTAAAGGTAGTCATCCAATAGGAATATTTCAATATTCCACAATATTTCTCCTTGGATGACTATACACTATTAATATATCTCGTTAAAACCTTACTAAGAAAAATCCAGTCGGATAAAAATTTAGTGAAGGAAAAAGAATACAATATTTATAGGTACTTTTCCTCAAAAATGGAATGAATTATACTAAATCTTTCAATTGACACATTGCAATATTGTATATATGTTTCTTTAAAATTGAATTTGGTAAGTGTGACGCGCGCCGAACCCCGGGTGCCTCGAAGACCCGCTTTTAGGGTTTTTGAGAGACGCATCAAAACTTGCAACGAATTACAAGTGCGTCTATATTGGGCAATAAGCAGGTTTCTTGGAGTCGCCACCCAAAAAAAATATTGGGAAAGGTTATCTAGCCTTATTAAGTCTAAGACGGCGCATATATATCCATTTTGGGCAAGTCAGAAGGATCTTAGAGATCTCATCCCAATAAAATATTGGAATGATTTTCTAACCTCGTGGAGCCTAGAATTATTCGAGTTGGGCCTTTTGGTGGGCAACAAGAGATATTTTGGAGGCCCCATCCCAATGAAACATTGAGATGGTTCTCTAATCTCGTTGAGCCTAAGACCAGAGTGAGTCCGGGACTTTCCATTTATTCATACCTTGGTTAAGTTTATAATTGAGTTTTGAATTTAGAGTTTCATCCTATTTCTCATTTTAATACAGTTTAATTAAGGCGCATGTCATCCATTCAAGGAAAAGCAATAAATAAAAGCATAAAGTAAAGTATATGCAAATATATTTACAACAATACTAGGGGCGGAATACAACCCCCATTGTAAATAAAATATAAATCATACATAAATCGGGATATTTATTAATGATGAAGACATTGGTTCTCGCATACATATTTATTATGAAACAGTTTTGATGTGATGATTTTGGATGGAGAAAATTAAGACATTGGTCCCATTTTTATTAGAAAAGATTCCAAGTTTATTAATAAAAAATGGTTTAGCGATTTTCTTTCTAGCGTGCTTAAAATAAACAATTTTATAGGAAATTACATGGCAAAATAAATAAGGCAAATAAATAAAATATTACAAATAAAGCAATTAAACATTTAACCCAAGCGAGCCTTCCGGATCTTCTCATGTGCTCGCAAAAATATCCAAGCGGAAAATAAGTTTTGACATAAACAAACAAAACACAGATGAAATAATGTTAGTGATTAAATCAATTAAATAATAATAAATGAATGACAAATTAAAATAAAACAAGGTGATGTGAAAGAATAATAATTGAATCTGAAAATTTTAGAGATAGTTTGAAAGGAAGAAGAAGAGAGAAAGATGGAAAAGACCTAAGAAAAATTCCCCCTAATTAGTTTCATCCTTTTCTTTTTAAAATGAAGAAAAAAGGAAAAAGACCCTTAATTAAGAGAAAAAAAATCCAATTAAATCAGATATGGATTATTTTAAATTTTAAAAATTGAAAAAACCCTTTAAAAACCCAAAAAAATGGGATAAAAAGCGAATTTTTTGGTGAAAAATTCGAAAAAACTGATTTTTGGGCAAAATTTGCGATTTGCGGAGGAACAGGGGTTACCGACGCCCGTCGGCGTGCCCGACGGGTGTCGGTAGCGTGCCCAGCACGCGGATGCGAGCTGCGCGTCGCTCCTCGCGGGGCGCCGTGCAGCGCGCTTCGACATTCGCCGAATTTTTTTTATTTTAAATTTAACTAAAAATACTATAATTTCTAAGCTCCATTTTTCAAATCTAATTTTTAAAATATTTTTTAATTTTTCTACTCTAAATTATAAATTTTACAAGGAAATCATCACTTTTAACCTTTTTGCCTGTGACAAGGCATCTTATCATTATTGGATAACTCTGATCTGGGCTGCCTCAGGATCCAGTGTCTACTGTTGCCCCCAATTTTGGGGAAACTAGTGCACTAGTGCCTAGATGAGCCAAAATTAAGAGAAGAAGGAAAGAGATGCGTACCTGAGGTAGCCCTTACCTTTTTGCCGTGTGGAATGTTACGACTTGTTGCTGTTGAGCTGTAGTGCTATCCGACTGTGGCTCGTTTGCAATCTTTTCTATCGGATTATCCCGCTCGCCTCCGGTCGGCTTGCACGGCATCTGTGAGAAGCGGTGTCCTCTAACCACAATCCCGTTGCGATCTATTCTATCGTGTGTGCCCCGCTGTCCTCGTCTCGGTATGCACGGTGGCTGGTCTGTCCCGCTGGCCTCATCTCGACTTGCGTGGTGTCTGTGAGATGCGGTATTCTCTAACCACAGTCCCGTTGCGATCTGTTCTATCATGCTTGCCCCACTAACCTCATCTCGGTCTGCGTAGCGGCTAATCTGTTCCGCTAGCCTCATCTCGGCCTATGCGGTGTGAGGTGAAGTGTTGTCTAACTGTATCCTCTATTTGCGATCTTTTCTATCGCGTGTGCCCCACTAACCTCATCTCAGTCTGCGTGGCGGCTGATCTGTTCCGCTAGCCTCATCTCGGCCTGCGCAGTGTGAGGTGAGATGCAGTACTGTCTGACTACAACCTCTGTTTGTGATCTGTTCTACTGCTGGTGATCCGCTAGCCTTGTCCTGGCCTGCACGGAGTTTGTGAGATGCAGTACTCTCTGACTACAGCCTCGGTTGTGATCTATTCTATCGCTGGTGATCTACTAGCCTCGTCCCGGCCTGCACGGAGTCTGTGAGATGCAGTACTCTCTGACTATAGCCTCTGTTTGCGATCTGTTCTACCGCTGGTGATCTGCTAGCCTCGTTCTGGCCTGCACAGAGTCTGTGAGATGTAGTACTCTCTGACTACAATCTCTATTTGCGACCTGTTTTATCACTGGTGTTTATCTTGAACCTCTTCTTTTTTCTGCAAAAAAGGGAAAAGCAAATGTGCAGGGTATATAACATCCTATCTGCTAACCATTATTCAGTCAGTGTAATATTTGCTAACCACCATCCGGTCAGTACAATATCTGATCTGCTAACCACCATCTGGTCAGTATAATATCTGATCTACTAACTACTACAATATCTTATCTACCAACCCCTATCCGGTTAGTATAATATCTGATCTGCTAATCACCATCCGGCCAGTACAATATCTGATCTGCTAACCACCATCCGGCTAGTACAATATCCTGATCTGCTGACCCCCATCTGGCCAGTACAATGTCTGATCTGCTAACCCCCATCCGGCTAGTACAATATCTGCTCTGCTAACCCCCATCCGGTTAGTACAATATTCTTCTCTGCTAACCCCCATCTGGCTAGTACAATATTCTGATCTGCTAACCCCCATCCGGCTAGTACAATATCTGATCTTCGACCATCCTTAGGTCGGCATGGTGGCTCGTTCACCATTTTCTTTGCAGGCGCTTATCCTGAACCTCTTTTTTTTCTACAATAAAGGATAGAGCAAATACACTGGGTATATAAAAGAGGTACTTACCTATGGCAGTACATGCCTCTTGGGGCCGATGTCAGACGGGTGCCCCCCTGAAGGATGGTTGGTTTTTCTCCAAATATCTATTCATTTATCATCTCCAACGTAGCCTCCTTGTTGAAAAGACCTGCGTACTTCTCAAAAGGGTGAGAGAATTTGATGTTGAGCCTCCAGAGAGGAAAATAGATTTGAGCCTCCTCAAAGGAAAATTAGATTGGAGGTTTTGTTGCTTGCCTACAGGTGGATAGGTTTCAATGTCTTTAGTGACTCTTAAAATGATCTTTGTTTTTGTTTGGTTTTTTTTTGTTTGCTTTTTATCTTTACATTTTGAATGTATTTACAGTATATTGGATTTTTAAGACCTTGAACATATCTTCTTCTTTTTGTTTTGTGTTGTTTTGGTTGTTTGTCTTTATTGTTGTTGTTGCTCGAGAATTTGTTTTTGCTTGAGATTTTGTACATTTGAATTTGGATTTTGTACACCTATTGTGTGACGTGTGTGAGCGTATGTCTTGTGATAGAGAAACTTACCTGGATGCCCCTCGGCATGGCGTGCATGAATAGGCTTGCTTTTTTGGATAGTACCTGACAATATTGAGCTAAACCCATCTCTTGGACCACCTTGGATTGAAGGGATTTGGGACATTTTTTTGAAAATAACTTAATGCTCCGAAGAGATTGAGAACGTCTTAGAAAATATTTGAAATACCTTAAGAAAAGGACTTAAAGATAATGCTCCGAAGAGGCTGACAATGCCTTAAGAAAAGAACCTAAAGATAATGCTCCGAAAAGACTGAGAATGCCTTAAAAAAGGTCTTAAAGATAATGCTCCGAAGAGACTGAGAATGCCTTAAAAAAGGTTTTAAAGATAATGCTCCGAAAAGACTGAGAATGCCTTAAAAGAGGTCTTAAAGATAATGCTCCGAAAAGACTGAGAATGCCTTAAAAAAGGTCTTAAAGATAATGCTCCGAAGAGACTAAGAATGCCTTAAAAAAAGTCTTAAAGATAATGGGCTTACATGATTTCGACTTGCGTGGGCTTTATCTTGAATTCATCTTACCGAAGTTGTCCTTTGGTTCGGCCTTTTCCCTGTAAAGTTATTGGCACAAAAAATATGTACAAAAGATTATGTGTGTGAAATGTACACATAAAGCTATATACACCAGACACGAGCAAAGGATTAATGTATGAGAGTTGTGTGTGCACATCTATACACATGCACATGAGATGCATGTGATATGCAAAAATGGATAGACCACATCCCAGGTGTTTAAGGGATTCGTTGAGGGTATTGCTCGGCTGCTCACATTATCTGATGCCCCCAAGGATCTAAAAAAAGCATTGTCTTGGCTTTACGGACTCTGACCCATAATCTTTTCAAAGAGAACTGACCCGTGCGCATCTTGCCCACTGGTCAATGAGCATTTTGCCCCCAGGACTCTAAATAAAGTTCTGCCTAAAGGAAAGTCATTTGGAGTAATGCCGCTTTATCGCTCCAGGCGTCAAAAGTCATTGTTTTAAAGGTAGTGCGTCCCTTGTGGATTTTCACACTAGCTTTTCTTAGTGGGAAATGTGTCCCTTTAAGGATTTTCACATAACCCTGTGCCTAATTTTTGCTTGGAATGGACCCAACCCACTCCAGCGGCTTTTTTTTTTTCTTTTTGAAGGACAGACTGCCTGTTCCCAGGTTTTCACCCTGCCCTTTGGCCTAATTTTTGCTTAGAGAGCCAGTTACGGTTTTCATCTCTAACGTCCACTCTTTTTTTTTAGGAGTAGGAGGAAGATTTGTCACAAAAAAAGTTTTTTATTACTGCTTTGAGAATTGCTCCAGCATATGTCCTTATGCCTGCAACAGGTTTCTCTTAACCGTTTAATTGCATGTTTATGCCTAGCTTAGGCATGCATTTCTATCTCTATGCACCATATAGCAATAAGAATGACCATGACTAAACATGTGATGCAAAAACACTAGTTTTATTCAATCTCAATGAGTAACACCTTAGGTGCATCCTACTCCTGTTATCAATCAGCCCTCTCGGGTTTTCTTGATTGAACATTTTCTCTCAAGCCTCTAATTTTTGCCCAGGATGTTTTTTTTCGGTTTTCACCCTGACGAGATGCCCATTTTTAGCAAGGCTGCCTTTTTTCTATTTTCAACCCGCGGGGCTTTTGTTCTCTTCTTTTGAGTTTTAAGTCTTTAGCCATGGACTTCTTGGGTTTGTCGATGTTGATCGGTTCTTTGAAGTTATCTTCATCGCTGTCTATTAGAAACTCTGTTCCCTTGGACAATAACCTCTCAAGAACAAATAGGCCTTCCTGCACTGGTTTGAACTTGCCTCATTTGTCTGGAACATTTGGACTCGTTTGCTTAAGGGCTAAACCTTCCTCCTTCAGTGGACGCTTTCTGACTTTCTTCCCAAATGATCAAGCAGAGTTTTCTCTGATAGATCTGACTATGGTAGTAATCTCATGACTTGTCCTGTTTCGGCATGTTGAACTGTTGCTGCCATTGTCGCACCGTGTCGGCTTCCGAAATCTGGGCTTCTATGACTGTCCTTAAAGATTTGAGCTTTACATCTATCGGCCATACTGCTTCTGCCCCATGTGTCAAGGAATAATAGATGACTCTTGTAGAGGTTCCAATGGTGGCTCTCTAGCCTCGAAGTGCAAAAGGTCATTTCTCTGCCCAATCCTTGTCTCTTGATCTTTTCTTCCAGTATTAAACCATTCATATAGCTTGTACAAATTCTGCAATGAATTTCTTCCATGACCCTCTTAGCTCTTTTCTTGTCCACGCATCTAAACTGAATGTCATCGACTTACCGTTTGTATAGTACACCCCTTAGACGATTTGTTAATTAGTCTTTTGGTCCTTTTTTGGTAGCCAAGAAGAATGGCAAGGTACGAGCATGTGTAGATCAATGGGATTCAAACAAAGCTTGCCCCCAGGATGGCTTTCCTTCTCTCTCTTTTTCTTGTATTTTATTTTTCTCTTTTTTTCTGTTCCTTTCCTTTTGTTCTTTTTCTCTTGTTCTTTTTTTTTCTTTTTTTTTCTCTCTCTCTCTCTTTTTTAATAAGCTTTGTTCAAATCCTGATAGCTCGTACTTTTTCGCTCTTCTTGACTATTAAGATGATGCTAACCAAGCCTGGTGTTGTATAAAGAATTCGGCTTCATCTTAGCTTGTGGATTTATCCTTTTGACCTTTTCTGCCCTTTCCAGCCTGGGCCTTCTGAGCTTCTGCTTAACTAGTCCATGATCGGGGTATGTTGGAATGGTGTGCTTGACGACTTCATGATCATCTCCCGACACATCTTCATAGGTCCAGGCAAAGATTTCTTCAGACTTTTTTTTTTCTTTTTTTTTATTCTCTCAAATTTTATCTCGCTTCAAGAGTCAAATTGGAAGCAACCAAGATTACTATTTATTGAAACTGAATGAAACAGTGTTTAACCCAATGCCTTAATCATGATTATCATTTATGCTCGATGTGATAAGATATGATAATGCATACATAAGAAAAGCCCATATTATTAAAATAGAAAAGAGAAACAAGTGCATAGTTCAGGAATATACTTTTAAAAAAAAGAAAGGCATTGTAACAACTCTAATTCTTTCTTTCTTCCTCAAGGCCAGGCACCAATTCTTGAATGCGATCTCTTAGAGGAAGACAATAGTTTGTTCTATACCTCGTGTACTGGTGATACGCACAATACCAATCTGTTATGTGCCTAGGCTTTCCTTGACTTGGGGCAGGCCCAACTGGCAAGGGTTGTAACTTTCCTTCCTTGATGAGACGGGTGAAGTGCCAAGATAATGGCTTGCCCGAGATAGTGAGGTGTTTGGGAGTCATTACGGTGGTTGAGACTTCTGCTGCCCTAGTATTACCACTGCTGCTTCCCTTGTTCTTACCCAAGGCCAAGTTTGCAGATTTAGCCATTTTATCCAGATGCTCAGCCTCAGCTTTGATGGCTATGTCTTTCAGGGACTCCCAGTCCTTTAGCCCCTTCATCTTTAACCCATCCTTCAAATATGGGCTGGCGTTCCTAATAAACAGCCTGATCTGGTCTGGAGTATCCGGCTTCTTCCTCATCTCCATTACTCGATTCCTCCATCGGGTTAGGTACTCATGAAATGACTCGCCTGACTTTTGTTGTAGTAGCTCTAGATCTTTCAGAGTGACCTCCATCCTCGTACTACAGTCGTATTGCTGGAGGAACTCCTCCGTCAGTAGGTCCCAGTCTTTCTTTATTCTTCATTCTAGCCCATGATACCAGTCCATCGCAGGACCTAACAAACTCAAACAGAAGTATTCAATTTTTTTGCCTCTTTGTCAGCGTCGTCCCCTTCATCACCAAGGAGTATTACTTAATATGAGCGGTGCGGTCCAATGTGCCATCAAACTTCGGGACATCAGGCATTTTGAAATTCAGAGGGATTAGATCCTCCCCATCCAGCTTCTTGTCCTCGGGGTTCATCCCTCGACCCCTTGTCAATATCTTCGCCATTGCCTCGAACTTTTCTTTCATCTTCTTCCAAACGGCCGCTTCTTTCTAGGGTGCCTTCCCTCTCTCTAACACTGGCCCTTCATATTCATTGTAACACCCCCTTCCCATACGTAAGCGATCCCATCCGAGAAGGAGTGAGATGCCGTATGAGTAAAGGTACCACCATGCAAGTACAAAGTAAAACATACATTCATTCATAACATACATATAAAAATACGGTATAATTAAGACTTTACAGAAAGGAAAACAATAGCTGATCATTCATTAACATAATAAAGCATTACAATAATGTTCTGATCAACTAGCTGATACAAAATAATATTACATATCTAAAATATAATTACAAATGCTGAAGCTGAAACAAAACTGATACAGAGAGTTCTATACAAAAAGAATCATCACTGATACAAAACTGAGCCCTACACTAAAACCCTTCTGTGTTGGCTTGATGACGGCGACTCTCTCAAAGCAAAATTTCTTCCGCACCTGCACGGGTAAAAACACCGTGCTAAGCGATAAACGCTTAGTGGGGAAACACACATAAATAATGGACGGCCATTCACAATGGTCGTCAAGGCATAACACATTCACAATGGCAGAATGCAAAGGCTATAACATAATCCATACAAACATGCTCATATTTAAAAGCCATACAATCAGTATCTCATAATCGTATCCATTCCAGAATAATCCAACATGTGTTTCATCAATAAACTCATTCAGATATTCCATTTAATAGCCAAATCAGATCAGAACAATTCTATTAAACATTTAAAGAACACCTGCTGACTCTAGATAGTGGATAACGAGTGTATTGAAGGTACCTTACGGGTACGAATCGAATACTGAGGGTACCTCACAGGTACAAATCAAAAGTCATTCATTTTTTTTATCAAAACACATTATTTGTATACTGAGGGGATCTTAAACAAGATCCTAATACTGAAGGGTTCGCGAGGAACCAAACGGGGACCTGATCGGGGTCCAAACTGAACTGAGGGCTGCAGCTAAAGACTCTATTAGGCATGCCTAACTATCCACTTACTTGACTCTAGCAGGTTAAGCGTCAATCAAATCACATTTCAGGGTACGAAATAAAATTCATCAGAAATTCATGGTATCACTTATATCAAAGCATATGAAAGTATGGCATGCATCATACCGCAATATAAGTCCATTCAGAAGAAACACCAAATTCATTTCTGAGTCAAAAGCCGAGAAATTTCGAAAAAAGGGCTGAACGGGGTAACGGGTGAGGTTGGCTGGTCACGAGGCGTGACTGGCCTCCCCACAAGGCAGGTCACGAGACGTGACTGTGGGTCACGCCTCGTGACTTGCTTCGTCCCTCGCAGATCACGCGGCGTGATCTCGCTGATCACGCGACGCTCAAGCTGGTCACGCGACGTGACTGGAAGTCACGTCTCATGACTTGCTTCTCTCTTCAGCCGATCACGCGACATGCCTTTTATCAGGCCGGTCACGAGGCGTGACGGGGAGTCACGTCTCGTGACTGCCTTCCTCAAGGCCAGTCACGCGTTGTGATAGGCAATCACAACTCGTAACTGGCTTTGCTCTGGCAGGTCACGAGTCATGACTGGAAGTCACGTCTCGTGACTTGCCCTCTCTTCCTTGGCTAGTTAAGCGACTCAAAATCTGGAAAACGGGATTTCTATAGTAACTCGATTTCCAGTTTTCCAGAATACAGAAATCAATCCCAAATTTGATTCAAACCAATCAAACCTGTTCTTACCTTCTGGAAAACATCCCAAACAATATAAGCAACATATATACAATCCAGTTTCAACATTTAATCAACCAAATCAAGAATATATGCAATCAAGTTCATCAAGAACATAAACCCTAGAAATTTACAGTAAACTCAAAATCATACAAATCACAAGCAAATATTCCCAAACCTGAAATCTAAGCTTCTCTTCACTTAGTCCCACTGCTCCCAGCAATCTCCTTGCCTTAGGGATCGCGAGGAGTCTCAGCTAAACACAAACATTCAATAATGCAACCCTAAGTTAAACCTAAACTCAAGGAAGAAGAAGAGAATTACAGTAAGACAAGGACAAAGATATGTACTTACCAAGTTAGAAGTAAGAGTGAGCAATCTCCACAACACAACTTGATTAACAGTTAGCAGTATTTAGGAAAGGGAAAAGGAGGAAGAAGATGAAGGTTGAAGAGGAAGAACGTAAATCTGATCTTCTCTTCTTTCTTACTTCTTTTCTTTATTCATTTTCCCTAACCTAATACACATGTCATTTTCTTGGTGGTGGAACTTACTCACTCACACCCTAACCCCACACATCACACACATCTAATGCAAACTCAACTAAAAACACCCTACAATGGTATGCTCCAATGTACACAAGCAATTCCCAATTAAATCACATACTAATGCCATGTATGCACCCACATAATAATAAACCCAAAAACATACATTTTTACTAAAATACCCTTATGACATGCTGAACACATGTGTAGACACCGGGTCCTGAGGCAGCTCAGACCAAGGTTACCTAATGATGATAATATTTATTCAAAAATAGACAGAGAATAAAAGCACTTTGGCTCTCTATGGACTGGGATTTCAACAGGGTATTTTAGGCAAATCTTAATAATTTTTATAAATAAAATATAAAAAAAATAATATAAAATATAAACAAAATATAAAATATAAAAATTAAAAATTAAAATTAAAATTAAGGTTAGGTTAATTTAATTAATTGAAGTTATAGGATTATTAAATTAAAGAGAAAATAAATTAGAAGGTAAGTAGAGAGATTAATTAATTAGAGTATATGATAATTAATTAGAGTACATAATAATTTAAAATAAAAGAGGGTATTTAGGTAACTTACATAAAAACTAAGCTATAAAAAAAGAAAACTAACCTAGACCTAAAGGGGGGGCGGCAGATTGAGAAAAAAAAGAGAGAAACAATTGAGGGGAGCCGCCAAGGGGAAGAGACCAAGAAGAAAAAGAAAGAAAAAAAAAGGAAGAGAGAGCAAGTGAACAGAGACCGAAAAACAGAAAGAAAGACAGAGAGAAAAGGAAAATAAAAGAGTGAGGAGCTGAGAGAGGATAGCCAAGAAAAGAGCAAACCGTCCAAGAAGAATAGAACGAAACCAAAAGAGAGCCTAAGGTGTTTGAGTTCTATTGATCTTGAGAAGCTACAAATCTGAAGGTAACATCAAGAGTTTCCAACTCAGGGCAATGCAAAAGGGTCTCGTTTGTTTGTAAATATTTGCATTAGTTTGATATTCAATCTCTTTAGTCTGCTATTTCTTGTTGTTTGTATTTCTAATTGGTTATTAATCTATAAACACCCATTAAAACCATGCAAAAAATGGAATGAAGGAGTTAAATCGAAGAGCACTACTCACCATCTTCAACCAATGTCATCTTCTCTGTAAAAAGCCATGTTTTTGGATATTTAAACCCCTGTTTTTCATTTAGTTGTTGGTTAAATTTGATTTCATTTGTTTTGATTTCTGATTGGCGATATTATGTGATAACTATTTGTTTCATCTTGCCCTGAGTTTGCTTAACATTTGTTATTGTTTTATAAATTAAAAGAGCCAAAAACCACAAAAATGACTTTACTGTTCATCTTCTTCTCCAATCCCCTGTTCTTTTGTTTTGTGCATTGGTTCTTGTTATCTCTTATTAAATATTTAGTTTTAGATGATTTCGGGCATGATTTAAGCATTTGTATTAATTTCTGGAGATTAAAGTGGAAAAACCCACATCTTGAGAGGGAAGGTGGCGTCCCCTGCTCCTGTTTTTTGCATGAGTTATTTTCATTTGCTTAAACACTGTCACTTTTTTTTCTTTCATTTTGCATTGTATTTCCTATGTTTTGGGCCAATCTACAGTAGTTTTTTGTCTTCTTGCTTTGCCAATCACGTGATTTACATGTTGTTTTTCCATGGTTTTCATTTCAATTGGTTGGGCACTGTTTCTTCATTTCATTTATTTTACTTTTACTTTAGTTTTCTTCATTTATGTATATTTTATTCTCTTTTGTTTAATTGTTTTATTTTACTTTATTTCATTATTTTGTTATTTTTATTTAGTTTTGAACATCATCATCATTATTGTTACTTTATATTAATAATGTTTCTTATTATTATTATTATTATTATTATTATTATTATTATTATTATTATTAAATCATATTTTTGCATGATTTTTTCTCATAAGTTGGCCACTGTCATTTTTGCATGCATGTGTTTTTCTCATTCCATTTATTTATTTTCTTCTTCTCACGTAGGGCCCACCTTTTGTTTTCATCTCATGGCCATTAGCACACATATATTTGCATATTTATTTCTTCCACTTGTTTAATTACTTAATTCATGTGTAATATGCATTTGATATTTAACTTATTTGATTATAAATTCATGTCATCCATTCATTTATTTGTTTAGATATCATTATTATTATTATTTCAAAATAATATATTATTATTGTTATTTTAAATTAATATTATTATTATTATTATTATTATTGTAATTTATTAATTTATATTTTCATGGCATAGGCCATTGCTACAGTGGCCATCTTTGTTCCTTTTTTTCCCTTATTTTCCATTCATGCATTCACGTGGGACCAATTCATTTTGTTCACACACACTGTTGTTCATTCATTCTTACATTTGTTTTTATCCCCTTATTTATTTGATTTACTCACTTGATGGGCTTAATTAATAAATTTGTTAGTTGTATGTATTTAATTTAATTTGGTTCATTATTTTATTTTATGTATTTAATTTAATTTGACTTACCTATTTATTTTATTTATTTGATTTAATTACTAACCTTAATTTTCTTTTCTTTTTTGGCTACAATACTTGTTCTTTTTTATTTGAGCATTACCCATGGACGAAAGTGGAGAATCAAGGAATTGGGAGCCTCGCTTTGGGGTTTGCATTTTTAATTACTGCATTTATTTTGTTATATTATTTTTATGTGTTGAATGTAAAAATGCATTTCAAAACTTGCCCGCATCGCAATAAAATCACTTTATTTACAATAACTAAAATTGAGGATTTTTATTAATAAAATGGACCAATGTCCTATTTTTATCCAATAAAATCTCACCATCAAATGGAGAATTAATTCTTATAAAATGGGATCACTCATCCCGACTTTCAAATAAATGTCCAGAAAATAGTTCTCTAATTTTTTAGTCAATAAAAGGAACCAATGTTCCTAAAATTCAATAAATGACCCGATTTATGTATGATTTATTTTAAAGTGTTCATTTATTTATGTTGGGCCCTTGTAATTTAAGTATTTGGGGCAAATTCTATTCTTCTAATATAATTTATTCATTTATTTATTTATTTAGATGGTTTCTAATGTGGATGAGTTGCGCTTTAAATTCAATGCATGGTCGCGTGAGGAGAGGAATGGAATCGCGTTTCATTAAAAACTCATTTATAAAACTTAACTTAACTCATTAATAAAAGTAAAGTTCCGAACACCGTCTTTGGTTTAAGACCATCGAGGTTAGAGACCTCTCCCAAATTTTTGGGTGGCGACTCCAGAACACCTCAAGGTGCCTTTAGGCGTCATTAGGCTAGGTGGTGCTTCCCAATGTTCTATTAGGAGGAATACACCTATGATGTCTCATGGCGCCCATGATCAAAAAGACGCGACCGATCCCTCGAGCCCCGAAAGGCGGGCTCAAAGAGGGCCTTGCTGGGTCCGAGCGCGCGTCACAGTGGCGACTCCACTGGGGATGATCGAAACTTTGCTTCGAAAGTGAGTTAAGTTAAGTTTTATAAATGAGTTATTAATGAAACCAAAATTCCGTTTCTCTTCAAAACTGCATTGCACTCACTAGAGCCTTAGAATATGTTAGTTGGTCCCTTGTTTACCCCGGTGCGTTCCTAAAATACGACCCTACTTTCACTCATTGTAGGGAAGTATTCAGGATAATCACCAGTCTAAGCCTCGTGCTATTAATAGCATATCAAATGGAGACCCGATCGGCCGCTACGCTCGTGATGAGCTAGGCCCGTCGGCAGGGACCACGCTTGGGTAGATCTGAAGTAACACCACCCTCTGACCAAAGCTCATGTGATGACCATAGAAACTCCCCCTAGGTTACGTGTACCTTAACAAATGTGTTTGTTACATGGGCCTTTATATATTAAACCAATTCGAGCATATTAACTGGGTGTCCATCAAAGGCTTTCATGCCCCGGTGGGCCCACGGCTAATGTGTTTGAAAGGTCAGAATATTTAATGGCCAAAATCCATGCGTATGTGCTTTAAATTAAGAGTGTTATGCTGCTGGTTTTTCACCACGCATCATACGCGCCCATTGGGTTCCCCGTTAATCCATAGGTCAAGCCCACCTAGGAAAGAGACCGCACTACCGCGTGTGTGGGAGTAACAAGGTTGGAAGGTGCTATGTGCTTGCATGTGGTTGTCTCTGTTGCATTAACACGATCATGCATTATTACTGTCATTCATGCATCATGCTAACAATTTTGATTTTTCAGCCATCATAGGTACGAATTCGTGGTCTAGGGGTTTAGACGGCCGATTGGTAAGGAGAAGGTCTTTCTTTGAGTCAGTGGAGCAAGCTTCGTATTGGAGTTCAAAATCTCTATCGGATAGCACAGAATCCCTGGTTTCAGAATTATCATTAGACATGGCTAATCCAGATGCAAATGCTGCTCAAGAGGGGGACAGGAGGATTCAAGAGATGGAACGTAGGTTTGAGGAGTTTGAGCGAAGAATAATGACTATGATGGGCAATTTAACTGCCGCTTTGATGCCGCCAGCAGGCCAATAAGTTGCCATCGC
This sequence comes from Excoecaria cochinchinensis, assembly GCA_947683425.1. Lineage (NCBI taxonomy): Eukaryota > Viridiplantae > Streptophyta > Magnoliopsida > Malpighiales > Euphorbiaceae > Excoecaria > Excoecaria cochinchinensis. Next base: position 3,355,868 of record CANTUQ010000068.1, on the reverse strand, counting down.
TGCCGGGGGTCAAGCCGAACAGATTTCGATCAGGGAGGCTCCTCCTGCAGCAGTGGTGGAACCCCCTTCTGTTGTTGAGCCCGGGAATTTTCCTAACGTTGAGCATAGGAGGGTTGAGGAGCACAGGCCGGAAGAGGATTATGTGGAGGATGAACCCGAGGAGTCTATGTCAGTAAAAGTCAGATCTCCTAAGGAGGATATTGCCCTGAAGAAAATAGAGGAGAGGGTTGAAGCAATGGCCCGTTTGTTATCTGCAGGCAAGGGGATAAGCCCGGAAGACCGAGATTTGGATGATGAAGAAATGCTCCCTCAGAGGTTCAAAATGCCCGACTTGCCAAAATTCGATGGCACCTTAGATCCGTCCGCACATATCAAGCAATACATGCTTGTGATGAAAGGGACGATGCTCAGTAAAAGACAAAAAGTCGAGTATTTCTGCCTCAGTTTGGTTGGGCCCGCCGTTGATTGGTATTATGGTTTGGACTGAAGGGTGAGAGAAGACTGGGATTTGCTAATTGAAGAATTTCTAAGGCAGTATGACTGCAGCACCCGGATGGAGGTGACTTTGAAAGATCTAGAGCTCCTTCAGCAGAAGCCTAATGAATCCTTCCACGAATACCTTACTCGCTGGAGGAGTAGAGTGATGGAAATGAGGCGAAAGCCGGATACCCCTGATCAAATTCGGTTATTTATCCGAAATGCGAGTCCGTATCTGAGAGATGGACTAAAGATGAAAGGGTTAAGAGACTGGGGGTCTTTAAAGGACATCGCCATAGAGGCAGAGAGTGAACACCTAGCCAAGAAGGCGAATGGTGAAAGGTTTGCTGAAAAGAGATATAATGGTCAGGGGGCAAATGAGTGGGCAGACTCTGGTAATGGCAACAGGCCTGAAGATGTCGCTGAGGTGTCAGTTGCGGGGGTAAATCGAAGGCGCTTTTCGAATTTGGGTCGACCTCTCTCATGGGTGTTAAAGAGACTGATCAAGGAGGAGAAGTTGCAGCCCTTGTCGCCCAAGCCAGCCAAAACTCAAGGACAGCTAGGGCACAAAAGCGATGAGTATTGTGCTTTCCACCAGCATACGGGGCATATGACAGACCGTTGTGCGAGGCTAAGACATGAAATTCAGGACTTGATCGACAGTGGGCAGATCACTGATCCTGAATAGAGGGAAAATAAGAAGATGTCCGCTTGTGATACTGTGCCACCGCCGGTCTTCATGATTGGTTCAAGCCTGCCTGAATGGTATGTACTGCAAGATTTGTATGATAATGAATACATCACCATTACTTGCCTTGGAGCAGATGAAGAAGCGAATTCTGTAACGGTGGTAGATTGCTGGACAACTAGCGAGAGTGGGGAAGAAGATGAGGAAGAAAAAAAGGAGAGACCTAACCAGGTATTAGAAAGGGCTGATCCTAAGCAACAGATTGAAGAGACCCGCGCTTTAATTGCCCAAGAAATGGATAGAAGGTTTGAGGAGCTCGAAAGAAAGTTGTTAGCCACGATTAAAGAAAGGATGGATGCCATGGCGCTAGTTCTTCAAGCCCAAATTATGGCGAATACCCATAACCAAGTTGGGTCGGCCGCAGCCGAGGAGGCCTGTACAGAGACGACCGCAACGTTTCCTTTTGCTTCCAAGCTCAAAGGCAAGAAACCGCTTGATTCACCAATTGGGCAGGGATGCAGCAAGAGGCCTACTTCAGAATGTAATATCGTGCCTAAAGAGGGTAGGGATCCAGTGAGGATACGCGCTCTAAGAAATGAGAGCCCGAGTATCTGCAACAGTAGTAAGGGCAATGATAGGAGGATGGGAGTATCAACCCTGAAAACAAATCAAAGGCGCTATTCTAATCTGGATAGACCCTTGTCATGGGTTTTTAAGAAGCTGGTGAAAATGGGGATGTTACAGCCAATGCCTCCCAAGTCTGCCAGAAACCATGGACAACCCAATCATAGGGCAGATCAATACTGCGCCTTCCATCAACACACTGGGCACTTGACAGATTATTGTCGGACCTTGAGGAATAAGATCCAAGACCTCATTGATTCCAAGGAGATCACCGACCTTGAGAAGAGGGAGAAAGAGAAGAAGTCAGGCTACAAAGCAGTCCCTCCACCGAACATGTGATCGAGTCCAGTCTACCGGAACTGCCTTTTTTGCAAAAACCACAAGGAAATATCATGTATTTTGTCTTTGTATTTTGAGAACTCCTTATAATACTTTGGTTATGTAATACGATGAACAATATTTTGCGTACTTGTATATTATTTCTAATGATTTCATTTCTTATGATCATGATGCATTCATTCATTTTGACATTAATTCAATTAATACTACTACATTTAATCTTGGAACTTTGGAAAATCCAAAGAAAATCTTGATGGCATCTGATATAACTCCTGTAAAGAGGGAAATTCAGAGAGAAAAGAAAAATGAGAAAGAAAAACTAGTTGCAATTAGGAGATTGGATGAAAACTCACTAAGAGCACTAGAACCTTTCTGATTACCCGTCGAAGCGATCTCTGGATAAGACAGAACCTGGAAAATGATTTAGGCAATCTTTTCTTTGTATAGCTCTCTAAATGACTATTTCCTACCCTTGTTCTACAATCGCTTGCTTGCCCATTGAGCCTTTATGCATGTATGCTGAATGCGTACCAATTTTGTTGTTACACACATAAAACTACCCCCTCGCCTAAAATGATTTTGGCTTCCCCTTAGAAGAGTGGCCGCTCTAAAACTGATGGATGTACATTTGAACAATTCTGTGGACTATTAAAAAATTGCCTTGATAAGAGCAAGTTCAGACTTTGGAAAGAGGGTTTAGTCATGCATGAAAGGCATGAGCTCAAAAAAAAAAAAGAAGCGAAAGCAAAAAGAAGAAAAAGAAAAAAGAAAGCAAAAAATCCAAAAAGAAAAAAAATAAATGAAAAATGAAAGAAAAAGAAGCAAAGAAAAGAAAAAAAAAGAAGAATAAAAAAGAGAGCTCAAAATGGTGACCAATTGACTAGTTTCAATGATTACCCTTTTTGTTCTGATCTCAAGGTGCTAAAATGTTATCGAGTCCAAATTCAAGAATACTTTTGAGCCGAGAACGGTTCATCCATCAGTTGAGAAAATATCGCAGCCATTTTTCTTTAGCGACCTGATCTTTCTTTGACAGCCATCTACCCAAGCCTATCATTACAACCAAAGTAAGACCTTTTGATTCTGGGCTCAGTCTTATCCAATTAGTGGAGATGACCTTTTAATAAGGTTTGGTACGTAAGAAGAGGCCTATGGTGTTTCTTGAGCTTCAAGCGAGAAGCCATGAGTGCATTAATGCATTCGAGTTAAGTCTCGTCTCCAACATTGCTTCTAGAATTTGCATTCAAAAGATTAAATGAGAGCAGAGAGAAAATATTCGATCTTGAGAATCAAAAAGAGAGCTGATTGATAACAGGAGTTTGATGCTTTCAAGATCCATTCCGAGATTGGATGAAGTTTTGTATCTTGAGATTAATGCCAAATAATGATCATATATTATGAAATCAAATTGAAATATGTGCATTTATGCAATGGTATTGATGTAACCAGAATAATTCATCTGATGTACAAAAAAAAGAAAAAAAAAGAAAAAGAAAAAGAAAAAAGAAAAAATGGCCGTTAGAGATGAAAACCATAATTGGCGCTCTAAGCAAAAGTTAGGCCAAAAGGATAGGGTGAAAACCTGAAAACAGGCAGTCTGTCCTAAAAAAAAAAAAAAAAAAAAAGAAGAAAAAGCCGCTGGATTGGGTTGGGTCCATTCCAGGCAAAAATAAGGCACAGGGTCATGTGAAAATCCGAAAGGACGCATTTCCCGTCAAGAAAAGCTAGTGTGAAAATCCACAAGGGACGCACTACCTTAAAATAATGACTACAGGTTTAGGACGAGAAGCTCATGATCCCCCAAAGAGCATGAAATTCAAAGGCAATTCCAGAAGGCACTGATCTTACTGCAAATTGCAATCAAATCTGCTATCGCCTCCAAATCCACTTAGATGAATTTTTATACTGCATTGCTGCATACATACGCATCTCACGTGCATGCTCACAATTTTTTCTGCATATTTGCCTTTCTAAGTCTTATAGAAAAAGAGACTCGATGCGGACACCAGCAGAAACCGAGTGACGACATCATTCCATCCATCAATCAAGACAATCAATCCAAGTCCTCTGAGGAGGCAAATTCTCAAAGTCCTATGAGGAGGCAAAACCGCAAAGTCCTTTGAGGAGGCAAAATTCTCCAAGTCCTCTGAGGAGGAAAAATCTCCAAGTCCTCTGAGGAGGCAAATTCTCAAAGTCCTCTGAGGAGGAAAAACCGCAAAGTCCTCTGAGGAGGCAAAATCTCAAAGTCCTCTGAGGAGGCAAAATCTCCAAGTCCTCTGAGGAGGCAAATTCTCAAAATCCTCTGAGGAGGCAAATCTTGAAGTCCTCTGAGGAGGCAAAACCTCAAAGTCCTCTGAAGAGGCAAATCTTGAAGTCCTCTGAGGAGGCAAACTCTCCAAGTCCTCTGAGGAGGCAAAATCTTAAGTTCCTCTGAGGAGGCAGAATTTCAAAGTCCTCTGAGGAGGCAGAATCTCAAAGTCCTCTGAGGAGGCAAAACTTCAAAGTCCTCTGAGGAGGCAAATCCTAAAGTCCTCTGAGGAGGCAAATTCTCCAAGTCCTCTGAGGAGGGAAAACCTTAAAGTCCTCTGAGGAGGCAAAAACTTCAAAGTCCTTTGAGGAGGCAAATTCTCCAAGTCCTCTGAGGAGGCAGAATCTCAAAACCCTCTGAGTAGGCAAAACTTCAAAGTCCTCTGAGGAGGCAAAATCTCAAAACCCTCTGAGGAGGCAAATTCTCCAAGTACTCTGAGGAGGCAAAAACTCAAAGTCCTCTGAGGAGGCAAATTCTCAAAGTCCTCTGAGGAGGCAAATTCTCCAAGTCCTCTGAGGAGGCAAACCTCAAAGTCCTCTGAGGAGGCAAAACTTCAAAGTCCTCTGAGGAGGCAAATTCTCCAAGTCCTCTGAGGAGGCAAAACCTCAAAGTCCTCTGAGGAGGCAAAATCCTAAAGTCCTCTGAGGAGGCAGAACCTCAAAGTCCTCTGAGGAGGTAAATTCTCAAAGTCCTCTGAGCAGGCAAAACCTCAAAGTCCTCTGAGGAGGCAAATCCTAAAGTCCTCTGAGGAGGTAAAATCTTAAGAGAGATTCAACGCAGACACCGAACAATAGGCTAGACACCGCACAGGTCAGATGCCGCAGCAACAAGGGTTAACACGTTGACAAATAGACGGTAACTACCCCAAACAACTCCATTCAAACCAGGAGGACAACTGCCTCAGGTACGCGTCTCTTCTCTCTTCCTTTGAGTTTTGGCTCACCTAGGCACCCAGGCACTACGTTCCCCAAAACTGGGGGCAACTGTAGACACCGGGTCCTGAGGCAGCTCAGACCAAGGTTACCTAATGATGATAATATTTATTCAAAAATAGACAGAGAATGAAAGCACTTTGGCTCTCTATGGACTGGGATTTCAACAGGGTATTTTAGGCAAATCTTAATAATTTTTATAAATAAAATATAAAAAAAAAATAATATAAAATATAAACAAAATATAAAATATAAAAATTAAAAATTAAAATTAAAATTAAGGTTAAGTTAATTTAATTAATTGAAGTTATAGGATTATTAAATTAAAGAGAAAATAAATTAGAAGGTAAGTAGAGAGATTAATTAATTAGAGTATATGATAATTAATTAGAGTACATAATAATTTAAAATAAAAGAGGGTATTTAGGTAACTTACCTAAAAACTAAGCTATAAAAAAAGAAAACTAACCTAGACCTAAAGGGGGCGGCAGATTGAGAAAAAAAAGAGAGAAACAATTGAGGGGAGCCGCCAAGGGGAAGAGACCAAGAAGAAAAAGAAAGAAAAAAAAGGAAGAGAGAGCAAGTGAACAGAGACCGAAAAACAGAAAGAAAGACAGAGAGAAAAGGAAAATAAAAGAGTGAGGAGCTGAGAGAGGATAGCCAAGAAAAGAGCAAACCGTCCAAGAAGAATAGACCGAAACCAAAAGAGAGCCTAAGGTGTTTGAGTTCTATTGATCTTGAGAAGCTACAAATCTGAAGGTAACATCAAGAGTTTCCAACTCAGGGCAATGCAAAAGGGTCTCGTTTGTTTGTAAATATTTGCATTAGTTTGATATTCAATCTCTTTAGTCTGCTATTTCTTGTTGTTTGTATTTCTAATTGGTTATTAATCTACAAACACCCATTAAAACCATGCAAAAAATGGAATGAAGGAGTTAAATCGAAGAGCACTACTCACCATCTTCAACCAATGTCATCTTCTCTGTAAAAAGCCATGTTTTTGGATATTTAAACCCCTGTTTTTCATTTAGTTGTTGGTTAAATTTGATTTCATTTGTTTTGATTTCTGATTGGCGATATTATGTGATAACTGTTTGTTTCATCTTGCCCTGAGTTTGCTTAACATTTGTTATTGTTTTATAAATTAAAAGAGCCAAAAACCACAAAAATGACTTTACTGTTCATCTTCTTCTCCAATCCCCTGTTCTTTTGTTTTGTGCATTGGTTCTTGTTATCTCTTATTAAATATTTAGTTTTAGATGATTTCCGGCATGATTTTGTTAAAGAATGACAATTCGGGTATTACTTGATAAACACAACCAGCTGTTATTTTAGTCTTTCAGTTGTTCCTTCTGTTGTATCAAATACTCTTTATATATATCTGTAACTACTTGAGATTATCCTTAGCTGTACCTAGTATATAAGCATAAACTGTATCTTAAGGAAGATGTGAGAAATAAACATAAGTTCCTTGTTCTGTATCTCACGTCTCTTTAAACTTAACATGGTATCAGAGCTGTAACTCCATTTAACCATGGATGATCAACCTGTTGTTCCAATCTCCTCTTCTTCCACCACTCCATCCTCCACTTCGTCCACACCATCTATTATTTCTTCTACTAATTCATTCTCTGTGAAACTAAACACAAAGAATTACCTAGCCTGGAAAACTCAATTCATTCCTATTCTTAATTACCAAAATCTTAATGGTCTTGTTGATGGCACTTATCCGCCCCCTCCTCAAACAAACCCAGAATATGACATCTGGTTCAAAAAGGATCAAATGCTTCTCTCATGGCTCTTTTCTTCGTTAACAGAGGAAACTTTCCCGTATGTTATTGGGCTTTCCTCCTCTCGTGAAGTATGGACAGCTCTAGCCAATGCTTTTGGCTCAATCTCACAAAACAGGCAACTACAGCTGCATATAGAACTCCAAGAATTAAAACGGAATGATATGTCCGTATCCCATTTTCTTCAAAAGGCAAAGGCATTAGCAGATGAACTCAAAGCTGCAGGTAAGCCTCTTTCCCCACCTGAATTCAACGCGATTATCTATCGCAATATTGGTGCAGAATTTCATAGTATTATTACTGCTCTCAACCTTCGGACTGAGCCAGTTTCTTTTTATGAGCTGCATGGGCAACTGGTGGCCCATGAAATTTTGTTAAAAGGAACACAGGAGCCACAAGCTAACATGGTCATAAAAAATTCGGACTCCTCTATCTCAAATGCAACCTCTGCTTCCTCTTCATTCCGTTCCCGTGGTGGCAATCAAAATCAAAATCGAGGTAACAATAATCAACAGCGTCCACGTGGTCCTTGTCAAATTTGCGGGCTTCGCAATCACACAGCAGTCACCTGCAGAAAACGATATAACCCCAAGCAACAATCTCAGCATGTCAATTATGGCACACGGCCAGTGTTTCCTCAGGCAAATCATGTCTATGCACAACAACCTATCTCACCATATGGAACTCAGTCTTGGTTTCCTGACACAGCAGCTAACTTCCACATCACTCCTGATATTCAGCAGCTTACTGATGCTCAAAGCTATAATGGGACTGACAATCTTCATGTAGGTAATGGTCAGGGGTTGCCAATCACTCACACCGGTAAAGTTTTGCTTCCTTCCTTGAATGGTTCTTTGCAATTAAATAGTGTCTTATGTGTTCCCAAAATTATCAAAAATCTTTTGTCAGTGCAAAAATTCACTGCTGACAATTCTTGTTTTTTTGAATTTTGGCCTTCTCATTTTCTTATCAAGGATCAAGCCACCAGGAGGGTACTGATGCAAGGACCCAGTGAAGGCGGAGTGTACAAGTTGCGCTCGATCAAGCAAGCCTTGGTGGCGGAAATGGCAACACTTGATGATTGGCATGCACGCCTGGGGCATCCAAATTTCAAAAAATTACAGGATCTAGTTCACAATAAATTTATTTCAAGTACCAATTCTTCTTTAAAACCATGTAGTAGTTGTTTGTTAGGAAAATTGTCTCGTATTCCTTTAGTTGCTGTCGAACATAAGAGTCCTTTTCCTTTTCATATCATTCATTCTGATGTTTGGGGTCCATCCCCAACGTTATCCTTTAATGGCCATCGTTATTTTGTATTGTTCACTGATGATTTTTCGCGCTACACTTGGGTTTATTTCTTAAAAAATAAAAGCGAAGTTTTTGATATTTTCCTTCAGTTTGAAAAAATGGTTGAACGACAATTTCAAGCAAAAATTCATTTTTTCCACTCCGATTGGGGTGGTGAATACCAAAAATTGCATACATATTTCAAGAAAACTGGTATTCATCATCGGATTGCTTGCCCTTATACGCATGAGCAAAATGGGACGGCTGAGCGCAAAATTCGACATTTGGTGGATACCACCTTAACTCTTTTAGCACATGCCTCTTTACCATTAAAATTTTGGCATTTTGCACTTGAACAAAGCAACATATTAATTAATGTTTTGCCCAGCAATGTGTTACTTAAAAAATCCCCTTTTGAGATTCTATTTAAAAGGCAACCCAATTATTTGGCTTTTAAACCTTTCGGATGTGCTGTTTTTCCATGGCTACGACCATATCAAGCTCACAAGTTTTCTTTTAGAACTAAACCTTGTGTTAATCTGGGACTTAGTCCAAATCATGCTGCTTATAGGTGTTTTGACAAAAGTACTGGGCGAATTTTCTTAGCTCGGCATGTAAAATTTCATGAAAAATTTTTTCCATATGAAGTGCCAGCCACTCATCCCTCACGTGTTGCTCAAGACCCACCTTGGCTTCATCTCACCAACTTGACACACTCAAATTTGGGTCCTACTTCAGTCCCCTCCTCAGGTATGACTCATAATTCCACTCACTCTCCATCACCTTTTTCACCCATCCCTTCACCGAGAATATCTCCTCATCAATTATCCCACTCACCTCAAACTCCATCTTTATCCTCAAAATTATCCTCTACATCTTCATCCAATCAACCACCAGATTACTCTTCCCCTCTTATCCTTAGCCGCACCACTTCCTCTCTACCTATCCAAAATCAATCCCAACAACCTGGCCTCAATCTCGTTGTGGACCTCTCTCGCTACCCAAATGATGGCCACACGCACACTCCACAAAGAACTCACCATATGAACTTACGCCCCACTACTCTTCTCCGTCGACAAGCCCATGCCGCCCAAACCAAACCAAATTACCTTCTTGTTGAACCTAAGACTGTAACTCAGGCAAAGACTGTTCAAGTATGGCGCACAGCTATGCAGGATGAGCTGAATGCACTCCTCCAAAATCACACATGGAGACTTGTTCCACGTCCTTCAAGCAAGAATATCATTGGTAACAAATGGATTTTTCGTATTAAACGGAAACCGGATGGGTCTATTGATCGCTATAAAGCCCGTTTGGTAGCCAAAGGATATGCCCAGCAATCTGGCATTGACTATCAAGAAACCTTCTCTCCAGTCATCAAATTCACCACAGTGCGCACAGTATTGTCTCTTGCCACCATTCATCAATGGCCCATTCGTCAAATTGATATCTCCAATGCGTTTCTCCATGGCACTTTAACAGATGATATTTATATGGACCAGCCAGCGGGTTTTACTCACTCACAATTTCCAGATTATGTTTGCAAGTTACAACGTTCCTTGTACGGACTCAAACAAGCACCAAGGGCCTGGTTTACACGCCTCTCACACTTTTTACACAAACTTGGGTTCCTATCCTCTAAGGCTGATTCATCATTATTTTATCTATGTATTGGGCCATTAAAATTTTACATTTTAGTATATGTTGATGACATATTACTAACGTGTTCTGATCCAGCAAAGCTTGAATGGTTTTTAAGTGAAATCAAACAGGTGTTTCCAGTCAAAGATATGGGTCCCCTGCACTATTTTCTTGGTATTCAGGTCAAATATCAGCCCGCCGGCCTCTTACTCACTAAAGAAAAATATCTGATGGATTTGTTAAATGAGGCTAATATGCAAAATTCAAACCCTTGTGCCACACCCTTGGCTGTATCTCCAAATCTCAGCAAAACAATGGGTACTTTGCTTCCACAACCAGAGCATTTTCGTCAAATCATTGGTGCTCTTCAGTACCTCACCTTAACGCGTCCAGACATTGCCTTCGCCGTCAACAAACTGGCGCAATTCATGCATCAACCGACAGATGTGCATTGGTAGTCCATGAAGCGTGTCCTTCGCTATCTCCGTGGCACCCATCAGTTTGGTCTTTTTATTTCTCAAAATTCGACTCTTCAACTTCAAGGTTTCTCTGATAGCGACTGGGCCGGCTGTCCTGATGACCGCAGGTCCACCGGTGGCTACCTTGTATATATGGGCTCAAATCTGATTTCCTGGTCATCAAAAAAACAACCCACGGTGGCTCGATCATCTACTGAATCTGAGTACAAGGCGGTTGCTAATGTCACGGCAGAAATTTTATGGCTGGGCTCTCTTCTTCAAGAGCTTGGATTTCCTCATTCTCTACCTGCTTCTCTTTGGTGTGACAATATTGGCGCCATTTATCTATCTTCCAACCCAGTTTTTCATGGCCGTACAAAACATGTTGAATTAGACTACCATTTTGTTCGCGAACAGGTTAGACGTGGTTCAATTTTGGTGAAGTTTATTTCAAGTGCTGATCAATTATCCGATGGCTTGACAAAACCACTGGGTACTCGTCCTTTCCTCACCTTTCGAGACAAGCTTTGTCTTCGCCTTCCTCCGCCATCAGCTTGTGGGGGGGTGTTAAAGAATGACAATTCGGGTATTACTTGATAAACACAACCAGCTGTTATTTTAGTCTTTCAGTTGTTCCTTCTGTTGTATCAAATACTCTTTATATATATCTGTAACTACTTGAGATTATCCTTAGCTGTACCTAGTATATAAGCATAAACTGTATCTTAAGGAAGATGTGAGAAATAAACATAAGTTCCTTGTTCTGTATCTCACGTCTCTTTAAACTTAACAGATTTAAGCATTTGTATTAATTTCTGGAGATTAAAGTGGAAAAACCCACATCTTGAGAGGGGAGGTGGCGTCCCCTGCTCCTGTTTTTTGCATGAGTTATTTTCATTTGTTTAAACACTGTCACTTTTTTTTCTTTCATTTTGCATTGTATTTCCTATGTTTTGGGCCAATCTACAGTAGTTTTTTGTCTTCTTGCTTTGCCAATCACGTGATTTACATGTTGTTTTTGCATGGTTTTCATTTCAATTGGTTGGGCACTGTTTCTTCATTTCATTTATTTTACTTTTACTTTAGTTTTCTTCATTTATGTATATTTTATTCCTTTTGTTTAATTGTTTAATTGTTTTATTTTACTTTATTTCATTATTTTGTTATTTTTATTTAGTTTTGAACATCATCATCATTATTGTTACTTTATATTAATAATGTTTCTTATTATTATTATTATTATTATTATTATTATTATTATTATTATTATTATTAAATCATATTTTTGCATGATTTCTTCTCATAAGTTGGCCACTGTCATTTTTACATGCATGTGTTTTTCTCATTCCATTTATTTATTTTCTTCTTCTCACGTAGGGCCCACCTTTTGTTTTCATCTCATGGCCATTAGCACACATATATTTGCATATTTATTTCTTCCACTTGTTTAATTACTTAATTCATGTGTAATATGCATTTGATATTTAACTTATTTGATTATAAATTCATGTCATCCATTCATTTATTTGTTTAGATATCATTATTATTATTATTTCAAAATAATATATTATTATTGTTATTTTAAATTAATATTATTATTATTATTATTATTATTGTAATTTATTAATTTATATTTTCATGGCATAGGCCATTGCTACAGTGGCCATCTTTGTTCCTTTTTTTCCCTTATTTTCCATTCATGCATTCACGTGGGACCAATTCATTTTGTTCACACACACTGTTGTTCATTCATTCTTACATTTGTTTTTATCCCCTTATTTATTTGATTTACTCACTTGATGGGCTTAATTAATATATTTGTTAGTTGTATGTATTTAATTTAATTTGGTTCATTATTTTATTTTATGTATTTAATTTAATTTGACTTACCTATTTATTTTATTTATTTGATTTAATTACTAACCTTAATTTTCTTTTCTTTTTTGGCTACAATACTTGTTCTTTTTTATTTGAGCATTACCCATGGACGAAAGTGGAGAATCAAGGAATTGGGAGCCTCGCTTTGGGGTTTGCATTTTTAATTACTGCATTTATTTTGTTATATTATTTTTATGTGTTGAATGTAAAAATGCATTTCAAAACTTGCCCGCATCGCAATAAAATCACTTTATTTACAATAACTAAAATTGAGGATTTTTATTAATAAAATGGACCAATGTCCTATTTTTATCCAATAAAATCTCACCATCAAATGGAGAATTAATTCTTATAAAATGGGATCACTTATCCCGACTTTCAAATAAATGTCCAGAAAATAGTTCTCTAATTTTTTAGTCAATAAAAGGAACCAATGTTCCTAAAATTCAATAAATGACCCGATTTATGTATGATTTATTTTAAAGTGTTCATTTATTTATGTTGGGCCCTTGTAATTTAAGTATTTGGGGCAAATTCTATTCTTCTAATATAATTTATTCATTTATTTATTTATTTAGACGGTTTCTAATGTGGATGAGTTGCGCTTTAAATTCAATGCATGGTCGCGTGAGGAGAGGAATGGAATCACGTTTCATTAAAAACTCATTTATAAAACTTAACTTAACTCATTAATAAAAGTAAAGTTCCGAACACCGTCTTTGGTTTAAGACCATCGAGGTTAGAGACCTCTCCCAAATTTTTGGGTGGCGACTCCAGAACACCTCAAGGTGCCTTTAGGAGTCATTAGGCTAGGTGGTGCTTCCCAATGTTCTATTAGGAGGAATACACCTATGATGTCTCATGGCGCCCATGATCAAAAAGACGCGACCGATCCCTCGAGCCCCGAAAGGCGGGCTCAAAGAGGGCCTTGCTGGGTCCGAGCACGCGTTACAACATGCACATGCATGCTCATACAGACAGGCTCATTCTACTAGGGGGCAAACGGGGTGTGACATTCATCCTCTTTTAGGTCATCTTCCAACCTCTGGGCTGGCCTTATCCTCTGGACCCCTGATGCTGTTGCTCTTAAGTCTATAAGTGGTGGGCGAATTTCCTCTTGCCTGTCTTCTCTGTCCTCCTCTCGTTCATTTTATCTCATGGGAGGAGGAGGTGGGTTCTGTGGTGCAGCTGGCTGACCCAATGTAGCCATCATGGCCATCATCCGGTTCTCAAATTCTTCCAACCTTCGGCCCACTTCTTCTGCTATCATAACCCTAGTATCATCTGTCCCTCTTGGTGAGTTGGCATTCTGAATCTATGGAGAACTGGGATGATATAGTGTGACTGCTTTCTGAAACTGAGTCAGATAACTCTACCTTTTCTGGTAGCTCAAAGAATGGATTCCTACGCAGTCGGCCTTGGGGACCTCTTGACCACCTGGGCCGATCTATGATGGCTGCAAAACACACTCATTAGGATGATGCATGAATGGCGTATAAGATGCATGATCGTGCTTATGCAACATCCACAAATCACATGTAAGCACATAGGTCCTTCCAACCTTGTTACTCCCGCACACGAAGTTATAGTCTCTTTCCTAGGTGGGATTGGCCCATGGATCAACAGGGGACCCGATGGGCGCATATAGTGCACGGTGGGAAACCGGCAGTATAACCTCTCCTAACTAATGCACAGGTGCATGGGTTATGATCATTACATATTTAGGCAGTCCGAATAAATTGACCTGGGCCTATCGGGGCATGAAAGCCTTTGATTAGGTGACCAATCAAATTATCTGGTTTTGTCCAGTACATAATGATCCATACAACAAGCATAGTATTAAGGTTCATACCACTTAGGGGAAGTAACTATTTCCATTACATGAGCTTTAGTCAAGGTGATGTTACTTTAGGGCTACCCAAGCATGGTCCCTGCCAACGGGTCTAGCTCATCACGAGCGTAACGACCGATTGGGTCTCCATTTAATATATCATGATGGTACGAGGCTTGGGCTGGTGATTATCCTTAACACTTCCTTACATTGAGTAAACGTAGGGTCGTCCTTCAGGAACGCACCGGGGCTAAAAGAGGGTCCAAACTAGCATAGATCTAAGGCTCTAATGAGATGCAATGCAGTTTCGAAAAAAGGATGAAAGTTTTAAATTAAAACTCAATTGTAAACTTTAACCAAGGCACTTTCGAAATGAAGTCTCGAGTATTGTCCCTAGTGGAGTCGCCACTGTGATGCGTGCCGAACCCCAGGGTGCCTCGAAGACTCACTTTTAGGGCTTTCAAGAGAGGTTCATCAAAACTTGCAATGAATTACAAGTGCGTCTATGTTGGGCAACAAGGAGGTTTCATAGAGTCGCCACCCCAATAGAACATTGGAAAAGGTCGTCTAGTCTGAGTGAGCTTAAGATGGCGCATATATATCCATTTTGGGCAAGCCAGAGGGATCTTAGAGATCTCATCCCAATAGAACATTAGAATGATCCTCTAACCCCATGGAGCCTAGGATTATTCGAATTTGGCCTTTTGGTGGGCAATAAGAGATATTTTGGAGGCCCCATCCCAATGAAACATTGAGGTGGTCCTCTAACCTCGTTGAGCCTAAGACCAGAGTGAGTCCGGGACTTTCCATTTATTCATACCTTTCTTAAGTTTATAATTGAGTTTTGAATTTAGAGTTTCATCATATTTCTCATTTTAATGCAGTTTAATTAAGGTGCATGTCATCCATTCAAGGGAAAGCGATAAATAAAAGCGTAAAGTAAAGTATATGCAAATATATTTACAACAATACTAGGGGCGGAATACAACTCCCATTGTAAATAAAATATAAATCATATATAAATCAGGATATTCATTAATGATGAAGACATTGGTTCTCGCATGCATATTTATTATGAAATAGTTTTGATGTGATGATTTTGGATGGAAAAAATTGAGACATTGGTCCCATTTTTATTAGGAAAGATTCTAAGTTAATTAATAAAAAATGGTTTAGCGATTTTCTTTCTAGCGTGCCTAAAATAAACAATTTTATAGGAAATTACATGGCAAAATAAATAAGGCAAATAAATAAAATATTACAAATAAAGCAATTAAACATTTAACCCAAACGAGCCTTCTGGATCTCCTTGTGTGCTAGCAAAAATGCCCACGAAGAAAATAAGTTTTGACATAAACTGTCACACCCCGTTTGCCCCCTAGTAGTATAAGCCATGTTGGTGCATATGCATTGTGTGAGTTTTAACATGTATTAAGGGCATTTTGGGTAGAAATGTATGTTTTAAGAGTTTTGTTAGTATGTGGGTGCATGTGTGGTGTTAGGGTGTGAATTAGTTGGGTTGTATTTGGGTGTGCTTACTCATATGTTTGTAGGGTGTGTTTTGGGGCTGTGCTTGTGTGTGCGCGCTCACACACTTATAGGGTGTTATTAGATGGGAGAGTTTTGGGTTCATGTGATGCATGTTTGTAGTGTGTGAGTGGTTGATTTCCACCACTAGAGAGGTGCCATGTGTCTAGGGTTGGGTAAGTGTAAGTAAAAGGAGGAAAGGAAATTAGGAAATCAGATTTTCTATTCCCTTTTTCCCGTTCCTCTCCTCCCTTTACTGCTCTTCTTCTTCTTCTTCACTCTTTAGTTGCCCTAGCTTGGATTCAAGCTCTTGGTAGTGGGAATTGATCACACCTTGCATTTAATTAGTAAGTTTGCTGCATTTTCCATCTTCTTCTTCTTCATCTTTCTTTTTCATATTTTCTGGGTTGGATCTAAGTTAGAATTTTGTGTTTGTGTGTTTTTGTGGTTTGATGTTTAGTTAAGCCTCCTCGTGAGCCAAAGGGCAAAGAGAAGGTTGGATCTAGTGGAGCTCATTAATTTGGAGCTAAGGATTTCAAGTTTTGGGAATTTTGTGTTATATGAATTGTTGACATGTTTTAATTGAATGAAATTCTGGAAATTTTTTGATGTTCTTGATGTTTTTACTAGTTATTATGTTATGGGTTTTGGTTCTCTTTGTTCATAAAACCTTGATTGTGAGTTATGGAACCAAATGTGAGATTATGGAGTTGTGGTATGAATAGTGATGAGATTGATTATGTAAATTGATGTTGTTCTTTGAATTCATGAGTAGGATTTGGTTATGGCATGATTTATTGATGTTTGTTTGGTTTAATAATATTATTGGAGTAAGGATATTTTGGTTGAAGTGAGAGTTTTGGGATTTTGGCTTGAATGATCTGGAAAATTGCTCTTGGGTATCACATCTGGGCATGGGTCACGGTGGCAACCAATTTGGTTACCACCGTGAGGCATGCACCAGATGCATTCTGCCGTGAGTTTGGATATGTCACGGTGGCAACCAATCTGGTTACCACCGTGAGGTGTCTAGACTTTTGCTTCTGACTTGGGCAGTGGGTATGTCACGGTGGCAACCTAATGAGTTACCACTGTGAGGTACCCCAAAAGTGCATTCTGTTTTGGGGTCTGGGTATGTCATGGTGACAACTAGATGGGTTACCACTGTGAGGTACCCCAGACTTGCATTCTGCCGAGATCTTTGGTATGTCACGGTGGTAACCAATCTGATTACCACCGTGACCTACCCTGTTTTTGCAATAAAATCTTAGTTGTTTCACATGATTTAGGGTTGTTAAATTATGGATTTTTGCACATATTGTCTCTTAATATGAACTGTATACTAGTAAGATGGATGGTATTTGCATGTACTGATTATTCAAGGTATGTAAGTTCTTTGCTTGTTATATTTGAACTTTGGTCGTTAACTGTGTTTTGTAGCCTGCGAGTCAATTAAGTGGATAGTTATAGCTGCAGCCTTAGTTCAGTTTGGACCCCGATCAGGTCCCGTTTGGTTCCTCGCGAACCCTCCAATGTGTTTGGATCTTGTTTAAGGTCCCTCAATAAAACGTTTTGCAAATGATAAAGTAAATTGGTTTTCGATTCGTACCCGTAAGGTACCATCTGTAATCGGCTCGTACCCGTAAAGTACTGTCCGTTCACTCATTATCCACTACCTTGAGTCAGCAGGTGCTTTATTGTTGGAATTGTTTTGATACTTATGAGTATGTTTTATCCGATTATGTTTATTAATGTGATATTATGAAAATAGTTAAGTTTTGTCAAATGTATGACTCTACATGTTAACATGTTCATACTCTTATCTAATGCGTATTTCTGACTATGCCATCTGTATGTGTTTGCTTGATGACCATTGTGAATGGCTGTCCATTTGATTTGTGTATTTCCCCACTAAGCGTTTATCGCTTAGCACGGTGTGTTTACTCGTGCAGGTGCTGAAGGAGTTTGCCTTGGGAGAGTCGTCGCAGCCAAGCCAACGTAGCTGGGTTTTAGTGTAGGGCTTAATTTTGTATATTGATGATTCTTTTTGTATAGAACTCTCTTATGTTAATTTTGTAACAGCTTCTGCATTTGTATTAGTATAGTTCTGGTCATGTAATTATCTTTTGTACCGTTGGGTTGATCAAACAGTAATGTAATGTTTTCCATTATATTAATGCATGATCAACTTCTTTCATGAATGGTTTTATAAAATTTTATTTACCCTGTATTTCGGTATGTATGTTTATGTATGAATGTATGTATATCTTGTTTATGCGTTGGTGGCACCTTTGCCCATACGGCATCTCACTCCTTATCGGAGGGGATCACCTACGTATGAGTAGGGTGTTACAAGTTGTGGTATCAGAGCCCGGTTTAGGCATTTCTGGGTGTTGTTTATGTGATGTTGTGTATGGGTGCGTCTATGTCTAGGGCTGTGTTGGCTGATGCGGTTTTCCTTGTTTACTTAGATGGCTTCTAATTCTGCTAATGCGTATTTCTGACTATGCCATCTGTATGTGTTTGCTTGACGACCATTGTGAATGGCCGTCCATTTGATTTATGTGTTTCCTGTCACACCCCGTTTGCCCCCTAGTTGAATGAGCCATGTATGTATGTGTGTGCATTTGCATGAGTTTTGTATAATAAGGGCATTTTGGTAATTTTGCATGTTTTAAGAGTTTTGCTAGCATGTGGGTGCATGCATGGTGCTATGGTGTGAATTAGTTGGGACAGAATTGTGTGTGCATGAGTACACCATAGTAGGATTTGCACTAGTGGGTTATTGTAGTGTGTGGACATGCATATGTTTGTAAGATGCATTATTAGGGTGTTTCATTGTGTGTATGTGATGCACTTAGTTAGGGTGTGAGTGAGTAATCTCCTCCACTAGATGATTGACATGTGTAAAGTGGGAAAGAGAAAAAGATGAAAAAGGGAAAATCAGATTTTTGAAAACCCATTCCCATTCTTCCTTCTTCTCCTTCTTCTTCTTCCTCCTTTGCACTCTCTTAAGTGCCCTAACTTTTATTCAACCCTCTAGTGGTGGAAATTGATCATTGCATAGCATTTTAGAGGTAAATCTACTGCATTATTCTCCTTTTCTTCATTGGGTTCTCCATCTTCTTCTCTTTTTCTTATTTTCGGATTTGGGTTTGAAGTTTTGGGTTTTGTGTTGTGTGTTATGTTGTTTTGTGCTTAGTGGAGCCTCCTCGTGAATCGAAGGGTAAGGAGAAGGTTGGGCCAAGTGGAACTAAGCAATAGGAGCGAAGGATTTTGAGGTTTGGGAATTTCTTGTTTTTGCATGCAAATGTGTTCTTGATGATTCTTGAGAATTTGAGTTGTAATATGCTTTTGTTATGGTATGTATGGTATGGATCTTTGTTTTGGAATGTGGGACTTGCAAGATTATGAGTTAATTATGATAATTTTGGAATTGATGTGGTTTGAAGCATAAATTGGGTTTTTGATTGATTCTTGAAATTGGATGTTTAAATTAGTGGATTGTATGAAAATTCTTGTTAATAAATGTTATATTATGGTTGTTGATGTTAATGGATGGCTGGGTTTGAGGTAAGAGGCTCTTGATTGAATTGTATGTGAGATTGGGTGATTTTGGAGGAGGAAAATCTGCAGAATTCTGCAGATTTTCGAAATCCCGATGCTGTCGCGATCGCGACAGAGAGCGGTGTTGGGAGCTTCGCTGTCGCGAGCACGCGACGCCGTCGCGAGCCCACGATAGCCAAAGTGTTGTGCACCCTCTATCGCGAGCGCGACAACTGTCGCGATTGCGACAGAGCGCGATGCTGGGCAAGTGCTATCGTGAGCACGTGATTCATCGCGAGCCCGCGACAGCACCAATTGTTCTCTGTCGCGATTGCGACATCCGTCGCGAGCGCGATAGAGTATGGCCCTTCCGTCCTCCTCGTGGTCACGAAGTCCGTCGCGCGCACGCGGCGAAGAGACTTCGGTCTTTGTCGCGAGCACGACAGACGTTGCAAGCGCGACAGTCCCTTATATGCTAAATGAGTTCTCTTTCATTGCGTGTGGTTTGAACTTCCGTTTCTTTTAACAGTTATGAGATTTATGCTTGGTATTTTATGAATAATATGAATATGGAACCATGAAATGAATATGTACATATATGACGATAATTTTGGAAGTTATAAAATGGATTGAATGGTTTATGTATGACCTGCTAGAGTCTAGTAAGTGGATAGTTAGGCATGCCTAATAGAGTCTTTGCTGCAGCTTCTGTTTCCGTTTGGGCCCCGATCAGGTCCCCGTTTGGTACCTCGCGAACTTCTGTAATGTATTTAGATCTTGTTTAAGGTCCTTCTGAAAATATTTGTGAATGAAAATTAATATGGTTTTCGATTCGTACCCGTAAGGTACTATTCGTAATCGATTGGTACCCGTAAAGTACTTTCTGTTCACTCGTTATCCACTACCTTGAGTCAGCAGGTGTCTCAGTGCTCAAAGTGCTTTGTACGAATTATTATATGAGAAAACATATGTTATTTCTGTGTGGATTCAATGGCGAAAAAGTATAATCTGTTATGAGGATATGATTATTGTTATGAACTTTCTAATGAATGGCTTTATGTATGTGAGCATGAGTTAATGCTATTGTTATGCCATGATTATCGTATGTACATGAAGTACGCATGTGATTTGCCTTGACGACAGTTGTGAATGGTTATCCTTTTTCTATATGTGTGTTTCCCCACTAAGCGTTTATCGCTTAGCACGGTATGTTTACCCGTGCAGGTGCGGAAGGAGTTGTCTGGGGAGAGTCACCGCCATCGAAGCCAACACAGCAGGGTCTTAGTGTAGGGCGTTATTTTTATACCTTTAAGGATTCTTTTTGTATATAACTCTCTTATGGTTTTGTAATGGCTTCCACTTTTGTATATGTATTCTGGGTTTTGTAATTATCCATTGTATCTCTTAGTTGATCAGAACAGTAATGTAATGCTTCAGTTATATTAATGCATGATCAGCTTATTCCTTGATTGGTGGTGCGAAGTTTTAAATTACCCTGCATTTCGTTATGTATGTTTATGTATGAATGTATGTGTATTCTGTATCGGTGTGGTGGCACCTTTACTCATACGGCATCTCACTCCTTATCAGATGGGATCGCCTAAGTATGGGTAAGGGGTTTTACAAGTTGTGGTATCAGAGCCCCGGTTTAGGCGTTTCTGGGTGATTGTTTATATGATGTTATGTGTGCATATGTCTATGTCTAGGGCTGTGTTGGCTGATGTGGTTGTCCTCTTGTTTGTTAGATGAATTCTGATTTTGCTCACGGTGCGCTCGAGGAGTCCGCTGAAAGTGTGAACCCTCCAGCTGTAGATCCGTCTGTCTCTGTTTCGGTGTCGGCTCAACGTGCTAGGGTCCAGCCCGAGGCCGCTGCCATGCCTTTCGAGGCGACGTTCAGATTGCATCAGGACATGGCTCGGGTTTTGGAAAGGGTGACTGCCCCAAAAGCTCCGATAGTAAGTCTGAGAAGAGCTGGTGTCGAGGATTTTTATGGGACTGGACTTGATGAATCTGAGATAGCTGAGAAGTGGCTTGATAAAGTTAAGAGAGCTTTGAGGGAAGTTAGGTGTCCTCCTGATCAGCAAGCTGAGTGTGCTGTAGCTTTGCTTCAAGGTCCAGCATACGAATGGTGGTAGTTGGTGAGTAGGCAACCTCAGATGCCTGATCCTATTACTTGGGACTTTTTCAGTGAGGAGTTCATTAAGAAGTATGTGACTCAGGCGTATAAGGACGCAAGATGGGCGCAGTTTCTGAGTTTGAGGCAAAGGACCTTGTCAGTTGCAGATTATGAGAAGGAGTTTAACCGGTTGTCTCGTTATGCTCCGCGTGGGATTATGACGGATGATTTCAGATGCAAGCACTTTGAAGCCGGGTTGAATGATTCTTTGAAGATTGCTCTGATTTCTTTGTTGTGTATGCCTGGGGTAAGTTATTATCAGATTGCAGAGGCTGCCGTGAGGGCGGAGAAGACGAAATCTTTGATTAGAGAGAGAGCTCAGCGCAGGAGTTCTGCCAAGGGTGGTGTTTCCTCATCTTCGGGTAAGAGGTCTAGGAACCCGCCAGATGAACCTGCGGCTGGTTCGGCTTCTAGAGAGAGAAGGCAAGGTTCAGCTGCAGTATCTGGTTCTGGTAGAGGTGGCTGGTCTGATGCTGCACCTGTTTGTTCGCACTGCAGTAAAACTCACTGGGGTGAGTGTAGGTGGCTTACTGGTGGGTGTTTCAGGTGTGGGAGCACCGAGCACCGTGTGGCTAATTGTCCCCAGATGGGTGAAGACTCGGGTCCTCAGGGAGGTACTAGCAGAGTTGGATCGAATGCTCCGCAGGCTGCTAGAGGTAGAGGTAGAGGTAGAGGTCGAGGCGGTCGACCCAGAGATGTAGCTGTTTCTGAGACTGTTGAGCGTCCTCCCCCAATGGCTGCTAGAGCTTATGCAGTTAGAGCTAGAGAGGAGCAGGATGCCCCTGATGTGATTGCTGGTAAGTTCCTACTCCATGACACTGAATTATATGCTCTAATAGACCCTGGTTCCACACACTCATATTTGTGCACGCATAAGTTTGTTAATAAGTTGCATGTGGTAGAGCAGTTAGACTATGAGATATGTGTGACCAATCCATTAGGGCATAGTGTCAGTGTGAGTAGAGTTTATAGGAGTTGTCCGTTGATGGTTGAAGGTGTTGAGTTCCCGGTGGATTTGATAGAGTTGCCCTTCAGAGAGTATGATTTGATTTTGGGTATGGATTGGTTGAGCAAGCATCGAGCTATGGTTGATTGTTATAGGAAGACCTTCGTGCTTCGGGATAGGAACCGAGTTCCAGTGTTCGTTAGAGGTTTGGGTGCGAGTTCTGTGAACAATGTGATTTCTGCAATTCAAGCTAAAAGGTTTATAAGAAAGGGTTGTGAGGCTTTTCTGGCTGTGGTTTTGGATTCCAGGAGGAATCAAGTTAGGATTGAGGACATTCCTGTTGTCCGAGAGTTTAGTGATGTTTTTCCGAGTGACTTGCCGGGTTTGCCTCCGGAGAGGGAAGTTGAGCTAGCCATAGAGATTATACCGGGTACCACACCGGTGTTGAAAGCACCTTATCGGATGGCTCCTATAAAGTTGAGAGAACTTAAAACTCAACTACAAGAGCTATTGGATAAGGGGTTCATTTGACCCAGCATATCTCCTTGGGGAGCTCCAGTTCTGTTTGTTAAGAAAAAGGATGGGTCCTTGAGGATGTGTATCGACTACAGGCAGGTTAATAAGGTCACAGTGAAGAATAAGTATCCGTTGCCCAGAGTTGAAGATTTGTTGATCAGCTTCGAGGTGCAGGAGTGTTTTCCAAGATAGATCTTCGGTCTGGATATTATCAGCTTCGTGTTAAGAATGAGGATGTGGTTAAGACTGCATTTCGGACTCGGTATGGCCACTATGAGTTCCTTGTTATGCCGTTTGGTTTGATTAATGCTCCAGCGGCGTTCATGGATTTGATGAATAGAGTGTTTAGGCCATACTTAGACCGGTTTGTAGTGGTGTTTATAGAAGACATTTTGGTGTTTTCCAAGGATGAGACCGAGCATGAAGAGCATCTTCGGTTAGTTTTGCAAGTTTTGAGAGAGCATCGGTTGTTTGCAAAGTTGAGTAAGTGTGATTTTTGGCTTCGGGAAGTGTCGTTTTTGGGCCATATAGTTTCAGCTAAGGGTATCCAAGTGGATCCAGCCAAGATTGAGGCGATAGTGGATTGGAAAGCGCCTAGGAATGTTCAGGAAGTGAGGAGTTTTCTCGGTCTGGCGGGTTACTACCGTCGGTTTGTGAAAGATTTCTTAGTGATTGTTGCTCCGATGACCCGGTTATTGAGGAAAGGAGTTAAGTTCGAATGGTCGGATAAGTGTCAAGCCTGTTTTGAGAGGTTGAAGCAGTTGTTAGTTGAAGCTCCTATACTGACTCAACCCACCTCGGGTAAGGAGTTTGTTATGTATAGTGACGCTTCAGGTGTTGGTTTGGGATGTGTTCTGATGCAGGAAGGTAAGGTTGTGGCTTATGCTTCTCGACAGTTGAAGCCACACGAGAGGAACTATCCGATGCATGATCTTGAGTTAGCAGCGGTTGTCTTCGCTTTGAAGATTTGGCGCCATTATCTCTACGGGGAGAAGTGCAGGATCTTTACAGACCACAAGAGTTTGAAGTACGTCCTGACTCAGAAGGAACTGAATATGAGGCAATGTCGTTGACTTGAGCTGTTTAAGGACTATGATTGCATTGTAGATTACCATCCGGGTAAGGCCAATGTGGTCACTGATGCTTTGAGTAGGAAGTCAGTTTCTGCCTTGTTTTTGAGACGGTTCCAATGGAGGTTTGGTTCCGATGGAGCTTTGATAGCTCAGTTGAGGGTCAAGCCTACTTTGAGACAGCGGTTAGTTGATGCTCAGAGGGTTGATGAGAAGCTTCAGCGGGTTGTGCAAGAAGTCAGTTTGGGCAAGCAGTCAGAGTTTTCGGTTCAGGATAGGGTTCTTCTGTTTAGAAACCGTTTGTGTGTACCAAATAGTGAAGAGTTAAGAAGACAGATCTTGGATGAGGCACATAGTTCAGTTTTCACCATGCATCCTGGCAGTGTGAAGATGTATTGGGATTTGAAGCAGTTCTTTTGGTGGTCTGGTATGAAGAGGGACATAGTGGACTTTGTATCCAAGTGCCTGACTTGTCAGCAGGTCAAGGCTGAGCACCAAGTACCTTCGGGATTGCTTACGCCTTTGTCCATTCCCGAGTGGAAGTGGGATGACATCGCCATGGATTTTGTTTCCGGATTGCCTTTGACTCAGAGAAAGCATGATTCTGTTTGGGTCGTTGTGGATCGACTCACAAAGTCTGCTCACTTCTTGCTGGTTAGGATGGATTATCCGATGCATAGATTGGCCAGTATTTATGTGGACGAGATAGTTCGGTTACATGGAGTGCCCTTGTCCATAGTTTCAGATAGGGACCCAAGGTTCACATCTAAGTTCTGAAAAGAGTTACAGCGAGCTTTGGGTACCAAGCTAAAGTTCAGTACGGCATTTCATCCTCAGACAGATGGTCAGTCCGAGCTTGTGATTCAGATCTTAGAGGATATGATGAGGGCTTGTGTTTTGGACTTTCCGGGTAGTTGGGACAATTATGTATCATTGATGGAGTTTGCCTACAACAACAGTTTTCAGTCTAGCATCGGTATGTCACCATATGAGGCTCTGTATGGACGTCAGTGTAGGACTCCTGTTTGTTGGACAGAATTATCCGAGAGGTCAGTGATTGGGCCAGATTTGGTTAGAGATACAAAAGAGAAGATCAGAGTTGTGCAGCGAAATTTGAAAGTAGCCAAGGATCGATAGAAGTCTTATGCCAATCTGAAGAGAAAAGATGTGCAGTTTGAAGTTGGGGACAAGGTTTTTCTTAAAGTGTCACCTTGGAGAAAAGTGCTTAGGTTTGGAAAGAAAGGAAAGCTTAGTCCTCGCTTTATTGGTCCGTATGAGGTTTTGGCAAGAGTTGGTCCAGTGGCATACAGGTTAGCTTTGCCGATGGAATTATCGAAGCTTCATGATGTGTTTCACGTTTCGATGCTCCGTCGGTATAGATCGGATCCTTCCCATGTGTTGTCGGTTCAAGAAGTTCAAGTGCAGTCAAATTTTTCCTACGATGAGGAGCCTAGAACTATCCTAGCTCGGGAAGTAAGACAGTTGAGGAATAAGCAGATTCCTTTGGTCAAGGTTTTGTGGAATCACCACGGGGTTGAGGAAGCAACTTGGGAATCGGAGGAGTCGATGAGATTACAGTACCCGCAGTTGTTCAGTTCAGGTGAGAATTTCGAGGACGAAATTCTTGTTAGTAGGGGAGAGTTGTCACACCCCGTTTGCCCCCTAGTTGAATGAGCCATGTATGTATGTGTGTGCATTTGCATGAGTTTTGTATAATAAGGGCATTTTGGTAATTTTGCATGTTTTAAGAGTTTTGCTAGCATGTGGGTGCATGCATGGTGCTATGGTGTGAATTAGTTGGGACAGAATTGTGTGTGCATGAGTGCACCATAGTAGGATTTGCACTAGTGGGTTATTGTAGTGTGTGGACATGCATATGTTTGTAGGATGCATTATTAGGGTGTCTCATTGTATGTATGTGATGCACTTAGTTAGGGTGTGAGTGAGTAATCTCCTCCACTAGATGATTGACATGTGTAAAGTGGGAAAGAGAAAAAGATGAAAAAGGGAAAATCAAATTTTTGAAAACCCATTCCCGTTCTTCCTTCTTCTCCTTCTTCTTCTTCCTCCTTTGCACTCTCTTAAGTGCCCTAAATTTTATTCAACCCTCTAGTGGTGGAAATTGATCATTGCATAGCATTTTAGAGGTAAATCTACTGCATTATTCTCCTTTTCTTCATTGGGTTCTCCATCTTCTTCTCTTTTTCTTATTTTCGGATTTGGGTTTGAAGTTTTGGGTTTTATGTTGTGTGTTATGTTGTTTTGTGCTTAGTGGAGCCTCCTCGTGAACCAAAGGGTAAGGAGAAGGTTGGGCCAAGTGGAACTAAGCAATAGGAGGGATTTTGAGGTTTGGGAATTTCTTGTTTTTGCATGCAAATGTGTTCTTGAAGATTCTTGAGAATTTGAGTTGTAATATGCTTTTGTTATGGTATGTATGGTATGGGTCTTTGTGCACCCTCTATCGCGAGCGCGATGTTGGGCAAGTGCTATCGCGAGCACGCGATTCGTCGCGAGCCCGCGACAGCACCAATTGTTCTCTGTCGCGATCGCGACATCCGTCGCGAGTTCGACAGAGTCTGGCCCTTCCGTCCTCCTTGCGGTCACGAAGTCCGTCGCGCGCACGCGGCGAAGAGACTTCGGTCTCTGTCGCGAGCGCGAAAGACGTCGCGAGCGCGACAGTCCCTTATATGCTAAATGAGTTCTCTTTCATTGCGTGTGGTTTGAACTTCCGTTTCTTTTAACAGTTATGAGATTTATGCTTGGTATTTTATGAATAATATGAATATGGAACCATGAAATGAATATGTACATATATGACGATAATTTTGGAAGTTATGAAATGGATTGAATAGTTTATGTATGACCTGCTAGAGTCTAGTAAGTGGATAGCTAGGCATGCCTAATAGAGTCTTTGCTACAGCTTCTGTTTCCGTTTGGGCCCCGATCAGGTCCCCGTTTAGTTCCTCGCGAACTTCTATAATGTATTTGGATCTTTTTTAAGGTCCTTCTGAAAATGTTTGTGAATGAAAATTAATATGGTTTTCGATTCGTACCCGTAAGGTACTATTCGTAATCGGTTGGTACCCGTAAAGTACTTTCTGTTCACTCGTTATCCACTACCTTGAGTCAGCAGGTGTCTCAGTGCTCAAAGTGCTTTGTACGAATTATTATATGAGAAAACATATGTTATTTCTGTGTGGATTCAATGGTGAAAAAGTATAATCTGTTATGAGGATATGATTATTGTTATGAACTTTCTAATGAATGGCTTTATGTATGTGAGCATGAGTTTATGCTATTGTTACGCCATGATTATCGTATGTACATGAAGTACGCATGTGATTTGCCTTGACGATGGTTGTGAATGGTTGTCCTTTTTCTATATGTGTGTTTCCCCACTAAGCGTTTATCGCTTAGCACGGTGTGTTTACCCGTGCAGGTGCGGAAGGAGTTATCTGGGGAGAGTCACCGCCATCGAAGCCAACACAGCAGGGTCTTAGTGTAGGGCGTTATTTTTATACCTTTAAGGATTTTTTTTGTATAGAACTCTCTTATGGTTTTGTAATAGCTTCCACTTTTGTATATGTATTTTGGGTTTTGTAATTATCCATTGTATCTCTTAGTTGATCAGAACAGTAATGTAATGCTTCAGTTATATTAATGCATGATCAGCTTATTCCTTGATTGGTGGTGCGAAGTTTTAAATTACCCTACATTTTGTTATGTATGTTTATGTATGAATGTATGTGTATTCTGTATCGGTGTGGTGGCACCTTTACTCATACGGCATCTCACTCCTTATCGGATGGGATCGCCTAAGTATGGGTAAGGGGTGTTACATTTCCCCACTAAACGTTTATCGCTTAGCACGGTGTGTTTACCCGTGCAGGTGCGGAAGGAGTTTGCCTTGGAAGAGTCGTCGCAGCCAAGCCAACAAAGCTGGATTTTAGTGTAGGGCTTAATTTTGTATATTAATGATTCTTTTTGTATAGAACTCTCTTATGTTAATTTTGTAACAGCTTCCGCATTTGTATTAGTACAGTTCTGGTCATGTAATTATCTTTTGTACCGTTGGGTTGATCAAACAGTAGTATAATGTTTTCCATTATATTAATGCATGATCAGCTTCTTTCATGAATGGTTTTATAAAATTTTATTTACCCTGTATTTCGGTATGTATGTTTATGTATGAATATATGTATATCCTGTTTCTACGTTGGTGGCACCTTTGCCCATACGACATCTCACTCCTTATCGGAGGGGATCGCCTACGTATGAGTAGGGGGTGTTACATAAACAAACAAAACACAGATGAAATAATGTTAGTGATTAAATCAATTAAATAATAATAAATGAATGACAAATTAAAATAAAACAAGGTGATGTGAAAGAATAATAATTGAATTAAAATGTTAACAAATCAAAATAAATGAAAATATACATTAAATGATAAAAGAATTAAATGATTTAACTGGAATAAATAAAACATGTTAATGAGTTAATATGTAAAAATATGAAATGATAGTAACAATGAAGAATAATGAAAATAAATAAATGAATGAATAAATAGCAATGACAATGATAAAAGAATGATAAAAAATGAATAACAAAATAATGATAGCAATTAAATGAATGACATGTTTAATTAATATAATCACAATTAATTTAAAACATTTACATGGTAAAAATATCAATTAAAATGAATTTATTTAATTACATGTTAAAAATAATGATGAATTAAAGTAAAATAAATTAATTACATGTTAGGAATTAAAAGAAATCAATATTCATGTGAACAAGAATAAAATACTATATGAACATATTAAGTAAAACAAATATAAAAATAATAGAATAAATGAATAAATGAAAATGATAAAAAGATACATGAATAAATTAAATATGGACAGAAATAAAATAAAAGCGTCAAACCCAGAATATTTACGCTCAGAGTTTCGGATTCGATGAAGGTAAAAATGATGTTGATTTCCTTGTTTGTGGTGTGCAATATTAGAGTTGAATATGATAATGTTGGAATTTTATTCCGGAAAAAATTGAAAAATGATAAAAAATTCTTTAAGGACAAAGAATTAATTTCTTTGCCTAAAGAATAATATTGATAAAAAAATGATTTTTATTGATTAAAATAAAGAAAAATGATTTCAAGAACAAACAATAATTTTGTTTGTCTCAAAATAAAAAAAATGATTAAAAGTCTTATTTTAGAAAATCAATTGAAAAAATTAGATTTTGATAACAAACAATTGTTTTGTTTGTCTCAAAATTAACTTTTCATAAAAAAGAGATTCAAAAGAAAATCAATGGAAAAAATTTTATTGAACACAAATAAAAAATTAAAAAAGAATTTTGAGAACAAATAATTGTTGTGTTTGTCTCAAAAATTTAATCAACCAACAAAACTCCTTCTAAATATATGTTTAGAAGAAATTCTATTGGAAAAAAGATGAAAAAGATGAACTAATCTTTTGTTCTTTTTGGTGTGGAAAATTTGGAAATTTTAGAGAGAGTTTGAAAGGAAGAAAAAGAGAAAAAGATGAAAAAGACCTAAGAAAAATTCCCCCTAATTAGTTTCATCCTTTTCTTTTTAAAATGAAGAAAAAAGGAAAAAAAAACCCTTAATTAAGAGGAAAAAATCCAATTAAATCAGATATGAATTATTTTAAATTTTAAAAAATTGAAAAAAGCCTTTAAAAACCCAAAAAAGGGGATAAAAAACAGATTTTTTTTTGTGAAAAATCGAAAAAAACTAATTTTTGGGCAAAATTTGCGATTTGCGGCGGAACAGGGGCTACCGACGCCCGTCGGTGCGCCCAGCGCGTCGCTCCGTGCGGGGCGCCGCGCTCAGACATTCGCCGAATTTTTTTTTAATTTTTAAATTTAACAAAAAATACTATAATTTCTAAACTCTATTTTTCAAATCTAATTTATAGAATATTTTTTCTTATTTTTTAATTTTTCTACTCTAAAATGCAAATTTTACAAGGGAATCACTACTTTTAACCTTTTTGCCTGTGACATGGCATCTTATCATCATTGGGTAACTCTAATCTGGGCTGCCTCAGGACCCGGTGTCTACAGTAAAGCGTTTGTGAAAACAATCTGCTGGATTGTCACTTGAGCGAACTTTCCAAACATCAATTTGTTCTTTCTTTATAAGTTCATGAATGTAGAAAAACTTTGACGAAATATGTTTGGTTCTATCTCATTTTATATAGCCACATTTGAGTTGTAAAATACATGCTGTATTATCCTCATATAATTTGTTGTCTTGTTCCCCACCACTAATCCACTTGCTCCTTTAATGTGTTGAGTCATGGATCTCAACCACACATTCACGACTTGCTTCATGAATGGCTAATATTTTTGAATAATTTGAGGAAGTAGTAGTGATTGCTTGCTTTATAGATCTCCAAGAAATAGCAGTGTCACATATGTAAACACATAACCTGTTTGTGACCGAGTTTTATGAGGATCTGGTAGGTACCCGGCCGGCATCAGCATACTCTATCAATTCTGACTTTGCTCTATTGGAAAAAATAAACCCATGTTAGAAGTGCCACAAAGATAACGTAGAATATATTTTACACCATTCCAGTGTCTTCAAGTTGGTGCATAACTAAATCTTGCTAGCAAATTAATTGCAAAAGTTATATCTGGTTTAATGCTATTTGCAAGATGTAAAGGCACACCTATTGTAGTGAGATATGGTACTTCAGGACCAACAACCTCTTCGTTATCTTCTTGTGGACGAAAATGATCTTTCTTAACATGAGAATGAACAACCACTGGAATATTAATCCATATAAAATTATTTCAAGATTTTTTCTATATAAGTTGCTTGATGCATAAAAATTCCTTTTTGGCAATTATTCAACTTGAAACCCAAGATAAAATTTTGTTTTTCCAATGTCTTTCATTCAAACTCCTTTGTCAAATATTCTGCAGTTATAGAGATCTCTTCTGGAGTCCCTATTATATTTAAGTCATTAACATAAACTGCAACTATAGCAAATTCAGAATTTATCTTCTTGATAAAAACGCATGGACAAATGAAATAATTTTCATGTCCATTTTTCACTTAAAGATCGGTCACGCTTCTAGCGGACTTTAAATTCATTGACAATATTGTAAAATATTTTGCATGGACAATGATTGTTTACCTTTTCCTTTTGATAAGCCATGCTATCAATTTTAAGGGGTTATAGACATTCATAATCATGGGATTCGTAGTGCATACTTCCCCTTGAATGTCTATTAATACATACTATAACTCATTAAAAACCCTAACGAAAAAACCCAATGAGAGAAAACCTTAGTTAAGGAAAAAAGAGTACAATGTATAGTTTTTTTCCCCTTATAATAATATCAGTACACAACTTTAAACTTGTACATAAAAAGTTCTGATATGTCCTATTATAAGTTTCTTTGTCTAAAAATAAGTCACATATCTTCTGGATATGCTAGTCATATATCTTCTGGATATATTATGCATGAACTGAAAAATAATAACTAAAACTTATTTTTCAAAATCACATATTGTATCTTTACAAGCATGTACAAGTTCATCTCCACATCTTTCATTTCTTTAAGATCGAAAATTTATAAAACTTAATAATATGATAATACGTACAATAGGTGCGTGATAAATATACTTTCATATCATATAATGGATAAGTTATCCATTCTCAAATGGTTTTGTTGATCATTTTTATTTTTCTCTTTTAATTATCAGCCACTTCTGGTGGTGAAAATTAGTAATATAATAATAGTAATTGTCATTTCTTGAAAATACCATTTTTATGGCTATAATTTTATATTGCTTCATCCAGTTCAGGGAATGAAATAAATGCAATAAAATAATTTTCATGACAATTATACAACATAATCATATAATAGCTATTATAAAAGAATGAATTGAGTAATTTAATTCATATATTTCTATAATAAATACTTAAAAATAAATGAAAATAATTGAATTTCTCAAATAGAAATATATGATTATATAGAAAATAATATGTAATTTTAAGTAACAATTTGACAATTATCTTATAATGTATGATTACATAATACATCAATAGCAATAATAGCAATAATATATGATCAAGAAATATGTTGTTTCTAGTGACTTTACAACCATTGGGATATTCAATGGAATATAATTTATAAACATGTAATTACTTTATCAAAAATTATATTTTCAATCAAATAGTATTCGATATTCAGGTCGATACAAAATTTTAATTTTCAATATTTGTTAAAATATTTCAAACTCTTTAAGAGTTTCAATAATAATCAAAATCATAAATAAATCAAGATAATATGCAACATTATAATATTTCAAAATCATACACATAAAATTTAATACATATTTGTATTAAACAAAATTTTTCAAAAATATCTATATATGTTTCAGGCATGATAAATCTTTCAGGAATTTTTATTAAATGATTTCATTATCAAATAAGAAAATAGCATCAATTATTTACATATTAACATATTGCCAGATTGATAAATACTTTTAAATTATTGCATCCGTATTTATTATAAGAAAATATATCTCTTCATAATAAATGCCAATTCACTGGAATAAATGTCATAAAACAAGTCATATTTATGACTTTATTTCACATTGCATGAATATCATGTGTACTCATTGGCATCATATTTTTCAATATTTGAACTACAGGTCCAAAAATTCATATTATAGAATTAAATGCAATTAGCATCTGTATTTTTCAACAAATCTAATTTTAAAATCCTCACTATTTTAAAAATATCAATATCAGAAATATTTTCGACAACCTTATCTTTCTCGGTTCTTTTCAATGACATAATATATTGAGATTTCTTATTTAATTTCAAGTACTTGAACCATGTAATGACCCGATTTGACCCTAAAAGTTTTGGTTATATTTTGTCGGACTTTGACAAGGTTAACAGAGAGTCTAGATGTATATATGTGAGTTTGCAAGTTGTTAGAGGTATAAGTTTTGATTGTACTAGTGTGGTTTTAAGAAGAAGAGTAGTGGACTAAGTAAAGCTTCTGTTGCGAGCACGACAGAACATTCCTT
The DNA here is from genome assembly GCA_947683425.1 of Excoecaria cochinchinensis. Taxonomy (NCBI): domain Eukaryota; kingdom Viridiplantae; phylum Streptophyta; class Magnoliopsida; order Malpighiales; family Euphorbiaceae; genus Excoecaria; species Excoecaria cochinchinensis. The sequence continues at coordinate 3,322,742 of CANTUQ010000068.1, read as the reverse complement.
TGGTCGGGTAAGTAAAGTGTATCAGACGCATGGCAGCTTGAAGTGTAAGTAAGGGCTTTGACATGTGGCATTGTAGGGGATTGACACATGGCAACATGGGAAGTAACACTTGGATTAATGAGTTTTGTTTTAAGCTAATAAATGTAATTTATGAGGGATTGGCTTTGATTTGGGTTGACCGATCAATTCTTGCTATTCCTTTTCATTTTTTGCTTTTGGCCATTTGTTCTTCTTTCCCTTCTTGCTCTTGGACTTTGCCGTGCTCCATTCCCTTTTCTTTTCTTCTCTTTTGATTCCTCCTTAAGTGGATCACTTGGATTGGTTTGAAGGGAGTGAGCTAAGGTAGAGTTGGTTCTTGAGAAGGTAAGTGGTGTGATTTTGTTTTGTTGGTCTTCTCCTTCTACTTGGTTTGAGTATTTGATTTAAAGTAAAAAGAAAAGGATTAATTCATAGAATGTTTAGAATGATTTTGTTGAAGCTGTGGACAAGAGGAAGGACAAAGGCGAAGAGAAGATTAGAATCAAGTAGAGAGCGATTTTTGAGCTACCTAGAGGCAGGGATCGAGTGCGATTTTAGTTGTTTTTGCATGTGTTTCTGATTGAGTATTTTATGCTCAAATAGAGATATGTGTGAGTAAGTGATGCATGTTGAGCTTTGACAAGTTCAATAGCTCTAATAGTTGTATATTTGCTTATATGCTCATTTTTTATTGCTTGCAGTGTTTAAATGAGTATGGTTTTTATATGAATATTTGAATGAGAGTAAAATGTATTTTGAATGTTTTAGTGATTATTAATTGATTATGACATGTTTTGGAATGCGTATGAGCACTTGGGGGTAAGATTTACATGATTTTGGCATGAGAAATGGTTATGGGTCAGTTTGGTTTTGATTTTGAAAAACTTGAGATTTTCTGTGTTTTGGCTGGGAAAGGGGAAAAACGCTTCTGTCGTGAGCACGATAGAATCACTTCTTCCGTTCTAGCAAGAGAAGTGTTTCACAATTTGCACGACACATGAAGTTCTTCACGAGTCATAAAGGTTGGCTAGCATGTTTGGGCGTGAGTGTTTGGCTTTTCGCATGACACATGAGGTTCTTCACGATAAGTGAAGTCCTTCACGAGTCATGAGGAGGAGACAGCTCGGCAGGCCCGCTCAGCTTAGGCTGTTCGGCATGGGAGTCTTCACGACACGTTAAGTTCTTCACGAGTCATGAAGACAACCCGATCGGCATGAGAGCCGCTCGGCAGGGATGCCGCTCGGTAGGAGTGCCGCTCGGCTGCTTGTGCACGACTCGGTAGAGGAAGCACGAGTCGTGCTTCCTTGGCCACTGTCGTGAGCGCGACAGTAACCCTTACGCCACCTGTCCTGTTTTTCGGAAATTGGTTTTTAAGCTTCTTTTTACATGAGTTTTTAGTACATGGTACATGATTTGTATTATTTATGGATTATTAAATGATGGGATATGTCTTCGAAATTAATCGTAAGCATGTATACATGAAATTATATGATTATACTTGATTTTATTCCCTGTTATATGATAAGTATGTTAGAGCACCACTGAGTTGGATTTTGAGCCTGAAGTTTCATAGTAGTGGATAGATAAGTATGCTTATAAAGGGTTAGAGGCTGCTGTTACAGTGACCTTAATTGTGTCCACTTGATGAATACCCAGAGTATTCAACGCTATTGAGTTAGTTCTCTAGAGTTTATACAGTATCCATAGTACCCGTATCCACCATTGTTGAGAATTCAGGCTAATGTATATTTTGCAGAGTATAAGAGATGATATAGATACTTGTATATGTATATGGACACTGTATGATTTGTCACCGATATCTGTATATGTATTTGAACATAGTGTAATATGTTATCGATACGTGTATATGCATTGGAGATGTTACCAATACCGTTTGCCATATTTGGATTTCTGCACATGAATGGGTTAAAGCATGATGATATTTTACTTGCAAGATAGTATTTATGATTATTTTTATATGACATGACTATTGATATGTATGTGCTATTTCTGTGACTTCGTTCAAAGTCTATTGTTTCTGTTTATCCCCACTAAGCGTTATCGCTTAGCACGGGTATTTTTCCCGTGTAGGTTCTCAGGATGCGATTAGTAAGTTGGCATCTGTAGGTCATGGCCACTAGGAGCTCGTTAAAGATCTTTTTGTATAAGTTAGAGTTTCTGATGTTTTGAGTAACATCATTATGTAAACAAAAAGTATAGTGTCTATATCTAAATGTTATCGGTTATGTTTTTATACATAAACTATTTTGTAATATGTACAGTTTTGATATGTATAAGCTTTTGTAATGTGTACAGTTTATATATATTATAAGAGTAATCTGTTTGGCTCAAGATGTTTTATTTATTTATTATTATCGCTTCCGCTATTGTGTCTGCATGTGTAAGCGTATTTGTGTGTTAGGCTTGTGTGGCGCCTCGATTTTCCTTCCTGGGGGTATGGGGGTGTTACATTTTAGTGGTATCAGAGCCTTATTAGAGTTTTTGGTCTATAAGATATATAGAGTATAGATTAAATGTTAGAGTTTTTCTAGAGTGTGGCCTAATGCAGATGTTATTTGTTTTTTTTTTAGTATAGATGGAGTCGGATCCGAGTGAGAATGTGAGAGAGATGACAGGTAGTGTGAATGCAGTTTGTGGTGATCTGCTTGTGCAAGAACAAGGTAGAGAAGAAAGAGCTGATCCTATTCAGGATAATCCGATGTTGATGCAAGGGCTAGTGTAGATTTTGGATAGACTGACAGCTCCTAAGGTACCAACGAACCTCATAAGAAAGAGAGGAGTTTAAGAGTTTAATGGAACCTCATTGGACCAATTAGATATAGCAGAGTTTTGGCTCGAGAGAATAGGAAGAATCTTGTAAGAGATTAATTGCCCATAGAATTAGAGAGTAGCTTGTGCTGTGTCATTGCTGTAGGGTGAAGCATATGACTGGTGGAAGTTGGTACTGAGAAACCCACAACGGCCAGTGGAATTATCATGGGATTTCTTTGTCCATGAGTTTAAAGAGAAACATTAACTAAAGCATATAGAGAGGCAAAGTGGAAAGAGTTTGTTAGCTTTAAGCAAAGGAATATGACAGGCGGGGAATATGAGAAAGAGTTTATTCGATTGAGTAAATATGTGCCTGATATTCTGTTAACAGAGGATTTTAAGTGTCGACAATTTGAAGATGGACTAAGAGAAAGCATTAGAGGTCCTTTATCTGCTATGGTTGTTTTGCAACCGGTGAATTACTATAGATTGGTACTGGCAGCCATTAAATTAGAGGAGTCAAAGTTATTGAAGTAGAAGAGAGAGCAAAAGAGAAAGTTCCCGAAAGGAAATGAAGGTTTTGGTAAAAGAGCTAGAGAAGGGATGAAAGGAAGAGATGAACAAGAATCAGTGCAAGTGCCAACATCAGTTGGGAGTGTAGTGCCACCTACAAGTAGAGGAAGCACAGCACCTAAGTGTGTTCATTGCGAGAGGCATCACTAGGTGAGTGCAGGAAACCTACCGGAGCTTATTTTAGGTGTGGCAGCATGGAGCACATGCTTGCCAAGTGCCCAAAGTCTAGGGAGAATTTAGCCTCTCAAGTGAGTAAAGATAGAGTGATTGCATCTGGAATAGTTAAAAGTGGAAGAGGAAGGAGTAGAGCTAATAGACCGCCATCGAAAATAGTAGAGAAGCCATTTCCTACTGAGGGACAATCGCGAGCTTATGTGATGGTTGCAAAAGCTGTACAGGCCCCTGTTGGTTCTTCTGGTAAGTTCTTTTATGATTGAGTATACAAGAATTTATGATAGAATATGCTATGTGGTATGGGGGAAATTTCGAGGACGAAATTTCTTAAGGGGGAGAGATTTGTAACGACCCGATTTGACCCTAGAAGTTTTGGTTATATTTTGTCGGACTTTGACAAGGTTAAGAGAGAATCTAGGTGTATATATGTGAGTTTGCAAGTGGTTAGAGGTATAAGTTTTTATTGTACTAGTGTGGTTTTAAGAAGAAGAGTAGTGGACTAAGTGAAGGTTCAGTCGCGAACGTGACAGAACGTTCCTTTGGTCGGGTAAGTAAAGTGTATCGGACGCGTGGTAGCTTTAAGTGTGAGTAAGGGCTTTGACATGTGGCATTGTAGGGGATTGACACATGGCAACATGGGAAGTAACACTTGGATTAATGAGTTTTGTTTTAAGCTAATAAATGTAATTTATGAGGGTAAGTAGCATGTATGTGTGTTGTTGGGCATTAATGTGAGGGATTGGCTTTGATTTGGGTTGAGCGGCCAATTCTTGCTATTCCTTTTCATTTTCTGCTTTTGGCCATTTGTTCTTCTTTCCTTTCTTGCTCTTGGACTTTGCCGTGCTCCATTCCCTTTTCTTTTCTTCTCTTTTGATTCCTCCTTAAATGGATCACTTGGATTGGTTTGAAGGGAGTGAGCTAAGGGTAGAGTTAGTTCTTGAGAAGGTAAGTGGTGTGATTTTGTTTTGTTGGTCTTCTCCTTCTACTTGGTTTGAGCATTTGATTTAAAGTATAAAGAAAAGGATTAATTCAAGGATTGTTTTGAATGATTTTGTTGAAGTTGTGGACAAGAGGAAGGACAAAGGCAAAGAGAAGATTGGAATCAAGTAGAGAGCGGTTTTTGAGCTACCTAGAGGTAGGGATCGAGTGCGATTTCAGTTGTTTTTGCATGCGTTTATGATTGAGTATTTTATGCTCAAATAGAGATATGTGTGAGTAAGTGATTGTAGACACCGAGTCCCGAGATAGCCTAAATCAAGATTACCCGATGATAAAATTAAGTGTGCCTATTTATAGGCAAAAATGAAAGTTGAAAGTGATGATTTACTTGTCAAATTGATTTATTAGAAATAAATAAAAATGTATTTTAAAAAAATATTTTAAGTGTTTTAAAATTATTTTGGGACAAAAAAGGTATGCTTTGAAATTATAGTTTTTTTTAAAAAAAAAAAAAATAAATTCTGCCTGAAAAGCACGGCTGTGCTTCTTTGAAAGCACAGCTGTGTTTTGCGCTGCACTGCGTGGAGCGCGTGCGAAAGCACAGCCGTGCTTTTTTCGGAAGCACAGCTGTGCTTGTGCCTGCAGCGCGCAGAGCCTCGCCCCCTGACGCCCCATTTCACCCCATTTTGCTGTTTTTCCGATTTTTGGCCTAAAAATTGATTTTTTCTTCATTTTTTTTGTGTAATTTAATGCAAAAACCTTTAATTTTCCAAACCCTTCAAATTCATGAGTTTTTTTTGTAGTTATTGGAATTAAATTTATTTAATTCAATTTAATAAAAATTCTGAATTTTTGAGTTATAAAATGGGTTTTTTGGAGAGGATTTTGGGGGCATTTTTCTTAAGAAAAATATTGTTTTCTCTCTTCTTTTTCTTCTTATTTTTTTCTTTTCTTCTTCAAGAAAAATTCTCCAAGTGTTCTAATTTGATTTTTTTTAATTTAATTCTTGAGACAAATAAATAAATTATTTGTTCTTGTGAATTTTTTTTACTTCTTAATTTTTTCTTAAAACAAATAAATCAATTATTTGTTTTTGGGATAAAATTTCATTATATATTATTTATTTTTCTAAATCAAAGCAAGTAATTATCATTCAACTTCATTTATCACATCAAATTTGAGAGTAAACATTCTTGGCTCAACTTTTAATTTAATTTTCAATTTATTTTTGTTTACAATTAGTTAGTTATCACGTAAATTCTTTTAGATCTATTATTATTTTACTTTTTATTTCTTGCATGTTTATTTAATTGTACATATTATTATTTCTTATTCTTAATCTTTTATTTAATTGTTTATATTATTATTTCCTATTTCTTATTTAATTGTTCATGTTCATATTATTGTCTTTATTTTTGTTCATATATCATTGTTATTGTTAGCATTATCATTTAACATGTATTAGCATGATTGGTTTATTTTATTTTTTCATTTTATTCTTCCATATTTAATTTGATTGTTCATATTCTTTGATGGTCATATTATTATTATTATTATTATTATTATTATTATTATTATTATTATTATTATTATTATTATTATTACTACTACTTGCATATTTAATTGGATTGTTCATATTCTTTGATATTATCATCATTATTATTATTTGTTAATTGGATTGCTCATATTTTTTGATATTATTATCATTATTATTACCATTAGTATTGTAATTATTTTTGTATTTAGTATTATCATTATTAGTGTTATCATTATTATTATTATTATTATTATTCATCATTATCATCATTATTATTATTTGTTATTATTATTGTGATTAGTGTTATCATTATTATCATTATTTATCATCATTATTATTTATCATTATTATTATTTTTATTAGTTTTGTTTATTATTATAATTTATCATTGTTATCATCATCATTATTATTATTCATGTTTTTCATGCATGTTAAATTTTATTGTTTTTATTTATGCATGTTAAATGTTAATATGTTAAGTTGTTTATTTTACCATGCCATCTAATTAATTTGTCATACATTATGCATGTTGTTTTATTTATTTTAATTCATTTTTACATGCTATATGTTTAAATCTATTTTTTTTATTACTAACATTATCTTTCATTTGTTGTTTTATTTCAATAATTATTTTCATGTGTGAGTTTTCCAATGGTGAGTGGGGGCCCATGGAAGTTTGGAGACACCATTTTGGTGGAGCTTATATTTTCATCATTTTTAGTATTATTTTAATTTTATTTGCTTTTATTATTTAATATGTAATTTGTAATAAGTTTATTTATTTTCATGCACGTTAATTAAAAAGTCGCATAAAGTTTTATATTAATAAATTGAATTTTTCTAATAAAATGGGACTAATGTCCTAATTTTTTCATTCAAATAAATTGTCACTTTAAAATCATTTTCTTTAATTATGCATGTGAGAACCAATGTCCTCATCGATAATGAATAACCCGCTTTATGCATGATTTACATTTATTTTACAATGGGGGTTGTATTCCGCCCCTAGTTTTGTTGTATTTTATTTTTATGTACTTCATTTTAATTATGCTTTCATTTACTGCTTTCCTTGAATAATTAAACTTGCGCTCTAATTATTGCATCGAAATGTATGAGAAAAGGGATGAAAACTTAAAACTCAAAAACTTAATTATAAAATAACCAAGGTATGAATAAATGAGAAGTCCCGAACCATCTCTGGTCTTTGGGTTCACTGAGGCGAGAGGACCATTCTGGTGTTTCATTGGGATGGGATTTCCAAGACACCTCTTGTGTCCCACCAAAAGACTCAATTTACAATCCTAGGCTCCATAGGGTTAGAGGGTCATTCCAATGTTCTATTGGGGTGAATGCCTCCAAGATCCCTTTGGTTTGCCCAAAATGGATAGGATACGCCGTCTTAGGCTTACTGAGGCAAGACGAACTTTTCCAATGTTTTATTGGGTGGCGACTCCATGAAACCTCCTTGTTGCCCAAAATAGACGCCCTTGTAATTTGTTACAAGTTTTCATGAACCTCTCTCTATCGCCTTAAAGGCGGGCGGTCGGGGCGTCCTACGGGGTTCGGCACGCGTCACAGTGGCGACTCCACTGGGGATATATAAGTGACTTCGATTCGAAAGTACCTTGGTTAAAATTTATAATTGAGTTTTAGTTTAAAAATTTTCATCCTTTTTTTGAAACTGCATTGCATCCATGCTAGAGCCTTAGATCTATGCTAGTTTGGTCCCTTTATTAACCTCGGTGCGTTCCCAAAGCACGACCTTACGTTCACTCAATGTGGGGAAGTGTTAGGAATAATCACCAGCCCAAGCCTCGTACCGTCAAGGTATATCAAATGGTGACCTGATCGGTCATTACGCTCGTAATGAGCTAGACCCGTTGGCAGGGACCATGCTTGGGTAACCTCAAAATATCATCACCCATGACCAAAGCTCATGTAATGGCAATAGATACTTCCCTTAGGTGACATGTACCTTAATATAATGCTTGCTATGTGGGCCATTATATATTGAACAAATTCAACCCAATTAAATGGGCTTTTATCAAAGGCTTTCATGCCCCGATGGGCTCATCTTAATTTAGTTGAAATGTTTAAATACATAAAGGCCAAAATCCATATGTATGCGCATTAGATAAGAGATGTTATGATGCTGGCTTTCCACCGAGCACTATACGTGTCCATTGGGTTCCCCGCTAACCCATGGATCAAGCCCACCTAGGAAAGAGAATACACTACCTCTTGTGTGGGAGTAATAAGGTTGGAAGGATCTACTTGCTTACAGGTGATTGTAAATATTGCATAGCACGCGATCATGCATTGTAAATATCATTCATGCATCATCCTAATAGTTTAAATCTTTTTAGCCATCATAGATTCACCTAAGTGGACTAGGGGTTCTGACGGTCGGCTGGTGAGGATAGATCTGCCTCTTGGATTGACAGAATTAGTGTCTGACTGGAATTCTGAGCCACCCTCATCGACCAGAGAATCATCCATAGAATCACAAATGGCAGAAGAGACCGGAGCCTTAACAACTCAAGACCTTGCTAGGAGGCTATAGGACATTGAGCGGAGAATATTGGAAATGATGGGAGCTATGGCCAATAGGTGTGCTCATCCTCCCGCTCCACAACCACCAGTTGCACTACAACCACCAGCTGCTCCACATCCACCCATTGCTCCACAGCCCCCAATGGTTTATGCTTGGGGGTAAGTTGAACTGCCTGCTGGCAGAGAGGTCCCTGCTATAGTAAATGCTCCCCGCCAACCTGCTAATGAGCATATGGCTGCCGTGCCTGCTGAGCCGAGAAGGGCAATAATCCCCAATCCCAATGAAGATTTTGTGATGGAGAAGGGATATGAAGAGGCAGTAGCACCTCAATTTGTGGGGGCTAGAGCACTTAGGGCAGAAGATGAGGTGATGAGAGGGTTGAGGCAACAGATTGAAGCAATCACCTGCATGCTATCAGTCGAAAAGGGGATTAACCCTGAAGACAGAGATTTAGGGGATGAAGAGCTATTGCCCCAAAGGTTCAAAATGCCTGAGCTGTCGAAGTTTGATGGTACTTCGGATCCATCTACACATATTAAGCAGTATACCCTGGTAATGAAAGGCGCAGGGTTGACCAAAAAACAGAAGGTGGATTATTTCTGCCTTAGTCTGGTGGGTCCGGCTATAGACTGGTATCACGGGTTCGATAGTGTTAGTGGTTATGCCCTAGGCCAAGCATTTGGACCTTGATGTAATCATTACTTTTTCATTTATATAATGGTTTTCTTCGTATTGATATTATTGGCATGTTACATTATTGTAATGTTTATGAATAACAACGTTATTCATGTTGTCCCTAGTCATTTATCAATAAAGGGCATAAAGAAAAATTAAGACTAGTATAGATTTGCATTGATAATCATGGGATGATTATATATGTTGATATAAATCAAATCTATATGTACTTGCTAGAGAACAAAGTACTGGATAGACCCACTATAAGATCACTTCATGGGTTAATGTCATAAGTGATCTTATAATAGATATATTATTGAATCCTTTGACCTGAGATTATCATAGTTTCCTACATAAGGATCATTATGTTTTGACATAATCAAACATTATCTTTAATCGGATAATTATAAAGTTTATGATCGGACATAGTGAGAATTATGCGGAGGAAAGTGAATAATCAAGATGGAATTTGTCCCTCTCTAATGAGAGAGATATCTATTGGGCCCCTCGATAAGTAGGACTGTAAAATGCATGGCCGTGCTCAAATGAATTGATAGTGTGATCAATGTCATTTGAATTTATCAGTCTACTTGGTGATCGAGAAATTATGTGTTTGAACAATTTAAGTTTGACATGGACCATGACTTATGTTCAAACAAGATATCGTGTGACAAAAGGATAATAACATGTTCTATTGCAAGGTTAAAATCGGACTAACGATATTTATATTATTTGGGTAGTCATAATGTCTTGCTAGAGACCAATTATGACTTGTGGGCTTTTATGGGATTAGGCCCACTGCCAACATAATATAAACCTATTGGGTCACACACCAAGAGCAAAATGAACAGAATGGATTTTATTGGGTTATTTCGGAATAAAATATAAATATAGGTATTTATATTTAATTTCGAAATTACATATTTATATATATATATATATATGCATATAAATATCTCTTATTTTGAATATGAGATAATAATATGTATTAATATATTATTTCTTATTATTTTGAATAATAAATAAATAAATAAATATATATATATATATATATAAATATATGTCTATATATATATTATATCTTAATTTTAAATTAAGAGATAATATCCTCATTTATCTTTTCCTAAGAGGAAAAGGATTTGAAAGATATATACAATTATATATGGGATATATGTTAAAAAGGAGTTTAACCCTAAATAAAACACTAATCACATTCTAACGTAGAAAAGATTAGAGTGGCTGCATTCTTCATTATCAGTAAGTAAGAAAGAAAAGATAGACAGACATCGTTCTTCTTTGTGAAAGAAAGAAAAAGAAAAACAGAGCCACCATTATTCTTTGAGAAAGAAAGAAAAGAAATCCATTCGCATTCAAGGGAGCTAGCACCCCTGCGACTTCTGTGCATTTGTTCGTGCGTGTGGATACCGATAGAGGACGTTCGTGTAAAGGCAACGTCTTCATTCCGATCTAAAGAGTTATTTCGTTGAAAAGGTCAGTTAATCTTTATCTCTTCCTTTTTGAATCAATCGAAAATACTTGGATCCTGTTTCGGGTTTCGATTTTTTCCGCTGCGTTTAATGTTAATTATTCCGAGGAAACCCAACAGATAGGAGGTCCAAGGAGGACTGGAACCTTTTGACAGAAGAATTTATGAAGCAGTATGACTGTAGCACCAGGATGGAGGTCACCTTAAAGGACCTTGAGCTTTTACAGCAGAAGAATGATGAATCATTCCATGAGTACCTTACAAGATGGAGAAATAGGGTCATGGAGATGAAGAGAAAGCCTGACACTGCTGACCAAATTAGGCTGTTTATTAAGAACTCTTGCCCTTACTTGAGGGACCTGCTCAGCTTTAAGGGGCTCGGAGACTGGGAGTCGCTTAAGGACATTGCTGTAGAAGCTGAGGGTGCTTACCTGGTGAAGAAAGCAAGCCAAAACAACTTTGCTGGGAAAGGTTATGGCAACCAATCAGGGTACAAACCAGGCGGTGCAGGAAGCAGCAACAATAGAGGTGGTAAGACGGTCGAGGTTTCAGCCACTGAGGTTGGACAGGTTCAGAGGTACTACTCCAATTTGGGCCGCTCTCTGTCTTGGGTATTAGAGAGAATGACAAAAGAAGGCAAGCTGAGACCATTGCCACCTAGGCTAGCCATGAATCTAGGAAAGCCGGGGCATAGAGAGGATCAATACTGCACTTACCATCAGCACACCGGGCATTTAACAGATTACTGCAGAACTCTGAGGAACAAAATTCAATATCTTATTGATGCTAAGGAGATCACCGACCCTGAGAAGAGAGACAAGAAGAAGAGGGCAAGTTATAATGCAGTTCCCCCACCGTGAATGTGATCGGAGAATATGTTTTTTGTTGCTTCTTTTATTACAAGAACACTTTTTATGACAATATTTGCAGTATTTATAATTTCAATAAGATGAAAAATCTTGCTTATTTATATAGTGTCTCAACGATTTCATTTCTCATGATCAATGTGCATTCAATTAATACGATTTCATTTAATCTCGGAACTTTAGAAAACCCAAAGAAAATCTTGATAGCATCTGATATAACTCCTGAAGAGAGGAAAATTTCTGAGAGCTGAAAATGAAAAAAAAAAACTAGTTGCAATTAGGGGATTGGATGAAAACTCACTAAGAGCATTAGAACCTTTTTGATTACCCATCAAAGCAATCCTTGGATAAGACGGAACCTAGAAAATGATTTAGGCAACCTTTCTTTGTATAGCTCTATAAATGACTATTTTCTACCCTTATTCTGCAATCGCTTGCTAGCCCGTTGAGCCTTTATAAAGGTATGCTAAATGCGTGCCAATTTTGTTGTTACACATGTTAAAACTATCCCCTTGCCTAAAATAATTTTTGCCTCCCCTTAGAAGAATGGCCGTTCTAGTAAGGATGGTTGTACATCATTAACAATTCTACATCATTGACAATTCTTTGGGTTATCAAAAATTGCCCTGATATGATTGAGTTTACACTTTGGAAAGAGGGTTTAGTCATGTGTCAATGACATGACCTCGCAAAAAAAAAAAAGGAAAAAGAAAAAACACAGGGGAAAAGTAAAAAAAAAAAGAAAAAGAAAAAGTAGAGCTCAAGATAGTAATCTCTTGATGAGTTTCTGTGGTAATCGCTTTAACTTGATTGTTATTTTGAGCTTGATAAGCTAAAAGTATCATCAAATCCAAAACAAGAATCCCTGATCCTCCCATCAGTAGAGTAAAAATTGCGGCCATTTCTTCTCTAGCAACCTGATCCTCCTTTGATAGCCATCTACCTAAGACCTTTTGATTCTTGGTTCAGTCTTATCCAATTAGCAGAGATTACCTTTTAATAAAGTTCGGTACGTAAGAAGAGGCATATGGTGTTTCTTGAGCTTCAAGCAGGGAGCCACAAGTGCATTTTTGCATTTGAGTTGAGTCTCATCCCCAACGTTGCATCTAGAATTTGCTTTAGAAAAAATTTAAATTAAGAGCAGAGAGAAAATATTCAACCATGAAAGTTCGAGAGGGTTGGTTGATAACAGGAATTTGATGCTTCCAAGATCTATCCCGAGATTAGATGAGGTCATATATTCTTTGAGTTAATGTCAAACAATGATCATGTTTAATAAAATCAAATTGAAACACATGCATTTATGCAATGATATATTGGCGTGATGATAGCAGTTCACTTTGTGTGATCAAGATCATCTATTGTCTGCCCTCTGCTACTCTCATCACTCAAGCGCTTCAGCTGACTCATCCTGCTATCATCCGTGAAATCAATTCTACAGCACCATCATGAGAAGAATCAAGCTCATACAACCATAGTCATGGGTGTAAGCACATACCGATCGCGCCTGAAAGATTTTTAGCAACAGCTTCAGCAATCTACAAAAAAAAAGGCCGTTAGAGTGAAAACCGTAATTGGCGCTCTAAGCAAAAGTTAGGCAAAAGGATAGGGTGAAAACCTGGAAATAGACAGTCTGTCCTTTAAAAAAAGAGAAAAAAAAAGAAAAAAAGCCGCTGGATTGGGTTGGGTCCATTCCAGGCAAAAATAAGGCACAGGGTTATGTGAAAATCCGCAAAGGGCGCATTTCCCACTAAGAAAAGCTAGTGTGAAAATCCACAAGGGACGCACTACCTTCAAACAATGACTACAGGTGTCAGATGAGAACCTCACAATTCCAAAGATATGAAATTCAAAGGCAATTCCAAAAGGCATCGATCCTATCGCAAGTTGTAGCCAGACCGGCTATCATCTCCAAAGTCCAATAAGATGAATTCTTATCCTGCATTCTTGTATTACTCATGCATTTCACGTGCATGCTCACTATTTTTCCTGCATATTTGGTTTTCTAATTTTGCAGTAAGAGAGATTCGATGCGGACACCGACAAAAGCCGAGTGACGACATCAGTCTAAACATTAGATCAAACACCAATCAAACAATCAACCAAAGACCTCTCAGGGGGCAAACAACCAAAAACGACATAAGTCAAAACATCATTCCAAACATCAGTTTAAGCATCAATCCAACCATCAACGAAAGACTTCTCAGAGAACAATCAATCCAAGGGCTCACAGACGGCACTACCACTTCATCAAATCGAAGGGTTAGCACGATGACGGCACTACCACTCTACGGAGGGTTAGCACGACCATGGCACTACCACTTCAGAAGGGTTAGCACGATGGCGGCACTATTACTCTATGGAGAGTTAGCACAACCACGGCACTACCACTTCATCAAATCGAAGGGTTAGCACGATGGCGGCATTACCACTCTACGGAGGGTTAGCACGACCACAGCACTACCACTTCATCAAACAGAAGGGTTAGCACGATGGCGGCATTACCACTCTACGGAGGGTTAGCACGACCACGGCACTACCACTTCATCAAATTAAAAGGGTTAGCACGATGGCGGCACTACCACTTTACGGAGGTTAGCACGACCACGACACTACCACTTCACTAAATTAGAAGGGTTAGCACGATGGCGGCACTACCACTCTACGGAGGGTTAGCACGACCACGGCACTACCACTTCACCAAATCAGAAGGGTTAGCACGATGGCGGCACTACCACTCTACGGAGGGTTAGCACGACTACGGCACTACCACTTCTTCAAATCGAAGGGTTAGCACGATGGTGGCACTACCACTCCACGGAGGGTTAGCATGACCACGGCACTACCACTTCATCAAGTCGAAGTGTTAGCACGATGACGACACTACCACTCCACGGAGGGTTAGCACGATCACGACACTACCGCTTCAACACGCCGACAAACTGGCGACAACCACCACAACAGCATCATCTGTTCCGGAAAGACAGCCGCCTCAGGTACGCGCTTCTTTTCCTTTTCTGAGTTTAGGCTCACCTAGACATTAGTGCACTAGTTTCTCCAAAACTGGGGGCAACTGTAGACACCGCGTCCCGAGGCAGCCTAGATCAGGATTACCCGATGATGAAATTAAGTGTGCCTATTTATAGGCAAAAATGAAAGTTGAAAGTGATGATTTCTTTGTCAAATTGATTTATTAGAAATAAATAAAAATGTATTTTAAGTGTTTTAAAATTATTTTGGGACAAAAAAGGTATGCTTTGAAATTATAGTTTTTTAAAAAAAAAAAAATTTTGCCTGAAAAGCACGGCTGTGCTTATTTGAAAGCACAACTGTGCTTTGCGTTGCACTGCGTGGAGCGCGTGCGAAAGCACAGCCGTCCTTTTTTCGGAAGCACAGCTGTACTTGTGCATGCAGCGCGCACAGCCTCGCCCCTTGACACCCCATTTTGCCCCATTTTGCTGTTTTTCCGATTTTTGGCCTCAATTTTTCTTCATTTTTTTTGTGTAATTTAATGTAAAAACCTTTTATTTTCCAAACCCTTCAAATTCATGAGTTTTTTTGTAGTTATTGGAATTAAATTTATTTAATTCAATTTAATAAAAATTCTGAATTTTGGGGTTATAAAATGGGTTTTTTGGAGAGGATTTTGGGGGGATTTTTCTTAAGAAAAATATTATTTTCTCTCTTCTTCTTCTTCTTCTTCTTCTTCTTTTCTTTTCTTCTTCAAGAAAAGTTCTCCAAGTGTTCTAATTTGATTTTTTTTTAATTTAATTCTTGAGAAAAATAAATAAATTATTTGTTCTTGTGAAATTTTTTTTACTTCTTAATTTTTTCTTAAAACAAATAAATCAATTATTTGTTTTTGGGATAAAATTTCATTATATATTATTTATTTTTCTAAATCAAAGTAAGGAATTATCATCCAACTTCATTCATCACATCAAATTTGAGGGTAAACATTCTTGGCTCAACTTTTAATTTAATTTTCAATTTATTTTTGTTTACAATTAGTTAGTTATCATGTAAAATTTTTTAGATCTATTATTATTTTACTTTTTATTTCTTGCATGTTTATTTAATTGTACATATTATTATTTCTTATTCTTAATCTTTTATTTAATTGTTCATATTATTATTTTCTATTTCTTATTTAATTGTTCATGTTCGTATTATTGTCTTCATTTTTGTTCATATATCATTGTTATTGTTAGCATTATCATTTAACATTTGTTAGCATGATGGGTTTATTTTATTTCTTCATTTTATTCTTGCATATTTAATTTGATTGTTCATATTCTTTGATGTTCATATTATTATTATTATTATTATTATTACTTGCATATTTAATTGGATTGTTCATATTCTTTGATATTATCATCGTTATTATTATTTGTTAATTGGATTGTTCATATTCTTTGATATTATTATCATTATTATTACCATTAGTATTGTAATTATTTTTGTATTTAGTATTATCATTATTAGTGTTATCATTATTATTATTATTATTATTATTATTATTATTATTATTCATCATTATCATCATTATTATTATTTGTTATTATTATTGTGATTAGTGTTATCATTATGATCATTATTTATCATCATTATTATTATTTTTATTAGTTTTGTTTATTATTATAATTTATCATTGTTATCATCATCATTATTATTATTAATGTTTTTCATGCATGTTAAATTTTATTGTTTTTATTTATGCATGTTAAATGTTAATATGTTAAGTTGTTTATTTTACCATGCCATCTAATTAATTTGTCATACATTATGCATGTTGTTTTATTTATTTTAATTCATTTTTACATGCTATATGTTTAAATCTATTTTTTATTACTAACATTATCTTTCATTTGTTGTTTTATTTCAATAATTATTTTCATGTGTGAGTTTTCCAATGGTGAGTGGGGGCCCATGGAAGTTTGGAGATACCATTTTGGTGGAGCTTATATTTTCATCATTTTTAGTATTATTTTAATTTTATTTGCTTTTATTATTTAATATGTAATTTGTAATAAGTTTATTTATTTTCATGCACGTTAATTAAAAAGTTGCATAAAGTTTTATATTAATAAATTGGATTTTTCTAATAAAATGGGACCAATGTCCTAATTTTTTCATTCAAATAAATTGTCACTTTAAAATCATTTTCTTTAATTATGCATGTGAGGACCAATGTCCTTATCGATAATGAATAACCCGCTTTATGCATGATTTACATTTATTTTACAATGGGGGTTGTATTCCGCCCCTATTTTTGTTGTATTTTATTTTTATGTACTTTATTTTAATTATGCTTTCATTTACTGCTTTCCTTGAATGATCAAACTTGCGCTCTAATTATTGCATCGAAATGTATGAGAAAAGGGATGAAAACTTAAAACTCAAAAACTTAATTATAAAATAACCAAGGTATGAATAAATGAGAAGTCCCGAACCATCTCTGGTATTTGGGCTCAATGAGGTGAGTGGACCATTCCGGTATTTCATTGGGATGGGATCTCCAAGACACCTCTTGTTTCCCACCAAAAGACTCAATTTACAATCCTAGGCTCCATAGGGTTAGAGGGTCATTCCAATGTTCTATTGGGGTGAATGCCTCCAAGATCCCTTTGGTTTGCTAAAAATGGATACGATGCGCCGTCTTAGGCTCGCTGAGGTAAGATGAACTTTTCCAATATTTTATTGGATAGCGACTCCATGAAATCTCCTTGTTGCCCAAAATAGACGCCCTTGTAATTTGTTACAAGTTTTCATGAACCTCTCTCGATCGCCCTAAAGGCGGGCGGTCGGGGCGTCCTACAGGGTTCGGCGCGCGTCACAGTGATGCATGTTGAGCTTTGACAAGTTCAATAGCTCTAATAGTTGTATATTTGCTTATATGCTCATTTTTAATTGTTTGCAGTGTTTAAATGAGTATGGTTATTATATGAATCTCTGAATGAGAGTAAATTGAATTTTGAATGTTTTGTGATTATTAATTGATTATGACATGTTTTGGCATGCGTATGAGCACTTGGGGGAAAGATTTACATGATTTTGGCATGAGAAATGGTTATGGGTCAGTTTGGTTTTGACTTTGAAAAACTTGAGATTTTCTGTGTTTTGGCTGGGAAAAGGGAAAAATGCTTCTGTCGCGAGTGCGACAGAATCGCTTCTTCCGTTCTAGCGACAGAAGTGTTTCACAATTTGCATGTCATGTGAAGTTCTTCACGAGTCGTGAAGGTTGGCTAGTGTGTTTGGGCGTGAGTGTTTGGCTTTTCGCACGACATGTGAAGTCCTTCATGACACGTGAAGTCCTTCACGAGTCGTGAATAGGAGACAGCTCGGCTTAGGCCGTTCGGCATGGGAGTC
This sequence comes from Excoecaria cochinchinensis, assembly GCA_947683425.1. NCBI lineage: Eukaryota > Viridiplantae > Streptophyta > Magnoliopsida > Malpighiales > Euphorbiaceae > Excoecaria > Excoecaria cochinchinensis. The sequence goes on along the minus strand of CANTUQ010000068.1, from coordinate 3,304,779 downwards.
TTCACAATATGTGAAGTTCATCACAAGTTATGAAGACAACCCGATCGACATGAGAGCTGCTCGATAGGGATGCCGCTCGGCAGGCAGTGCCCGCTAGGCAGGAGTGCCCGCTCGGTTGCTCGTGCACGAGTCGGCAGAGGAAGCATGAGTCGTGCTTCCTTGGCCACTATTGCGAGCGTGACTTGCTGTCACGAGCGCGATAGTGACCCTTACGCCACCTATCCCGTTTTTCTGAAATTGGTTTTTAAGCTTCTTTTTAAATGAGTTTTTACTACATGGTACATGATTTGTATTATTTATGGATTTTTAAATGATGGGATATGTTCATAACAAGATTTGTATATGATTTACATGTCTTCGAAATTAATCGTAAGCATGTATACATGAAATTATATTATTATACTTGATTTTATTCCCTATTATATGATAAGTATGTTAGAGCACCACTAAGTTGGATTTTGAGCCTGAAGTGTCATAGTAGTGGATAGATAAGAATGCTTATAAAGGGTTAGAGGCGGTTGCTACAGTGACCTTAATTGTGTCCACTTGATGAATACCCAGAGTATTCAATGCTATTCAGTTAGTTCTCTAGAGTTTATACAGTATCCATAGTACCCGTATCCACCATTGTTGAGAATTCAGGCTAATGTATATTTTGTAGAGTACAAGAGATGATATAGATACTTGTATATGTATATGAACACTGTATGAGTTGTCACCGATACCTGTATATGTATTTGAACAAAGTGTAATATGTTATCGATACATGTATATGCATTGGAGATGTTACCGATACCGTTTGCCATATCTAGATTTCTGCACATGAATGGGTTAAAGCATGATGATATTTTACTTACAAGATAGTATATATGATTATTTGTATATGACATGACTATTGATATGCATGTGCTATATCTGTGACTTTGTTCGAAGTCTATTATTTTTGTTTATCCCTAATAAGCGTTATCGCTTAGCACGGGTATTTTTCCCGTGTAGGTTCTCAGGATGCGATTAGTAAGTTGGCATCTGTAGGTCATGGCCACTAGGAGCTTGTTGAAGATCTTTTTGTATAAGTTAGAGTTTATGATGTTTTTAGTAACATCATTATGTAAACAGAAAGTATAGTGTCTATATGTAAATGTTATCGGTTATGTTTTTGTACAAAAACTATTTTGTAATATGTACAATTTTGATATGTATAAGCTTTGTAATGTGTACAGTTTATATATATTATAAGAGTAATCTGTTTGGCCCAAGATGTTTTATTTATTTATTATTATCGCTTCCGCTATTGTGTCTGCATGTGTAAGCGTATTTGTGTGTTAGGCTTGTGTGGCGATTTTCCTTCCCGGGGGTATAGGGGTGTTATAAACCACTTCTGGGGTTTTGAAATTAGTTATGTCATATGTCTCTTCAGGAGCACATGCCTCCATAATATGACCATATTAATTTATTCGCTCATTGTTATTCAAAGATTTTATTTTTATTTGGAACCGAAAAATTTACCCTACAAGGCGAATTGTCCTACAGGGACATTACTTTGAATTGGAACATTTGCAGCCGATACACATGAGATTTAATAAATCTTTACACACTAACAAGTACATTAGCATCATAATTTGAACTTCAAGTTCATGATATGAGGATTTAAATTACATGTAATGTATTTATTATTCTATTTTCAGCCTCTTACTTCGCCTGATATTAGGAAAACTATTTAATCAAAAATGTAATTTTTAGCTAAAAATTGCAATAGAGGAGTTTAATGATCTTTATTGGCATGATGCATGTAAATATTATCCCTATATAAAAATAGGAGTATTGTCGTTCTCTTAAAAATATCTAGCAATTAATCAGAGGCATTTAATAAATATTTTTGCTAGACCTTTGAGTATAAGTATGTACATCACGCTTATAACAATCATTTACCCGCGATATAAGATCACTAACATTATTAAGAAAAATATTTTGATTCCATAATCTGGAAGTTGTGCACTTAATTTAAATAATCTCACAAACAACAGGTTATAAGTTGATAATAAACACACATGTTACCATATTATCGATGCATTTCTCAAAAATCATGAATGATTTGAATAGTTAATAAGGTGGATAGTGGACCCACATATATTATCTTTATTCATTTCAGAAAGAAGGGAATTCAGTCCCTTTATTAGTTAGCGATATTTTAATAATATTTTTTGAGAACAAGTAGCTTATGAGGATTTTTTAAATTGAATTAAAGATTTTGGTTCTTTAATATATATGAATTCTCAATAATTTATGAATTATAATTGATCCGGGATGGTCAAACTGGTCATGCCAAGTAATCAATTGTCATTCAATTAGTAAACTTCAGGGTCACTATTTTTATTATATCAAATATTTATATTAATTGATAAACATCAAGTTTCTTGATATTAATATCAATTAGTCAGTAAACTTCGAGTTTACTAATATTTGTATTTATCAATAAACTCCGAGTTTACTGATTTTAGTTTTAATTAATTAGTAAACTTCAGGTTACTAATATTTGTATAAAAGTTAGTAAACTTCAGGTTACTAATATTTCTATTTGTTAGTAAAATCAAATAATTTTCAAGAGTACTTTTCCGATACAAATATTGTCGTATATATATTTTAATATCAATCTCAAAGTGATATCCATTTTAGTGAATATCTTTTAGAAATCAATAAATTTCTTTGAGAAATATTGAAAAATAATATATTTCATAATAAATTGTATGTGGGTAATGGTATTACAGTTTTTTAGGAGCCTTCAAATAATTATATTACTCATAACAAAAAATTATACAATTCATTATACATAGCTCAATCTATAATCAATTTAATTGATTCATGAAAATTAGAATAATTCAAAATTTACGGATTAAATTTACTTACTGTCTAATTCTTGAAAATTAAAATCTTGATTCTTTCGAGCCGGGTTGTAGTAAACCACGAGCTTCTAATTATCAAAATTTATGGTAGTAACTTGATCGTGCTAATAACGTATTATAAATAAAAGTAAAATCAAAGCAGAAATAGAGAGAAATGAGAAATATATATTCTCTGATAATTTTATTGTATCATTTTAATAGCTCACAACTAGCATATATATAGGTACAAAAACTTAGTAATATAATTTGATTATGAATATAATACTAGTATACTTAGAGTCTAATTAGTACTAAATGTAGTCATCCAATAGGAATATTCTAATATTCCACAACAACTAAAGCTAGTCATCCAATAGGAATATTCCAATATTCCATAACAACTTTTATATTTTTACTTGGTTAAAAAAAATTTATATATTTGTTACATTTTTTTACTATTATATTTATTTTATAGAATCCATAGTTAAAAAATAATAGATTAAAAGAATATGTGAAAAAATATAATTTTTAAAAGTAATTTTATTTTTTTTACTTCGTTAAAAAAATTATATATTTATTACATGTTTTCTACTATCATATTTATTTTATAAAATTTACGTATCACTTTTAAGAAATAATAGATTATAAAATATAGATTACTTTTAAAAAATGATAGAAAATAAAAGTGAATTAAAATTAAATAACTTTAAATAGCTTTGAAAAGAATGATAGAAAATAAAATGTGAATTTAAATTAAATAACTTTAAAGTTTAAATAGGCTTGAAAAAGAAAAAAAATTGGGGAGCAAAGTAGGAATTTTTATAAAACATTAAAGGTAAGATAGCCATTATTTATGTCCAGTTATTTTCTCTTAACCATATGAAATAGTTAAATTTTGATCTAGTTTATTAGAATGCAATTTAAGGAGTTCTCTTTCTATCCTATGATTGATTTGGAAAGCAAATAAGGCACCATACTGTGGTTTTAAAGAGCCGTCACCCAACAAAGTTGGAAGAGACCTTGAAAGCCATACCTAAAGTGGTTTAGAATTAGACCTGCCAAAATTTGATCTAATTTGAAAATCCGATCCATATGACCTGTATTTTTTGATCCAAACTCAATTGGACCCATCAATGACCCATTTAACCTACAAAGTAACCCTACACATTTATGACCCATAACCCAATCCAATATGTTTATAACCCTTTTATAATTTTATAACTTTTTTATATAATATAAATATAAAACATTTTTTTACATGCATATTTTTGTAAGTACCAAATATATTCAAGAAATGGGATTGAATTGAGTATACTAGATTTTTCTTGAATGATATAATGAAATATGAACAGAGAGTAGAGCAACAAATAGATTTAGATCACTTAAAATATTTTCATTAAGAAAATTGATCAAATCGTTTCCAATGTTTTTAGCTTATCTGGATGAAATTAACTATAATGTATTACTCAAAAATCTTTTGTGAATCTGATTTATTAAAATAAGCTAAGCAATTACATGATAGAGTACTCTGGGCAAATATAAAGCAGTAAGCAATAGTTCTATAGATCAACATAGATTGTAGAGCAATATACAATATATAACAATTATATAGAGCAACAATATAAAAACGAAATTAAAATAGAGCAAAGGGATAGAGAAGCATGGCATAATGATTTCTAGAGGTTCGACTCATCTTCTAAAGACAATTCATCTTAAGAATTTCCCTCCCCTAGTGTGACTTTATTTCACGGATTAGAGTCAAAAGCCATTTGCAAAAAAGTTTTCTCGAGTCTTTTTTTCCAAGTAAAAGACTTACAAACACTTAACCATTTTTCTCCAATGTACAAGGATTTAAACACTTAGTTCTTTTTTCCAAAGTAAAAGAAACCAAACACTTGCTAGTTTCTTTTCTTAGGTCCTAACAACCTAACCTTACATTATATCTACTCCAAGTTCCACAACGAACTCCAACATAAGTTTTCCCATTCTCCATTTTATATCAAACCATAAATTCCAAGCAATTCATATATCTATCACCATTCAATATTCATTCCAATTATATAAGTTATATAAACCATAATACCATATATGTCCTTAGCAAAATATGCTTTTTTCTAAATTAATTACATATAATACAGGGATTTTCTACTTAAACCACATTGAAACATCTTAAACTACTAACTTCATTACAACTATTCGATACAAAACTCCTATTTCAATAGTGTTTCAAAATTGTCTATTAAATGTACATGCCAAATAAAAAGTCAAAATTTTCTGAACACAAAATAGAAGTCTTCTTTGAGACATCATGTCTAAACTTCATTATGACTCCAGATATTCATTATGACTCCAGATATTAGTAGAATGTTCGGACTATTTTCTCGATCTTAAGAACACTTTCTTTTGACCTACACACGAAAAATAACCACGCTCTAAGCTAGATGCTTAGTGAGAGAGCTCTACTAATTTTATTTTTACTTTTCAAATATTGCATATATATACATAATATAAACACGTCACGCAATTAGGTTATATATATTTATATATATTATAACTTTTAATTTTACAAAGTAATTAAAGATACATAACAAAATATGGTATAATACACAATAAATCTCATCATTTAAATAAGTAGGCATGAACCTTGATAATTAAGTGGTATACATGATGCAAGTTACCATGATACACAAAATAACTGAACTAAGATCAACTTAATCCTATTTGAAACTCCTTATAGTATTTCGTTAATGATTTTTCATATCATTTCGCAATTTATCAATTCATACATGTCTTTGGCCATTATATATATGATACATTATTCATATCATTCAAGCACACATACAAGTTATAAACTCTTTAAATTGTATATAGTCACGAATACTTTATTTAATTATTTAATTATAGTTATTGCCTTATAATTACGGTTTTACCACTTAAATGACAATTTTACCACATAATTACCGATTTTGCCACATAAATTACACTTTTGCCGCATATTTATCATTTTGCCACTAAAGTTACTATTTTGCCCTTAGTAGTATCCAGTGGAAATCCTCAAACTGGATGTGCGGGACAAGGACCCCAAAGGTCCAAAACTATCAAAGCAACCTCTTGCAGAGCACACTCCGACAATTGCATCATGTTACCAACTGTATCAACTTGTGTGACTATGTAGACTTCTATTGGCCTACAAATGCGTGTCACCATGACTCAATAATATAGTGTATCTCCCTATGGCTAGCTAATTACATCATATACTTCTGATTCCGCTACTAGGTACTAAGGGCAAAACCATTCATTATTTCATTCCTTTAATTAGATTACATGTTCATTTATATTTTGGCAACCTCTTATGTCTTAAAACATGATTCTTGTCTCATGGTTCGTATAATGCACATCATGTACACATACTTGTACATTAATCATATTTGCTTGGCATCATTCATATCACATTCTTTAGTTACATGCATACATATAATTTGACCAAGACCATAATATCACCATTAGAGTTCCATCTTTAACTTCTCATAAATTACTTCTTACTTGTGACAAGAATTAACTCAATTTATAAGAATAAATCAATTTCTCACATCATGTTCTATTTGGCCATTATATGTCATTTCCATATTATGTTCATTTATCTCATTTAAACATATTTAGCCCTAATTTCATTAATTTAGATTCAATCCATTAAAATTTTATGCATTCTTAATCTTTTAGTAAAAGCTTGCAAACGCTTATTTATATTATGGAATTGAAGATAGGCTGCTGACTGCGTATAATGGTCCGAATATCGGGTTAGTAGTGATCAGTGAAATCTGTAGAGTTTATAGTGTGAATTTCATATGAAAATATTAGATATTGTGTCTTAAAAGACAGTAGAAGAGAAAGGTTAAAAGCGCTCGGGTCAAGGAAGTCTCCTGATGGGTGACCTCTCGGGAAGCCAGTAGAGAAAAATATTTTATTGGGCTATTGGAAAGTACAAGTTATAAGGAGTCTGGTGGTATAATTTGGAGTGAAAATGAGGTCAGATAGGTCCTTAAAAGTCAGAATGAAGAAAAGCCTCTAGTTCGGTTCAATAGTAACCAGAGTTGACTGAACTTTGACCGAATTTTTAAAAATGGTAAATGAGATTAAAATAATGTAGTGTGGGAAGTGTAACGGCTTAAAATAATTTTTATAAATTTTTGACAGTATTAGATTAGTGATTTATGGCAGAACCAAAAAGTGTTGAATCAGACCGATTTAAGTGAATTGAGCCCCAAATGGACTCCATTTGAGTGAAAGTTTTTGCAGGGAGGCTATTTTCCATATTTTAAGAATGATGGAATTTGTTGGGAGTGAAAATAAATTGAGAAATAGAATAGTGGAAAATAGCCTAAAAATCGAAAATTGGTTCAAACCGGTTCGACCACTTTGGTTGGACCTAGTTCAATTCAATTTTAGCATATATATGGCCACATAAAGCCAGATTTCTCTAGAAAAATCCAACAGCCACCACCTCTTTCTTCTCCCTTCCTTGGCCAAATTGTCCTCAGTTTCTTCTCCATTTTTCTTCATTTCTCTTCACATCTCTCCCCAAATCCAAGCCTTTTAAGCAAATTTCAACTCTTCTACAACATGGTAATGGTGATTGGAGTCCATTTGGTGGGCTATAAGTGGAAAAAAGTAAGTTACAAAGGTTATGTGCTAAAAATAAGGTAAGTGATTTAGAGTTCTATAATTTAACTTAAAGGTTCCAATAGGTATTTTAAGATATGTAGAAGATGTTTATGTAGTTATATTACAAAAAGAAAGCAAAATAATCATGGTTTCTTTGGATTGTATATTCGGCCACATGAGGAAATCAAAGGAGGTGATGGTTTTTCATGGAGTAAAGGAATGGAAAGGATGTTTAAGATGTGGAGAGCAAGGAAATAAGATTAGTGGATACAATATCCTCATTTTTCTACGTTAAAAGTATGATTTTTGGTTATATTTAAACATAAAGTATGAAAAATATGTATGTTTAATTGAATTAAACCATATAACCATATTAGGGAAGGTTAATAATGATGCTTTGAATGCTTAGATTTAAAAGATAAAACTTTGGTGGAGTGTTTACACTTGGGCCGAATGGTATACCTAGGTTTACTTCATGTATACTTGATTGTTATGGCTTATAAATGATGTTTAGATAATGTTTAGCATGGTATCTAATTAAAAAAATGGTTAAAACAAGAAAAAGTGAAGTTATTATGGAAGTAAGGTTTAGGCCGAATGCTATTTGATAACCGAGCTGTAGTCAGGGCCTAACCCGGTTATCACCCGCCCATTGAAGTTCGGGTTACCTATGTTTCTGAGCTCGGTTCCCGAGTGAATGCTCGGCTTATAAGAAGCTCGAAAGCGCAGGGGTAGCTTGGTAATGTTATTAATATGGCCGTTGCTCTTTAAAGGCTCATCATAAAGGCATCCGTTACTCAATAAATGTCTATCATTAAGGCGACCGTTACCTAATAAAAGTTCATTAAGAGGCCAACGATCATGGAGAAGGGGGAAGGCTATAAAAAGGTATGTTTAACCCCTTAACAGGGATCTCTCTCTCGACATTTTTAGTGAAGAAAACTCAGTTGCTAACTTGACCGTCGGAGTATCCTAGAACGGAAACCCGCCGGTGTTCTTTGATTTCAGGTGACACATTCAAGTCTCCGACGTCGAAATTTCGGAATTGTTATCATTTGATGCGGTGAGCATGGACTCCTGACAGATCTTTAATGGATCTCTTCCCTGATCTAAACACTGCTACAGCTCACACTACTCAAACACAAGCCATGCCGTTACAAACCCCACCCCCACTAATTCAAAATCAACAACCACCCGTCCAACTATTTGGCCAGTAAATTCAACCTCAACAGTCCACTCCTCAGCCAATTATTCCCAACTTAACTCCATAAGCGGCGCAAGCTTTCCTAGCAACGTTGACTGCTATGGCAGCCCAGGCGCCTTCCATCCAACCTCCCGCAGAATCCTTTCCCCCGGCTCCTCAAGCCTCGGCACCAGCCACACCTGCTGTTCTACCCCCTATGGTCCCAGGCTCCATAATAACGCTCACAGCCGAGCAGTTTGAGAAGCTCTTTGAAGATCGGATGCAGAAGTAACAGAATAGGAATACTTTGCAGTATCAGAGCAATTTTTGATCACCATTGGCAAGAGAGATTCTGTCTGCCCCGTTCCCGAACATACGGTTACCGAGCCTGCCCAGATACAATGGTAGCGTTGATCTGAGGGCTCACCTTGACCAATTCCACCATACAATGCTCATCCACACCACTGATGATGCAGCCATGTGCAAGATTTTTCCTCAAATATTAACAGAGTCGGCTCAAATTTGGTTCAGGAACTTGCCCGAGCATTCTATTGCGAGTTTTGCCCAATTCAGCGACATGTTCATTGCCAAGTTTGTGGCTACTATCCAACCCACTAAAGTTTCTGCGGATCTCAATTTGGTTCGGCATGACAAAGGGGAAACTTTGCTGGCATATGTTGAGAGGTTTAACACAGTAGCAATGGACATTCAAGACTTAAACTTGGAGGTGGCCAATAACGTTCTGATACGGAATACTCGATGTCAAGGCTTCAGTGACTCTCTCAGTAAGAAGCCACCAGGTGACTTTACTGAGTTAATGTCCCGAGCTCATAAGTACATAAGAATGGATGAAGCCAGACGGCTCCGAAATAGTTCACTTTACGATGATACGAACCAAGATTTACACAGATCGGTGCATGATCGGAGTGCAGGGAGAAATGACGCTCGGGGCCGTGGTTCGGGAAGCACCCATCGGGTTTATGTAGTTGCGTCAGGGACCACAGAACGGAGAGAGTCTCAGTGGACACCGTTAAATGCCTCTAGGGCGCAAATTCTAAAGTGGTTGAAAGAGCATGACAAGGTGAATTGGCCCTGACCCATGAGGGAGGGTTCCGGTAGGAATCAAGATCTCTATTGTGCATTTCATAGGGACAAGGGCCATGAAACAAATGATTGCAATCAGCTTAAGAGGGAGATAGAGTTCCTGCTCAGAAAAGAAAAGTTCGCCCAGTTCATAAAAGAAGAACAAGCTAGAGATAGATCCCGATCTCCTCGTCGTCAAGATAATCGGGCAAGCACTAGTAGAAAGACCCCAGCTGGAGTCATCCATGTTATTGAAGAAGGGAAGCATTATGACGTCTTTGAGGATTCTCGTAAGAGGAAGGCCAGGGAAGTGTTCTCTCTGAACTCTAGATCACCACCAATAGGTTATGAGGTGAAGTTTTCCAGCTCGGATGATGGTCATGTCAAACAACCGCACACAGATTCCTTGGTGGTGGAGGCAGTAATCCAAGATTATCTGGTCCAGCGTATTCTTGTGGACACGGGTAGTGCAGTCAATCTCATTACTCTGCAGGCATTCAAAGCCTTAAAGATGTCAGATAACATCTTGGAACCGGTAACCGCGCCTCTGATGGGGATATCAGGTAAGCCAGTAAAGGTGGAAGGTCGGTTAAATTATCATTGGAGCTTGGAGATGATAAGGTGACCCAGACATGCAGCAGCTGCTTCATGGTCGTGGATATCCCATTGACATACACTGGGGTAGCTCTTGGAGTAGTCGCGGAGGTTCCAGCGCCCCCAGTCTTTTGCTTCTTCTTAGCACGAACTAGCTCGGCTACACTGGGGTTCGAGCTCTTCATAGCTGCAAAAAAACAAACATTAAGAAACGGATCAGCATCCAAGGAAAAGAAGTGAAATTTACCCTTTCTTTTAGAGCTCGGTCTTTGGGGTATTGGAGGTATGCCACATTGGAGCTGCAGGTTAATGTCAACTTTCTCCTTGGCTAAATCCCTCCACCGAGCCAAAGTTCGTTCCTCATCCTCATTAAGCAGCAAAGGACTGTCGTTCCGATTCACGAACCGATCCCAATGAGTTCAGAAGGGGAAATAATTTTCGCACTTTATAACAAAGAATCGATCTTTCCACTTCTTCAGTGATTTCGAATTTTTGACAAACACCCCATAGCTAGATCGGGACTGTATATAGTTGTGGTCTTCTCCATTGGCTCGGAGTCCAACGTTGTAAGCAGCTCAAAAAAGTCTAAGAGTGAGATCTATATCATTTTCGGCAGACCATATCTGTAATGCGGAGAGGGTACGCCAAGCATTTGGGTGGAGTTGACCAATGGTCATGTCGTAGTAGTTCAACACTTCTAATTCGAAGGCCGTCAGAGGAAGATTCACCCCGGCCTCAAAGTCCGCTTCATAAACGACTATCATCTTCTTTCCCTAGAAATGGGCATTTGCCCTAAGAGAAGCACCGGCGGCACAAACTTCATATTCATAGGGAATCCCGAGCCTTTCTCGTAGAGGTGCCATGTCAACGGACTTCAGGATGGAACCTATGCTGCCCACTCTGGGAAATTGGCATGGTTCTTTCTTCCCTTTCGATGGCTGTTGGTTGGAGCCATGAGAATCGGAGAAACTCTGAGTAGCAAGACCTTCTTCTATCCTCGCTATCTCAGTAGAACTTTCAGAGGCACTCATGGTGGAAGAAGAGAGAAGAAACAAACCTGGAAATTTTGAGGCTGGTTCTGCCAGCGAATCTGGAGCAGTAGACACCGAAAAGTTCTCGCCGATAAGGAGAAGAAAGATTGAGGAGGTGTGAATTTTGATTCTCAGTCAAGGGATCAACAGATAAAAGATGAAGAGGAAGAAAGGAAGAAGGCAAATGCTCAAATGCAGAAGAGCAAAATCCCTAAAAGCTAAAGGCCATTTGTAGGTAAAGCAAGCCAGTGAATAGAGGACAGGTGGCAGTGGATAAGAGGTGGTATCAGGCATCCTTAAGGCAAGTACGGGTATCAAAGCATCACAATGATGGCGTGCTAGCATGTGGCTATCATTTCACGCTGCACGAGGTATCATTTCCCGTTCTTCGTGCCTCACGCGCCAGGCAGTTACTTTCTGAATTGCTAAATTACCAGTTGCCCTAGATGACAAAAATGTCATGCTCAGTGGGGTTTATGTTAATCAAGCTGTAGTCAGTGCCTAACCCGGTTATCGCCCGCCCATTGAAGTTCGGGTCACCTATGTTTCTGAGCTCGGTTCCCCAGTGAATGCTCAGCTTATAAGAAGCTCGAAAGCGAAGGGGTAGCTCGGTAATGTTATTAATATGGCCGTTTCTCTTTAAAGGCTCATTATAAAGGCGTCCGTTACTCAATAAATGTCTATCATTAAGGCGACCATTACCTAATAAAAGTTCATTTAGAGGCCAACGGCCATGGAGAAGGGGGAAGGCTATAAAAAGATATGTTTAACCCCTTAACAGGGATCTCTCTCTCGACATTTTTAGTGAAGAAAACTCAGTTGCTAACTTGACCATCGGAGTATCCTAGAACGGAAACCCGCCGGTGTTCTTTGATTTCAGGTGACACATTCAAGTCTTCGACGTCGGAATTTCGGAATTATTATCACTATTTAACATGGAAATCATGTATGCTTTCTGATAAAATACTAAAATGAAGTATATCTAAGTAATTTATCATGTAATATAGCTAAATGAATGATTAGTGTAAAAAGAATAAATTGTAGTGAATGAAAGTTAACATGGCCGAATGGTGATCATGTTTTAAATGATGTGTAACTTGATTATTTATTTTGAATAATAGCATAAAATGAATAAAGAATGAAAAATAAATGTATGTGAGTCTATTTGAAATTAATGGAGTAAAATTTTATATATTAAAGTGTGATATTATATTATGTTTACCATAAAAATGATAGAATATGTGTATATTTAAGTGAACTTATGGCATGAATGAAGTTTATATTGAATATTGACTGTATTGAAATGGAATTGATGGAAAAAGAATGAAAAGGAAGTGAAACTGTATTGTATTGCTTGATATTGTGGAGTTTATCTCATTTGATATATGAAGTGGAAAAATGAATTGAATGATGATTGTGCCTTGCCCTTAGTGATCTGGTAGTAAATCTAGTTCAAGATATAGATGGCTAGCCGTAGGGATGTCAGTGTATGCCGCGGTAGCAAGTCATGGCGACTTGCAATTATAGACCAATGACGGTCTACTTACAAATGTCAGTATAGTGTAAAGTGTAAGTGTAGCGTAGTTGAAGTGTAATTTGGGGCCCCCTAGTGGCCACTCCGATACTACCGAAGTGTAATTTGGCCCCCTAGTGGCTACTTCCATAGGTTAGGGCTATAGAGTCTGGTCTCGTATATTCAGTGTAGTGATAACTACTGGGTGATACTAGTAATAAATTAAGGAAAATGAAAAGAAATGAAATGAAATGAGATTATTTGAGAAATGCCGTGAAAAAGGGTAATAATGGAAAAATGAATAATTAAATGATTATATATGTAATTAAGTGATAAGATAAGGATAAGGATAAAATAAAATAAGATAAGGATAAGGATAAGAATAAGTTAAGATATGATAAGGACTAAAATAAAATTTGACTTGAAAATGGTACCCTAAGGAGTAAATGGTAATTATGTAAAAAATTAAGGGCATTATCGTAAATATTTAATTAAATTGATTAAAAAAATGATAAATAAGAAAATAAGTGAAGATGGAACTAAAATGAAAGAAATAAAAATTCAGGGGTAAAACAGTAATTTTACACTTAATAGATAAAAATGGAGTAAGTTAAATGAAAAGTGTAATTAAAATGATAATAGTGTAAAGAAATCGAAATATAGGGACTAAAAGGTAATTTGGTGTGGTAGTAAATTAGGGACAAAAATGTAATTTTGTAGGTTAGAAAAGAAATAAGATGGAAAATAAGTGTAAATAAGGGTATTTTGGTAATTAAGAGAAAGTAAGGGACATAATCGTAATTATTGAAAAAGATGAGGACCTAGATGTAATTTTTGAAATTGTAAGGTTTATTGAAGGACTAAAGTGTAAATAGTTAGTAATTTGACTATGGATAAATAAATTACTTTTAATGATGAATTTAGTGTTTAATTGTAATTATTGAAGAAGTGTAAATATAAAACATGTGGAAAATGAATTAAATGAGAGAATAAGGGTAGATAAGGGTATAATTGTAACTATAAGATAGTGAAGGATAAAATCATAAATTGATAAAAGTTTAAGGACCTAATTGCAAATTTATAATAGTAAGGCTAAATAGGGGAATAAAGTGTAATTAATTAATAACGTAGGCATTAATGGCATAATTGATAATTAGTGAATAAATAATTAAGGATTATAGAATATTGTTTTATAAATAATTATTAAATGTATAATAGTTTTAATTGATCTATATATGATGAATATGTATGTGTGTAAAACTTAACTAAGTTTAAGATAATAAAGTAATTGTAAATAAGTGACAATGAAGGGCAGAAAGGTAAATTAGTGGCATTATTGTAAAGGAATGGAAGTAAGGACTTAAATGTAATTGACCGTAATAAGGTAATTGATAAAGTTATTGTTAAATTAATATTATTGTTAAGAGTATTGGTATAATTAATAGTGACACGGCTAATAGAATTGGAAATGTCAAAATATAGTGATAGAAAAGACAACACAGGATTTAAGAATGATAAATGATCAAGGTAAGTAATTAATGTTCAAAAGATATGATTACGGAAATAAGTTGATTGTGCATGCATGTAGTAATAGTATGGAAAATTTAGGATATGCATCCACCATTGGGCATTCCAAATGCTCAGCGTGTAGTATTGTTACTGCGTGCATGTTATAAAAAGAAAAAAAGTGGTAGTGGTCGATGTCATTGATGATCAAAAGATTTTACGGGACAACAAGGATAATGAAATAGGCATGGCATGTATACGACTGCAATGGTTGAACACGAGATTATACAGGTTAAGTATAATAATTGTGTATTAGTGTAATCGTTATGTTATTATTTATGTATGATTGTGGTTGTAGAATTTTTTTTTAACTGAATCTAATAAGTGCATTACGGTGTGTTTCAGTACAGTGTTGTGACATCCGATATTCGTACCATTTACGGGTATAGGGTATTATACTGTGCACTATAGGTGTGCTACTCATAAACCAACTTCTCTTATGGGTTATCTAGAAAGGGAGGGGGTTGGCATAAATCTTCTACATAGTCATTAGCCCTTGAGTTATTAGCAGGAATTTGATAGGGTACTCCTTAGCCCTTTTCCTGAGCAGTCGGAGGGACTCTCGGTCCATTAGAGTCTGACCTTAGTGTTGCGGGCTATCGACAACCAAATTGTGATAGTATCTCCAAGATCATGACTTTCATGGAACCTAATAATTCATCTTTGAGCTTCTCTCCGAAATCAGACAACCCTTCCTTAAATTCTGACCTAGTTGTTAGTGGCTATACCCTATGCCAAATATTTAAACCTTAATGTAATGTCATATTTTAATTTTATATATAGGGTTTTCTCCACATTAATATATTGTTGGCATGTTACATTATAGTAATGTTTATGAATAACTATATAATGTTATTCTAATTATCCCTAGCCATTTATCACTAAAGAGCATAATGATAAATTAAGACTAGTATGTGTTTGATTGATAATCATGAAATGATTATATATGGTGATATAAATCAAACTTATAGGTAATTATTAGAGAACAAGGTACTAGATTGACCCGTTATGAGATCACTACATGGGTTAGTGTCATAAGTGATCTTATAGTAGTTATGTTATCAAATCCTTAGACTTGAGATTATCACAGTTTCCTACATAAGGAATATCATGCTTTGGCATAATAAAATGTCATCTTTAATTGGATAATCATAAACTTTATGATTGTGCATGATAAGAATTATGTAGAGGAAAGTGAATAATCGAGATGAAATTTTTTCCTCGTTTATGAAAGAGATATCTATTAGGCCACTCGATAAGTAGGACTGAGAAATGCATAGCCATGCTCAAATGAATTGATAGGGTGATTAATGTCATTTGAATTTATTAGTCTACTTAGTGATCGAGAAATTATATGTTTGAATAATATAAGTTTGACATGAACCATGACTTATATTGTAAGGCCCCAAATTGTGCCCTTGTTGTTTCAGAGTATGTCAAAGGCATGATAAGGGCCGGAAATGCATAATTGGGTGATTAAGAGTAGTAAGGGGCATAATCGGTATTAAGTTAAAAGTCAAAGGTCAAATGGTAATTTGTCAATTAGTGATATAAGTGCATAAAATGAATAGTATTGTGGGTCAATATCTAATTTAGAAATAATTGCAAGCCAAATGTATGATTAAATCGATATAATGGCCCAAAAATAATTACTTTCATGAATAGTAAAAGTGGGCCCCATGAATAGTAAAAGTGGTCCCATTAATAGTAACTGTGGGACAATGTGTAACACCGCAACACCCCTCGGGAGGAATATCGGGATGCTACGCAAGCAAAACACAAACTTTCATGCAAATAACTAAAGCCGAAGCATTCAGGAACAACATATATACTTGCATTCAGAACTTAAAAAGTATACATATACAAATTTATTACATTATCAAATATCAGAATTACATGCCTTTCAAACGTTTACAAAACACTTTACAAGAGTCCTACACAAAAAGGTTACTATAACTCTTACAAAAGAAATACTCAAAAACAACTCCTAGTGGCTAGCAGATGGGGACCCTCGCTCAGAATAGAACCTGCAAACCTACACGGAACAAAACTGTCACACCCCAAAAGTGGCCTAATTGGATTTGGCATTTTTAATTGGAAAATATGGATATTTTGGTAATTGTTACAAGTGTAATTTAGAGGCAATTGGGTAATTTACAAGTGAAAGAGGATTTAATTGCAAGGAAATAAAAGTATTTAAATTGCAGATTTTTATTGGTGAGTAAAAAGTAATTAATAAGGACCTATTAGAAGTTTAAGGAGCAAATGGTAAAAGAGGATTAAGTGGATTAAGTGAACCAGTGCATGTGTGCCAAATGGAAAGGTGAGTGTGTGCATGTGGGAGAGAGAAAGGAGGGTTTCAGAAATTTTGTGTAGCTTCAGAAAGAAGCCATCAGATTTCAGTCTCTATCTCTCTTGCTCTCTCTTACGTTAGCCATTCCTTCCCCTTTTTCATTTTCTGTTCATTCCCATTTGCATGTGTGTCCTTCCGTTTTGAGCTTTGAAGGGATTTCAAGAGGTATGTGGCAGAAGTTCTTTACGTTTTTATGGTTGAATCTCCTTCTTCTCCTCCTTTGGGTTTTTAAAGATTATTTTCTTAGGTTAATGGAATGTGGTCTTTGTCTGTTTGCAAGCATTTGAAGATAAAAGAAAAGAGAAGGGAAAAGGGAAAGTTGTGGATTGAAGTTGCAGAGGTCATTTTTGAACTTCATTAACAGGTTTGGGAGTGTCTGTCCTTTCTCATTTTCGGATCCTGGTTACTGTATGTTGTTAATGTCAGCTATGTGTGTTGTTTATTAGAATGCATGAGCAATGTGATGTGTATACATGATTCCTGTAGAAAAGAATAACGTTGAGTATGTCAATGAGATGAATATGCATGAGTTTGAATGTGGAATCCTGGGTTGTTGACGTTCTGTTGCCTCTGTTCGAATAGTAGAAATATGTTATTTGTATAAAAATTGCTGTAAATATGCTCTGGAGACTTGAAGGTATGTATTCGAATCATTATTGCATGAAAAATGGTTTTAGACAAAGTGGGGTTTTGCGTTTTGGTTGTACTCTGTTTTCACGATTTTTGGTTTTTACGTTTTTCTGGAAATTCTGAAGTTTTGAGAAGGAGAAGCAGAAGTGAGAGAAGAAGATCACGTGACGTGATGAAGAATCACGCCATGACCCTCTTCCCTGAAGAGGATCACGAGACGTGATGCAGCATCACGCCGTGACCTGCTTCCCTGGGGAAGTCACGAGACGTGATGGAGAGTCACGGCTCATGACCCTCCCATTCCCTGCGTGTAACGAGTCACCACTGCCAAGTGACTCGTGACCTCCCCTCTCTTCTCTGACGTCACAAGGCGTGACGGAGGGTCACGACTCGTGACTGCCCCTGTTTTTGGCGTGGCGCTCGCGTGAAGCCAGCGTCACGAGTCACCATTGCTTGGGTGACTCGTGACTGGCCTCCTTCCTGCTGCCTGATTTAAAAAGCAAAGTATTTTTCTTTAAAGCTTCTGTTGCATGTGGTTTTCACTACTTGACTCAAGAACAGGCTTAAATCGGTGCTATAAATTAATAATTGTTTAATTATGAGATTTGTATACATGATTAGTAATTAATGTACATGATTTAATTGTTTATAAATTACATGAACATGGATTATTTTAATGTGAGTTATATGTTCTTATTATCTCCAGTATTTGATATTTATATATTTATATGTTTCTGAATTTGATCAATATACATGTATACATGAGTTATAAGTTCGTATTTAATGAAATTCTCATAATATGATTATTACTTGAGTTTCCTTTTTAGTTGAGTTATTTCAAGCCTGAATAGTCATAGTGGTGGATAAGTAAGCGCTTACTTAGGTCAGGGTGTGTGTGCAGCTGCTATATGATAAAATGTTATATGCGGGTTCCGTTTGGATCCTTGTTTCGACCCCGTTTGGGTCTATATGGAAATTAATGCGAGACTTCGGTCACTATATGAAAATCACATGTTTGAGACTCATGTCTCTATATGCTTGGGGTACTGTGTTCTATCAGTATCCAAATGACCGCATCCACTTCTAAAGAGTATTTTCAGACTAATCAGGCTATATGTTAAATTGTATTCCATATGTGGAGATGCATATTGACGGGATTAAAAGTATATGATGCACATGAATTCTTGCATAACGTTATATTATGCACCTTGTATCTGTGTACTTAGAATGGTGAGAATTATGTTAATCCTAGTATGAATTGAGTAGTAATTGCTTGTAATGTATGTTTATGCATGTCAAGTAAGGAATTTGTAAATATGTTTATATGTAATTTTGATGCCTTTGATTTTGAATCATAGCTTTATTGCACGTTTATGTTGCGTTGAGATTATATTAATGTTGTAAATGTTGTATATGTATATTGTTCGTTTGTTTTGTTCCTCCCCACTAAGCGTTATCGCTTAGCACGGGTTATTTTCCCGTGCAGGTGGCGAGTTTGGTTTGGAGTCAGATATCTGCAGGTCGGCCACTAGAAGTCTTTTTGGATGAAGTTATTTTTGAGTCTTCCGCTGTTATTTTGTACATGGCTTGTTTATAGCAAAATGAATCTTTTGTAAAGGAACAACTATTTTTGTATATGTATTTGCTTACGAGCCTTTTTGTAAAACGATATTGATATGATATATGTTCAAGGACTTGCTATATTATGATTAAAAGTTTTTTTATTTCTCATATTAGTTTTTGTTTATTAGTGTGTATTTGGATTTGTATATGTGTTTGTCCGCGTGGCACTTCGGTATCCTTCCAACGGGGATAACGGGGCGTTACAAAAACATCCGTGCTAAGCGATAACGCTTCGTGGTGATGAACATAAACAAAGGACTTCCAAGGAAGTCAGAATAAATACAATACACAAGCATATAAATCAAAGATACTATCAATAATTCAGAAGCTTATCATATACTTAGCATAAACATGCCAGTAAAATACTCATAATCAGACAGATTTGGAAGCAATGTAATAATTGCTAACATACTGAAATAACAGAACGTATAACTGATACAAATTCGCATATTTTACACAAGTATGCATTACAAATATAGCCTGAGATCATGATAATGGTGGATACGGGTAACAGAATACTAGCGGGCAGTATCAGAAGACCGAATTCTAAATTTTCAGAAGACCGAAGTCTAAAACTTTAAACCCATACAGGTCGACAGGAGCAGCTACAAAACTCTAGCCCTTAATAAGCATGCTTATCTATCCATTACCTTGACCGATCAGGCTTAACATAACAACTAATAAGTCATCTAACATATAATTATTCATAAATACATATAATAAACATATAAAATTCATTAAACATGTACAAACATGCACCAATGCAATGTCACAAAAGATAAGCATAAAAGATTCAAGGTTGCAAAACTGCTCAGTGTCGCGCTCGCAACAGAACAGAACTCTTGTAGCTGTCGTGCACGTGATCCTTGTCACTCTCATGATAGAATGCCTAGATGGCTTTTGTTGTGCTCGCGATGTTGTTCACACTCGCTCGACCATGCGCGAGAGAGCTCGGCAGGGCTGGCGACACACGCAGGCAAACTTCGCCCAATGCATTCTGTCGCGCTCGCGACAGAACACAACTCTGAAATCCAAACTTCACAACACACAACTGGCACATGCAACTTACTCTTCATTCAATCACACCCTCAAACATGCTTATACCAACATACAGTATGCTATAAACAATTCAAGGCATTAATCAATACTTAACACATTCATATATCAAATTCAAGCCATGAACATGAACAATCAAAATCATATACACATGCTACTCAAACCCACTCTAGGCATAGAATACATCAACATGCATCAAAACAGGGTCTAAGATTAATAATAAATGAACTATTAACACATGCAATACCACAAATCCAGCTCAAATCACAAGGTGCATCAAATACCATTAAACTATAAAAACATGCAGCAATCATAAAGCTCACGATCCTGACCTCTAGAAGCAGCCGAAACACTTCTACAATCAGACCTTGTCCTTTCCCTTCAGAATCCTTCTAGTCTCAGCTTCTTAATCCCAAATCAAACATAAACTCTTAATCCATAACTCATCCAACAAACCATAAGAAAAGGAGGGTAGAAGCAAAAATTGCAAATCCAAATACACTTACCTTCAAGACTTATTTCTCATCAATACTCTTTAATTAATCCACAATTAAACCAAAAACTTAAAGTGAGGAAGAAGAAACCAAGAGAGAAAAATGAGACAGGAAAAATCCGGCCACATGCAAGGATTGGAATAGAAATTCAGATTCCAACACCCTCATATTGCATGCCAAAGCCACATGTCACTCATGCACTACTTGCCCCACTAAACATGTGTGCCACATGTCACTCATGCACCAATATCCCTCTAACATGCAAATCCCTCTTACGTCTATGGCAAACGCTCCCTTAAGTCCCTCAAATGCAACTTGAAACCAACTATTATCAGATCTCCTCGAGAGTGTTCTATCACGCTCGCGACGATGTTACGCCCGCGACAGAACCCTCACTCATACCATTTATTCCTTGTCTTGACCAACCCTCCACACAAATTCTTTGCTAAGCCAAGTACTCATTCAAATGTTTCCTGTCATATTAAATACACATCCTCATACTTATCAAAACACCACTAATCCTACTAGGGTGTAATCCGGGTTGTTACAATTCTCTCCTCCTTAAGAAATTTCAACCTCGAAATTTCACCCGTTGCCAAACAGATAACAATACACTTCCTATAACATAACTTATACAAATCAACTTAAACGAATTGAAACTTACCAGAAGGACCCACTTGATCATCTTCCTTGTCCCTAATGATGTCATAACACCGAGTTGGACCACCTGAAGGCACCGGTTTCTCAACCGTCTCTGATGGTGCTTGCACTGTCTGTCCTCTATGTCTTCCTCCTCTAGCAGATCCAGTCACTCCCATGTTACCCTTACTATCCGGCTGAACTGAACCTTCCTTCAAATCCAGGCAATTGGCCAGCATATGCTCCAAGCTACGACATCTAAAACACGCTCCAGTGAGCTTCCTATAAGTACCCCAATGCTCTCACAGTGCTCACACTTGGGCGCTGTACTTCCCTTACTCGATAGTGCCAAAACCCTTCCCTTCAATGCCAGTTCACAACCCGACCCTCTGGTAACCTGTCCATTAACAGCTTCTCGTGACTTCTTAGGACTTGTCAAAACACTATCATTTGCTTTCCTCTTATGTTCCTGGTGACGCCCATTCCCTAATGACAGACTAGCTCAACTAATCTTAGTTAGAGAAGGCCGCACCCACACAACAGAACACATGCTTAACCTGAATAATAAAATTTCATCACATACGATCTTAACTCATGCATCACATGCCAACTACTTATAGTGCATTCTCCATGGCCACACGCATTGCTCATGCATATTTATACTCTTAGGTTAACATTCATAGTTATCAGATTATTACATGTTTTACATACCCGTTACACATTCGATTGTACAAAAGCTTATACAGAAATCCCAAAATATCAAACCCAGAACCTACACTTTCTACTTCCTACTGTTGACCGTACAAAATGCGGGGGCATCCTCCGGTCGCCTCTCGTCCGTACCTGCACGGATTAGAGTAAATCCATGCTAAGCGATAACGCTTAGTGGGGAACTCATATAAAGCAAATGATTATCACACAAATAGGGTTATCATACATTGCATGCCAGCAACCAAGCCTAATTATAATTATCTCATCAAACACCACTCCATACATATCATGGTTCAACACTATATTCAATCATAAAGCATTAATCACAAGTTCACATATTCACATCGTTTACTATATTATGTCACAATCATTTCCATTTATTAGTTAGTTGGTTAGCCTGCAACTCAATGACGCGGATAACGGGTATCGCATTGGTACCACTCAGGTACTAGAATCTCATCGAGATTACTTTTACGCATTGGTACCCTCAGGTACTTAACATCATTCCACATATAATAAAAAAATCCAGCAAGGATTATTCGCATAGTTTTCGCATTGTGATTCCCATGGAATCAGACACATTTAATGCATGGGGCTGCAGCACTTGACCCTATAGGCATGCCTAACTATCCACTACTTGACTCGCAGGCTTAAATTGTTAAACATATTATTCAGTTCACATTGTTCACTTTTCACATCACATACGTAGATAGCCCATATCACATTCACTCTACACATTCGCATTAGCACATAGCTAAGCATTACACTTGCATACCCAATATGCTTCCAATTCGTTTTTCATAGTTAATAATCACATAATTGATTGCATTCAAGAACCATCACATAGTATGCAAATGTACATTACTTAATACACACATAACACTTACTCATAATGTTCTTCATTCCAGCTTAAAGCCTTACCGTTAGAAAGTCCAAACACATTAGGGTTATATTGCCAAAACAGGGTAGGTCACGGTCACAATGAATTTCATTGTCACCGTGACATGTTGAAGTTCAAAACAGAATGCAAACTGGGGGCAGGTCACGGTCACAATCAATTTCATTGTCACCGTGACATGTTCCCAACTCTCGGCAGAATGCAACTTGAGGGTATGTCACGGTCATAATGAAGTTCATTGTCACCGTGACATATCCATACTTTGCAAAACAGATTGCTCCCTCAGGTACCTCACAGTCACACTGGATTTCATTGTCACCGTGACATACCAAAATCCAATAGGCAGAATTGAACTTAGGCATACCTCACGGTCACAATCAATTTCATTGTCACCGTGACCTATGCAAAAACAATATAACACAGCTATGTTTTATCACTAGCACAGCTGTGCTTTCCAGTCCAATTCTCCTTCCACATCAAGACTTCAAATCTCATTCTCACTTTTGGCAAGCAACCCAAAACATCAACCACTTACTCAATTAGCACATACCTGATTTCCCTTCTTATTTTGGCACTCATCTTTGGCACAATTTATAATCAATCCCAATTTACACATAGCATACATGCTCTCAAGCAATTTATTCACTAAACACATTACCACATACACATACAACTCATATCAAAGTCCCTATTGGACTAATACAAATCATACAATTTACACATTTAGGGTTTGTTCCCAAACCTTATCGCCTTAGCTCCTAATCTCGACGGACGCTTGGCTCTCCGATTACAGCTTTTCCCTTATCTCTCTTCACTTTTTCAGCTAGCAAAACCAGTACAAATTCCAGAATTGAACACAATCCATCAATTCTCATTCCAACACCAAATCAAAACCAAGAAGAAGAGTAGAAGATGAGAACACTATGCACTTACTCACTTACCTCTTAAGTTAACCCTTAATTCTTGCTCCCATTAACTATATGCATGCACTACTAAAGGCCTCTCTAAAGCTCATTCTCACGCAAGAAAGAAGAGAGAAGAACACAGAAAAATTGACTGAAATCACACAAATGAATCTTTTCCCTTTCCTTAGTTAACTCATGCATGCAAAGGTGGAGGTGGCATCCTCTCAAGAAGCCACACGGATTCCACTCACCAAAGTCTGCCTCCACTAACCAATTCCTACTTATTTTATTCTTAACTAATGCATCATAAAACAAACTAATCAACCATTAACTTAACATAATATAATTACCCAATAGCCACTTAACAATCCCTTATATTACAATTAGGTCCTTCCAACCTTTCAATTGAGTCCTGCCTTCAATCAATTTAATCCAAACCTCATATTCAATTCACACATACACACACACACGCCAATTTAAGTTAATTCTTTTAGGGTACAAGTCCGGCCATAACATTCCTTACGCTGCTTAATCACTTCAGACTTTGGCCGAAACCAATTGGTAGTAACCTACAGAATGCATCATGGACATAGCTAAAAGAGGACCTCTGATGCTCTCTCTTAACCCATCTTCAAACTGGCAACACTTGAATTCCTCGGTAAGCAACAAATCTAGCACATACTTACTCAACCTACTGAATTCCTTCTCATATTCACTTACTGACAAACCCTTCTGCCTCAAACTTACGAATTCTTTCCACTTTGCCTCTCGGTAAGCCTTAGTCACATACCTCTTCTCAAACTATTGAACAAAGAACTCCCAGTTCATCTCAATAGGCCGCTGGGGATTCCTCATCACTAGCTTCCACCAATCATAAGCTGGGCCTTGTAGCAGGGACATCGCACAATTAACTCTCTGATCCAATGGGCAATTAATTCTTGCAGAATTCTCCCCATCCTCTCTAACCAATATTCAGCTGAATCTGACAGATCCAAAGTCATACCAGTAAATTCCTCTGCCCCCTCACTTTCTAATCAAATCAGTTGGAGCCTTAAGAGCAGTTAGCCTCTCAATCATTTGCATCATTCCTTGCATCAATTCTGGATTTCCATAAGCTAGACCCATACCTTCAGCCCGAGGTCTCTCTTGTGCAAGCTGACGAACCCTCACTGGATTAACACTACCTGCTGTCTCACCTATCTCTTCACTGGGATCGGATTCCATCTAAACTCTACACAAGACAACATCTGCATTAGGCCACGACTCTAAATAGACACTTACACATCTAAACATCTTATAGACCAGAACCATCTAACCAGGCTCTAATACTACAACTTGTAACACCCCAACACCCTTTGGGAGGAATATCAGGATGCTATGCAAGCAAAACACAAACTTTCATGCAAATAACTAAAGCGGAAGCATTCAGGAACAACATATATACTTGCATTCAGAACTTAAAAAGTATACATATACAAATTCATTACATTATCAAATATCAGAATTACATGCCTTTCAAACGCTTACAAAATGCTATACAAGAGTCCTATACATAAAGGTTACTATAACTCTTACAAAAGAAATACTCAAAAATAACTCCTAGTGGACAACAGATGGGGACCCTCGCTCAGAACAGAACCTATAAACCTACACGGAACAAAACATCCGTCCTAAGTGATAACGCTTAGTGGGGATAAACAGAAATAAAGGACTTCCAAGGAAGTCAGAACAAATACAATACACAAACACATAAATCAAAGATACTATTAATAATTTAGAAGCTTATCATATACTTAGCATAAATATGCCAGTAAAATACTCATAATTAGACAGATTCGGAAGCAATGTAATAATTGCTAACATACTAAAATAACAGAATGTATAACTGATACAAATTCACATATTTCACACAAGTATACATTACAAATATAGCCTGAGATCATGACGATGATGGATATAGGTAACAGAATAATGGCAGGCAGTGTCAGAAGACCGAAGTCTAAATTTTCAAAAGATCGAAGTCTAAAACTTTAAACCCATATGGGTCGACAGGAGCAGCTACAAAACTCTAGTCTTTAATAAGCATGCTTATCTATCCACTACCTTGACCGATCAGGCTTAACATAACAACTAATAAATCATCTAACTTATAATTATTCATAACTACACATAACGAACATATAATCTTCATTAAACATGTACAAACATGCACCAATGCAATGTCACAAAAGATAAGCATAAAAGATTCAAGGTTGCAAAACTGCTCAGTGTCGCCCTCACAACAGAACAGAACTCTTGCAGCTATCGCGTATGCGATCCTCGTCGCTCTCACGATAAAATGCCTAGATGGCTTCTATCGCGCTCGTGATGTTGCTCACACTTGCGACCAGGCACGGCATCGCTCGGCCATGCATGAGAGAGCTCTACAGGGCTAGCGATACACGCAGGTAGACTTCGCCCAACGCATTCTATCACACTCGCGACAGAACTCAACTCTAAAATCCAAACTTCACAAAACACAACTTGCACATGCAACTTACTCTTCATTCAATCACACCCTCAAACATGCTTATACCAACACATAAATTGCTATAAACATTTCAAGGCATTGATCAATACTTAACACATTCATATATCAAATTCAAGCCATGAACATGAATAATCAAAATCATATACACATGCTACTCAAACCCACTCAAGGCGTAGCATACATCAACATGCATCAAAACAGGGTCTAAGATTAATAATAAACAAACTATTAACACATGCAATACCACAAATCTAGCTGTGACGCGCGCCGAAACCCGTGGCCTCCCGAAAGCCCGATTTAGGGCGATCAGGATGGGATTCATTAAAACTTGTAAGGTATTTACAAGCTGCGTCTATTTTGGGCAACAATGAGGTTTCTTGGAGTCGCCACCCAATAAAACATTGGGGAGGGTCATCTAGCCTTAGCGAGCCTAAGACGGTGCATACATATCCATCTTGGGCAAGCCAGAGAGATCTTGGAGGTCTCAGCCTCTACCCCCTGGAGCCTAGGATTTGTAAATTTAAGTCTTTTGGTGAGACTCAAGAGGTGTCTTGGAAGTCCTAGACCTCTCACCTCATTGAGCCCCAAAGACCAGAGTGAGTTCGGGACTTCTCATTTATTTATACCTTGATCAATATTATGATTAAGTTTTGAATTCATTGTTTCACCAACTTTCCACACGATGCATTTAATTAAGCGTAATCATTCACGTCAAAAGCAATAGGTAAAGCATTATTAAAATAAACATTCTCAAAATAAATTACAATAAAACTAGGGGCGGAATACAACCCCCATTGTAAATAAAATAAGAATCATGCATAAATCGGGGTATTCATTAATGATGAGGACATTGGTCCTCACATGCATATTTATTATAAAACACTTTTGAATGTGATGATTTTATTTTAGATAGAGAAAATTGAGACATTGGTCTCATTTTTATTTAGGAAAAATGCCAAATTAATTACTATAAAATATTTGGCCCTTTTCACTTTAACGACATTGAAATAATCTTAATAATAACATGAATAAAAGGCAAGAGTGAAGAAAGAACCCGTATGGAAATCCTCAGATTGGCTCAACCATCATCGTTTACAACTCCAAATCCCAAATTGTCAGAGAATAACTCACAAGAATAAACATGTCAGTGTCGAAATTGGTGAATAAAGTAAAGAAAAGAAAAATAATAGGAAACTTTTAAAAGAAATGAGTTAAAAAATAAAAAAAAAAGGAAAAAAATGAAAACAATTAATATAAGCTAATAAAATCACACAAGTATTAATCCAGAATGTTTATACTTGGATTTTACCTTTTTGGGTGAATATCGAATGGTTTCAGTCCCCGCACGCTCCACAAGGATCAAATAAATTAGATCAAAGTAAGAAAATTTTTATTTCTCCTTCTTGAAAATTTAATATCGATCAAATGTTTGAATTAGCTGTATTGATGGAAACGAATGAATTTCGTTACCTCAAATTGGCTTAATTCGTAAGAAGAATTTGAGCAAATCAATTAATTGGAAGAATTTTTATTAAAACAAAATCCTAAAAATAAACAGAAATTTTATAGATTTTTGGTAGATTGCTCATAAAAAAACCTTTTCTTAAAAAAAATTTCAATCTCTCAAAAAGTGGTTAATTTTCTCCCCCAAAAATTTGTCACTTTTTCCCAAACCAAATTTGTAAAATTTTCTAACCCCCAAAAATGAATTATTCTTCCCAATTTATAGAATTTTGGAGAAAAAAAAATTAGATAAGCATCAGTTTAAAGTTTGAATTCTAAAAGGAGTTTTAAAATTCAATTTTTAACCAACATCTATCCCCATTTCAAAGATTTTAGATAAAATTTTATCAAATCCGGCATTATCTGATCGGATCCACTACCGACGGGCATCCCTGCAACTACCGACGGGCATCCCTACTAAGGGCACGCGTGGAAATCTGGATACAGAAGGGCCGTAATGCGGGACTAGGGACACCCATCGCTACTCAGACACATGTCCGTCCCTAGCTACAGACGGGATGTAACGCGGGACTAGGGATGGGCGTCCCTACTCAAACACGTGTCCGTCCCCAGCTAGAGACAAGCCGTCCCTACTATGCATAGAGACGGGGATCACCACAAGTAGATGCGGGCGTCCCTACCTCAAACAGTCATCCCGTCTGTGGAGCAAAACTTCCATTTTCAACCAAAATTTCCCAAACTCTTTCAAAACCTCACGCTATAGAGAAAAAGATTTTAATCCTTGTGAAACCGAAAGACGAAAATCTCCGAAGTCCATCTATTTATCCGAAAAACCAACATAGATCTCTTCATCGGGTAACTCTGACCTAGACTACCTCAAGACCCGGTGTCTACAGTTGCCCCCAATTTCGGGGAAACTAGTGCACTAGTGTCTAGATGAGCCAAAATTCAGAGGAGAAAGGAAAGAGACGCATACCTGAGGCAGTCCCTACCTTTTAGTCTTAGAAGTGACGACGCGTGGAGTCTGCTCCAGACTTATAAAACGCGAGGATTGCTCTCCTGAGCTGCACCGAGTTTGCTCCAACTTACA
This sequence comes from Excoecaria cochinchinensis, assembly GCA_947683425.1. NCBI lineage: Eukaryota > Viridiplantae > Streptophyta > Magnoliopsida > Malpighiales > Euphorbiaceae > Excoecaria > Excoecaria cochinchinensis. Next base: position 3,275,875 of record CANTUQ010000068.1, on the reverse strand, counting down.
AAGTGCGGATGGTGATGCGCCGAGTTTGCTCCAGACTAACAAAATGCGAGGATTGCTCTCCTGAACTGCACCGAGTTTGCTCCAACTTACAAAGTGTGGATGGCGATGCGTCGAGTCTGTTCCGAACTTACAAAACACGAGAATTGCTCTCCTGAGCTGCACCGAGTTTGCTCCAACTTACAAAGTGCGGATGGTGATGCGCCGAGTCTGTTCCGAACTTACAAAATGCGAGGATTGCTCTCCTGAGCTACACCGAGTTTGCTCCAACTTACAAAGTGCGGATGGTGATGCGCCGAGTCTGCTCCAGACTTACAAAACGCGAGGATTGCTCTCCTGAGCTGCACCGAGTTTGCTCCAACTTACAAAGTGCGATCTAATCTATCGCGTGTACCCCGCTATCCTTGTCTCGGCATACACGGTGTCTAATTTATATCGCTAGTCCCGCTTTAAGTTCGTGAATTTTCCTTGCTAACCTCCATTCAATCGGCAAGGTATGATTCTGATCTAATGATTCTGATCTAATATTAAATGCGATCTTGAAAAACATAATGTTTGATCTGTTTATCCTTCCTTTTTACTGCTTGTCATTTGCAAATTGGTGTGAAACCATGTTCCTGTATTGTAAGAGACTCTTGTTAATTCTCGTGCAAATTAACTTGATTGGTAGATTTATGAACATTTTTATGTTGCCCTTTATTATTTATCATCCTGTTTACTATATGATCAATTGTCTTTTTCCTTCTTTTCTCTCTCTTTATTTTTCTTTTCTTTTTTTTTTTAAGAAATTTAAATCATGAAGAAATAACATGCAAATTTAATAGGTTAATCTATAAATGTTTTTCCACTAAAAGGTTGAATTTTGTACAATATACAAATGTGATTACAACAAAAAGTATAAATACAAAGCTAGAAGAACTCCCTGAACAATCTATAATGGCGCATAATCTGAGAGCTCCTCTAGATCATCATCATCATCTGATATGTGAACCGGCTAGCCTTGTGAAGAAGAAGCAGATGGTCCCGGATCTGGAGCAGATGGCTGCATGGGATGGGCTGATGGTCCGGCCTGTCGAGCAGCCGAGGCTCTGGCCTGTCGCTGGTATTTGGGAGCTACAGCCATTGGTACTGATAACGGCTGTGCTCTCGCTAGGTCCTGCTGCTGGAACTGAACCTGAGCATATCCATCAAGAAAAGGCTGGGCGTATACCGTCATAAACTGCAGCGTGTTAGTGACGACCCCCCTAACTCTCTGAAAGCACCGGCTAGGCGGAGGGTCTAATTTGTAGAGGTAGTCCCCATACTCTTCAGCCTATCCTCTGTATGCTCTCTAAACTCTCGCATGGACTGGGCGATAGGAGGTATGGCACCCTCTAAGACCTGGATCCTGAATCTGAGAGCCTCAACTGACTCATCCATCACCTGTATAGATGCATCTATCCTCTAAGTCGCCTCATCCTGGGAGGCCCTCATCTCCTGCCTCAACTGACCCATGAGTCTCTCCTGCTCCTGTCTCAAATGGTAAATAAGCCTCCCCTGCTCCTGGATAATACCCTGTTGCTGATCTAACCGCTCTAAGATGACTCTATCTCGCTCCCCGAGCTGCCCGAGAAAGGCCCTGTCTCTCTCCTCCTGTATGTGCTCCAAGGATGCGAACATAGAGGTCAAAATCGCAAAAAAATCTGGCTGTGTCGGGTGAGGCGATGGTGTGAATGGAGGGGGAGCTGACTCTGGTGCCCGCTCTGGAGGTGGAGCTATAGAAGTAGATGCCCCCGGGTCCCCTGGTCTAGCATATGTGTCACACCCCAAAATGGCCCTGGTCGGATTATGCATGCTAAGTCGGGATCGGAAGGGTATTTCAGTAATTTGTGTTTGAGAATTTGGAGTGTTAAGGACCTAATTGATAAGATAATTAAGTTGGTAAGGAAAGAATTGTGTAAGTGAGTGAATTGTATTTTGTTTAAGGACTAAAGAGCAATAATGGAATTTGGAATAGTTAAGTGGAGTTTGGGGTCCAATAGGATATTGCCAAGTGGACTGTTAGGTGGGCATTGAAAGAAGAAAAAGAAGAAAGAAGTAAGAGGAAGAGAGAGAGGGAAAAACACAGATTTTGGTTTGGCTTTCCCGTCTCCCTCATCTCACGCCTCCCTTCTTCTTCTCTTCTCCCTTCTCTGCTTTTCCTTTCTTTCTCATTTGGCTGGAGTTGTGTTTGGCTTGAAGTGAGGCTGTTGGAAGAGGTAAGTTGGTTTAAGGTGTTCTACGTGTTGTGTTTCTTCTTCTTCTTCATCTACTGGTTTTATTTTCAGTTAGGGTTTTGAAGAGTAATTGTGGGTTTTGTTGTGCAAGCTTTGGATTGCTTGAAGAAGCAAAGTAAAGGCAAGGAAAGGATTGAGGACTGATCTTGAAGCTGATTTTGGATCTTCGATTCCAGGTTTGGGAGTGTTTTGGATTGCATGCAATGTTTGAAGAACTTCTGTGTTCATGTCTCTGCCCTATTTCTCTCTAGACTTATAATGTGTTTGTATGGTCTAATTTCTGGAATTTGATGTGGTTTAGAATGTGTACATGCATGATTAAGTGAATAGATGTGTTAGTAATGCATGATAGGAATTGAATTGAAGTTACTGAGTTTTGGGTTTTGAACTTACTGTATTTTTAGGGTTTATGCTCTAGAATGGATTAAATGTGTTTAAGCATGGTTTTAATGATTTGATTGTTGAATTAAGTTGCAATTGTCTTGCTTATGCTGTTTGGGACATCGATTGAAAGGTAAGATGAGCTTGGATGTGTTTTGAATTAGATTGAAAATGATTTTATCGGGTTCTTTGAATTCTGGGTAACCTGGAAATGGAAAATCGCGTCTCTGTAGAATTTCCAGTTCCAGTGTTCTGTGAGAAGCGAGTCACGTTGCGTGACTTAGAGTCACGACGTGACTCATGTGAAGGGCAGCGTGACTCCCAGTTGCGAAGCGTGACTCTTCTCTCTGTGAGAGGAAAGTCACGTCTCGTGACTTAGGGTCACGACGTGACCCTTGTGAATGGCGAAGCGTGACTCCAGTCGCGAAGCGTGACTCCTCTCTCTGTGAGAGGGAAGTCACGTCTCGTGACTTAGAGTCACGGCGTGACTCTGGTAAGGGCTATGTGTGACTCCTCTCTCTGTGAGAGGGAAGTCACGTCACGTGACATAGAGTCACGGCGTGACTCTTGTGAGGCCAGGCGTGACATAGAGTCACGTCCCGTGACTCTCTAGCAGGTCACGAGACGTGACACTAGGTCACGCCGTGACCCTCCTGTGAGGTCAGTCATGAGTCATGATATGACTTGTGACCGACCCCTCTTCAGCTCCTTTTTCCGATTCCGCCCAGTTTTAACCAAAATGAATTTCCTATTTCTTCCGTATGGGTCTTCATTGCTGTATAATTTATGTCCTACTGTTATATGCTCCTGTATGGCTTTCCTGTTGTGCTCTGTTCACCATGACCAGTTTTATTATTAAATGACTGTCAAAGGCTTTTATGACTTCTTTCTCTACTGTGTGCTATCTTATCTGAATGGTTAGCCTATCTTAGTTGTGTTCAGCATTATGTTATGCCTGTTCTTGATCGGGTTCTTATCTAGAATAACATGTCATGTTTAAGAGCATTGTATCATTTCCTGATTTAGATTATGTGTTTTTGATCATTGGCATAATATGACTCCATATATGTTCCTGACATGCTTTAATTTGATGAGTATTGTTAAAATGTGATTAAGGGAATTATTGCATGCTCTTGAATATGCCTTGTATGAGCATTGATTGATGTTATGCTTTAGCCTTTAAACTCAATGTGTTATGTTTAAATGTAATTTGGACTATGCATGATTTATACTTAGTATCCTCACCTAAACGCATGTTTAGGATTATGTTTTGATAATCATTGGCATGGTAGCGCTTCTTTACCTGATTCTTGGCATGCTTTAGAATATTGTTTAATGTTAAAGTGTATGGACTGTAATATGTTTTGCAAAGCGGAATTGTATGAGATATGATCAACTTTATGAGCATATTTATATGTTTATTGTACTCCGGTTTTTGCATGATATTTACATATCTATGCATTATGCGATTCGAAACGTGAGTTGTTTTATGCATGACCTGCGAGAGTCAGTTTAGTGGATAGTTAGGCATGCCTAATAGAGTCTTTCAGTAGCTGCAGCGCCCTTTGAACGTATTGGACCCTGATCAGGTCCCCCGTATGGTTCCTCGCGAACCCCCCTCAGTACGGATCCTCGTGGTCCTTTTTAATGAATTTGGATCGGGTTAAGATCCCCCATCAGTAAAATGCTTTTGTGACAAAATAAAGTGGTTTTCGATTTGTACCCGTAAGGTACTAATCAGTTCAGTACACTCGTTATCCACTATTGTGAGTCAGCAGGTGCTTTATTGGTTGGTATTATTCTGAAATAACTATCTGAATGTGATATCTGTTTGAGCATGATAAAGATTTCAGGAATCAGTTTATGTGTATATAAATGTGACTATGGGCTTCAGAAGGTATGTCTGTATTAAGTAAGCACGATTTTATATCTAACATGATTATCCGTACTTGTCATGTGATTTGTTATAAGTTTCTGAATGCTTTGAATGTGATTCGGCTAGAGTATTTATGTATATGACTTAAACATGTTTTGTTAATTATTAGCATGTGAAACGAAGCAGCTGTGATGGTAAGTATGTGAGGATTACTGTACCTTCTGCATGTTGATGATATGAATGTAAGGTTATGTGATTATGCCTTCAGTTTCCGCTATCAGAGTGTTTCTGCATGATGCTTATTAGATATTAGAGTTGCGCAGCGGTATTGTGATGCTCTAAATGTTATCTCTTGGGTATTTGACTAGTGTATATGTTTGACATGTTTAAGTATGTTGGTTAACTAGCATGCTTAACATGATGGTTTGATTGTCAGTTCATGCATGAGTACTTAGTTATATTTATTGCATGTGTATAGCTCTTGTGACTCCGCATGGTAAGATGCTATTATTTGATACCCATGTAGGTTTATGCATGAGTTATAGTATGTAGTTCAGCATGATGATATTTGTATCGTATATTGTATTATGTCTGTTTTGGTATATCTTGGACATGAGTTTATGGTCTGTTTATGAGTTATGTTTATGAGTTATCGATTGAGTGCCTTATTGTGCAGCCTGATTATTGATATGCTATGAATATCTGCATTTGTCATCTGAATGTGTTTTGCCTTGACGACCATTGTGAATGGCCGTCCATATTCTTGTGTGTTCTCCCCACTAAGCGTTTATCGCTTAGCACGGATTTCCTTTCCGTGCAGGTGGCAGGTTTGGTTCTGTTCGAGTCGCGCTTCTGCAAGGTCGGCCACGTAGGAGTTAGAGTTCTGTATTTTGGTTCAGCTCCTGTATTTCAGCTTTTATAATTCTGTAGTATTGTATATGTAATTATTATGTTTCGTTCTTGAGTTTTCTTTTGGGAATGTAATAGTTAGTATGTCCTTATGTTTAGTTATTCCTTTGTTTTATTATTTCGATTATGCTTCCGTTGAATGGTCATATGTATGCCTTTGTGTATGCTTTTGCTTAGTGCCTGCGTGTGCGTGAGTTATTGCATGTTCAGTCTTTACCGCAAGGTAAGTAAAGGTAAGTTTTTAATTAAACCGTATTTTCGTATGTATGTTAAGTATGAATGTATGCTTCCGCATTGTGCATGTGTATATCTGTTATGTGTTAACGTCGTGTAGCGCGTCCGTCGGCGTCCTTCCAACGGGGACGGCGATGGGGGTGTTACAATATGGCCTGAACCTCTCAGGTGCACGGGGAGGTGTCCGATGTACTCTCGATGGCAGAGGCAGAGTAGGACTCTGTACTCTCTGCCCTGGAGGAGTAACAAAAAGCTCATCCATGGTGAACTCAATCCCCATGTTAGAGGGTGTACCCGGATGCTCCTCCTGGTGCTGCTGGGGCTCGGGAGGCTGGTGCTCCATCTGAGGCTGCTCCATCTGAGGGTACTCCATCTAGGCTGCTCCATCTGAGGCTGCTCCTCTACTGGCTCTAGTGAGGGTAGGCTAAATGCATGTCTGGTCTCATGAATGGTGCGGAGTCTGTACGCCTCGGCCTGACTCGGTATCGGCAATATCATAGCCATCGTAATAGCTGCCGGAGCGTCCACATAAATGCTCTCATCCACGGCCTGCCCCAGGATGTCTAGATGAATACCCGAACTCAAAAGTAGTCTAGTAATGACTCCACCAACATACACTACAGGGGCTGCCCCTCTAGATACTCTCACCATCTTAACCAAAATCTCGTGGCTGATGTTGAGCCGCTGGCCTGCCACCATGGCCCATAAACTCCAAATCTCAATGGCGTTGAGAGACCCTGGGTTACTAGCTCGTCCCAAATAGGAGCTGGATAAAACTCTGTGAACATATCGAAGGGCCTGTGACGTGAGTACCGTGCTCTTTGCCGTATCATGATCATACGGCACTCCTGGCAATGCAATGACCACCCAATGGTGGCGTCTAACTGCTCTATAGGGCACTATAACATCCTGCCCAAATGGAATCCCCATAGCCTCTGTAAATCGCTGACGGTTAATGCTATAATGTTGCCTCTCAATCCAAAACTGGATAACACCCTCCTCTGTGTCGGATCTTTGGTACCCCCCGTACTGTAACGTAGCAAGAAACTGTCGAACTATCTCTGGGTGAGTCTAGAAAGCAGGCGTCAGAAACTCAGTCCATCCCGCTCCTGCCATCAAAATATCGACCTCGTCGGCCATCCCGAGAGACTCAAGGAACGGCCTAGAAATGAAACGGCTAGCTCGGAACTGCACCTGAGCCAGCGCTGCATACCTCTGTCTGGCCTCGACACTCATCCAATCCGGGTCCTGAGGTTCAGGCTGATCACGCGGAGCATAACGTCGCGGTGGCATCCTGGAAGTTGAGACTCAATGAAGAAGAAAGGACTAAACACTGGTGCAAAGGAAACCAATCGAAAAAGCAAAACCGATAAAATGTAACTGAAGAAGAAGGGAAGAGCGTTGGTGTGAAGAAGAAAAGAGAAAAAGTGATTGTCCGTCGGTACCTGCGTCCTTATATAGAATTTAAGTACCGACGGGCTTTACGTCTATACAGCTACCAACGGGCATGCTGTCTATCTCTCCGGATTCTGCATTTAACCCTCATTAATTGCCTAATTAATGCGCGTGATATGCACGATGCAAAGACTGCCAGGTGGACAACTACAGACGGGATCACCGTCTGAGTTAGGGACGGGCTAGCCGTCGGTAGGTCAATCCTATAAAATTCATCATTTTCTTGGATTCCGTGCCTTTTCTCTCATTTTAGCTTCATAGCAAGTTCCTTTCCTCAGTTTTTTTCTTTTCCCCTTCATTATTTCCCTTAGCGACCTCGACCTTAGTCACAGAGAAATGAATTATCCTTTTCTTTCCAAAATGCACCATATCTTAGACGATGCTCAAACTTGGGAAAACAACACTATTGCCCCCCTTTTGGATTGAAATTTTTATGCAGAATCAGAATAGACTACAACCTCCTTTTGGCTGCGACCCACTTCTGGGACCCTCGCTTTCACGTTTTTAGGTTTACCTACCAGGAAATGTGCCCCTTGCTTGAGGAACTTGCTGCCATTGTCGGGAGCTGGTATCCTCCTAGTGCTTTACCCTGCATTCCTCACTGTGGTTTGGTATAAACTCGGGATACTGCCCTTTCCTTAAGTATAGCTCCTTCTGACACTGCTCGTCTAGTTCCTCATGGCCCTGTATTTGCCTTAGAACCTCTGATTGAAGCACTAGATGAATTCTCTAACCTCCCTTCATACAGAGTAAGTGTCATCTTTCTTTTCTGTCTGATGAAGTACTTGGTCGTGACTTCAGAGGAGCTGCTTGGAGACCCTCGTTTGTTTGGGATTTTGGACGATTTTCTCCACAGGCTGACCCCTTTTCCACTTATTCTTGCCGAGACTATCTTGGGTTTGGACATTTTCTGTGCCGAGCCTACCACTTCATTCTCTGGGAGCCCCTTATTACTCCAGGTAAGTCATTGTTTTAAAGGTAGTGCGTCCCTTGTGGATTTTCGCACTAGCTTTTCTTAGCGGGAAGTGCGTCCTTTCGGATTTTCACACAACTCTATGCCTAATTTTTGCCTGAAGTAAATCCTACTTACCCCAGCGGCTTTTCTTTGCCTTTTATCTTATTTTCTTTGGCTTTTATTTTTCCTTGCTTCTTCTTTTAGATTTGGTTGCAAGAGAAATTAAAGCTGCTGTCAGAACCACCTCCTAGAATCATTAGTCAGTATTCAACGAAGCATTTTCTTCCTCGCCAGCGTCTGTACCTACTCGAGACCCCTGACGAAGGCATTACCAGATTCAGTGAGATATCAAATGAGGATATTAGCTTCATGCACGCTTGGCTTCCATTATCCAGTGCAGTTATTGATGGGTCTTCAGGATGCGTTCCCCTATGCGGACTTCGTGAGGCAACCTTTTACATCACGGCCCGCTGCTCTCGTCAACTTGGAATGACTCAGGATGTGGTGAGACTCCCTCTATCCTTTCGAGGTGGAGTCCTTTCTGCGGCTTTTGCCTCCCGCTATCATGAGCTCTGGAGCCAACTTCCACTGAAGACTATTATACCTCCCTTCAGGAACCACTCCGTCACCTCTACTAGCGCATACAAAAGGTGGATACTTAGCCCGTCATCTGATAACCGAACACGGTGACTGAGGCATTTGGCTAGCGAGAGTAGTAGTAGGGCATAGTTTAGCTTTACATGCATTTTGAGCAATATGTTTTCTTTTTAAAGCAGAATTGGACGATGATATAAATGAATAAGTCAAATCTTATTTTATTTCACAAAATTGTGTACATTTCAGTACGATTTCAGAATACATGATCGTTTTTGACACTAATTCAATTATGCAAGACTACATTCATTCATGGAATCAAATCCTGACAGCATCAAACTCCTGTCCCCAATCCGCGCTCTCGGGTTTTCATGATTGGATATTTTCTCTCAAGCCTCTAAATTTTGCCCAGGATGCCTTTTTTAGGTTTTCACCCTGATGAGGCGCCCAATTTTAGCAAGGCCGCCTTTTTTCGATTTTCGATCCGCGGGGCTTTCATTCTCTTCTTTTGATTTTGTAGCCTTTAGCCATGGAACCTTTTGAGTCTATCAATATTGATCGATTCTTTGAATTCATTGCCATCACTATTCGACAGAATCGCAGCTCCTTTTGACAGCAACTTCTTGAGGATAAACGGTCCTTCCCACATTGGTCTGAACTTTCCTCTGATATCCGGTGCTCCTGGCCTCATTTGTTTGAATACCAAATCCCCCTCCTTCAACGGATGATTCTTGATTTTCTTTCCAAAAGACCTAGCGAGCCTCTTTTGGTAGATCTAGTTGTGATAGTAGGCTTTTAACCTGTTCTCATCCAACATGTTCAAGCGTTGCAATCGCTGCTGCGCCCATTCGGTCTCCGGAATCTCTGCTTCCATTATCACCCTTAGTGACTTAAGTTCGGCCTCGACTGGCAATACTGCTTCCGTCCCATATACCAAGGAATAAGAAGTGGCTCTCGTTGAAGTTCTGATGGTTGTTCTGTATCCCCATAGTGCAAAAGGTAACTTTTCTGCCCAATCTTTATAATTCTGGACCATCTTAGCCAGGATCCTCTTGACATTCTTGTTGGCGGCTTCAACTGCCCCATTAGCTTGAGGGCGATACGGAGAAGACTTGTGGTGCTCGATACCATACTTCCGGAGTAACTTCTTCATTTCGGCCATGAACTGGACCCCGTTGTCAGATACCACATGATGTGGAAGGCCATATCTACATATCAAGTTCTTCTCTATGAATTTTGCCATATCCCGAGCATCCACTTTCTTGAAGGACTCAGCTTCTACCCACTTGGTAAAGTAGTCGATGGCGACGATAATATATCTATGCCCATTGCAGGCCGTGGGGCGTATTTCCCCAATAATATCAATCCCCCAAGCTGCGAACGGCTAAGGTGACGTTAGATTATGTAATTCCAAAACTGGCAGGTGCCTTAAATCTATATACTGCTGGTATAACTGACACTGTTTTACATATTTCGAGTAATCGTTATCCATGGTGAGCCTGAAGAATCCTTGTCTCATAATCTTTTTGGCTAATGTCAAACCGTTCATATGGGCCCCACATACTCCGGCGTGAGTTTCCTCCATCACCCTCTTAGCCTCTTTCTCATCCAAACACCTCAACTGGATACCATCCGCCTGTCATTTGTACAATGCTCCATTTATACAGATGAACTGGGTAGATAGCTTGCGAATCATTCTCTGATCTTTCTCAGTAGCTTCCTCCGGAAACATCACATTCTTTAGATAGTTCTTGATATCATAATACCACAGCTTCCCATCCGCTACTTCAATCTCCGTGACTGATTTAGATTCGAAGCTAGGTCTCTCAGAGCTAGAAATCAAAACTGGCCTCATAACCACCCCTTCGGGATTGTCCCACATTGAGACTAAAGTAGCAAGTGCGTCGGCTAATTGGTTTTCATCCCTCGGAACAAAACGGAATGTACATACTTCAAATTGACTACTCAGGTCTCTCAAGTGCTCCATGTATGACATTAGCCTCTCTTCTTTAATGGCCTATTCACCTCGAATTTGATTGACCACCAAGGAGGAATGACCAAACACTTCCACATTTTTTGCTCCTAAGGCTATCAATGCGTCTAACCCAAAGGCACACGCTTCATACTCAGCTTCATTATTGGTAGCCTTGAACCTTAATTTCTTGGCCAAAGGGAGCTTCTCATCATCCGGGGTTGTTAAAATGATCCCTACTCCTGCCCCCTTGTTGTTCATGGCTCCGTCAAAGTGCAATTGCCAACCTTGAATTCCGATGGCTGCCACTTCCTCATCTGGAAAGTTAAACTCGTACGAGTCCCCTTGAATTGGGTGTTCTGCCAGGAATTCAGCCACTGCATGCCCTTTGATAGTTTTCCGAGTAATATACTCCCCATCGAATTCTTGTAGCAACAATAATTACCTTCCCATTTTCCCAAGTAAAGATGGAGCTTCCTGTAAGTACCTCAAAGGATTCTGCTTCGCTACTGCCTGTACCCTATAGGCATGAAAGTAATGCCTTAATTTCTTAGAAGCCCAGATTACCGCAAGGCAAATCTTTTCTACTTCTGTATACTTAACCTCATAGGCCAGGAACTTCTTGCTAAGGTAGTAAACAACAAATTCCACTCCAAATTCGTCCTCCTGGGCCATCATGGCGCTTACAGAACTGTCTTCTATAGCTAAGTATAAAATCAATGGCCTGACTAGCTGCGGCGGTCTCAAAACCGGTGGATTTAGCAGATACTCTCTGACAGTATCAAAAGCTTTCTGACAGTTTTCGTTACATACTACTGGTTGGTCTTTTCTGAGTAGTTTGAAGATCGGTTCACAGATTGAAGTAAGCTTGGCAATAAACCTACTGATATATTGCAACCTACCCAAAAACTTCTCACATCCTTTTCCTTCTGCGTATTGGCATTTCTCTGATGGCTTTAACATTATCCGGGTCAATCTCAATACCCCTTTGGCTAACCACGTGTCCTAGAAGCTTCCCTGAGGTAACGCCAAAGATACATTTCTTAGGATTTAACCGCAGATTATACTTGTCTATCCTTAAGAAGAACTTTTCCAGGGCTTTAAAATGACCTTCTCTAGTGGCTGATTTGATCATCATGTCGTCCACGTATACCTCCACTTCTTTATGGATCAGGTCATTCAAGATTTTTGTCGCCATCCTGTGATAAGTGGCTCCTGCATTCTTCAGGCCAAAAGGCATTACTCGATAAGCATAGGTCCCCCACTCCGTGATGAATGCTGTCTTAATTTGGTCAATTATTTTATTGAGAATTTGATTGTAGCCCGCATAACCATCTCCAAAGCTATACATCTCGCAAGTAGCGGCGCTGTCTATCAGCACATCTATATGGGGTAATGGAAAGTCATCTTTTGGACAGGCCTTATTCAAGTCCCGATAATCTACGCACACCCTTACCTTGCCATTCTTTTTGGCTACGGGGACAACATTGGCCAGCCAAGTTGGATATTGCACCTCAACCAAAAAATTTGGCTTTGATTTGCTAGTGAATCTCCTCCTTCACTTTATCCGCCCATTCTGGCCTAATCCTTCTCAGCTTCTGTTTAACAGGTTTGTGATATGTAGGAATAGCGTGCTCTGCAACTTCCCGATCGATCCCTGGCATATCTTCGTAGGTCCAGGCAAAGACTTTTTCATATTTTTTTAAGAATCTCTCAAATTTTTCTCACTCTTCAGGAGTTATACTTGATGCTATCAAAATTTCTTTAGGATTTTCTATGGTTCCAAGATTAAATGGAGTAGCATCAGTTGAATCAATATCAAAAATGGATGGATGATCATGATCATGCATAGTGAAATCATTGGAAACATCACACAAGTAAGCAAAATCATTCAATTTATTAATAAGATTGAAATTGTCATTAACATCATTGAAAAGTTCAGGAGCAAAAAGAAAATATAAACTATTCTCCTCTTCCTCCTCTGCTGGCGTATCTGCCGCGGTCGATGGTCCTACATCACTTCGGCTCTTCGGAGGCTCCCCAATCAACTCCTGCATGGCTTCCTCTACCTTTGCTTTCCCCTTCAGCTGGGTGGCTACCATCTTCTCAATCATTACTTCTTCAGGCATCTCATGGTCCCAAATTGTCCTACTGGTCATGATTTCTTCATCCCAAAAGCCCTCTGCTGGCTTGATCGATCCAATGTCCCAGTCATAGACATCATTGAAGACCTCGAACCCTGGCACAAACCTTCCATCCAGCCACTGTGGTTCATCTTCCCTTGTATAGGCACATGCTGCGGTCGCTGGCACAAAAGTCTTCCGGATATGAGGAATGTCCATTTTCGACTTCTCACCCCTTTCTACAACACCTATGTATCCTAGACCCCTTTTGTCCTTTTGGCCCTTGGTGGTAACAGCTATTGGCATCCCTTGAGAATTTTTGCCCAGTCCTGCGCCAGGAAGGAACAACATCTTTTTCATCATATTCAGTACCTGGGGGCTTTCTTCCTTCTGCTCTTCCTCGCCTATCATGGCAACATGAAACCCACTAAACGGCTGCCTAGCAATCTCCAGTACTGAAACCTGATTCTCTCGTGCAGCCCTTATAGTCACAATCTGGCCCTCATGAGGTATCTTTACCATCTGGTGAAGTGTAGAGGGGACTCCACCTAACTTATGAAACCATGGTCTACCTAGAAGAGCTGAGAAATTGGCGGGTATAGGCAGTACCACAAACTCCACTTCTGACTCTATGGGCCTCATCTTCACTACTGTCGTGAATGTCCCCGAAGCATGTCTATGCGAGTTGTCATATGCCGTGATGGTGAGATCAGATTTGGCTAACATATCCTCCTGATCCTCCTTTCACTACATCCAGAAGTTCCGTAGGCGAGATAGTTATTGCCACAGTTGCCTCGTATAAAGCCTCTACCACCTTCTGCCTATGCAATGTCGACTGTCTCAAAAGATCCCATATGGAGATCTGAGCCGGCGTCTTTTTTAGTTGCTTAACAATCGGATCTTCTTTCGGCTCTTTTCCCTTTCTGCCCTCAACCGGCTCCTGGGCCTTCTCAACTTCTGGGGCTACCCTTCCACTCTGGGTCACAGCTCCTACTTCTTTCTTCTTTGCTTCTTCTCCTTCCTCCTCCGAGTTCCATAGGTCGAAAAATGCTTCAGAGTCATCATTTTCAGTTCCACTATCATCAGTGGACCAGCAATCGATCACTGCAGCGGGAAGCGCTTCTTCACTACCCTTATGGAGGTTCGTGACAGCAGTGTGGGTATCGTTGCCGTATAATTCATTTAACACAAACTTTTCGAGTAAACTGGACCCGATCATATTCACTGGTGGGGGCATACTGTTGTACCCAGCCTTCTTTTGACCTCCTCTTTTCTCTGGGTCGGTGATCTGTTTTGAGTCAATTAGATCTTGGATTGCGTGCCTCAACGTCTTGCAGTTATCAGTTATGTGCCCAGTGTGTTGATGATATGCACAATACTCATCATCCTTATGTCCTGGCGTGCCTTGAGTTCTAGCAGGCTTGGGTGGCATAGGCTGTAACATACCCTCCTTCATCAGTCTTCTCAGCACCCATGATAAAGACCTTCCAAGATTGGAAAAATGCCTTGGGGTAGCATTAGCAGCTGATACCTCAACAGTCTTTCGGGCGCCACTAGCAAAACCTGTTGGTCTACTTGCCCCCTGGCTACTGCCACTCCTTTTGGGATAGTTCTCATTTGCTACTCTCTTAACAAGGTACTCCCCCTCGGCCTCAATGGCGATGTCCTTTAGAGACTCCCAGTCCTTCAATCCTTTCATCCTCAATCCTTCCCTCAAATACGGGCTCGCATTTTTGATGAATAGCCGTATTTGATCCTGAGTATCCGGTTTCCTCTTCATTTTCATCACTCGATTCCTCCACTGGGTTAGATACTCATGGAAGGACTCGCCTCCCTTCTACTGTAACAGCTCTAGGTCCTTCAAGGTCACTTCCATCCTTGTACTGCAGTCGTACTGCCTCAAAAACTCGTCCGTCAATAAATCCCAGTCCTCCTTGGTTCGGCGATCGAGCCCATGGTACCAATCTATTGCTGGGCCTATTAAACTCAAGCAAAAGTACTCAATCTTCTGCTTTTTTATCAAAGTGGTGCCCTTCATTACCAGCGAGTACTATTTTATGTGTACCATGGGGTCGGAAGTGCCATCAAACTTCGAAACATCCAGCATTTTAAAGTTCATTGGGACTAGATCCTCTCCTTCTAACTCCTTGTCTTTCGGGTTCATTCCTCGACCCTTTGTTAGCATTCTTGTCATTGCTTCAAATTTCTCCTCCATCTTCTTCCAGATGGCTTCTTTAGTTTGAGGGGCTTTCCCTTTCTCAGACATATGCTCCTCATATTCTTCATCTTCCCAATCATCATCAAGCCTTGGGACCGGTCTTCCCCTTTGTGCCCCTGAGGTAGTAGCTCTTAGGTTTACTGGTGGCATGCAAATTTCCTCTTGGGGGTCTTCTCTGACCTCCCCCCTTTCATTATTTCTTATAGGAGGAGGTGGTGGGTTCTGCGGGGCCACTTGCTGACCCAAAGTGGCCATCATCGCCATCATACGATTCTCAAACTCTTCAAGCCTTCAGCCCACTTCTTCTGCTATCATTGCCCTGGTGGCATCTGCCCCTATTGGTGAATTTGCCATTTCTTCAGGTAAAGAAAACTGAGCTGAAGTAGCGTAGCTAGTTTTAGAAGAAGTGTCCGGATACTCGACCCTTTCTAGTAACTCGAAGAATGGATTTCTACGTAGTCGCCCCCGAGACCCTCTTGTCCACCTAGGTGAATCTATGATGGCTAAAAAACACAAAGGGTCAGGATGATGCATGAATGTGCTAAGATGATGATCGTGCTATGCAACATTTATAAACCACATGCAAGCACATAGGTCCTTCCAACCTTGTTACTCCCGTACACGAGGCCATAGTCTCTTTCCTAGGTGGGATTGATCCATGGGTTAACAGGGAACCCGATGGATGCGCATGGTACACGATGGAAAACCGGCAGCATAACCTCTCCTAACTAATGCACAAGCGAATGGGTTATGATCGTTATGTATTTAGGCAGCCCGAATAAGTTGACATGGGCCTATCGAGGCATGAAAGCCTTTGATTAGGTGACCAATCAGATTATTTGGGTTTGTCCAATACAAAATGATCCATATAGCAAATAAGGTATTAAGGTTCATACCACCTAGGGGAAGTAACTATTTCCATTACATGAGCTTTAGTCAAAAGGTGGTGTTACTTTAGGGCTACCCAAGCATGGTCCCTGCCAACGGGTCTAGCTCATCACGAGCGTAACGACCGATTGGGTCACCATTTAATATACCATGATTGTCACATCCCGTTTGCCCCCTAGTCGAATGAGCCAATTGTGTGTGTGTATATTTGCATGAGTTGGCATCATGTGAGGGTATTCTGGTAAATAAGCATGATTTGTGGGTTTGTTCATGCGTGGGAATGCATATAGAAATATTATGTGCATATTTGGAATTATAATCATTTGCATGTGAGTACACCATAGTAGGATATATTATTTAGGTGTCTCATTGTGTGTGTTGTGCATACAATTGTAGGGTATGTTGTAGTTGAGAGAGTCTAGTATGTGTGTGTGACATAAGCATCTGTGGTGTGAGTGACCAAATCCCTTCACTAGTAGATTGACACATGTCTTAGGTTAAGAAAAGAAAAAGGAAAAGAAAGGAAAGGGGAAATCAGATTTTCTTCACTTGTTTCCCGTTCATCACCATCCCCTCCCTCCTCTCTTCTCCTTCTTCTTCTCTTTTGAACCTTAGGGAGATTCAAGGGTTGCTAGTGGGGTTTTGATCATCTCTTAGTGTTTATTGGTAAGTCTTATGCATTCATTTTGCTTTTGTACAATTCTTCATCTTCTTCCCTTGCATTTTCTGTTTTGGGTTTTTAAGTTAGGGTTTTGAGTTGGTGTATTTTGTGCTTTGTTGCTTAGTTGATCCTCCAAGAGATCCTAAAGGCAAGGAAGTCGCTGGATCTAGTGGAACTAAACACTAGGAGCTAAGGATTTGAGGTTTGGGAATTTCTAATTTGAATGTGTGTGTATGATTATCTACTCTTGAGAAATTCTGGAAATTTGTGATGGATATTATGTTTATTGTGGTTTATATGCTATGGGATTAGTATTGGTTGAATGATTGAGCTTAGATTGTGGAGTTTTGAACTCATATTGTGATTTTGGGTAAAATGATGATGAAAAGTGAGGTATGTTAACTTGAGGAGTTTGATTGTATAAATGATGATATTCTTTGAATTCTTATGTATGATTTGTTAATGGCATGACTCAATGATGTTGTATTTGGGCTTTTACCATTATTGGTGTGTGAATTTGATGATTGAAGTGAAAGTTTTGGGATTGTTGGCTGGAAAAGACCTGGAAATCGCACTGAGAAATCGCATCTGGGCATGGGTCACGGTGGCAACCAAGTTGGTCACCACCGTGAGCCACGAACCAGATGCATTATGCCGTGAAGCTTGGTATGTCACGGTGGCAACCAATCTGGTTACCACCGTGAGGTATCCAAACTTTGGTTTCTGCCTGGGCCGTGGGTATGTTACGGTGGCAATTCATTTCGTTACCACCGTGAGATACCCAAGCTTTCGATTCTGTTTGGCTTCTTTGGTATGTCACGATGGCAACCCATTTCGTTACCACCGTGAGATACCCAAGTTTTCGATTCTGTTTGGTTGCTTTGGTATGTCACGGTGACAACCATTCTGGTTACCACCGTGAGGTACCCCAGACTTGCTTTCTGCCAAGGATCCCCGGTATGTCACGGTGGCAACCAATCTGATTACCACCGTGACCTACCTTGTTTTTGCAATAAAACCCTTTTATTTCCACATGTTTTAGGAATGTTAACTTATGGATTTTAGCATGCAATACTATGTATTTTGAACTATAATTATGTGTGTTCTGATCATCATAGAATGGGAATTCTTCGCTTGTCATAATTTTTAACTATGGCCATTTCTGTGTAATTCTCCGCCTGCCAGAGTCAGTCTAGTGGATAGTTAGGCATGCCTAATAGAGTCTTTGCTGCAGCTTCTGTTTCGTTTCTGTTTGGACCCCGATCAGGTCCCCGAATGGTTCCCCGCGAACCCTTGAATGAATGGATCTTGTTTAAGATCCCCTTTGTAATGTTTTGTAAAAGTTAAATGTAAAATGAATTTCCTCGGCTCGTACCCGTAAAGTACTGTCCGTATACTCGTTATCCACTACCTTGAGTCAGCAGGTGTTTTAGTGTTTCAATGCTTAAAGTGCTTGTATGAATTGTTCCATGAGCAAAAACATGTTTTATCCTTATGGATTCGATGATGAAAAGTATAATCTGTTGTGAGAATATGATTATTGATATGAACCTTCTGATGAATGGCTATATGTACTTACGCATGTGAACTGCCTTGACGACCGTTGTGAATGGTTGTCTTTATACTATGTGTGTTTTCCCCACTAAGCGTTTATCGCTTAGCACGGTGTGTTTACCCGTGCAGGTGTGGAAGGAGTTGCTTTTGGGAGAGTCGTCGCCATCAAAGCCAACACAGCAGGGTCTTAGTGTAGGGCTTATTTTTGTAGCGTTATGATTCTTTTTGTATAGAACTCTCTTATTTTTGGTTTTGTAACAGCTCCCGCTTATGTATATGTATTTTTGGGGATTGAAATTATCT